>JAZKJV010000498.1:0-735295 GCA_037367405.1 Ottelia alismoides
TTTTTCCTAAGGATAGGGGGGTACACACCGCATTGTTCTTTCGTCGTTCCTGTTGTTGCCTATACTTAGGGATAGCTCACCCTAAGTATAGGGGGAGTGATGGGTATATTCTCCACAATCTTTTCGTCTATCGGTATATATCTCTCTTTTCTTCTTTTCTTCTTTTCTTATTTTCCTTTTCTATCTGCTGTATCTAAATAAAAGGTGTTGCCCCTTTATGTTAGTTTTCTGTATTTAAGACGGACTTTGTCTTAAGTATAGGGGGGTGCACCCTTGATTTGTTCATTCATTGATCTGTTTATTCCCACCCTTGACCCTCCCTGCTTTTTGTACAATCTGCTATACTTAGGATTACTTGCTCCTAAGTATAAGGGGGACGGTCAACTTCTATTTCCTTCATCTCTTATTCATATATTCTTTAGACTTGTCTATACTCAGTACGAGTTATGTCTTCTCTTTCTCTTTTCTGATCTATGAGGACATAGCTCATGCTAAGTATAGGGGGGTCGTATATACTCTGTATATACTTTAGCCATAACTCGTACTTTTGTAATAATATGGCTAATAATTCTTTAAATCATTAAAAACCTTAATAAAAAGATGTGATTATTCCTCGGATTCTTTTTGTATATACTGATTAATAAATCAGGTTAAAAATATTTTTTGTAAAATGATTTGAAAAAATGGTGTAAACTGTTTGGAAAACTTTTTGTGAAGTATTTTCAACCTTTGTAAAAATATTTTGATTGCAAAAATTCTTCTGTTTGTGTGAAATAAAGGATTTGAAAATCTATTTGCAAATGATTTCGAAAACATTTTGTAAAAATATTTTTGAAAAATGAATATATAGTATTTAATCTTTGCAAAATGGCTTTCAAATATTTGTAAATATTTGCAAAAGTTATTTTGTACTATAGTTTTCAAAATGTTTTCTAAATAAATTTGAGGAATAAAAGCATCTTAATAGATAAAATAAAATAAAATAAAATACATAAAATTCTTTATTAATTGTATATACACCTAAATAAATCACCTTGATAAAACCTGTAAATTCTTTAAAATTCTTTAAGACCTGTAAAAATAAAGCGGCAAGCCCTTGTAAATAGTGCACATATTTTCTTCTTTTATTTTTCAAAAATTCTTTGTGTAAAATTTCTCTTTGTTTTCAATTTCTTTGAAAAATTGTATTATTCTTTACATATTTGTAAATAGCATGTGCATAGCATTTATATTCTTTTATTGAGCTTGAGGATTGAACTAGTCCAATAAAGTCGAAGATTGGAGCTTGGTTAGACTTTACCGCACCTAACTGCACTGGAGCCTTACGGGAACTAGGTTTAAGGTACTTCAGGTCTATGCAGACTTAATTCTTTGAGAAATCAGGGCTAGGTTCAAGTCACCTCAGTGGACTAACTAGAACTTTTCGAAACACACGTATGACTCTTGTCGGTCGTGACCTAACTTGGACACTTGCACCTTTCACTTGGCTCAACTCAGTTGGAGTGGTGAGGGGGTTGGATTTGCCAGTCTGAGACGCACACGGGTGGAAACATCCATCCTCGTCTAGGGAGGGAAGTGCACCCCAACCTGGTCCAGTAGCCATGAGGTCTAACGACAGGAGAGTGTGGGTTGCAATAAAGCTTCAAAAGAGGGATAGTCTTCTGGCTCAAGAGGAAAAAGTCCTTATGTAAATGTTGTTGTAAATAGTATGTTAAAAAAAAGTGGACAGGCTTGTAAATAAAAATAAAAGTGCCTGCCGGAGTATGTATATATGTTGTATAGAAAATAAGCAAGCTTGAGCATCAAAGTTATACCATGTGAGCCTGCAGCTGGATGACTTGACTATACTGGTCTTGCATCCCAGGATAGGTAGCTACACTGGCTACCGTCCATTCTGTTCTCTACCCCCTCCTCTTGAGTTGGATTCCACTTGAACTTAGAAGGGAATACCCTGCTCCTCGAGGAAAGAGCTGTTGGATTAGGGAATCATTGGGTTGTCATTCTGGAGAAGTCAGTCTCTTTGTCATTTCAGTTGGGGAGAGACACTATCACTTACACGTACAAGTCAGCTTCATAGTCATAAGGGTTTGCGTATGATGTAGGCTAGTTCTGACCTGGCTATTGAGGTGATTTGAACCGAGTTCTGTGACTCTCAGAGGATGTTGTGTTTTAAATTTGGTTCCCTACCAGGTCCCCACACACATTTTCACACCAAGGTCTAACCTGAGCTCCAAACTTTGATTTTGTACAGATAAGTTTAATAATCATGATCAATTCAATTTATTCTTTATTTCTCTTTTTCTTTGCTTCTGATTCTTTATTCTTTTGTACTTATTGCATAAGTATTTGCTAGGACTAGCAAAGGCAAGTATAGGGGGGTGATGAATCTCCATTTCATCACCTTTATTCTATCATTTTGGCCTTAAAAACCCCAGCAAATGCATGTAAATAGCATCAATTTGTTCATAATAGCATTCATTATTTATTGTATTAAATGTACATAGAATAAGGTTTTTAATGCCAAAATTATAGAATAAAGAGAAGAAAAGAAAAAGGAATAAAATATTGCAAATATTTTATGACCCGAACTCCGATACCAAGGCCAGCATGGAATTGGTCGACAAGGAATAAAGTAGGGGGAGATAAGGGCCAGTATACAATAAATACCTCATTTATTTATTCATTTATTTATGCATTTTTGACACCTATTTTGTATATAATTATTCATTCATCAAATAAGAAACTCTGTACAGAAAGTTGTAGATAATAATGCAAATAAAAATACAAAATTTAGTTTGTGTAAAAATAATACTCAGTGTACATTTTATACCCAGAATAAAAAGCCAAAATCTCAACATCACAGACCCATATCTTGCAAATAAAAACTCAAAATCACTCAAAATCACTTTTAATTGTATATAATTTTCCAAAAACTATTTTATAAAATTGGTTTCATAATTTTTGGAGTTCATCTGTGAAAGTTAGGTTTTTGGCCCCCATAGTACAATCTACCCGAATAAAATATTCAATTTATTCTTCATTCATTATTTCTATAAATTTATATTTTTAGAATTTTGTAAATCATGTGTACAATACATGTACATATTGAAACTAAAAGAAAACCAAAAAGAATCTGTAAAATAAAATAAGTCTATGAAATACATAGGCAAAATACATATGCTATCTATATGTACATAAATAAAAAGGAAAACATTCTTTAATTATTTTATTCTTAGAATATTGTAAATATTACATATAATTTATTAAAAATACAAATCCAAAATAAAAACCAAGAAAATACATTTCATAAAGTATATATATAATATATAGGTAAAATACCTATAAGTATACCTACATAAACATATACCTATTTATTTAAAAATATAAATAAATTCATAAAAATTAAATAAAAATATATTTATACTCACAAAAATAAGTTATAATTTTATAAAAAAAAAGTTATAAAATAAAAAAATAAAAATAAACAAAATAAAAATAAATATATATAAATATACTTAAAAATACATTATTAAAATAAACCATAATAAAATATATCAAAAAATAAATAAAAATCATAAATAAATACTACATTAATTAATAAACAATTTTCATTTTATAAGCAAAATCTAATTAAATCATTTATTATGTTTAAAAAATAAGTCAAATTCTGGTCGATGTGGACCAATTAGAGGCCAGGGAATGTTGACCTCCGGTCAACTCCCCCCTGCGCCTCTGACTCCTGTCAGACCTGTCCAGACCCCCATTTTCCTCCATTTTTCCCGCTCGATCTATCGCTCCATTGACAATGATCCCTTCGCGGGATTTTCTCCGAGAAGCATCATGATCCTCGCCAACCGTCTGGATTTCTTGTACAGTCATCAGATTCTTCGAGATTCGTCGGTCAATAAGGGTGCCCCCTCCTGTTTATAAATAACCCCATCTCCCTCCTCCGAGCTTTTTGGCCATTTCCTGAGACCTAGAGCCCACGCCTTCGGCCTAGCGTGCATCCAGGTGACAGCTGGAGGTCCCCTGGAGGTTGTGGAGGCTCGCAGAGGAAGGAGATGTGCCCACGGCGGCGCTCCGGCAGTCGTCCTGCTCCCTGGAGTTTTTCCAGGTATAAGAGCTGCGCACTTATTTTCTTAGGTAGATTTTTATCCCCGCTTTTCATTCCTGTCTTTTATTTTGCATTTAGATCATTAGAATAGCCTAGTTTAGCTAATTCGAAGTTCGTCGGAGCTCAGCTCCGGTGACTTCGCCACCGTGCCTTCGACTGTTTACCGACGCCCTTTCACCGTCATTCTGTTCCCAACCGCGTTCTCCACCTCCAGACCACTCAAACCCAACCAGATCCTCCCTGGATCTGCGAATCGATGCTCGTCTCCTCCGCTTCATCGGAGCATCGCCGCCCTCATCCATTCATGTACTAACAGCTTCAGTTTTTGGCCGAGGAGCATCGCCTCGAGCCCGAGCTTTCTTCCTGAGCAGGTTATGTGCGCTATCAAGCACCAGGAGACGAAGTTACAGGCATCAGCGATACCTGGAGCACCTTGCCTTCTCCGACCTCGCAAGGGCGCTCCAGTGGTCCTCTGGCCGATCCAAGACCTCCAGCAAGTAGAGGACCCTTTCAGGAAGCTTTTGGGACACCTTGGAGCAGCAAAGGCCGGCGGAGCAGCGAGTACTCACCGGAGGAAGCTCGCCCAGGCGAGCATTCTTCCCCGTTCTTCCAGATGTCCTCCTCACCGTCGGATGAAGATCAAGGCCCCAGTTCGAGTGACATACGTCCGATGGAGTAGCGCTCAGACCGTCAGATCACCTCGGGTGATCTAATCCTCACCGCCCATCGTCGAAGTGGCATCGACAAACGTGGAGGCGACGCGTGTCAAGTGGACGAAGATCAGCCGTTGGATCGCGCGCCTTTGGGGGTAAATTTCAGATATATCCCCCGCATTTTTGTATTTATATTTTAATGCTATAAATAAACTTTTACGTTGTAAATAAATTGTAATATTTGCAGTAGGCCCCATGTATTTTTTGTAATTACCATTTGGTCCCTCCGTGCCTCACGTGCAGTCCCACGTGAGGCGTGTGAATTTTGCACTTTAACCCTGGCGGTTTTTGTAAATTGTTAAATAACTCTGAAACATTAAATAAATGTTTATTACTCTTGGTATTTTTACATCGAAGCCCTTGTATTTATTTTATTTGCAAAAATACCCCTGCTAGGCTGTTTAATTTTTATGTCTTTTATCTATTTATTAAAAATACCTATGGTGCTCCTAAAAATTAAGAAAAATTAGGATAGATGCTTCATGTAGTGTTCTTAAATACCCCTGCTAGGCTGTTTGCAAAAATACCCCTGCTAGGCTGTTTATTTTACATTTTTTGCATTTATCCGAATTATTAAAAATGAAAAAGGAGCCCTTTTTGTACTGTTTAAATTAAAAGAAATATAAAAAAATTATAAAATGTTTTTAAAAAATTACAAAAAAATTATATATAGTATATATATATATATATATATTGAGTCATAAATTGAAAAACCCTAAAAACAAGAAAAAGAAAAATAAAAAAATCAGAAAGCTCCAAAATCCAACAAAAAAATAGAAAAACCCTTCAAAAATCCCAAAAATATATTTTTTGTCTTTTATGATTATCTATATATTATTATTAATGTATTAAAATTAATTTGGGTAATTTTGGGAATTATTTTATATTTTTAAAAACCCAAATTAATTACGACTTATTTAACTAGTCCATATTGAGGACATTTTGAAATTGAAAATATATAAAAATTTAGTAAAATTCCAGGGAAATAAAAAAATTAGAAAAATTCAAAAAAAAAAGAAAAAATATTATATCTACATATTTTAAGTATTAATATATACATACATCCCTATATAGTACACATCTCTCTCTCCTCTTAGATATATCTCCTTATATAAATATCTATAGTATATAATTAATAAAAATAATATAAAAAAATATACCAAATACAAAACAAAATAAAAATTATAAAAACAAAATTAAAAAAATTATAAAATCAAAAACCCACAAAAACAATAAGGATTGGACATGAACAATGAATTGAATAATTATACAACACATACATCCCTTCGCCTCCCAGTGTTCGACCTCTACTTGTGCTTACACCTATACACACTTGCATGTAGAGTTATAATAAATTTTAACTCCACATTTTGGATATTCATTGCATACATTTACTGTGGGTTAATTGTTGATTGATCTGGGTATTTTGGAGCGGTCGACTCAGCGACTGGATCTCTCGCCTTGTGAGACATCTAGACCCTCTGAAAAACTCAGTCATCAGCCGCCTCCTCCGCCAAAACCCCTCTCCGATCATGTATAGCTTCTTTCATCTTTGGCTCTGTTTTTCTTCTGTTTTTCACACTGCCTACACTAGCTACCACTATCACCTGACCACCCTCCGAGCTTCGCCTCATCTATGCCACCTTCGTGCCACCGCTAGATCACTATCCCCCTTCCTCCACCTTCACAGCAGAGGAACCCGCTAGGTTGCCACCTTCTCCATCTCTCCCAGGCCCATTTTCACTTCATGACGCAACTACACTCCGCTTCGGCTATACTCTAACTCCTTGCAGCACTCCATTCCTTCATTAGTCGGATGTCAACGCCCCCATTCTGATCTCAAGCAACAACACCGGACGCTTGAACGAATCGCCTCACCGTTGAGCCCCGCGCCACCTTCTCCCTTCTAGGACGTTCGCCGGCCTCCGACGAATCTTCGCCTACCTTCAGAACCCACGAAGAAGTATGGAGGAGTTGCTAGGGGCTCACCTGAGCTCCACCATCGCCACCGTGCGAGGGGCAGAAGGTGAAGAGCAGCACATTATAGATGCCGTCAGATTTATTTGATCTAGCAGCCCTGATCTACTCCCAGCCTCTGCATTAAGCCTACATGCTCGGGGGACCATGCCTCCTTCCGAGGCTTAGTGGAACCTCCACGTGTCAGCCCGGACCAGTGAACCCACAAGCCTAAGTCCAGACCTCCGCTCCGTGCCTCACACGTGAATGTCCGGACATTTTATAGAATCCACCTTGCATGGTTCCAGATTTGTAGATAGGTCCTCCCAGGCACATGCTCCTCACGTGTGCGCCTATGTATTTTACAGGAGACCCCCGCCAGCTTTCTCTATTTGCTTAATGTCCGTCCCATGGGCTATTATGCATATTTATCCTTTTTATTTCCATGCTTTTTATTACAATTATGCCCCTGGAAATATAATGATCATATATTGAGCATACGAACTCCGTTTTGGTTGATTTCAATTGCATTTTATTGCTCTTTTCATTCTCTATCTAATGGCATCATTTATTTCCTTTTTTGACACTTAGTTAAACATGTTAAATTTTGAGATATATCGTGTCTTTTGCTCTTTATCCTTTAATGCCATTAATTCATTTTGTTGCATAATTTGTATCATTTATTGCTCAAGTGTATGATTAATTTAGGGGTGTTTTTATATGTAATTATCTGCTTGCACATCATAACATATTGTTCCATATCATTCATGTTTTAATTGCATAAAACTAAATATTTTTTTTGCATGCATCACATAGCATTCTGTTTGCATCATGTATTTGTCATTCTGTTTGCATTGTATATTTATGCATTCTGTGTTGTGCATCGCATTTGCATCTGAATACCTGAATTTATGAATTTGATCACTTATATTTAATTGATAATTTTCGATAGATAGATGAGGAGGCTTGTGTCCTTGTGTTCGACATTGGTATCTTGCCAAGTAAAAAATTCCACAACATTCAAAGATTGGGTTTTGATAGCTCGATTTCTGCCTCCTATACTACGATAATACAACCATATTAAAAAGGTGGATTTTACATTTATCAATTTACCATTACTACATCTTCTCTTACAGAATCATCAGCGAGACTCCATACTACTGAACCCCGGAATCTGATTCTCCATTCCCTCTAGCAGCATGACCCCAGGCGAAGACGTCACACCCAACAGCTTCAAAGTTGACTTTACATCCGACAATAATTCCGGTGATGAGATACCCATTGATATCACCCTCCTCAATCAACTTGCAAGGCTGGTAGGTGATGTGTGTGGTGCTCACGACAAACCGACGCCAGTCTCTGGAGATGCTCTGCAAGCTTTGGAGTCATTTTGCACGGTATGACCTTCAAAGGTTGCAAGTTCTCATGCATTTTTTATACTTCATAGTATTCTCCAATTCATTTGATTAAGAATGCCACACTTAACGTCGCTAGAGCCCATCACCTTATGTTGAGAACACATTTAATCTTTTATTTGAAGGCATTCTTTGATCATTCAAATAAAGTTCCCAATCAATTAAATATAATCAAGCTTTATTAGAGCTTCCACATTGTAATAAATAACACATTGCTGCCAGTTGCATAGTGCAGGGGGCACAAAGCATATTACGAAAATTCTAGAAATTACCATATACTGATTGACTGCATATTTACCATACTTTAATAAAAATTTTATCATTTATTATTTACGTAAAGTAAAAAAGATACAAATTTATGTACAGAGAGGTCTAAGAGCTTTAAGGTCATTTTTCGAAATCACACGTCTATGTTCTGTGATGTAGATATTTTCTGGAAGTAACCTAAACCAGATGGCCTATGCATAGAAATGACCTCCATTTTTCTATCTATCTGATGTTTTTTATGTTCAGATCTGCTCGTGACAAAGTCCTTTTCTATGACTTGTATATTAAATGATGTGATTTTTTCATGTGAAAGTATCTGTGTTTATATGTAAACTTTATATCCTAAGTAAAAAATCCATTTTTACCTATTTATATTCCGGTTCTGTCCAACCTTTATAAAATGAATGGTTCGATTTTTTTAGCTTATATATAGAAGTTGATGTCATTAACGGTTCGACCGACGACTCGTTCAATCCGATCAAACCAATCTTGACGAAGTAACGATTCAACTGTGGATCCGATTTCTTAAACCTTGCTCTCAAACTTAAAAAGTACCCGTCTTATTGTTTCGGTCACAATCTATTTTATAATGGAAGAAGGAGATGACCATCAAGTCTAATCTTATTGGGATGAAAATAGCTCCGGTAAAATCCCTAGCCAACAATTCCCCACATCCCCAAATCGCATTCAGAGCCATGGGAAGGCAGGGTGCCAGGGCCTCATGGGATGACAGGCGTGAGGGCTCCGACCTGGGCGATCGGCAACGGAGGTGGGCGAAGGTGCGCGACCGGCGGCGCGTGGGCTCGACGGTGAAGATGGGGACACTTGTGATAGGCGTATCTGGATTATATTTCAAAGCACAAACTAACAATCATGCATATGATGATCTAAAAATCTCTAGATGCATGATGCATATATATATAGTCAAATTGCCCTATCGAATCAAATCCAGATTCCTGTACAGGAATCGAGACTTGAATAAAAAAATCAACATGCGTGATCTGCGTGCCGTTGCAGCAGTCGCACCTTCACTGCCGAGCCCTCACACACCTCCGCCGCCTAGCCCTAGCACCGCCGATCGTGCACCTTCATCGCCGAGCCCTCGCGCCTGTCTACTCCACGCGGCCCTGGAAATTGGCTTGGGAAGGCGGCGACAGCTGTGGTCTGAATGTGATTTGACATTTGGGGCATCATTCACTAGGAATTTTACTTGGGTATTTTCATCCCAACATCAATAGACTTCTTCTCCCGTTAGAAAAATATTAATTACATTGTAACCGAAACAATGCATTAGGTACTCATTTGTTACTTTTAAAAGTTGAGAGATGACATTGGATTTGGATGTATAATTCATGTACTTTTGTGTAATTTACTTTAACAAAATCATTTTTAAAAGAAAGGAAAAGGGGACGGCTTACATGCTCGAAACACCAAGCTCAGAATATAGAATATGAAGATGATCCTCTTTTAGATAGTTTTGTCCGTCCTCTTTATGTCAAAACGAATCCAGCTGAAAGCAAATTATATTCTAAAGTCTGGACATGTCACAACAACTTTACTTCTGCCCAAGAACAAATATACTCTTTTATTGCCGGGATCTACTTGTTTCTACAGCATCAAAATGATGATATGACAATCTTTACTCGTGCCTTCGATATCTTACAATATTGTATGTTCGAAGAACTGATCAAGCTTTGTGTCAGATTTCTCTTATGATTACTAGTTACCTTTAGCATAGAGCACTTTCTTATTCATATTTTTTAGAAGACTTTTACACTTTTTGCATGCTTTGCTTATGTTATGATCTTTTTTTTGAGATACTTGATGAACAAGACTTTAGACATGTTTATGCATATATATCTAATTTATAGTATTTTTCAAAATACAAGTTGCTATTAGAAATAGAAAAGGGAAGCTTATTTTTGTAAAAGAAAGTGGGAGCTCTAAGAAGAAGCTCATCTTGCAAAAGAAAGTGGGTGACTATCAATTTTGACATAACATCAAAATAAGGAGAGATTGTTGATGTTTATTTTATGAATAATAAATAATGGTATGTTTATTCTCTACGAGAAATGCTCTTTCAGGTAAAGATCAAAAAAACAAAATCAAGAGCAAGAAAAATGAAGCTCAAAATATTGGAAGGGAAAATACATATCATTGGAGCAAATGATGTTGAAGATAATGTTGATCCATGATGATCATTTACAAGAGGAATAAAGATCAAAGCGTGGAAAGAAAATATCATACCATTGAAGAAAAGGATGTTGAAGATAATGCTGATCATGATGAACATCTACACCGAAGATATATGATGCTTTTTTTAATCTTTGTTTAAGAACCATAAAACACACACAAAATGTCACCAATTGATTAACCTAAACCTACCAATCAACTAGTATAAGTACTTTGAAATATGTGAGCAAAAAAAGTCATCCATAAATTTCATTAAAATAGATTTTCTTATGTAGCTACAACTATAAAATACCAACTACATATTCCTTAAATAAAATACTACATATTATGTAACTCCCATAACTACCTATTCTGTCTAACCCTTATAATTCGATCTAAAGATTATATTATTTTCTAAAGTTGCATAATTGATTTAAATCAAGTAACTCAACAATCTCCACTACATTCGATCCTAACCCTTCAATTAAAATAACAAAGTTTACATTTTTATGAGACTTATATTTATTAAATCATCTAAAACATATTTTCAACTATAAATACATGCCTACTTCTCTTTCTTTATTACTTCACCACTCTCTTTGTGACGACTCAAATCAGGAATAAAGAAATAACCTTTCTACCTCCATTGTGCTCTTGAAGAAAGCATGCCCGAAAGGAGTTTTTCACCATCAAAACCTTTGCATTCATCTTGACTATTGTCTTGTAAGATCTAAATTATTTTGATCTCCATTCATTACACTTATATCTAGTTTAAGATCATCATCTTTTTATACTAGTTACTGCTATGACATCCATATATACTAGTATAATTTTGTTTGCAAGTATGAGACTAGGGGTGAAATTTCTACTCCAATTGAAGATCATTTGTCACTACCTCTACTCCATGAAAATAATTAGTAGTCACAACTTGACTAGTACATCTACTCCATTAGTTGCTTGTTCTATCTTTGTTTGCCATATTGCTGACATCTCTCTATATCTTTAAGGTAATTTTAAAATACAAAGTTTTTAAATTATTCCTTAAAAGGTAAAATTTATAAATTGAAATCAACATACTATTAAGAGGAAACATAAAAGAAATGTTTGCTCTATAGGACTTGTATTCAACTTTTTATATTATGTTCCTTCGTAATTTTTTTAAAGATAATATCTACCTTGTGGATTGTACAAGGTTGAGATTTTAACAAGGGCTACACTACTCTCATTGGAGTAATGTGGTTAATGATGCTATGAGTGTAGGTGTGTACAAATCCTGGATAGGAATATCAAGGTGAGAGGTTTTTACCTACACGTTTCCTCTATAAAATTCTTCGTCTACTTTTCGTTGATTGTTAATCCTTATAATATTGTATGAATGTTCATTAATCGATTATCTCATATTACCATTTCTCTATTCAATTATTTATAAAATAATTTCTTCCAATCAATTAAATTAGAAATTACTTAAAAATTAAGTAAATCAATAATTCACCCCTCTTTTTAATTTCAACTCCAACCTCATCTCCAGCATTACATCCTTACCGAGGTCATCGAGATTGAGCTCGATGCATTTGGTGTCATCGATGTCGAAGTGTTGATGGTCACATTGCGATCGTTGTAATATGTTAATAGGCCGCTGCTTGTTTTCTTCTTTTATAACAACAATATCGCCAGTGCCATCAAATGGATTTGTGGTATTTAAGTGACAACCAGCCTTGAGATTTCAAAATGAATTGGTGGATTGATGAGTAAACACAGAGATCTAAAGGAAATCATGGACGAATCTGTGATGCTTCTCTGATGGTCGAGGTTGTATTAGCTTGCTAATTAGCCTGTACTCATGGGTAAATTCCAGCACACATATAATAGTAATTTAGATCCTTACTCATGTATAGTTACTGATTTATTTCAGTTGCTCTTTTAGTCCAATTTACTAGGGACTCTCTTAACCACTTCAATTTCACGTGCAACTTTTTCCTTTGGGTAGCTCGTGCTAGAGGCCTGTCCAAAATAGTAGATCGTGGACTTTGGACTTCCAATCTTCTTGACTAGTCAGTAACTTCCAACATTTACATGTGATGCCTATTGGAGTATTCGTTATATGCGCAATATGTATGGGAGATGGGTAAATGGATCTCTCCAGGATCCATTTACCCCCATCCAAGAGTTTAGTCCCACATCTACCAGTGGTGGGACTTGGATGCTCTGTGGAGGCTATATAAGGAGCCCCATACCTCCTGTATCAGATAAGAAAAGTGCAATGAACACATACGCCCTCTGAGGCATTCTCATATGGTTTCATCTGGCTCCTTAGGGAGTAGAGTTCCACGTAAAAATCTTTGTTATTTCAGTATCATATTTCTTGATTATGCTCTGTTTATCATTTTCACTTCCGCTTCCTATTTTCTAACATGGTATCAGAGTGGGTTCGATTCTCGAGGATTTCAAGTTATTATATCTTTATTCGAGATTCGATTTTTTTAAATTGTTCTTGTAAGTTATTACAGAGAATATTATTCTGTTCTGGGATCTTGCCATGTTTTGAAGACCTAAATATCACGAGATGAAATTCCAAGCATCTGGGGAGTTTCCTGATTTCCCTGGAAACCCTAATTCTGTAATGGGCGGATTCTTCAGATCTCCGGTCCCTGCATTATCAACTGCGCACATGGCACACATCTCTGTCCAACTGCATCTATCCAAGTGGCGGCGGTGACATTTTCAATCGCAACAGCAACTCCTGGCGGTGTGATGCACCCACTCTGTCCAGGCGACAACATCTCCACATGCGACTCCTAGCGCATCTCTCCTCTCGCTCGGGAAGAAGAAAAGGTAGCGTTTGGATGCTCCAAGAAAAGCAACTTTTCTTCTGGAAGCACCTCACGCACGCTACAGGCGCGTGCTCCAGCGGTGGCATCCGTGATCAATCCTCCACAGTTCGGCCATGGCAGCACGAGTCTCCAGATTGCCCAAGGCAGAGCCATCTTCACACTTCCCCTTGGCGGTGCCGATCCCATCTTCCCATCAAAGCGGTGACCCAACGATGGCCACCAGCCACCAGGCATGCGTAGGCAGGCGCAAGCCCGGGCGCGATCTCTTGTCAGGTTGTGCCCTCTTCCCGATCAACTCCCTGGTGGCAGGCGACTCCCAGGCTCCCTCACGAGCCCCATGCGCTTCCCTAGCCGATTTCTGATTTTCAAACCATGCAGGGGGCGGCGACATTCGAAGGGTATCCCCTCGTGGGAACCCTAAAAAGGTGGCCAGTGAGATTATAAAAAATTGCTTTTACTGATTATTTGAGCCCAAATGGGCCGTTATTTGTAAAAAAATCAAAAAATAAAAAGGAGGAAAAGCCGATTAAAAAAGTGCATGGCTTAAAAAAATGTTTCAAAAAAAATGATGATTGCCATGACTATAAAAAAATAGAAATAGCCGGAAAAAATTTTACAAGAAAAGCCCGAAAAAAAGTGAAACGGCTTTAAAAAAATATTTTTGATTGATGATTTGAGGAGCCGAAAAAATGATTCAATTCGGCATTTGTGTTGTTTTCCTCCCATATTTATGCTTTTTATGGTCTTCTCCCAACTTTGTCAATGTTCATTGTCCGACAAGTATATATGTAGAGTCACATGTCTATTCATATTCTCCAGATTTCAGATTCGTTAGACCAGTCAGATTTCCAGACTCTACAGTTCAGACATTCAGACTCGACGATTGATTATGAGTCTCCAGTTTCAGATACGCACGAGTATGTAATCTTCTTTTTCAGATGTGCACATGTTTGCTATCTTTTGTTGTGATCCCTGTCATTCTTCTTGTTGTTTTGGCCAGAATTTTCATGTGAGCCATAGGGACTCCAGAGTAGAGGATCATTCCTTGTCATGTCGACAAGGGTTTTCATGTGGTATCATAGGTACACAAGAGTAGTATACCATTCTCTGAGCCAGATGGGAGAGACCTAGTTCTCCGACGAGGAGACTTTTCAGACTCTATTCTCTAGCGGCCGTGGACTTCGATGAAGATTGCACTTCCACGGCCCTTTTTTCAGTTCGGTCCTTTTCAGAGATGGAGCAGTTGTCCACATGTTGTGGCGGGCCAGAGTACTCCGACGAGGAGACTCATTTTCCAATTGCAGTGACTCTGACAGGCGCAGTTTAGAGCACATGCTCTCCGACGAGGAGATTCAATAGACTCACAATCCAACCTGTTCGTCCTCCTCACCTGCACGGCATGAGAAGCAACGTCCTCGACAGCAACAGTGGTGTGCGTTGGGTTGATTTGTCCGTAGTGTCTTGTAGCGTGAGTTGAGTTTCTTTATGTTTGTCCAAGCTGAGCATTGCATGTTCCAGCTTGAGGGGGAGTGTTGGAGTATTCGTTATATGAGCAACATGTATGGGAGATGGGTAAATGGATCTCTCCAGGACCCATTTACCCCATCCAAGAGTTTAGTCCCACATCTACCAGTGGTGGGACTTGGAGGATCTATGGAGGCTATATAAGGAGCCCCAACCCTCCTGTATCAGATGAGAAAAGTGCAATACGCCCTCTGAGGCATTCTCCCGTGGCTTCATCCCGCTCCTTAGGGAGTAGGGTTCCACGTAAAAATCTTTGTTATTTCAGTTTCATATTTCTTGATTATGCTTTGTTTATCATTTTCGCTTCCGCTTCCTATTTTCTAGCAATGCCAATATTGTTTGTGCTTTTAATATATTGGTTGGTTGACATAGATACAATGTTCATGAGACACTGTCTTTGGATTAGGATCCAACTGGACAGGGCATTACATGCCTTTTGTTTATGCTTTTCTCAACAAATCTTTCCAACTCCTCTTTGAACTTTTGTTTTGAAATCTTGAAAGAATCACAAAAGGATGAAGTGCAGGAGTTTTCCCTACACCTTATTGAATTTTCAAGAATACCATTTTGGTTCAAGATCAATGCTTAAACCAATATTAAACAAGGCTATTATATTGCAGCATCAAATTGGAGCATTCAAGTAACAGGATTCATTACAAAACATTGCTGGCATCAGAATCAGATAGCTTTTGTTACGATATTTTGCATTACCAGGTAAAACTTTGCTGCCATGAAACCTGACCAAAACTCATGTGCTCCATCCCTAACAATTTAGCATCAAAGTGAGCCATTCCAAAGAGAAAAAAAAACAATAATATCTAATTGAACATGTATAGTGGTCACTATTTTCCATAAAGGCAGGTCCCTTTTTCCTTATATTGGCACCTACCATGTAAAGTAAAAAAACATGGCCATCTTACACACGCTTAAGAATTAAGAAGAGAATGTGCATGTCGTTGGCAGTTTTGTGCTCTTACTAGTTCTCAAGCTCTAGTGAAATTAAAAGTATCTCCTCCCACCCTGTGATAGCAAACTACAAGAGTAGAATGTCTTTGTTGCCATGTTTAAGTTGCAAAACGACATGCCAAGTAAAAGCAAAGCTGGAATCATGCTCAAGAATATTCACTGATTATATATAGTACATGGGTGCCTGCTCCGTGACTGCAACCATTCCTGGATAACAGCTCGAAGAGCACGGTTTGGAAGAAGCTCTTTATTAGGAAGCTTCAGATTGGTCATAGGAGATGTGTCGTGTCCACTTTCAAACCATCCCTGTATGGCTTCTGCTTCATACGTGAAGCCGTCAGCAGCAACTTGAGGTTCCCTCATGATATCCTGTAAATGCACTTCTTAAATATTGCATGAAAGAATCAAGCAAAACCCAGGAGTTTTTCGAGATAGAAAGAAGTTGGTAAATGCCATAGAATATGAAATTGTGCTAAACTCTCCTACAGTGCATGGAAGATCAAATAGCTTAATATATGCAGAGAACAAGTTACCAACTGAAATTAAGATATAAGATAGCACAGTATAGCGAAGGACAAAAGAAATCGACAGAATTACACATCTCGATCTTTGATTTGGACTTGTGTAATAGTTTTCTTATTGCACTGCTGTCTGTGTACCCTTTTTCTTTTACTTTTCCCATATATGTAATTTTTCCTTCTCGTACACTAGTTGGAAATAACAAACATGCCAAGGAAACGCTAAAGGTTCTCCTGGAATAGTTTTGCAAAGGGACAAACATGCATTGCCTTTTGATGTTATTTTCACTTCTAGGAAGGATAATGAATTGCAGACCAAAAACTCTAAAGTGAAAGTACCTGGAGGATCGGGCACAGGAAGTAACTTGGTGCATCATCGACCTGCATCAAACGTGAAAATAGCAGTGACCCCAATGAAGAGCTCTTCATCAGTGGCTCAAGTGCCTTCCACACTTCACCTTCAAGGGTCGGACGGTCACTAGGATTGCTTTCGCAACATCTTAAACCCAAGTGTGCTAGCTGGCTCGCCCTGAATGAATGGCCATTCTGCTACTGTATCATCCAGGACTTGCCGCAATTCTCCCTCATATAAAGCCTTGGTTACCGCCTTAATAACACCGGATGCTGGTAATCCTGTCAATAGCCGTAGGATGATGATACCAAAGGAGTAGACATCAGAGGAAGCTGTCAGCTCATAATTGTCAAAGAAACTCGGGTCGATATATGCAAGCAATTCTTCAGAGTAGTCAGAAGAGTTGTTTGCGGTGAAGTCAATGACATGGCTGGTACGAAGATCACATAGCTTGCTAGTGAAGTTTGAATCAAGAAGAATGTTAGAAGGTTTCAGGTTGCCATGGATCATGATCGGGGTGCAAGAATGGAGAAAAATCAGAGCAGAGCATATCTCAGTTGCAATACGAACGCGATCTGGCCAGCTGAGGGGCGAACAACCCTTTATGGCAAGACAATCCTCCAAGCTTCCATTGTGTAGATACTCATAAACAAGGGACGAGGCTTCCTTGCAACACCCTATAACGCCGGCAAAATGTGGATGCCTCACCCTACCAAGAAGCTCAATCTGAATTGACAAATAAAATGATGTCACTTTTTGACATCCTTTACCTCGGGCTAATATTCTTGCAGTACTACATATGGTTCCTTTAGAGAATCAAAGTTCACCAACAAGTCAAACTTGTCAAACATACAGGGTTGTGTTACGATAACAATAACATGCAAAAACATTTATAAGGATGGTCAGGAGATTGGTATTGGACCATCCTATCTAAAATCCTTATTTTCAAACTTAAGATGATTCTTTTTTTTGAGAAAAACTTACGATGATTCCTTTCACTGTAGCTTTGACTAAATTTACGTTGCTATAAATATATATGACAGAAATGCGTTACTGTCTATGCAATGGTGTAAATGGAGGTGTAAATGGACGGAGCACGATGCAAATTTGAAATTCGATACCCATTTAGTCGTTGTAGATGTCTTCTATCTGTGTGTAGCACCAGGCTACGAGATGTACTTTGAAAGTCTCTGCCTAGCATTGTGTTCTCCCTTTTGAAGATCCATTTATTCCCATGGGTTTGACCCTTTTAGGTGGATCTCCGAGGATCAATACTTCATTCTTATGCATGGAGTCTAATTCAAACTTCACTACTAGCATCTATCTTTCCATCTTGTTGAGTTGCTTGTCCTATGGGTAAATTGATATTGAGTGAGGATCCATTTACCACTTGGCACTATATTTGCAACTCATCCCACCTCGGTTTCATATAAAAAAAGAGAGAAAAACCCTAGTTGTGGAGAGCAACAAGATATTCTAGTTTTCATTTGTTATAGTATGTAATAGATGGATAATTAGATCTCTCTAAGACCCATTTACCCTTTTCTCTTGTACTTGTTTAGTCCCACATCATTTATAAGTAGGACTCTAGTCTATCTTTGGAGCTATATAAGAAGCCCCACACCCCTTGTTTCATTGAGAATTTGTAACAGAATATCCAACCTTGGAGGCCTTCTCTCGTAGTTTCATCCCACTCCTACGGAGTAGGATTCCACGTAAAACCATGTCTTTCACCGTTCATGTTTCTTCATCTGAATTTGCTTCCATATTATCTATTTCAACATGGTATAAAAGCATTTCGATTAGGCGGTTCGATTCGTCAAATTTTAGTTGTACGTATCTGTTGGAAGAAATAAGTGCCTTGTTATTTCTGAGAATCCTAGGCTCTCTTATATAGAGGAGAGTCCTTTGGGTAAATTACATAAAGAGGATACAGAGAAGCAAAATAATGAAACAGGTACATAAAGAGTATGAAAATATATAAATATCTCTACACTCCCCCTCAAAATGGAGCATAGATGTCAATCATGCTCAGCTTGGACGAACACTTCAGGAATGGTCCTCTGAGCAACACCTTGGTAAATATATATGTTGTTTGCTCTCCTAAACTGACATGGGAGGTAGATATCAACCCCTTCTGAATCATATCTCTCGTGTAATGGCAATCTACCTCAATATGTTTAGTTCTCTCATAAAATGCAGGGTTGTTTGCAATAAATAGAGCAGCATGATTATCACATTGTACTACATGGGTAGAGGAACTTCTATGTGTAAATCTGCTAACACTGCTCGAACCCACATCATCTCAGTACTTGCTTGTGCCATAGCCCTATATTCAGACTCAGCACTTGATCTAGCCACAACTGTTTGTTTCTTGATTTTCTAAAAAACAAGGGAACTACCAACAAATATTGCAAAGCCCGAAGTAGATTTCCTATCCTTAAAACAACTTGCATAGTCGGCATCAGCATATGCAGATACAGAGAGAGTTGCTCCTTTCTTGAAAAGTAATCCTGCACCTGGAGATAATTTTAGATATCTCAATATCATATATATATATATAGTGTCCATATGTACTTGTCGAGGCTGCTCCATGAGCTGACTCACAACAAAGGAAATATATGGTATGGTAATAGTAACATAAAGGAGCTTTCCCACCATCTCTCTGTATCTCCTCTTATCAACCTCATCTGTATCATCATCGTATAATTTCATGCTAGGATCCATAGGAGTAGTAGAAGGTCGGCACCCAATCATGCCCGTTTCAACAAGCATGTCTGTAACATATTTCCTTTGGGTCATCACAAGACCCTGCGCATTCCTAGCAAATTCCAACCCTAAGAAATACCTTAGGGTGTCCAATCCTTAGTGACAAACTGATTGCCCAAAAATTCTTTTGCCATATTTATTCCCTGCACATCATCTCATGTAACAATTATATCATCAACATAAACCATGATAACTGTTGGGAAAAATAAGAGTCTTGTTTATTCCGTACGCCCTAGGCTCTCTTATATAGGAGAGTAGCCTATGGGTAAATTACATTAAGAGTCCGAAAGAAAAAAGAGGAAATACGAAACGGTACAAAATAAAACAGAGAATATAAACTAAAACTTCTACACTCCCCCTCAAGATGGAGCATAGATATCTATCATGCTCATCTTGGATAAGCACTTCTGGAAGGATCCCCGAAGTAGAGCTTTAGTAAGAATGTCTGTTGATTGATCTCCTGAGCTAACATGGGTTGTAGAGATGAAACCTTTCTGGATCATATCACGAATATAGTGGCAATCCACCTCAATGTGCTTCGTCCTCTCGTGAAATGCACTATTGTTTGCAATAAATAAGGCAGCCTGATTGTTACATTTTAGTGACATGGGAAGAGGAACATCTATATGTAAATCTGTCAGGACTGCATGAACCCACATCACTTCTGCACATGCTTGGGCTATGCATGGCTCTATACTCTGATTAAACACTAGATCTCGCAACTACTGTTTGCTTTTTGCTTTTCCATGAGACAAGTGACTCCCCAACGAATATAGCAAAGCCAGATGTAGATTTTCTATCCTTTGGACATCCTGCATAGTCCGCATCAGCACATGCTGAGATAGTAATAGTGCCCTTCTTTCTGAACATCAATCCTCCACCTGGAGATGACTTAAGATACCTTAGTATCATATGTATGGCATCCATGTGTACCTGGCAAGGTTGCTCCATAAACTAGCTAAATTTATTTACTGCAAATGTAATGTCTGGTCTAATAATAGTAACATAAAGAAGCCTCCCTACCAGTTCTCTGTACCTCCTTTTGTCAACCTTTTCAGTATCATCATCATGCATCTTCATGCTTGGATCCATGGGTGTTGAAGCTGGTCGACATCCAAGCATACTGGTGTCACTTACCAAGTCAGTGGCATATTTCCTCTGAGTCATCACCAGTCCCTGTTCATTTCTGGCAAACTCCAATCCAAGGAAATATCTAAGTACTCCTAGATCTTTGGTAACGAATTCGAGGCCCAAGAATTCTTTTGATGTTTTTATCCCCTGCATATCATTTCCTGTGATGAGTATATCGTCAGCATACACCATAATGACAGTCGTACCTCTGGATGTTCTCTGTATAAAGAGAGAATGGTCTGCATTTGACCTTTTGAACCCTTGCTTCTCAAACAGATTTGATAGCTTCTGGAACCAAGCTCTGGGGCTCTGCTTTAGGCCATAGATCGCCTTATGAAGCCTGCATACCTGTACACACTCCCCCTCAGCAGCAAATCCAGGTGGCTGCTGCATGTAAACTTCCTCCTGAAGATCACCATATAGAAATGCATTTTTGACATCTAACTGAAATAAGGGCCAATCTTGAATCACAACAGATAACAGAATTCGTAAGGTAGAGTGACGAGCAACAGGAGAAAATGTGTCAAGATAATCCACCCCATACGCCTGAGTAAAACCGCGAGCAACCAATCGAGCTTTGTACCTATCAATACTGCCATTAACATTATGCTTCACAGTAAACACCCACTTGCAGCTCACAATAGAAGCCCCAGTAGGGGCTGGAACCAGACTCCATGTACCTCTCGACTTAAAGGCGGTAATTTCTTCCTCCATAGCCAGACGCCATTTACTATCAGCCAAAGCTTCCTGATAATTCTTGGGAATATGCACATCGGATAAAGCACCTACAAACCTCCTGAAATCTCCTACCAGACGGTCAAAGGTAACATGAGAAGCAATTGGATATGAAGCACAGGACCTCTTCTGCTTCCTTAGTGCAATCGGCAAGTCAAGGTCTGCATCGATAGTACTAACATCAATGTCATCTGCTGCCTGTTCCTGCTCAGAAACACCGTCAATCCCATCATTAGATGTAATGTTGTCAGAACAATCCTGGAGCATGTGTGATGATTGACCATGATCATGAGCAGGAGCTTGTCGTCGACTGTAGTGGCGTGGTAGATGAGGAATCAAAGGTATGGGAAGTGGTAATGGTGGCGGCGGTGGTGAGGATGGTGGTGGTTGTGATGGTGGTGGTGATGGGGATGATGGTGGTGGAGAGGTAGGACCTTGCTGTGGTGCATACAAGGGAGGAGGAGGAATAAAAATGTCATCATTTTTATCGGATGGCACCAACCTGTCACCTGTAGGAGAGAAAAACATGACTGACTCAAAGAACGTGACATCTGCACTGACATAATATCTGCGACGTAATGGATCATAGCAACGATACCCCTTTTGGGTCCTGGAATACCCGACAAAAACATATTTGACAGCCCTAGGAGAGAGCTTGTCAACCCCTGGAGATAATTGATGAACAAATGCCACAGACCCAAAGACACGTGGAGCTAGAGAAAATAGCTCTTTGTCAGGAAAGACTAGGGAGAAAGGTATCTTCTCCCCCAACACAAATGATGGCATGCGGTTAATAAGATAACATGCAGTAAGAACCGCATCACCCCAGAATGAGGGCGGAGCACAACTCTGGATAAGAAGTGTACGAGTGACATCCAGGAGGTGGTGGTGTTTTCTTTCCGCGACACCATTTTGTTGAGACGTGTAAGTAAAGGACATCTGATGAAGAATGCCATGTG
This sequence comes from Ottelia alismoides, assembly GCA_037367405.1. Taxonomy (NCBI): domain Eukaryota; kingdom Viridiplantae; phylum Streptophyta; class Magnoliopsida; order Alismatales; family Hydrocharitaceae; genus Ottelia; species Ottelia alismoides. Next base: position 22,423 of record JAZKJV010000498.1, read on the forward strand.
ATGATAGAAAATGAGATAAAGTGCGAATACAAAACTCCAGGGCGTTATCAGTTCTCACAATCTTGATGGAAACAAAAAACACATTCTGCACTTCTTTAATGAAATTCATAATAGTGATGCCCGCTTCAGATTTATTCTTTAACAGAAACACCCAAGACAAACGACTAAAATCATCCACAATAACTAAATAAAACATGTGTCCCTGATGATCTGGAACACGTCTTGGACCCCAAATGTCAATATGAAAAAACTCAAAAGGAGAGCTACTGCTCCGACTCTGACGATTCGGGAAGACAGATCGATGATGCTTCCCTAACTGACACGTTTCACACTCGAACGACGACCGGGATGAAATCTGAGGGAGGACTTGTCGCAGTTTCTGAAATGGGAGATGACCAAAGCGCAGATGCCATAAGTAAGGGGAAACAGGTCCAGTAGAATGGAATGATGATGCTCCAGCGTAAGGTGTATGGACCGGTCGATACAACCCGCCCTGCTCACAGCCATGTCCAATCACATTGTCCGTGAGAATGTCCTGAAAGACAAGAGATGATGGGTCAAATATCGCTCGGCAATGAAGATCCTTAGTAATTTGACTAATTGATAGTAAGTTCATTGAGAAATTAGGGGCATGGAGCACATTCTACAACTTCATGGAAGGTGTTAAGGCCATCTGCCCCTGTCCTGTGATGGGAGAGTGGGTCCCATCTGCTATGACGACTGTCCTCCCTGGGAGAACTTACCTGTAGGATGTGAGGTGGTGTCTATCTCCACACAAATGATGTGTAGCACCTGAATCTACGATTCATTCTGAGGTACGTGAATCCTGGTAAAATGCAGAGGTATGAGTACTACCTGAGGAACTGGCTTCTGCAGTAGCAGCAATGTCAAGGCTGCTTTCTGAAACTGGTGGAGTACTGGCTGGTGGCATGATATCACGCAGACGAGACACTAGGTCATCATATCTTGGATCTGACGCTGGGGTAGAACCATGGTGCTATATCTGTTCTGTTGCACGGGCAGAAGCTGGGAACCCATGCTTAGAGTAGCATGTGTCTTCTGTATGGCCAATCTGACGACAATAAGTGCACTGTACTCCACGACTACGGCTGACCCTACCACATGGTCCCCGTCCACGAAGATGAGATGAATTGCCTCTTCCTCTAGAGGCTGCCATAGCAGAAGAATTTTGCTCAATAGTAGAAGGGCTTGAGATGCTGATACGACTCAATCGCTGAAAAGCCTCCTCCATGGGAGGAATGGTAGCATCTGCCAGAATCTGAGAAGAAGCTGCCTCATATTGTGAGTCAAGAGAGGCTAGAAAGACTCCCACCATCGTCGCATTCCGATATGTCTTCAATTGTTCTGGAGTGGCCGTAGGAGGCATGAAACTGTGAAGCTTCTCAAACATTCCCCTCAGCGCAGTGTAGTGTGCATGCAGGGGCCGACCGTTCTGCTTTATCGTGAAGATATCATGTTGTAGCTGTAGAATTTTTGTCTCATTCTTGGCTTGTGAGTACGTGGCAGCAAGAATGTCCCACATGGCTTTGGTAGTGGGTCGATGTAAGATATCATTAGCAATGTCTGGAATCAGAGTACCAGACAACCAGACCTGAGCATATGCGTCATCAGCCTCCCATGAGGCATACAACCCTGTTTTCTCCACTGGCTCATCCTCGGTAAGAATATGTTTCTTACCTATCGACTTCATCAGGCTCATGAACTGCATGACCCATAACTCATAGTTGGATCCATCCATCTTCACAATAGGCGCAGGACCCTTGAAGGTGCCTGAAGTAGGGATCTCGATCTTACTTTCTGACATGGTGACTGGAGAAAACAAGGATTGTAGACTAGATAAGTCTCGGTCTACACTGACATGATTAGGTTTAGTTGCACATGTAGACCTCTATACAACCAAACCCATCAACCTTGAAGCTAATAGAGATCCCCTCTTTGAGATGACAACCGAACCCTAGGATGATGCCCTAGGGGTCGTGAACAGCAAGATGGCAACACGCACGGAGGGGCAGTGGAGCACTGCCTGACGGAGCACGGCCTGGCGGCGTACAGCCTGGTGGCGCACGGACTGTGAATGCGGGTAGTGGGGACAACACGCGAGGGGATGCGCGCTGTGGCGGTGGCACGCGAGGAGCAGCTGCGCGCGAGGGGTGACGACGCGTGGAGGCTTGAAGGTGGAGGGCTAGGTTTAGGGTTTGGTACGAGAGCCCCGATCTAGGACCGCTGCTCTGATACCATGTTGGGAAAAATAAGAGTCTTGTTTTTTCCATACGCCCTAGGCTCTCTTATATAGGAGAGTAGCCTATGGGTAAATTACATTAAGAGCCCGAAAGAAAAAAGAGGAAATACGAAACGGTACAAAATAACATAGAGAATATAAACTAAAACTTCTACAATAACAACTATACCTCTAGTTGTTCTTTGTACAAATAAAGAATGGTCTGCATTTGACCTGTTGAACCCTTGTCGTTCAATCAGATCTGAATGCTTCTGAAATCATGCTCTTGGACTTTGTTTAAGATCATAAATCGTCTTATGGAGTCTACAAACCTATTGACACGCCCCGTCAGCAGCAAACCCCGGAGGTTGTTGCATGTATACCTCCTCCTGTAGATCTCCAAACAAAAAGGCATTTTTAACATCTAGCTGAAATAATGGCCAGTCACGTACCACTGCAACAGAAAGTAGAACACGTAAAGTGGAGTGACGAGCAACATGAGAGAATGTTGTCAAATAATCTACACCATAGGTTTGAGTAAACCCACGTGTCACCAATCTTTCTTTGTACCGATCAAGACTCCCATCTGCATAATATTTAACAGTAAACACCCATTTGGAACTGACAATAGAGGCAGCGGGAGGAGCAGACACCAAACTCCAGGTACCACGTGATTGCAAAGCAACCATCTCTTACTCCATTGCTAAACGCCAGCGGCTATCTTTCAAGGCCTCCTGGTAAGTCCATGGAATATCTACAACAGATAAAGCAACCGCAAATCTCTAAAAATCCCATGTCAGGCGACGAAAAGACATGTGGGAAGCAAGCAGATATGACGCACATGTACGCTTTTGTTTCCTAATGGCAATGGGTATGTCCATATCCCCAGAAATCTCCTCCTGCAATGTTCCCTGTACACAAATATCGCCAGACCCATCGTTAGAAAATATGTTATCAGAACAAACCTGAGGCGTTCTGGATGATTGGCCATGACCAGGAGCAGTAGCTAACCGACGGGTATAGTATTTGGGTAAGAGTAGAACAGTGGTCACATGTGGCTGTGTAGAGGGAAGTGGTGGTGGTAGTAGTGGAGGTGTCGGTGGTGGCAGTGGTGGTGGTGGTGTAATAGGAGGAGACAACGGAATCGGAGGAGGAGATGGCATGTAGATTTCGATATCAGACTCTGAAGAAGCCAACCTGTCACCTCTAGGAGAGAAATACATTATGGATTCAAAAAATGTGACATCAATACCGATATCAAATTTTCTCTGTAATGGATCATAGCACCTATATCCCTTCTGGGTCCTGGAGTACCCAACAAACACACATTTGACATCCCTAGGAGAGAGTTTGTCAAGACCTGGAGCCAACTGGTGAACAAATGCAAAAATACAAAAGACACGGGGAGTAAGAGAGAACAATTCCTTCTCAGGGAAAGCTATAGAGAAAGGAATTTTCTCTCTCAAGACAGATGAGGGCATACGGTTCACCAGATAACATGGCGTAAGAACCGCATCACCCCAAAACGAATGTGGAGCATGACTCTGAATGAGTAGGGTCCGAGTGATATTAAGTAAATGTCGATGGAAACACCATTTTGCTGAGAAGTATAAGCATACGATGTTTGATGAATTATACCACAGGATGAAAAAATATTGTTAACGCATATAGTAGTGTCTGTATCCCTTCGTTATTTTTATTTTCAGTTGTATGCTTTATGTAATTTACCCATAGGCTACTCTCCTATATAAGAGAGCCTAGGGCTTATGGAATAAACAAGTTGTTCATTTTTCCCAACATGGTATCAAAGCGACGGTCCTAGACCAGAGTTCTCGAAACCCTAACCCCACCCTACCCCACCCGTCGGCCTCTCCTTCTCTCTCCATCTCATCGGCGCCGCCGGGGCTTACTGCAGCCGCACCAGCACCCTCGTGCGCCGGTGCTGTTGCTCCTACGCGCCTGCGCCCCTGCGCAAAGTGCGCCCCTGCACGAAGTGCGCCAGCGCCTCTGCTGCGCACTGTTGCGCACTGCTCCTCTGCCGCGCCTCCGTGCTGCACCTCTGCCGCGCACTGCGCGAGCGCGATTCCACTGCACGCTGTAGCCCTCTTGCGCGAGATCCAGCACTGTGCACGTGCGTCTCCTCTGCGCCTGTAGCCTCCTCGCCTGCGTCCTAAGCATGTGAGATCCAGTTGCTAGGGCTAACCAGTTGCGTGTGCGCGTGCTTCTTGCGTGCGTGTACGTGTGCTAAGCCCTAAGCCCTAGGGCGCACATCTTCATCTACATGGGTTTAGTTGCTTGAGGTCTACACGTGCAACTAAACCCGTCTATGTCATTGTAGACGAATCTCATCCTCTGTCAATCGCTCCAGTCTTACATCTCCAGTATGTCAGAAAGCAAGGCGGATATCCCATCTATTGGCGCCTTTCGTGGTCCAGCGCCTATTGTAAAGATGGACGGTACAAACTATGAATTGTAGGCAATGCAGTTCATGAGCATGATGAAGTCAACGGGTAAGAAGCACATTCTTACCGAACCAAAGCCTGCTGAGAAGACTGGAGCCAATGCCTCTTGGGAGGCTGATGATGCATACACCAAAGTTTGGCTATCCGGTACACTAATAATTGAGATAGCCAATGACAGTCTACATCAACCCACGGCCAAGGATATGTGGGACATTCCGGCGACTACATATTCACAGGCGAAGAACGAGACAAAGAATCTGCAACTCCAACATGATATCTTCACTATCAAGCAGAATGGTCGCCCTCTACATTCTCTCTATACATCACTGAGAGGGATGTTCGAGAAGCTCTACAGCTTCATGCCCCTGACAGCCACGCCAGAACAGCAGAAGACATATAGGAACGCGACTATGGTGGGTGTGTTCGTGGCTGCACTTGATCCAGAATATGAGGCGGCACGATCACAGATTTTGGCCGACTCTACTATTCCTCCCATGGAGGAAGCTTTCCATAGACTGAGTCGGATCACAGTTCCTTCCACGGCCTCGAGTCAGAATACTTCAGCCATGGCAGCCAACAGGGGTCGCGGATTTCATCACCAGGGCCATGGACGTGGACCTCGTGGAAGAGGTGGCCGCACTAGGCCAATATGTTCCTACTGTCACCGCGTTGGACACAATGAAGACACATGCTACTCGAAGCATGGATTTCCTGCATCCGCACGAGTTGCTGAGCAGATAGAGCCTCCATCTGCTGCTACTTTGGATCAACGGTTCGACGATCTAGTTGCCCGTCTGAGGGGCATTATTCTACCATCTGGTCCAGCACCGACTACGGAGAGTCAATCTGATGTCGCTGCTTCTGCCTCTGCGTCTACCAGTGCTTCAGGTAGCGTACTTGCATTCACCAGTAGTAGATCAGATACATTACCATGGATTATGGACTCGGGCGCTACACATCACCTATGTGGCGACCAGAGTTTACTTACAGGATACACTCAGATTCCTCCAGGCCGAACAGTAGTAATTGCCAATGGTACACATTCCCCCATCACTGGTCAAGGGGAGATTAGATTGACATCTTCTATGCAGCTCAAGAATGTGCTACATGCACCTGATTTTTCAATGAATTTGTTGTCAATTAGTCAGATTACGAAGGATCTACATTGTTGGACAATTTTTGATCCATCTTCTTTGATTTTTCAGGACATCCATACGGGCAATGTGATTGGTCGTGGCTATGAGCAAGGAGGCCTCTACCGCCTGAATCAGACCCCATTTGCTGGAACCTCATCTCTTCCCACTGGACAAGTATCTACTTTATTGTGGCATCTGCGCTTTGGACATTTACCGCTTCAGAAGTTGCGTCACGTGTTACCTTATGGTCTTCCTCACACACCTATTCAATGTGAGGCATGTCAGTTGGGAAAGCATCACAGGTCGTCCTTTCCCAGTCGTCCAGGTCGGAGTAGTACCTCCAAGTTCGAGTTATTTCATATTGATGTCTGGGGTCCGAGTCGTGTACCTGATCATCAGGGACATAGATTTTATATAGTTTTTGTGGATGATTTTTCTAGAGTTTCATGGGTGTTTTTGATGAAAAATAAATCTGAAGTAGGAAATATCATTATCCATTTTCTGAATGAAATACAAAATGTTTTCTCCACAACTGTGAAGTTTGTGAGAAGTGATAATACTTTAGAATTGTGCACCAATGTTCTTGCCAATTATTACTCCTCAAAAGGGATTGTTCACCAAACATCTTGTGCTCATACATCTCAACAAAACGGAATTGCTGAAAGGAAACACCGTCACCTTCTTGATATCACAAGATCACTTCTTATACAGAGTCATGTTCCCTACTCTTACTGGGGTGATGCAGTTCTCACTGCATGTTACCTAATCAATCGTATGCCTTCTTCTGTCTTGAATGAACAGATTCCGTTTTCCCTCATCTATCCTGGGAAGGATCTATTCACTCTTACTCCTCGAGTGTTTGGTTCAGTTGCCTTTGTCCATCAGTTGTCGCCTGGTACTGACAAGCTCTCTCCTAGGGCTGTCAAATATGTTTTCGTTGGGTACTCCATGACTCAAAAGGGGTACAAGTGTTTTGATCCTCTGCGTCGGCGGTATATGGTCAGTGCAGATGTTACATTTTTTGAATCTGTTATGTATTTTTCAGCCTCGGGAGACAAGCAGCTACCACCTCCATCTACTTATGCCATATACATGACACCACCACCTCAAATGTCGTCATCAACACCACCAACACCACCACCACCATCGCCACCACCACATATACCTGTCTCACCGCTACCGTTCCATTATACCCGCAGGCCTCCTCCCGCTCATGGTCATGACTCGTCTCCTAGCTCGCCTATGGTATGTAATGAAAATATTTCTATTGATGGATCTAACAACATTTCTGAGCAGGATATGTTGCAGGGGCCAGATGAGGCTACAGCAGATTTAGATGTTCCCATTGCTCTACGCAAATCAAAGAGGAGCTGTGTTACATATCCATTGTCAGCATCTGTGACTTTTGAGAGATTATCTGGTGATTTCAGGACATTTGTGGTGGCACTGTCAGCTGTAGATATTCCACGGAGTTATCAAGATGCTCTGCAGGATAGTAGATGGCGGCTAGCAATGGAGGAAGAAATGGCGGCACTTCAGTCCAGAGGAACTTGGAGTTTGGTTCCTATACCTCAAGATGTGAACCCGGTGAGCTGTAAGTGGGTGTTTACAGTGAAGCACAATGCAGACGGCTCTATTGATAGGTACAAGGCATGTCTTGTTGCACGTGGCTTTACACAGACATACGGGGTGGATTACCTTGACACATTCTCGCCTGTGGCCCATCATTCCACTCTCCGGGTCTTGTTGTCAGTTGCAGTTGCTAGAGACTGGCCGCTCTATCAGCTGGACGTGAAGAATGCATTCTTATATGGAGATTTGCATGAGGAAGTCTATATGCAACAGCCACCCGGTTTTGTTGTTGAGGGGGAGTGTTCCAAGGTATGCAGATTACATAAGGCTATCTATGGCCTTAAGCAGAGCTCCAGAGCATGGTTTCAGAAGCTCTCAGACCTCTTTGAGAAACAAGGATACAAACGCTCCAATGTTGATCATTCCTTGTTTGTACAGAAGACTGCTAGAGGTATTATTGTAATCATGATTTATGTAGATGACATCTTGATTACAGGAGATGATGAGCATGGCATAAAGCAGGCGAAAGAAAAATTGGAAACCGAATTTGTCACCAAGGACCTTGGAGTCCTTAGATATTTTCTGGGGCTGGAATTTGCTAGAAATCCATATGGTTTAGTAATGTCGCAGAGGAAATATGTTACAGATTTGCTGAGTGAAACAGGTATGCTTGGGTGTCGGCCTGCTACGAAATTAATGGATCCTAGCATGAAGCTCTATGATGATGACACAGAGGAGGTGGACAGGAGAAAATACAGAGAACTGGTAGACAAACTATTGTATGTCACGATCACTAGACCTGATATATCATTTGCAGTGAGTCGTATGAGCCAGTTCATGGAGCAACCAAGTCAGTTCCATATGGATGCAATACACATGATTCTTAGATATCTCAAATCATCTCCAGGTGCAAGTTTGCTATTTAAGAAGGGAAAGGAGATCTCTATCTCAGCGTGTGCGGATGCAGACTATGCAGGATGTCCCAAGGACAGGAAGTCCACCTCAGGATTTGCAGTCTATGTTGGAGATGCTCTAGTCTCATGGAGGAGCAAGAAACAGACAGTGGTAGCTAGATCCAGTGCTGAATCTGAATATAGGGCTATGGCCCAGGCTAGCACAGAGATGATGTGGGTAAAAGCTTTTCTTACAGATCTATGTCTTGATATACCGCTTCCTATGAACTTGGAATGTGATAATCAAGCAGCCTTGTTCATTGCAAACAACCCAGCATTCCATGAGAGGACCAAGCATATTGAGGTTGACTGTCACTACATACGTGACATGATTCAGAAGGGGTTCATTGCTACATCTCATGTTACCTCAGAGAATCAAACTGCTGATATATTTACCAAGGCATTACTGCGAGGCCCATTCCAGAAGTGTGCGTCCAAGCTGAGCATGATTGATATCTATGCTCCATCTTGAGGGGGAGTGTTAACGCATATAGTAGTATCTGTATCCCTTCGTTATTTTTATTTTCAGTTGTATGCTTTATGTAATTTACCCATAGGCTACTCTCCAATATAAGAGAGCCTAAGGCTTATGGAATAAACAAGTTGTTCATTTTTCCCAACAAATATGATAGTGCATGAGTACAAAATTCCAAAGCATTATCGGTCCTGACAAACTTCATAAACGCAGAGAAAAAATTATGCACTTCATTGATAAAAGTTTTGATAACATCCCCTGCTTCAAATTTATTCTTCAATAGAAACACCCAAGACAAACTAGAAAAATCATCTACTGCAACAAGAAAAACCGGTGTCCCTAATGATCAGGAACACGACTTGGACCCCAGATAACGACATGAAACAACTCAAAAAGGGTGCCACTTCTCCGACTATGGCGACTGGGAAAAGCTGACCGATGATGCTTTCCCAACTGTCACGCTTTGCACTGGAAGGAGGAACCCGGAAAAATCTGCGGCAAAATACGACACATCTTCTGGAGAGGGAGGTGACCAAAACGTAGATGCCAAGTATAGGGTGAGGCTGGTCCAGTTGAATGAAAGGATGTCCATGCAAAAGGAGTGCGAACCAACCTATAAAGTCCGCCCTGCTCACGACCATACCCAATCACTCTGCCCGTAAGGATGTCCCGAAAAACAAGAGACGATGGGTGAAAAATAACTCGACAGTGTAAATCCTTTGTAAGCTATCTAATAGACAACAAATTCATAGAGAAATCCGAAGCATGTAACATATTCTATAGACGCATCGAAGGCGTCAAAGAAATCTCCCCTTGTTCTGTGACCAGGGAGTGAGTCTCATCGGCTATCACCACGGTCCTTCCTGAACGAACCTGTCTGTATGCTGTAAGCTGCTCTCTGTCTCCACATAAATGATGTGTCACCCCAGAGTCCATAATCCACTCTATAATCTCAGATTCATGACAATAAGTAAAAGCAGAGGGGCTACCTGAGGTACTAGTTGTAGCGGATGTATTGGCAGAAGCAGAAGCTGCTACATCTGAATGGCCACCTGGAGATGAGACATGAGGCATGATATCCCTAAGGGCTAGTTTGGTTACTGGGTTGGGTTGGGTTGGGGTAACCTTATGTGAATAGTAGCTGTTTGGATTGTTAAGAGGGTTGGAATAAGGAATATGATGTGATGTCACATTGATTTCTGATAGAATTCCAACTCAGGTTTGCTGGGTGGTTTAACGGGTTACCCTGGGATACCCCGCAGCACACCACCAACCAAAACGAACCCTAAGTCTGGTGACTAGATCATCAAATCTCTGATCTGAAGTAGTAGGTGCAGGAGACTCAACTTGCTCCTCTACCCGTGCTGATGCTGGGAAACCATGCTTAGAATAGCATGTATCCTCTGAATGTCCGGGACGATGATAATACATGCAGGGCTGACGGGCCTGACCCCCTCTACCATGGGGTGCACATCCACGAAAGATAGAAAAACCGCCTCTACCCATGGAGGCTGCCATTGTCGAAGAGGTCTGGCTAGTAGTAGCAGTCGGAATAGTGATCCTGCTAAGTCTACGGAAATCTTCCTTCATACGAGGAATAGTGGGATCTGCAAGGATCTGAGAGCGGGCAACATCATATTCAGGATCAAGAGCATCAAGAAATACACCACCAACTATGGTAACATTCATGTAGGTCTTTTGCTACTCGGGATTAGCCATCAGAGGCATGAAGCTGTGGAGCTTCTCAAACATTCCACGCAAGGATGCATACAATGAGTGGAGAGGCCTTTCGTTCTGCTTGACAGTGAAGATATCATGCTACAATTGAAGAATCTTGGTCTCACTCTGTTCCTGAGAATAGATTGCTGCGAGAATATCCCACATTGCCTTGGCAGTGGGTTGATGCAACACATCATTGGCGATTTCTATCGTCAATGTACCTGACAGTCAAAACTTTGGCATATGCGTCGTCTGCCTCCCACAAGGCATGAGTCCTTGTTTTCTCCACCGGTTCATCGTCGGTAAGAATATACTTCTTACCGTTAGACCTCATAAGGCTCGTGAACTGCATGGCTCAGAGGTCATATTTCGTCCCGTCCATCTTGACAATTGGTGTTGGACCTCTGAAGGCACCTGTGGCAGATACATCTACTTTGTTTTCTGACATGTTGTCGGATGAAGATCACATGGGTTTTGTAGATCGATAGATAGATGTCTACACATACATGTGAGGATTCGATTGCATATGTAGACTTATGCAATAAAATCCATCAACCGAAGCGAACTTAGAGAGGGGACGACAGAAGAAGGGTCAGCGGCAGTGGAGACCGACAACCTGGCAGGAGTGGCTGGTGGCCTGGTGGCGCGACGAGAAGGGGTTGGTGGGCGGGCGCGACTGGCGAGAGGCGACGCCGAGAAGAGGCGGCGACGCTTAGAGGAGGAGGTGGCGGCATTGAGAGGAGAGAGAGGAGGGGTCGGTTGGCTGGTGTGGATTAGGGTTAGGGTATGCGAGCTCTGGTCTAGGACCACCGCTCTGATACCATGTTGGAAGAAATAAGTGCCTTGTTATTTCTGAGAACCCTAGGTTCTCTTATATAGAGGAGAGTCCTTTGGGTAAACTACATAAAGAGGATACAGAGAAATAAAATAATGAAATAGGTATATAAAGAATATGAAAATATATAAATATCTCTACAGTATTTTTATGGTGATATAATATTTTGCGTCGTCGGTGCACAAGTTCTTTTACAGCAACAACATGTTTGATGGAAGTAAATGGATTGAGAGTCATTCCCAATCCATTCCATCATGATCACACAAATAAAAGGACATACCTCGATATGTGGTTGTGATCCTTGAGTTTCTAAAGCAAGTGACCTTCTGTCTCAAGTCCTGTCTGACAGAGATATCGCTTGCGAGAGTGAGGATGAGTCGCGTGCTTCCTACAATCCAGAGAGTTTATCTTCATCCTCGCTCCTGATTTCACCGTACAAAATCCTTCTCGTGAACCCAAGGCACTGAATAGGAAGATCCTCAATGCGAGATTGGTCGAACTAATCGGGCAACATAACAAGGATGGCCTCTAAGAGGAGATGTCCGCGCGAGAGGATGATACTGCGGTTGGGGGACGACCACAGGGAAGCAGGGGGATGACCTAGGGGAGAGAGAGAAGACTTGTTGGTTTTTTGATTAAAAGAAGAACGCCAGGTATGCCTCTTCTTTTAATTTTTTCAGACCATTAGGATTACAATCCTAATTAATAAAATGGATGGTCAGGATCAACAACTTGAGGATAAAAGTCGATAAAATATTATCAACAATTTAATTAATTAATCACCTACCAACATTATAAAAAAAAAAGAGATCAAGAGAAAATAAAAGGGATAATACACATAAAAAGGAGGGGATGTCCCCATGGTGGGACCCACCATGGACATCCCCTTTTTATTGCATTTTCTTTTTTGTTTTCCTTTTATCTCATCAACTGTTATCTCTTACTTGTTGACTAATTTTGGAAATTTATTATCACCAACTAATTCTATTTTTTTTTGTGACAATTACAAACAAGCCATGAAAACTTATAAATCATATACATAGTTCCAAAACTAAATGTAAATCCAATTATATTTATTAGTGTATAATGTGAATCCAATTCACATCAACATAAAATTCATGAATCCAATTAATAATCCAGTCTCGGAAAATAATATGGATCTTATTCACACTATCCCAAATTATTGTGGATAACACTATCCAATTAACCTTATTCAGGATAATTAAGCACAACTTAATTATCTTAGAGTCCTCTATGCATGTACTCAAAATATTGTGAATCTTATCCACATCATTCTTGGAGTACTACGGATAACACTATCTAGGATAATGTTAACCAATATAGTTAAATTCATTTCAATCATTCTAAATTACTCTCTGTACATACCCAAAAGTCATGTGAATCTTATCCATATCATTCTTGGAGTACTGCGGATAGCACTATCTAGGATAATGTTATTCATTATAACTAAAGCCAACTTAATCATCCTAAATTTCTTCTCTTTGTCCAATACTCAGATCTCTCTCTTTAGGAACATTCTTCAAACTTGTTTGAGGATAGTATGTCTTCTCAACAGATACTTGGAGATAAGGTCAAAGCGATTGTATATGCCATGCATAGTGACTTGGATAATGAAATATGATCTCATATCCATGATCTCTTAGAGCTGTTTGATCATATTAGTAAGTTTATCCAATTTTCTCATTGTATCTAAATCCAATTCAGATCAATGTCTAGCCTCTGAACTAGGATTCGATAACTTCTATTGAGTAGAGTCACTAAAATCAAAACATGTTTCATCACTTCCTCGGAATGAAAGCGTCACGGTATAGAATTGATTAAGATTACATCACTCGTAAGTATTCCCAATACTCGTACATCCTGCATGCTAGAAGACTGTGAGTAAACCTGAAGTTCGGGTCCCATTTTGGGTTGTCTCCTTCGTGATTTTATCGCTAAGTTTCTCATTTGATCATTTGGAAGCTAATATCGGTCATATTCTTTCCAAAAGCATATATCATACCTTCAAATCCTGTCGTGTTTCCAAAACAAGACGACCAACATTGAAATTTTGTTTATCCTAATATCTTATAAGTGAGGTCATGTCTTCTAGTTCAGTAGTGAACATGTATGATCCCTTTGAGAGATTGTACTTCTTATATGTTCTCATACGTACACTTGTGCATTGGTGTCTATACCTTGATTAGGGAATCAACCTATCGATCATCCACATATACATACTCAAACATATAGTAATACGTATGTCTATGGTCAAAAGATGTGTGCCTACATCGTGACAACATATGATATAGGTCTCAGTTATCTCAATCTCGCTAAGCCATCTCTTTGACCTAACTTATCCGATAACTTTGAATCCGTATTTCTATGCAGATAACTTGCATCAAGAGGTCAATCAGATGTCAGCCTTTGGAGTAAGGATTGCCATCTCCTTCTCAGGCTGGAGATCTTTTCTTGATAATCACTTGATGGTTCGGTTGAGTCCTCAGTCTAACCCTTTAGATATTTAACTCTGCACCAGCCTCTAGATCCAACCTTTGGATCACAGATTTATGATATGAAGATGACCACGGTGCATAACTCTAATTGTACGAAGATCTATTATGATTATTCTTCACTTCTGATTAAGGAGTGATTTGCTATAACTTTTATTGCATAATAGCTTGCTATGGTTTCATATGTCCAACAAAGTTATACCTTTCACATTGCTGAAAATAGTACTCAAGGTTAAAGAGAATATGAATTAATCAAGTCAAGCTAAATTGACTAATATTCAAAATTGACTAAGCTTCGTAGAACTTGAGGGTTGTTAAGCCTAATGTTAGAATCTAACTAAGTTCTAACCAAACTATTTATCCAAAGGTTGGGTCAACTGTAATATGTTGTTTTTATACAAAATTAAGCCTAAATTTCTCTGTCTTTGTGCGTGCTTCCGCTACAAATCCTCAAAAGATAAAAATACCTCTATAACAAATTGAGGGATTTAAAGCCATGTTGGTTGGGTATAATGATTCCTATAAAATGAAGATTTTCCTATTTTTTTCTAAATAAGTCACTTGCTTAGGATAAACAAGACTTAAAATTTAAGCATGAAGGTGTGATGAATCTATTTATTCATTGTATTAACAAATGATTAAATCCAACAAAACCGATCCTAAGTTGCATACATACACATACATTTCTCCAATAATTCATATGCACTTTATATTTGAAACATTGCACCATAAACCCCCTTAAAAAGATCAAAAGTTTATAAAATATAAAACATAAAAGATATGCAATATACTGCCACTTACATGTATATACACAATTATACGTGTAGCACTCACATTTAATGTATAATATACATGTATTTATACCAAATACATGTATATAACACTTACATACATGTATTTAATTAGTACAATTACTAGTCTTTGGCCTCTTTTTCGATCTTCTTCTTGCTTTCTTGGTTGAGAAAAGCGACCTCCTAGAAGAGATAGCAAGAAGGATAGGAGCTAAATGTTGGCGAGCGGAAGCTCTCTCCCTTAGCTCCTTCTCTCCTTGATCTTTCATTTTCTTACCTTGCATTTTATTTATTTAGTGTAATTTTACTTTTTTCATGCTCTTAGTTTCTCGCTCTTTCCTTATTCGCTCGTTATTCATTTCTTCCCTTTTTCATTACAATGTTGAAGTCCTTGGTCGACTCGTATATGGGATATCATCTCTCGACCTCCTCTTGACATTGTAAGCCTCCAACCGACATTCATGCATTAGACCAAGAGCTTTGAAGCTCTCTGTTCTTGTTCCATGACCGCTCTTAACTACTTACCACTTAAGATTCCCCATCCTCTACTCATCTTTTTAGTGCTTGTCATTTACATGCATCGTATTTTCCACTTCTTAGTTGAAATCAGACATTTGAATGCATGAGATGTCATTCGATCTACCTGCATTCCCCCTTTATTTCTTGTCTTTCTTTATTTCATGTTTAACACGTTATTATTGTTTTGATCTTTTTTAGAAAATTCCCTCAACAATATAAAATCAAAAAGCAAACAGAAATAAACCAAAAAATGGTTAATGTTGCAGTATGTCAGCACTTAATTAACTGATATTTTGATTGGATGACTAAGTGGCTCCAGATAGGGAGCATATGACACTTCATTAGTCGAGTAATATCTAATGAGCTGACAAACATTGGCTCTTAAATTAATGCATTTTTTTTAAATTACTTCATATGTGATAACAATTCAATCCAAATTCATAATTTATCTATATTCGATCATATTCGTACCAATTTTAATTTGATCCATATTCATATTGAATCTTTATTCGATCCGGCTTCGTATTCCATGAATATTCAATCCAAATTTGTATGAAATATTATTAAAGGTATCGTTTCCTACATCTATATCCGATTTATATCCATATCCATGTTCGTATTAGATATTGATGAAGCAAATATGGATATTAAGATAGCAATATCTAATCTGTATCTAGTTTTTTTCATCCGTGATCTCAATGTGCTCTGTGAATTTTGATGTATGCAGATATTACTGGTCGGGGTAAAATAATATTAAGAAAATACACCTAAGTAACCTACATCAAACTTAAATATTTTTAGGTGTGTATATTCCCAATTGATTCCTCTAGTATATAAGAGAACCCAAGGGCCTCTCATAAATCAATCAAGTCTCTTTCCTCTACATGGTATCAGAGCGACGGTCCTAGACCAAAGTTCCCGTATCCCAGCAAAATCTAACCCTACCCGCCCCTCCATCCGGCCGCCGCTTGGGCAACCTAGGCTGCCGCCCTGGTCCCCAGGCTGTCGTTCCGGCTTGTCTAGGTCACTGTTCCTGCCGCCCTAGGCCGTCGCCTTGGGCCCAGGTCACCGTAGGCCCTCCCGTAGGCTTCCATGCACCTCTGCAAGTCGTTCTACGGTATGAGCCGATCTGATTTTGACCGGAAAATGTGATTTTGACCTATAGATCACGTTTTCCGGCCCTAGCAAGCAACGACGATTGATGACATTGGTTGTATGAGTCTATACGTACAACCAATCCTCCATATGATCGTGTAGACTCATTTATATCGGTCTACTTCCCAATTGAGTTCCGTTATTTGGCCATTTTACCATCATGTCAGATAAAAAGGGTGACATTTTCTTGTCTGAGCTTTCAAGGGCCCAGCTTCCATCGCCAAGATGGATGGGACCAACTATGAGTTGTGGTCCATGTGATTTCTCACCCTTTTGTAGGGCAACAACAAGGAGCACATCCTGAAAGATTTAGAGCCAACGGATAAGATTGGGCAAATGCTATTTAAAAGCAAGATGACGCGTATGCACGTGTTTGTCTACGTGGGACCCTCAACATAGAGATAGCCAATGATATTCTGAACCAGCCCATTGCCAAGGCGATGTAGGATACTTTGGCTTCCACCTATGCTCAAGCAAAGAATGATGACAAGATTCTTCAGTTACAGTTTGACATCTACAAGGCCAAGCAGAATGATCGTCCTCTGCATGTATACTACAGTTCACTCCGTGCCATGTTTGAGAAGCTTCATAGCTATATGCCTATTATTGCATCTCTTGAGTAACAGAAGGCATATAGGAAGTCCACGATGGTCGGAGTTTTCATGGTTGGTCTTGATACAGAGTATGATGCAGCACACACTCAGCTTCTCGCTGGCACCACCATACCTCCCATGGAGGAGGCCTATAGCTGTCTTAGCCAGATTATCATGCCTCCTACGGTCACTCCTCAACCCTCGTCTGTTATCGTCGTTTCTTGTGGCTGAGGAGTGATGGCCCAGTCTACAGGATGTATCCCTCGTGGTAGAGGTGGTGGACGTCGTCGTGGCCCTTGCACCTTTTGCCATCGACCAGGACATGCAGAGGATACATGCTATCCGAAGCATGGATATCCTGTCTCTGATCGCGTGGCAGAGCAGATTGAGCCTTCTGATACTCTTTCTTCCCAGGATGATCCTCGCCTGGATGATATCGTCTCTCGTATTCGAGAGATCGTGACTTCTGCTGCAGGAACTACCACTACAGATACCGCTGCCGTAGATAGAACCTCTTCTAGATCCTCAGGTATCGCTTATGCTTTCGTGGTGCAGATATGACAGAGTGGATTATGGACTCCGGTGCTTCCCATCATTTTTGTGGAGACAGAGCACAACTGAGATCCTATAGGACCATACCACCTGCTAGATGGGTTGTCATTGCCAATAGCGACCATTTACCCATTATAGGACAGGGGCAGGTGAATTTGACGTCGTCCATGCATCTTCAGAATGTTTTATATGCTCCTGACTTTCAGATGAATATACTTTCCATTAGTCAGATTACTAAGGACCTGCATTGTCGTGCCATCTTTGACCCTTCGTCTCTTGTGTTCAGGACATACTCACGGGCAGGGTGATTGGATGTGGCCGTGAGCAGTGGAGACTCTACAGACTGGTCCAACCTCCTCATGTTGATGTTTCTACTATACTTATTGGACCAATCTCACCATATTTGTGGCACCATAATCTATGTGATGTTTCTCTCAGATTTCCACGAGATCCTCCTTCAAGGGTGAGGCATGCCAACTTGGGAAGTATCACCGTTCCTTCTTTCCATCCCGTCAGAGTCGGAGCAGTTCTCAGTTATTTGAGTTCCTTCATGAAGATATTTGTGGTCTGAGTAGTGTTCCTGACCACTAGGGACACTATTTTTATCTAGTTGCCATCGATGATTTTTGTAGACTTTCCTGGATCTTTTTATTGAAGTATAAGTCTGAGACTAGATCTGTTATCAAATATTTTATTAATGGGATAAAAGAAAATTTTTCTGCCAATATCAAATATATTTGTTCTGATAATGCTTTAAAGTTCTGCACCTTATTGGCTTCAAAAAAAAAGTTCTGCACCTTACAACTTTCTGACTTTCTTAGATTTCTTGGTATAGTTCAGCAGACCTCATGTGCCTATACATCCCAGCAGAATGGTGTTACCGAGCGCAAACACCGTCACTTGATGTGACCTAAACATTGTTGATACAGAGTCATGCTCCTCATGCCTACTGGGGAGATGTCCTCATGACTTGCTATCTGGTAAATCGCATGCCTTCGTCTGTGTTGGGAGAGAAGATTCCTTTCTCCAGTGCGCTTCCCGAGAAGGATCTTTTCTCTCTTACACATTGTGTGTTCGGTTTAGTTGCTTTTATTCATGATGTCTCTCTAGCTCGTGAAAACTCTCTCCCAGAGCTGCCAAGTGCATTTTTGTTGACCACTCTCATACCAAGAAGGGGTATCGTTGCTTTGATCTGCTCAAGCGGAAATACTTTGTCAGTGCTAATGTTACTTTCTTTGAGGCTGTCATGTATTTTTCTCCTACAGGCGACATACTAGACCCGTCTGATTCTGACGATGAGATCTACATGTCTCCACCTCCTACTGTCGTGCCACCACCTCCCTCTACTCCCGCTCTACCACCACCTCCCCAACCACCACCACCACCACCGCCACCTTCACCTACTACTACCTCTTTACCTGCTCATGTGGCTCCACCTCATACTGTGACTCAGTCTTTGCCACGTGTTTTTACTCGCAGGTCTCGCTCGATTCCCCCTGCTCACAGGCCTTGCCCATCATTCAGTACGCCTCAGGTATGTAATGAGCACATTGTTTCTACTGATCGCACTACTGAGTTCTCTGTGCAACATGATTCCATACAGGATGAGCAGGTGCCCTTTGAAGATGATCTTGATGTGTCGATTGCTCTGTGCAAGCAGAAACATAAGTGTGCTACTTATCCTCTTGCAGCCCAGGTTTCCTTGTGCAGACTGTCAGAGGATTTCAGGAGGTTTACCTTTGGCACTATCATCCGTGGAGATAATTCGAACATATCAGGAAGCTCTTCAGGACAGTCAGTGGAGATTAGACATGGAGGAGGAGATGGATGCATTATAGTAACGTGGTATTTGGAGTCTTGTTTTTGCTCCAGTTGACACATCCATTGTAGGATGCAAATGGGTGTCCATTGTGAGACACCGTGCAGATGGCAGTGTGGATCGCTATGGCAAGACTTGTGGCACGTGGGTTCACCCAGACTTATATGGTAGACTATCATGATACTTTCTCTCCAGTTGCCAGACATTCTACTTTACGCATACTACTTTTTTGTTGTTGTGACACGAGATTGGCCCATTTACCAACTTGATGTGAAGAATTCCTTCATCGATGGTGATCTACAGGAGGAGGTCTACATGCAGCAACCACCTGGGTTTACTACTGAGGGGGAGTGTCAGAAGGTTTGCAAGCTTCACATAGCTATCTATGGCCTTAAGCATAGTCCAAGAGCATAGTTTTAGAAGCTCTTGGACTTGATAAAGCAACATGGGTTTGTGCGATCGATTGCAGATCACTCCTTGTTTGTGCACATGACCTAGAGAGATACTATTGTCATCCTTGTTTATGTTGATGATATTATTGTTACAGGGTTTGACGAGCAGGGTATTCAGAGTGCCAAGGACATCCTAGGTCAGCAGTTTGTGACCAAGGACCTTGGTAATTTACGTTACTTCCTTGGACTGGAGTTTGCCAAGAACCAACGACGTCTTGTGATGACCCAGAGGAAGTATGTTACAGACCTTCTTTCAGAGACATGCATGGCAGATTGCAAACTTGCCACTACTCCTATTGACCCAAGCATGAAGCTATATGATGATGACACTGAGGAGGTCGACAAGAGGAGGTACAGGGAGCTTGTTGGCAAACTACTATATGTGACTGTTTCCAGGACCGACATATCCTTTGCCGTAAGCAAAGTGAATCAGTTTATGGAGCAGCCTAGACATGCACATTTGGATGCGGTCCATACGATTTTGAGGTATCTGAAGACTTCACCAGGTACGAGACTTTTGTTCAACAGAGATACATCTCTTTCAGTTACAGCATGTGCAGATGCAGATTATGTTGGGTGTCCAAATGATAGGAAGTCTGCCTTAGGTTTCGTTGTGTTCATAAGGAATTCTCTGGTTTCTTGGAAGAGCAACAAACAGAGCACGGTTGCCAGATCGAGTGTTGAGTCAGAATACATGGCAATGGCGCAGGCTAGCATGGAGATGATGTGGGTCAGATCTGTTCTTACTGACCTGACTATAGAGGTGCATCTTCCCATGCACCTCCAATGTGACAATCATGCTACTCTTTTCATTACCAACAACCCAACTTTTCATTAGAGGACCAAACACATAGAGGTGGACTGTCATTACACTCGTGACATTATACAGAAGGGTCTTATTGCCACTACTCATGTCCGCTATGAAGATCAGACAGCAAATATTTTTACTAAGGCCCTAGCTAGAGGGCCTTATCATAGATGTTACTCCAAGCTGACCCTGATCGATATCTATGCTCCAGCTTAAGGGGAAGTGTTGAGATATTTCTTGTCTTTCTTACTGTTGTTATCTATTTATTTTGTCTACTTCATGTAATTTGCCCAATTGGTTCCTCTCCTATATAAGAGAACCCAAGGGCCTCTCATAAATCAATCAAGTCTTTTTTCTCTACACTCTCTTAATACAATATCTTATAAAATGTACTATAACTCAAATATCCAAATAAATATGACAAAAATAATGATAATATATTCTAAGTAATTTAAAAATGTTAATTATGCATGTATGATAAATTATTGATTTGTTATTTTATTTTTTAGTGTTGTTTGCCATTTTCTCGCTATTTTATAATATTAAAAATACCCATACATTTTTTTACATCGTATACATTATGTAGCATTCAGACGCATTGATCATATTAATGTATAGTGTGGAGAAGATAATAAATGGCATGTTTATTCTATAGGTCTAGGGTTTCTTATAAAGCATGAAACCTTAGAGAGCCGAAAGTAAGAAATTACATGAATACCACATAGAGGTTATAACTCTCAATAAAATACGAACACCAAAACAATATTTATTCCAGCACTCCCTCTCAAGTTGGAGCACATCGGTCGATCATGCCCAACTTGGAGATATGCCATGAGATACATCTTTTTGGAAGTGCCTTTGTAAATATGTTCGCAAGTTGAAAATCGGAAGAATGTGTAGGGTGTAGATCTTCCCTTCTCGTACTGCATCATGTATGAAGTGGCAATCAACTTCAATATGTTTGGTTCTTTCATAAAAGATCGCATTGGCAGCTATAAAATTGGTGGATTTGTTGTCACAATATAATGGAATAGGAGTAGTTTCGGGAAGGCCAATTTCCAAGTAGAAAGATACCAACCATGTGATCTTACATGGGGCTTGGGCCATCACCCTTTATTCCACTTCCGCACTGGATCTAGGCATTGTGGTTTGTTTCTTGCTTTGTTAAGTGATAAGGTTTCCCCCAACGAACATAGTATATCATGTGGTGGATCCTCTATCTTTAGGAGAGCTTGCATAATCAGCATTTGCGTAAGAAACGATTTTGATGTGACTGTTGGATTTGTAGAACGTACCACACCCTCGAGATCCCTTCAGATAATGGAGAATTAAGAGGACCTCCTTCCCATGACTATAGCATGGTTTCTCCGTATGTTGGCTAGTAGCCTGACTAACAACATACGATATATCGGGTCTAGTAACAACAATACAAAATACTTACCTACTGGGCTTCTACATATAGTAGGATCCTCAAACTTAGGATCGGAGATCTAGTGTGCTTCTATATTGGGACACCTGAAGGTTTGCATCCACGCAATCCTGCCTATGTAAGAATGTTTGTGCAATATTTTTACTATGACATGTGTAGCCCCTCTATAGTGCGGATTGCTTCTATGCCCAAGAAATAACGTATTTGACCAAGGTCCTTGGTGACAAACACCTTCTGTAGAAAGGCCTTGGTCTTTACAATTCATGTTTCATCATCACTAGTTATAATCATATCAAGAACATAGACTGCTAGTATCACAACTCCAGTACGTTGTCGTCTCACAAACACATAGTAATCAGATGTCATTCTCTGGATGTCAGGGGATCCAATGTCAGTAGTGAGCCTATTAAACCAAGCACGTGGACTCTGCTTCAAGCCATAGATTGTCTTTCGAAGTCGACATACACACTCCCCCTCAATAGAGTACCTAAGTGGTTGCATCATATAAACATCTTCCTCGAGATCTCCATAGAGGAAAGCATTCTTCACATCAAGCTGAAATATAGGCCAGTCGCGGTTCACCGCAATAGATACAATAATATGAACTGAGCCTAACCGAGCCACCGGTGAGAAAGTCCCAAAATAATTCACACCATATGTTTGAGCAAAACCCTTGGCCACTAGCATGGGATTTATTCTGTCAATTGTGCCATCGGGAGATTGCTTTATCATTAAAACCCATATGCATGCAATCGGTTTCACACCATATGGACATGGTACAAGATCCCATGTTCCTCGGGACATGAAGGCATCCATCTCCTCATCCATGGCTCGTTTCCAACCAGGGTCCTACAAAGAAGCATGATGATCACAAGGAATAGTAATTGTCGTCATAGCATCTGTAAAACATCTGTCATCCCTAAAAAGACCGTCAATGGAAGTAAAGGAGATAGGATAATCGGTATATTGCCTCTTAGTATGCTGCAGAGTTATATGGAGATCTGCAGGAGCATCCATACGAGCAGTGGGAGGGACACTCAAAGAAGGCACTTCTTCCTGTAAATAAGGTACATGGAGTGTAATTGATGCAGATTTACAGACATTCTTTCATTTATAGACTATGGATGACGATGGTAGTTCCAAAGGAATATCACTAACAAAATCTGTAAAGTAACTACTCTGTCCAAAGAAGGTGATATCACCAGAGAGAGTACCGGTGGCTCACAAGATCATAGCATTATAGCCCTTTTGTGTGCAAGAATACCCTAAAAAAACACATTTGATAGCACGCACAAACAATTTATATGCAATATGTAAATTATGAACGAGAACATAGATAGATTACTTTGCATTGAGGAGAAGAGAACGATTGTGTTGTAAAGACTGCAAAGTAATCCCAGGAGAGAGTTTGACAACCCAACATCGCTTGTTAGTCTTGGATGTACAAATAAAAGGGATGGTAAAGAAAAGGAGGGTTCCTAAGATCACCAGAACTAGATGGTGGAATCTTCCACTGAAGCAATCGAGCTTCAGGGAGAAGGTTTTAGAAGGTTTATCTTGGGATTGTAATGGAAGTGCAAACGAGATGTGGAAGGCAGTAGCATCTTGTATCCGAAAGGTAGCCAAATAGATGCTAGGCGAGTCAAAGGGAGGAGCCCCAGGTCAAAAGGAGGCTTGATGGTGGAGTGAAGGGGTGCAAGAGAAGCTAAAAATTAAAAGAGCAAGCTTTAAAGCTATGTCTAAGGATAGAACAGAGGAAACTGTCACAAACTACAAAATAACAAAGAAGGCTGTAAGCGAAGCTAAGTCGAAAGCTTATGAAGTTTTGTATAAAAATCTCAACTCTAAGGAGGGCCAGAAGGATATATTCAGGTTGGCCAAAGCAAGAGAAAGAAAAACCAAAGACCTTTCTCAAGTGAGATGCATTAAGGATGAGGAAGGTCACGTGCTTGTTACTCAGAAGGATATAGAGACTAGATGGGAGCAGTACTTCCATAAACTTTTCATTGGGGAAGGAAATAGAGAGATCACTTTGGGTGATCTAGCTAGTAGTAAAAGTTACTTGAATCGTGCAAGCTATAGACGGATACAAAGAAAGGAAGTAGAGGAGGCTTTGAAGGTTATGAGACCTAGGAAAGGTGTAGGACCGGATGACATCCCTGTAGAAGTATGGAAAGTTTTAGGTGAGCGCGGTTTGACTTTGCTTACGAATCTATTCAATGTTATTTGGTGAAGCAAGAAAATGCCTGAAGATTGGAGGAGTATCGTGGTGCCTCTTTATAAGAATAAAGGAGACATTCAAAATTGTTCAAATTATAGAGGTATTAAGCTGATGAGTCACACTATGAAAATTTGGGAACGTGTGATCGAGAGAAGGTTGAGGAAAGTTTCCAACGTCAAAGAAAACCAATTCTTATTCATGTCAGGTCGCTCAATTATTGAAGCCATCCATTTGCTGAAGAGAACAATGGAGATTTATAGAGCTAAAAGGAAGAACCTCCATATGATCTTTATTGATTTGGAGAAGGCTTATGATTCCGTCCCACAAGAGATATTGTGGAGAGTTTTGGAGAAGAGACAAGTGCCTATCCTATACATTAACCTCATAAAAGACATGTATGATAGGGCTTTATCTTGTGTAAGAACCCCGTCTGGGAAGACTGGATATTTTGACATCAACATTAGTTTGCATCAAGGTTCAGCTTTGAGTCCATTTCTTTTTACTTTGATTATGGACGAGTTGACAAGTCACATTCAGGATGAGTGACCTTGGTGTATGTTATTTGCTGATGATATAGCGTTGATTGACGAGACTAGAGATGGAGTAAATGAGAAGCTTGAGGTCTGGAGACATGAGTTGGAAAGTAAAGGATATCGTATAAGTAGGGCTACGACAGAATATATGGAGTGCACCTTTGATGGAAGCAATAGGTAAAGGAATTGAAGTGAAGATTGGTGATGATAACATTCAGAAGAGTGATTCTTTAAGATATCTGGGATATATTTTGCAACATGATGGGGAAATTGATGGGGATGCTACTAATAGAATAAATGCAGGCTGGTTAAAGTGGAGAGGAGCCTCTGTTATTCTCTGTGATAAGAAAAATCCTTTAAAAATTAAAGGAAAGTTTTACAAAGCATTCGTGAGACCTAGTATGCTCTATGGATCTGAATGTTGGCTTGTGAACCATAGACATGTGCAGAGAATGGTTGTAGCAGAAATGAAAATGCTAAGGTTGATGTATGGACACACACATAAAGATCGGATTCGGAATGATGCAATAAGAAAGAAAGTTGGTGTTGCTCCGATCGAGGATAAGATGCGAGAAAACTGCTTAAGATTGTTTGATCGTTTGCAAAGAAGATCAGCTGATGCACCAGTTAGGAGATGCGAGTGTTGGGATGTTGAGCCAGCTAAGAGAGGGCGGGGACGGCCCAAGAAGTGTTGGAAAGAGACCATACGAAGGGAACTTTGTTTTGTGGATATAAGCCCGGGATTGACCTAAGATAGATCTGAATGGAGACGAAGAATCCATGTAGCCGACCCTACTTAATTGTGGGAAAATGCTTTGTTGTTGTTGTTGTGTATGTAAATTATGAACGAATGCAGTGCATCTAAAAACATGCAGAGGTAAATTGGTGACTCATTAGGGTAGAGCAAAGTGAAAGGAGTAGCCCTTTTTAGGACAGATGAAGGCACCCTGTTGATAAGATGAATATGGTATGAACTGCATCCCCCCAGTAAGACTTAAACCTTCATGTGTGAGAGAAGAGACCTGGCAATGTCTAAAAGGTGACGAAGTTTTCTCTCAGCCACCCTATTCCGTTGAGAGGTGTAGCGGCATGATGTTTGATGTATAGTTCCTTGAGATTCAAAAAGGATACCGGATCATGTTGAGTAAGCTTGAGTGCATTATCAGTTCGTAAAATCTGAATATATGTAGAGAAGGCAGTCTTAATGAACTAAAAGAAAACTTAACACTTTTATTAATCTTTGATCTCTCTTTTATAAAATAGACCCAAGAACATCTACTATGATCATCAACAAAAATAACGAAATATTTATGACCCCCAATTGCTCAGGCCAGACAAGGTCCCCAAATGTTACATTGAACCAAAGCAAAAAGAACATACCGACGAGGCTCAACTCTCGAAGGAAAAGAAGTCCAATGATGTTTCCCGAACTGACTTGCCTCGTATTCAAAAGACTTCATTGAAGAAAGGTTGGCAAGCATCATAGAGAGAGCTTTGGCAGACAGATGCCACAAAAAGAGATTAGAAGAGATTGTCACATCCCTAGCAAATGTATAATCCTTAGGAACATCAAGATAGTAGAGTCCATTCGTTTCATGTCCCCCACCAAAAATACGCATCGTCTGGATGTCTTAAAAATAGCAAAATAGTTTGTCAAAAATCACAGGGCAATTTAGTTCAGAGTACATCTTGTGTATCTGATAATAAACTCAAGGGAAAATCAAGGGCATAGTGAACTCTTGTAAGACGGAGTTGTTATAAATCTATCAAACAATCCTATCCTAAACGATAGAACCAAGAATGTGGAGATCGATCACCACTTTATCAGAGAGAGAATTGACTCTAAGGAGCTTATTCTACCATACATAAAAACTGAAGATCAGGTGGATGTCGTCTTCACTAAGGGGCTTCCCACAACTAGCTTTGAGAAGAATGTGGACAACGTGGGTGATGAACCGCATTTTTACCACGTTAATAGTCATGTATTATCGTAGTACAGGTGGTGAAAACAATTCTGCAGAAACC
This sequence comes from Ottelia alismoides, assembly GCA_037367405.1. NCBI lineage: Eukaryota > Viridiplantae > Streptophyta > Magnoliopsida > Alismatales > Hydrocharitaceae > Ottelia > Ottelia alismoides. The sequence continues at coordinate 49,224 of JAZKJV010000498.1, forward strand.
ACACATTTGAATATGTGGAGAATTTTACTTGGCAAGTCTGCTAAGGTCAAACACAGGGATACGAGCCTCCTCGTCTATCTATCGAAAATCATTGACTAAATTTAAGTGATTAAATTCATAAGCTCAGGTCTTCATAATGCAGATTCGATGCAACAAAATGCAAAAAATATACAATGCAAATAAGATGGCATAGAGATGATGCATGCCCTTTTATTTAATTTTACGCAATTAAATGAGATCATGTGTATGATATGCAAAATAATATATGTAGTGAATGTGGAGTATGCTATTTTTATTTGATTTTTAGCAATATAGAATGATGCGAAATTTAAGTGCAAATATACCCTAAAATGATTCAAAATTCTTGAGCAATCAAAAGTAAACCGATTCCAATATCAATTGAGGCACAAGAATAATTTATGGCATTTGAAATAAGCATAGGTGATACCTAAAAGATCTATAATTTAGTACAGTAAATGAAGTGTCAAATCAGTGAATAAAATGTCATAATGTAGATCATGAGACAAGCATTAAAATGAAATTGAAATCAACTAAAAAGGAATTCGTACGCTTAAGATATGATAAATAGAGTGTATGGGCATAAACGCAGTAAAAATATGAGGGATAAAAAGATAATATATGTAATTAGGTCCTTTACAGGGGCATTTCTGCAAATTATGAAACGCGGCGGAGCTTCTCTGCAAATAGCCCATGCGCACACTTGAGGAGCACGTGCCTGGAAGGGCCTGTTTGCAAATCTGGGATCTCTACAGGGCTAAACTGCAAATAGCCTAGCCTGCACGCGCATCGCACGCTTACGGGCTAGGCTCGGAGCGCCTTGAGGTTCGGCTGAAGAATCAACGGCCATGTGGCGCGGCCTCTGCGTTTCGTTCGTGCATTGGCTCCACCAAAACATCGGGTTTGGATCCGAGGCTGAGGAGGTGGTGGTAGACGATTACCAAGGAATATCGGGGTCTAAATGTGTCTCACGCAAGGCGGAGACAGAGTCGCTGTGGCGACCCTCAATAATCCCTGATTAAGTCAGCAATTAGCCCCCAATAACAATCAAACAATGAGAAGCAAATGTGGAGCTAAAATTTATTATAACTCTACAAAAAGTGTGTATAGATGCAAGTATGTGTAGAGTGTCGAACTCAGGGAGCAAGCAAGATAGATCGAAGCAAAATGCTCAAAAAAAGTGAATGTGATCGAAGGTCTACAAGTGTGTTATTTTTGTGGGTTTTTAATTTTTATATATTTTTTTATTTAATTTTTGATTTTATATTTTTATCATTTGATTTTTAATTTCTGATTTTGTATTTTCTTTTTGTATTTTATATTTTTTTATTTTCTTTTTCTTTAAATAGAATATATACAGAGTAAGAAAAGAGAGGGATAAAGTATTTATAAAATAGGTAAAAATAAGTAAAATTCAGAAAATAAAATATTTTTGTGCTTTTTATAATTTTCTAATATTTTTGTGATTTTTCTATATTTTCCTATTTTTTTGGTATTTTTAAAGTTAAAAATACTGAAAATAGTGAATACAATAAATAGCTGAAACTAAAATAGAGAAATAAAATATCAAATAGTAACAAAAATTCTCCAAATTAATTTTAAAACAAAGGTAATCAAACAAAAAATTGAAAACAGAGTTTATATTTTTAGGATTTTTTTATGTATTTTTAATTTTTTTATGAAGATTTTTGGGGTTTTATAATGTTTATGCGTTTTCTTTTGTATTTTTTAATGATTTTTGGATTGAAGTTAGAAGACACTAAAATACACAAAATATATTTTTTGGGAGTTTTTCGAGAAGTTTTTATAATTTTTATGGATTTTATAATGCAGACAATAGCAAAAATGCAGGTTTTTGAATTTTTATAAATATTTAAATACAATAAAAATGCAAAATAAAAATATGTCGTGAAACTAGAATGCAACAGGAACTTAGAGTATTTTTTTGGTAATTTTTGGGATTTTAGAGATGCATGAAATAAATAGATACAACAAAAAGAAAATACATCCTGGCAAGGGTGTTTCTATAAATAAGCAAAAGTCTAGGGTTGAAACGCAATTTACCCAGAGAATTTATAACTAAATAAAAAGTTACTGGACTAAATACAAAAACACAGAAGCCCAAGGGTGTCGATGCAAAAAACCTACCTACGTGTGTGTTACGTACGTGCTAGGGGAGGACTGAAATGTAATATTCCACAAACACAGGGGCTCGTATGCAATTTATCCAGAAATATATAACAATATATAAAAGTCTCTGGGCCAAATCGAAATAAGCAAACCCACGGGGAGTCCCCCATAAAATGTCCATGCCTCACGTGCACCAGGCACGTGAGGTGACGTGGATAGGGACCTTAACGCAATTAAATAAAAGTTGGGGGCTGTAATGCAAAATATACAAAATAAATAGAAAGGCAAATGAAAGTTTAAGTGCGAATATTTAAATACAAAACTCTTCTGGGGTGCAAAATACCCAGAGAAGGCGCGATCCGATGGTCGTTGATGTTTCACTTAGGCCACGTGTCGACGCCAGGACGGCCGATACCCCTTCGTGATCCACGGCCATGATTAGATGATCAAAACTGCATCGACGGCTTTGAGCGCTGCCAATCGGACGGCTGTGGAGGCCCTTGGAAGAACATGCCAAATCTGACGGCTGGGAGGTGATCGCGAAGAACAGGGAGGCGGTCCGGTGAAGATGAACTTCCCCGACACCTCTCTCTCTTCTCCGACGGCGTTGGAAGCTGCAAAATGGCCACGAGGCTCTTGGAAGCTCCTCCTATCGATCGACGGCTCCAAAATGGCGGTTGGACCGCTGGAGTAATTACCCTGAGTAATATGGTAATTACCTATAACCCTGAGTAATAGGTAATTAGTGTTGGCCACTAATTATCCTCAGGACCCTTGGGAGCTTCCACTAATTATCCTCAGGACCCTGCAAAATGGAGTAATTGTTTATAATACTCAGGGTTATGGGTGTAAATAGTGTTTCCGAAATTAGTGTTTATAGTGTTTTAGTAATTATAAACAAAATAGTGTTGGCCACGAGGCTCTTGGAAGCTCCTCCTATAATTAGTGTTTATAGTGTTTTAGTAATTATATAGGTATATTTACGGGTATTATACCTATGTGTTATATACTATTATTTAATTTTTGAGTTTTATTAATGTTTTAATTCCGGTTTTAATATACATGTATATTACAAATAATATTTACAAATTATAAAAATATAAAATTATGAAAATAATAGATAAATAATAAAATGAATATTTTAATATGTACAAGTATATTATAGGGGTCCAAAACTCAACTTTCAAACCGTAACTCCGCAAAATGCAAAACCACCTTCATTAAATAACTTATTTAAAAATATATACAATTAAAAGTGAATTTGATGCATTTCAAGTTTTTATTAGGGAGATCAGGTCTGGGAAGTTGGGATTCTGGAATTTTATTCAGATCATAACTTTTTATCTGTACATTATTTTGGAGTGAAATCAATTTTGTATTTTTCTTTATTTAATTATCTACAACTTTCGTGTACAAAGTTTCTTTATTTGATGTATAAAAGTGGAACTAAAAATAGGTCCCAAAATGAATAAAGAATGAACAAAAGAAAAGGTATTTTTATTGTGTTTTGACCCTTATCTCCCCCTACTTTATTCCTTGTCAACCTAGTCATCGAGATGCCTAGGTCTCGGGGTTTCGGGTCATAAAATATTTACAATATTTTATCTTTTTCTTTTATTTTCTTTATTCTTTTATTTGAGCTTTAAAAACAGTATTTTATACACTATTTACATGCACATGCATGGATGCTAAGATGCTGGAATTAGGGTATTTACATGCATTTGCCAAGATTTTTGAGGCCAAAATGACAGAATAAAGATGATGAAATGTGGATTCATCATCCCCCTATACTTTGCCTTTGCTAGTCCCTACCAAACACTTACGCAATAAGTGCAGAAAATAAAGAAAAGAAAAAGGAAAAAGATGGAATAAGTTTAATTATCAAACTTGTCTTCACAAAATCAGAGTTTGGAGCTTAAGTCGGACCTTTAGAATTTTAGTGCGGGCGGAACCCTAATGAGAACCGGATTTGAAATCCAACAGCCTTCGAGAATCCCAAAACTCTGCCCAAGTCTCCTTAATAGCCATGCCAGAAATATCTCAACTCATACGCAAACCCTTACAACTATGAAGCTGACTCGTACAGTGTAAGTGATAGTGGCTCTCCCCAACTAGAATGACAAAGAGACTGAGTTCTCCAATATGACAACCCAATGATTCCCCAATCCAATAACTCCTTCCTCGAGGAGCGGGGTATTCCCTTCTAAGTTCAAGTGGCAACCAGCTCAAGAGGAGGGGGTGAAGAGAAGAATAGACGGCAGCCAGTGCAGCTACCTATCCTAGGATGCAAGACTAGTGTAGTCAAGTCATCCAGCTACAAGCTCACATATTTGACTTTAGAACTCAAGCTTGCTTATTTTCTGTACAACATATTCACATACTTTTGCAGGCATTTTATTTTTGTACAGGCTTGTCCATTTTTTTGAAATACTATATACAACAGCATTTACATAGGGAGTTTTTCCTCTTGAGCCAGTAGACTATCCCTCATTTGAAGCTTTATCGCTACCCACACTCTCCTGTCTTTAGAATTCCTCATCACTGGACGGGTTGGGGTGCACTTCCCACCCTAGAGGAGGACAAGTGTTTCCACTTGTGTGCATCTCATGCTGGCAAATCCAATCCCCTCACCTCTCCAACTGAGTTGAGCCTTGTGAAAGGTGCATGTGTCCAAGTTAGGTCATTATCAACAAGAGTCGTGCGTGTACTTCGAAATACTCTACTTAGGCAGTCAAGAATCCATTGAACCAAGTCTCGTGATCCTCAAAGAATTAAGTCAACTAGACTTGGAGTACCCCGATTCCAGTTCCTATAAAGTTCCTGTTATTAGGTAGATTTTAAGGTCCAACCAAGCTCCAATCTCCTGATATTACTTAGACTTGTTCAACTATTAAACTCAATCCGAAAAATGCTCATGCTATGCAAATGCTATGCAAAATGCAGAAGATATTTTTGTGGTGCAATTTTCAAAGATTTTGAACTTTTTATAGATTTTTGAAAAGATGATGCATATGCATTTTTTTGATATTTTCAAAAAGATTTTTCAGATGTTTTTGGATTTTAGTTTTGCAAATATTTTTGGGATTTTTGAAAACAAAAAGTTTTGGCTAAAAACTAGGTACAAATATTTATACGGGGATGCTTCTTATATCTACAAGAAGTGGATTTTAAGAATTTACAGGAGTAAGTGATCAATTTTATAGGTACATTAATGAATTCTGGTGTGATGTATGTATTCCTCAAACTTATTTGTAAATCATTTTACAAACAATTTTGAAAAACTATAGTCCATAATAATTTGTACAAACAATTTTATAAACAACACATTTGAAAATCATTTTTGCAAAGGTTTTCAAAACAGCATATATAGATTTTCGAAAATATTTTTGCAACCATTTTTCAAACCATTTGCAAATCATTTTTCAAACCTTTTTATTTCACACAAATAAAATTTTACAAACAAAACATTTTTACAAAGGTTGAAAACATGTAACAAAACATTTTCCAAATAGTTTTCAAAAGATTTTTACAAAGATTTTCAAACTATTTTTCAAACATTTTGCAAAAAATATTTTCACCTGATTTATTAATCAACAAATACAAAAAGAATTTGAGCAGTGATAGCATCTTTTTATTAAGGTTTTAATGGTTTTAAAGAAATTTATTAGCAATAATTATTAATAAAGATACGAAAGTATGAGTTATGGCTAAAGTATGTACGCAGTATATACGACCCCCCTATACTTAGCTTGAGCTATGTCCTCATAGATCGGAGAGAAAAAGAGAAGACATAACTCGTACTGAGTATAGACAAGTCTAATAAATAAACGAATAAGAGATGTATGAATGAATGATAAGTTGACCGTCCCCCCTATACTCAAGATCAAATAATCCTAAGTATAGCAGACTGTACACCAAGTAAGGAGGGTCAAGGGTGGGAATGAATAGATCATACTCAGATTGTCTCTCCCTATACTTAGGGTAAGATATCCCTAAGTATAGACAAGAAGAGGAGACAATGGAGAGGATCGAAATAAATGAAAACTCGAGGTGCACACCACCCTATACTTAGGACAAAGTACGTCCTAAGTATAGAAGACTGACAACAAGGGGCAACACCTTTTCGATAGATAAAGAAAATAGAAAAGAAAAAGAAGAAAAGAAGAAAAGAAGAAAAGAGAACCGAAGATTGATACAGATAAAGAAGGATGTACGCATCACTCCCCCTATACTTAGGGTAAAAGAAGCCCTAAGTATAGGCAACAACAGGAGTGATGAAACGGAACGACGAATGAATATTCGGCTCATCCACCCCCCTATACTTAGGACAAAGTACATCCTAAGCAAGGCAAACACGAGAATGGGTGGATGAGCAAGACGGGAGATGGACAGAAGCGGATATACAACAGAGATGGATGTACAGAGGATCAAGAAGGTAGAAAGCGAACCTTCTTGCGAGACCGCTGAGGGATAGATCTGGTGTGGTGCAGGTCGACATCGGGGTCCACAGTGGACGGAAGCCGATCAGGGTCGACAGGGTGAAGGCCCTCAGTGGAGTCAAATCGAAAAGGCACGAACTGGTCAATGGAAGTAGTATGGCTAGGTTCATCCTTTGGGGTCCTATAGTGTGAAGGCGCAGTCAGGTGAGTGGAAGAAGCACAGCTAGGTCTGGCCTTGAGGGTCTCGCAAATATCAAAGTGGAATGGAACAAACTCATCATCATCGGAAGAAGTGTAATTGGGGTCGTCCTACGAGGTGTCGTCCAGGTCAAAACCAAACGGAACGAAGTCATCAGTGGAAGTAATCGAACTCAGTTCGTCCTCAAGAGTCTTAAGCGGATCATCTTTTCATCAAAAGGCCCAAATTTCTGAAAATAAGCATTAAGATCATAACCGGCCTCAATCATAACCACATTTGAGTGACCAGGAATGGACTTATCAGTGGAAGTAGTCAAACCAGGTCCGTCCTGTCTAGTCTTGATGTCTGCCCTCCGCTCTATGGTGTCAATCACGTAAATCCCGCGGATTTCATCAACACATCGCCACATACCAGAAGGAGGAACTTCGAGGTCTATGCTTTCCGAGCCTTCCCCTTTCAAAGGATTTCTTGGGTCTCATCAGTGGTCAATAAGCAAACATCTCTAATATCATCAGATAGGTCACAGGCCTCGGAGTCAGCTAGAATATGTGTAGTCACATCAGGTGCAGGTCTCTGATCAATTGTGGGTGTGGTTATTAACATTTCGCTCTCGTCAACAGGAAGGAAGCAAATCTCTCCTGATCCGTAATCAATAACGACCCTCGCAGAGGCGAGGAATGGTCGTCCCAGGATGATTGGAGAGGGCTCCCCTGTGGAGGTCTCCATGGGCAATACGACAAAATCAACATGATAGCTCATGTCCTGAATCGAAATGATGATGTTTTCAAGGATACCCTTCGGCCTCTTTATTGATCTATCAGCAAATTGAACGATCATCCTGGTTTTCTTGAGAGGCCCTAAGTGAAGAGATTGTACCAGCGAGAAGAGTAGAATGTTAATCGAAGCGTCGTCGTCTAGGAGAGTGTGATCACATGTATGGTCAAAGATGGTGCAAGTGATGAATGGTGTAGCTGTGTTCCTCTTCCGAGGAATGGGATGGTGTGTGATGGCATGGGCAGTGGCCATTGTCAAGATATGACGCTCAGATCTACTTCTCCGCTTTATCTTCTAGGGAAAAGGAGCAGATAAATCGGTCATGGCCTGCTGAAGTGGGGCACGGATAATCTCATGAATACTTGCCACCACTTCGGATTCAGTCAATAGTTTTTTGAATTTTTAGATTTCCTCCATACAAGGGAGGGAGTCAAAATCAGCATATACACGAGGCATGCCAAGAGAAGTCTGTACAGCGGCATCCTCGGAGTCACAGGTGGGACAGGGTGTGAATGAATGATCTGGTAGATGGACCCTCTCCTCACAGTCTGAATCAACCAAGTGTCTCCCGAACTCTTTTTGGATTTTTAAAATTTTCTCATTTTTTTTGTATTTTGGCCGATTGCAAGCTCACATGATCACCCACAAGGAAATCCGTAACCTCGACGAATGGAGCATTAATCTGGTTTTTCCTCAAGATAGCAAGATCATCATTCATCGAATTAATGTGCTCTATCATCCGGTTCAAAACAACACTCATGGAGATCGAGGGAGGTAACTCCAATAGGTCAGACTCGGATGGATGTGAAGGTGGAGGTGGATAATATACGGGTAGAGGTGGAGGTGGGTAGAAATCCGAGTCCTGAATAGTGGCTGAGGCGGATATGTACAAAAATCAGAAAAAATAGGAGGAGGGTCTTCCTGATAAAAGGGAGGTGGACCGGCTGGAGTGAACGAGGGATCCGCAAAGTCCGGATAAAATACGCTCCAGGGGTCCATCTCGAAAACAAAAGAAAAAAGATTTAGGAGAGCATGAAGGTCAAGTCAAGAGAAGGTGAGAAAAAGGCGCAAATGCGCAGGGACGATCTAGAATGCACAAAAGCAATCACAAGCAAACCCACACAAACAAAACCCTCAATTCACCTACTCAACTCGGTAGAGACCGAAAAGTCGGTCTTTTTATCTTGTCTGTTTTAGAGTTAGGTGAGAAGTCAAAGAGTTGCGCACACACTTAGGGGGTTGAATCGGGATTTGGGTACTAGTTCTTAGTGTGTGCGCGAGCAAGTAAAAGCGAAGACAATGAGGGGATTACTCGCCCCAAGACAATATTTTCCTTTTTGATCGATTTTAAGGTTGAGTAATGTTACCAGTCCTAATTTTATTTGTTATCACTTTTTTTTTGGATTTTTAGTGAGAAATGCACGCGTCTAACGAGGAATCGATTCCTTTAAGCACCTAGGTGGTCAAAATCAGAGGGAGAGGCGGAAAAGCAATGCAAGCGGCTATTGATGATGAATGCTAAAGTGTAAATGCTCACCTTTCCTCGAGCACTCTACATGCAAGGATGCTCAGTAGAATTGAAACCTACCTATATGCAAATGAAAAGCCGATGAAATCGCCCTAAGTGTGAGAAGCTGCTATTAGCGTGAAGAACAATTTTCAAAATTTGCCTAAATCCAATTGAGACTATAGGCACAGGCAAATATATTAGGTGTTTGGCCTTAAGACTACGTCAAGCAACTCCTACAGCTAAGGGCTCAATCACACAAAAATAAAATAAAACTGGAAAACAAATGAAAAAGAATGCAAAGAAAATAAGAGAAAACAGCGGTGAGCCCCCAAGTGAACAATCACTTGGTAATTAGGTCTGAATGTCTAATGTCCGAGTACCTGTATTATTACAATAAATAGAGTCTCTCTCTCACTTGAAATTACAAAAATAAAGAAATACAGGAAAATAAAAAGGAGCTCGGTCTTCAAAAATCTCTCTTCGTCTCCTTGGCGCTAGGCTGGCAGATGCCGGCTTCACGTGGGTGCACAGGTGCCTAGGGTGGAGCCTCCCTCGATCTGTGGTTCCTTGCACAAAGTCAACGAGAGAGGAGGTTAGACAGCTCAAGCAATATATATCAAAAATAAGGAAAATAAAATAAGCAAAAATAAAAGCCGCAAAAATAGACAAGCAATCACAAGTACAAGAAAACACCCGAACTAAGCGTTGTTGCTCCCGGCAATGGCGCCATTTGATTAACCAAGGAATATCGGGGTCTAAATGTGTCTCACGTAAGGCGGAGACAGAGTCGCTGTGGCGACCATCAATAATCCCTGATTAAGTCAACAATTAACCCACAATAACAATCACACAATGAGAAGTAAATGTAGAGTTAAAATTTATTATAACTCTAGAAAAAGTGTGTATAGGTGCAAGTATGTGTAGAGTGTCGAACTCAGGGAGCAAGCAAGATAGATCGAAGCAAAATACTCAAAAAAAGTGAATGTGATCGAATGTCAACAACTGTGCTATTTTTGTGAGTTTTTAATTTTTACATTTTTTTATTTAATTTTTGATTTTATATTTTTATCTTTTGATTTTTAATTTCTGATTTTGTATTTCTTTTTGTATTTTATATTTTTTGTATTTTCTTTTTCTTTAAATAGAATATATACAAAGTAAGAAAAGAGAGGGATAAAGTATTTATAAAAATAGGTAAAAATAAGTAAAATTCAGAAAATAAAATATTTTTGTGCTTTTTATAATTTCTGTTGTTTTTGTGATTTTTCTATATTTTTTCTAATTTTTTTGGTATTTTTAAAGTCAAAAATACTGAAAACAGTGAATAAAATAAATAGTTGAAACTAAAATAGAGAAATAAAATATCAAACAATAACAAAAATTCTCCAAATTAATTTTAAAACAAAGATAATAAAACAAAGAAAATTTGAAAACAGAGTTTATATTTTTAGGATTTTTTATGTATTTTTAAACTTTTATGAAGATTTTTGGGGTTTTATAATTTTTATGAGTTTTCTTTTGTATTTTTTAATGATTTTTGGATTGAAGTTAAAAGACACTAAAATACACAAAATAAATTTTTTTGGGGAGTTTTTCGAGAAGTTTTTATAATTTTTATGGATTTTATAATGCAGACATTAGCAAAAATACAGGTTTTTGAATTTTTATAAATATTAAAATGCAATAAAAATGCAAAATAAAAATATGTCGTGAAAGTAGAATACAACAGGAACTTAGGGTATTTTTTGGAAATTTTTGGGATTTTAGAGATGCATGAGATAAATAGATACAACAAAAAGAAAATGCATCATGGCAGGGGTGTTTCAGTAAATAAGCAAAAATCCAGGGGTTGAAACGCAATTTACCCAGGGATTTTATAATTAAATAAAAAGTTACTGGACTAAATACAAAAACACAGAAGCCCAAGGGTGTCGATGCAAAAAGCCTACCTACGCGCGTGCTACGCACGCGCCAGGGTAGGACTGAAATGTAATATTCCACAAACACGAGGGCTCGTATGCAATTTATCCAGAAATATATAACAATATATAAAAGTCTCTGGGCCAAATCGATATAAGCGAACCCACGGGGAGTCCCCCACAAAATGTCCACGCCTCACGTACGCCAGGCACGTGAGCTGACGTAGACAAGGACCTTAACGCAATTAAATAAAAGTTGGGGGATGCAATGCAAAATATACAAAATAAATAGAAAGGCAAATGAAAGTTTAAGTGCGAATATTTTAATACAAAACTCTTCTGGGTGGCGGTGCAAAATACCCAGAGGGGGCGCGATCCGACGGTCGTTGATGTTTCACTAAGGCCACGTGTCGACGCCTGGACGGCTGATACCCCTTGGTGATCCACGGTCGTGATTAGATGATCAGGACTGCATCGACGGCTCTGAGCGCCACCAATCGGATGGCTGTGGGGGCCCTTGGAAGAACAGGCCAAATCTGACGGCTGGGAGGTGATCGCGAAGAACAAGGAGGCGGGCCAGCGAAGATGAACTTCCTCGACCCCTCTCTCTCTCTCTTCTCCGACGACGTTGGAAGCTGCAAAATGGTCGTGAGGCTCCTGGAAGCTCCTCCTATCAATCGGTGGCTCCAAAATGGCGGTTGGACCGCCGGAGCTCCACCACGGTGATGAAGAGGGGGAAGGGCTCCAGGAGGTTCGGCTTCAACAGAAAAACGGCCCCAGATGGGGTCCTTCAGCACCTGGGACCTGCAAAAGAACATGAGACAACAGTAGGGGGTCCCCAGGGCAAAGGCGGGTGATTGGATGGCGTAGGTGGCGGAAATGAAGGCTCGTCGGAGCAAGCTCCGGCGAGATGGTGGAGATGATGGATAGTTGATCGTGGATCGGAATGGAGGATGGCGAACAATTTCTACAACTACTGGAAATAAAAACAAGCAAGAAAAACGAATAAAAATTACGACCTCAAGGTTTGAAAACCTGAGACGAACCTCACGGCCACTTGGCCGGAGATGGGAGTGGACACGCACCTCAGGGCCCCGCCGTACCTCGACGAGGAGCTTGGATCAATCCCCTGTCACCGGAGATCCTTTAGCAACAACTCGGATGTCTAAGCTAGGACCTAATGTGGTTCAAAGAGCTCAAGGAAGGTGACGGGTATTTTTGAAGAGGTGATGGACAGGCTTCCAAGATCGAGGTACAACGGGTGGATCAGTGATCCATTCCCTGAAAAAATCAATGGGCGAGTATACTCGATATGGGGGCGTAAAAAGTCATGAAGGAAGATATGTGAAACGATGAAAGGAGATTCCTCTAAAAATTCGCGAAAGAGGGGTCAAACACACGTTCTGACAACACAGAGAGAGAGGAAGAGTCAGACAGTTGACCTGCAGTCAACTGTCAGACTCACCTGGTTGGTCCACGTTGACCAACCAGGAAAAACCTCTAAAAATATTTTGTAAAATAGATTAAAAATACTAAATGATTTTATTAATTTTAGGTTATTAAATAAAAAATGTTTGTTATTTTATAATTTATAGTGATTTTTAATTATTTTTATGAGTTACAAAAATACAAGTTACCTTTTATGACCTATATAGGTATACATGCCTATATATTTTATTATTCTATTTTTTATTTTTTATATTTAATTTATTTATTTTGGTTTATTATTTTATACATTTATAAAATATTTTTATACACTTAAGTATATTTTATTTTATTTTTTATGAAGTGTTTTATACAATTAAATAAATAGAAGTAGTAATTATATAAGTATATTTACGGGCATTAAACCTATGTGTTATATACTGGTATTTAATTTTTGAGTTTTATTAATGTTTTAATTCCAGTTTTAACATACATATATATTACAAATAATATTTACAAAATTATAAAAATATAAAATTATGAAAATAATAGATAAATAATAAAATGGATATTTTAATCAATACAAGTATACTATAGGGGTCCAAAACTCAACTTTCAAACCGTAGCTTCGCAAAATGACATAGGTCTCGGGGTTTCGGGTCATAAAATATTTACAATATTTTATTCTTTTCTTTTCTTTTCTTTATTCTTTTATTTTGGCTTTTAAAAACAGTATTTTATACATTATTTACATGCACATGCATGTATGCTAAGATGCTGGAATTAAGGGTATTTACATGCATTTGTCAGGGTTTTTGAGGCCAAAATGACAGACTAAAGATGATGAAATGTGGATTCATCAGTAGAGCAGGAGTAGAGGGAGGTGGAGGAACGACAGTAGGAGGTGGAGGCATGTAAATCTCATCATCAGAGTTAGATGGGGCTAGTTTGTCACCTGTAGAAGAAAAATACATAACAGACTCAAAGAAAGTAATGTCACCACTGACAAAGTATTTCCACCTTAGCAGATCAAAGCAATGGTACCCCTTCTTGGTACGAGAGTAGCCCATAAAGACACACTTGACAACTCTAGGAGAGAGCTTGTCACAACCTGGAGATACATCATGAACAAAAGCAACAGATCCAAACACGGGGTGTAAGGGAGAAAAGAATCTTCTTGGAAAACACAATCGAGAAAGGAATCTTCTCTCTCAACACAGACGAGGGCATGCGGTTCACCAAATAACATGCAATAAGGACGACATCACCCCAGTAAGAGTGAGGAGCACGACTCTGTATCAACAAGGTTCTGTTCACATCAAGTAAATGGTGATGTTCGCGCTCGATAACACCGTTTTACTGAGAAGTATAGGCACATGAGGTCTGGTGAACGATGCCAAGAGATCTAAGAAACTCAGAAAGCTATAAGGTGCTGAATTCTAATGCATTATCAGGGCGGAGATATTTAACATTAGCATAAAAGATATTCTCTGTCTCATTAATAAAATATTTGATAACAGATCCAGCCTCAGACGTATTCTTCAAAAGAAAGACCCGAGAAAGTCTAGAAAAATCATCAACAACAACCAGATAAAAACGATGTCTCTGATGATCAGGAACACGACTTGGACCCCATATATCTAAATGAAGGAGCTCAAACAACTGAGAATTGATCTGATTCTGATGGGATGGGAAGGAGGAACAATGATGCTTTCCAAGCTGGCATACCTCACGCTGAAAGGAGGATCTCATGGAAATCTGAGGGAGAACATGCATAACTTATGCAGAGGAAGGTGGCCAAAATGAAGGTGTCACAGATATGGAGAGACTAGTCCAGTAGGTATAGTGGAGACGTCAAAATGAGGAGGTTGGACCAGTCTGTAGAGTCCCCACTGCTCATGATCACATTCAATCACCCTGCCTGTGAGTATGTCCTGAAACACAAGAGACGAAGGGTCAAAAGATGACACGGCAATGCAGATCCTTAGTAATCTGACTAATGGAAAGTAAATTCATCTGATAGTCAGGAGCATATAAAACATTGTGACGACGCATTGAATGGCGTCAAATGCACGTCCCCTTGTTCTATAATGGGTAAGTGGTCGCCGTTGGCAATAACAACCCATCGACCAGGTGGTATGGTCCTGTAGGACCTCAGTAGTGCTCTGTCTCCACAAAGATGATGGGAAGCACCTGAATCTATAATCCACTCTGTCATGTCTGCACCATTACGACCAATGAAAGCATAAGCGATACCTGATGAGCTCGAAGAGGCTCTAGCTGTGGCTGCGGTATCTGTAGGGGTGGTTCCTGCAACAAGAGTCGTCATCATTCGGATACGAGATACAATATCATCCAGGTGAGGATCGACTTGAGAAGCGAGTGTATCTAACAGTTCAATCTATTTTGCAACGTGGCCAGTAACGAGATAACCATGCTTCTGATAGCATGTATCTTCTGCATATCCCGGTCGACGACAAAAGGTGTAAGGGCCATGTGGACATCCACCACCTCTACCACGAGGGTGTGTCCTCTAGTCTGTGTCGTCACACCTCGATCACAAGACATGGTAGTAGTTGACGAGGGCAGAGGAGTGGTCGTAGGAGGCATGATGATCCGACTGAGACGGCTATAGGCCTCCTCTATGAAAGGTATAGTGGCTCCAGTGAGAAGCTGAGTACGTGCTGCATAATACTCTGTATCAAGATCGTCCATGAAAACTCCAACCATCGTGGAGTTCCTAAATGCCTTCTGCTGCTCCAGAGATGTCGTAATAGGCATATAGCTGTGAAGCTTCTCAAACATGCCATGGAGAGAACTATAGTACACGTGCAGAGGACATCCATTCTGCTTGTCCTTGTAGATGTCAAACTATAGCTGTTGGAAGAAATGAGATAATTCTTTATTCCAAAGAACCCTAGATTCTCTTATATAGAGAAGGCTTATGGGTAAAATATATAAGACGGGAGAAAGAAATAAAACATAACAGAAGAGTACATAAAGTCTGGAAATATCTCTACACTCTCCCTCAAGATGGAGCATAGATGCCAATCATGCTCAGCTTGGAAGAACACTTCTGGAATGGCCCTCTGAGCAATGGTTTGGTAAAGATGTCTGCAGTCTTCTCTCCTGAACTGACATGAGAAGTAGAAAACAAGCCCTTTTGAATCACATCTCTAGTATAGTGGCAGTCTACCTCAATATGCTTTGTCCTTTCATGAAATGCAGGATTATTAGCAATGAATAGTTCTGCTTGATTGTCACACTGTAGCTGCATGGGTAGAGGTACATCTATATGCAGATCTTCTAACACAGCTCGAACCCACATCATCTCTGTACTTGCTTGTGCCATGGTCTTGTATTCAACTCAACACTAGATCTAGCCAAAACTGTTTGTTTCTTGCTTTTCCAAGGAACCAAAGAACTGCTAACAAATACTGCAAAACCTGAAGTAGACTTCTGATCCTTAGGGCATCATGCATAATCCGCATCAACACATGGAGAAACTGAGATATTTGTTTCTTTCCTAAACAGTAGTCCTGCACCTAGAGACGACTTTAGATATCTCAGTATCATGTACATGGCATCCATGTGTACCTGTCTGGGTTGTTCCATGAACTGACTCACCGGACTCACTGCAAAAGTGATGTCAGGTCTGGTGATAGTAATATAGAGAAGTTTTCCCACCATCTCTCTATATCTTCTCCTGTCAACCTCATTTGTATCATCATATAACTTCATGCTAGGATCCATGGGAGTAGTCGAGGGTCGACAGTCAATCATGCATGTCTCAACAAGTATGTCTGTAATATACTTCCTTTGGGTCATTACAAGACCCTACGCATTCCTAGCAAATTCCATCCCCAGAAAATATCGTAGGGTACCAAGATCCTTGGTAAAAAACTGATGGCCTAGAAATGCTTTTACCATCTTTATCCCTTGCATATTATCTCCCGTAATGAGTATATCATCAACATAAACCACGATAACAACAGTACCTCTGGGAGTCTTTTGAACATACAAAGAATGATCTACATTTGATCTTTTGAACTCTTGCTTCTGAATTAGGAGAAAGCTTCTGAAACCATGCCCGTAGGCTTTATTTAAGGCCATATATTGCCTTGTGAAGTCCACACACCATCTGACTCTCCTCTTCAGCAGCAAACCTCGGAGGCTGCTACATGTAGACTTCTTGCAGATCCCCATACAAAAATGCATTTTTAACGTCAAGCTGAAACAAGGGCCAATCACGTACACAGCAACTGAAAGGACACGTAGAGTGGAGTACTGCGCAATTGGAGAAAATGTGTCCATATAATCCACGCCATAGGTTTGAGTAAACCCACGTGCCACTAGCCTTGCTTTGTAACGATCAAGGCTGCCATCTGCATGATATTTAACAATAAATACACATTTACAACTGACAACAAAGGCTCCTGGAGGAGCAGAAACCAAGCTCCATGTACCCCGTGACCTCAAAGCAGCCATTTCCTTCTCCATGGCAGAACGCCAACAACTCTCCTTCAATGCGTCCTGATAATTCCGTGGTATTTCCATGGTAGATAAGGCCACAGAAAACCGCTGAAAATCTCCAGTGAGGCGATGGAAAGAAACATGTGAAGCAAGTGGATAGGATGCACATGTACACTTCTGCTTCCGTAAGGCAATAGGTACATTCAAATCATCAACAATCGTACTCGCCGGTATGCTATTCTCCTGCAGAGATCCATGCACATGCACATCATCAGACCCATCGTTAATAATGTTACCTGGACAATCCTGAGGCGTGGTGGATGATTGACGAATTCCATGAGTAGGGACATGACGACGGGTATAGAATCGTGGTAAAGGTGGCACAGGTGGATGTGGAGGTAGTGGTGGTGGTGGTGGTGGACCAACAGGAACTGGTATGGGAACAGACGGACGCATAGGAGGAGGTGGCACATAAATCTCATCATCAGTAGTGGAGGAAGTCAACCTGTCACCTGCAGGGGAGAAATACATCACAAACTCAAAGAATGTGACATCGACACTAACATAATATTTTCTGTTCAAAGGATCATAGCATCGATAACCCTTCTGCGTATGAGAGTACCCAACAAATACACACTTGATAGCCCTAGGTGAGAGCTTATCAAGTCTTGGAGAGAGCTGATGGACAAAAGCAACCGAGTCAAAGACACGAGGAGTAAGCGAGAATAATTCCTTGTTAGGGAAGACAAGTGAAAAAGGAACTTTCTCACCTAAGACAGAGGGTGGCATACAATTCACCAGATAACATGCCATAAACGCAGCATCACCCCAATAGGAAATGGGTACACAACTCGGAATAAGTAGAGTCTGAGTGATATCAAGGAGATGACGATGTTTTCTTTCTGCAATGCCATTTTGTTGGGACGTGTAAGCACATATTGTTTGATGGATAATGCCTCTAGACAAGAAAAAATGAGAAAGGGCACGAGTACAAAATTTCAAAGCATTATCCGTAAGCAAAAGTTTCACAGTAGAATAAAAAACATTCTGCACTTCATTTATACGATTTTTTATCACATCCCCTGCTTCAGATTTATTCTTCAACAAAAACACCCAAGACAAATAAGAGAAATCATCAACCACCACTAGATAAAACATGTATCCCTGGTGATCAGGGACACGACTTGGACCCCGATTGTCAACATGAAATAATTCAAAAGGTGAGCTACTGCTCTGAGACTGACGACTAGGGAAAGTAGATCTGTGATGCTTTCCCAACTGGCACGCTTCACACTGGAAGGAAGAACCCGATGAAATCTGGGGTTGGATATGACGCATTTTCTAAATAGGGAGATGACCAAATCTTAGATGCCATGTGAATGAAGAAACTAGACCACTTGACTGAGACGAGACACCAACATAGGGAGTTCGGACCAAACGATAGAGACTGTCCTGCTCACAACCACAACCAATCACCCTGCCCGTAAGAATGTCCTGAAAAACAAGAGATGATGGGCCAAAAATAGCTCGACGGTACAAATCCTTCGTAATCTGACTGATAGATAATAAATTCATCGAAAAATCTGAAACATGCTAGACATTCTGGAGACGCATCGAGGGTGTCAATCTGATCTCCCCTATCCAACAATAGGCGAATGGGTCCCATCTGTTATGACTACAGATGGCCCCGGTGGAACCTCCCTGTAAGAAGCTTATCTATGTCTCGACAAAGATGATGTGTCACGTCAGAGTCCATAATCCATTCTAAAACATCAGATCCATGACATGAAGTAAGGGCACAAACACTACCTGAGGTGCTAGTAGTGGCCGATGTACTGGTAGAGGCTGAAGCAGCTACATCCGACGAGCCTCCCGGAGAATCAGTAGAGGCAGGAGGCATGATATCTCGCAGCCTGGCAACAAGATTCTCAAATCGCTGGTCTGAAGTCGATGTCTGTGGAGATGCAATATGCTCGGCTACCAGCGCTGATACCAGAAACCCGTGCTTAAAATAGCATGTCTCCTCTGTATGTCCTGAGCGATGATGGAATGTGCAGGGCTGATGAATGCGGCCACCTCGACCACGAGGTCCACGACCACGAAAAGAAGAGGCTCCTCTGCCTCTGGAAGCTGCCATAGTCAAAGGAGGCTGAATAGTAGCAAAAGACGGGACTGTAATTCTGCTGAGCCTGCAGTACACTTCCTCCACTAGAGGAATAGTAGCATCTGCAAGAATCTGCGGGCGAGCATCATCATATTCAGGGTCAATCACCGCTAGTAAGACCCCCACCATGGTAGCATTCTGAAACGTCTTCTGCTGCTCGGGAAATGCCGTAAGAGGAATGATACTGTAGAGATTCTCAAACATCCCTCGCAAGGGTGTATACAGTGAATACAGAGGCCGACCATTCTGCTACACCGTAAATAAGTCATGCTGGAGTTGAAGGATCTTGGTCTCATTTCGCATATGCGAGTATGTCGCTGCAAGGATGTCCCACATCGCCTTAGCAGTGGGCTGATGAAGTACATCATTAGCAATCTCCATTGACAGTGTGCCAGAAAGCCAAACTTTGACATACGAATCATCGGCCTCCCATGAGGCATAAATCCTAGTTTTCTCTGTTGGCTCATCTTCAGTAAGAATGTGCTTCTTACCATTTGACTTCATGAGACTCATGAACTGCATAGCCCAAAACTCGTAGTTCGTCCCATCCATCTTGGCAATGGGCGCTGGACCTTTAAACGTGCCTATGTAGGCATGTCGACCTTGTTTTCTGACATGGTTGCAGGATAAGAACTACGGCTCGTAGACTAAGAATCAAATGTCTACATAAACATCCGAGGATTTGAGTGCATATGTAGACTTATGCACTCAAATCTATAGGAGGAGGGGAGGTGGGTGGCGGCGAAGAGAAGGTGGTGGGAGGGAGGGGGGTCGGCGGCAAGAAGGTGGGGAAGAAAGGCGGTGACGAGAAGGTGGTGGGGGCGGTAGAGAGAAGAGGGTGGTGGGGGGTGCGTCGGCGGTGGAGAGAGGTGGCGGTGCCGACGGCGGGAGGTGGAGAGAAAGGGGCGGCTAGGGTTTTGGTGGTGACTCTGATACCATGTTGGAAGAAATGTGATAATTGTTTATTCCAACGAACCCTAGCCTCTCTTATATAGAGAAGGCCTATGGGTAAATTACATAAGATGGGAGAAAGTAATAAAACATAACAAAAGAGTACATAAAGTCTGGAAATATCTCTACAGTAGCTAAAGAATCTTGGCATCATTCTTTGCATGAGCATAGGTGGAAGCCAAAGTGTCCCACATGGCCTTAGCTGTGGGTTGATTCATAATATCATTATCTATCTCCGTTTTTAGGGTCCCACAAAACCAAACATGCGCATGCGCGTCATCTTGCTTCCACAAAGCATTTGCCCCAGTCTTATCCGTTAGCTCTGGATCTGTCAGGATGTGCTCCTTGTTGTTGCACTGCATGAGGGTGAGAAACTGCATGGACCACAACTCATAGTTGGTCCCATCCATCATAGCGATGGGAGCCGAGCCCTTGAAGGCACCAGACGAAAAGATATCACATTTTTCTATGACATGATGGGAAAACGGCCAAACAACAGAACTCAACTGGGGAATAGACTGATATGAACGTGTCTACATGATCATACAGAGGATTGGATGTACGTGTAGACTCATACAACCATCCTCATCAAACTTTGCTACTCTCTAGGGCCGGAAATCGCGATTTACAGGTCTGAAATAGTGTTTTCCAGTCAAAATCAAACCGAATCAGATTCAGATCGAGCTCAGAGGTGCATGGAGGCACACCGAATGGTCAACGGCGACCATGGAGGGTCGAGAGGGTGCCTGGGCGATTAGGATCCTGCTGCACAGCAGCCGGAGCACGTGGGCGACACCCTGGGCGGCAGGAGTAGCCTCGACAGCGGCCTGGGATTGCTGCTGCTGCGTGGCGGCCTGATGAATCTTTGATTCATCACTCTAAAAGTTGAAAATAGAGCTTTATTTCCGAGTAATTAGCTGCATATTTCCACTTATATTGCATAATTAGCATTAATGCACGCATAAATAATATCTGCATTTTAACATTCATATTTGCATTAAATAAGGAGCCAAATTCACTTGTAAATATTCACTTGTATAGTAGATAAAATCACGTATTTGTATATATTTTATACTAACTACAAATCCAATAGAATCAACTCTATAGTGTATATATTACTAACATTAATACAAAAAAATACCAAAAAAATACTAACTTGTAAAATTGACCAATAAAACCCGAGTCCAAGTTTGAAATTAGGAGCCTTAAAATGCGCATACCTCTCTCATACAGTGTCCGATTTAGGTCTCTCACTTTTAAAGTAATATGCATTCAAAGGCCTTCAAAACAAGACCAATTTTATCTAAATCGGAGATTGTATGTGAAACTTGGATTTTTGGTCCCTATTGTATATTGTACATATTGACCTTTTTGCCCTTGTACTTTATCTTTTTATTTTCTTAGTTATTAAAAATCTAAAAAATAGATTAAATTGTAAATATTCCTTTCATATCTTCTCTTATCTAAAAATTGAAAAAAAATACAAAAGATAAAATATGATATTTTATATCTATAAGGTACCATCCAAAAATACATTTTGCATATGACTTCTTTTTATTTTCGGCCCTTCACAAAAGTTGTAGATCTCGTCGAGACAAGCAACTTTCGTATTGACGAACCCTTTTGTTATTTCTTTTTTATTTTCTTTACATTTAATTTTTGATTTTCTTTGCATTTCGTGTCACCTCATTTTTTTATTATTTTCGGAATTTATTTTATTTTATTTTATGTATTATTATTATTATTTATTTTAATTTATTTATTTATTTTAATTAATTTATTTTATTTTACCTTTATTTTCTCTTCATTATTTTTAGTAGCACACTATATTACTTTTTATTATTATTTTATTTATTTTCCTTTTACCTCTTCTCCCTTTACTTGTCCTCCACTCCAAGTCACCAACATCCCATTTCATCCACTTTCTCCACTTCTTTTCTAACTCCCTCCTTTTTATTCTCTTCCCCTCCATTTTTCCTCATCCGTCAAGCTAGAGAAAAGAAGCCCAGCTCTGCCTCCTTCCCAGTGACAGCGGTTAGGATCCGTATCGAAGCGACGATGACATCATCTTGTCCAGGCGAGATCTAATGGTCTGCACTACCATCACGAGCTCCACAACGCTCGTTGAGCTTCGGAGCTTCCCGCCGTGTCCTTGAAGCGACGATCATCGGAGTTGAAGTTTATCTCCTCCCTTGCAGGCGACAACCTCCACCCGACACAGGTAAAGTATCTTCTCTTCTCTTCATCAATTTTTTATAGTCATTTCTTCTCTTTTCCTTGTTCCATCATACACTAGATTCACAGGAAAAATAAAAAAATCAACCTCGCCGAGAATTGCATCATCCTTTTTCCCCCTATTCATTTCATTTCTACCGCTACACAGCCTTCCGTCGATTTGCTCCTCCGTCAAAGGCCGAGCCTTGTTTGCCAGCCACTTTTTTTTACACAGGCACATTCCATGTCGAGCATCACGCAACCTACATCTACACGTACACCCATAGCAACCGTAGTTCGCTGCTACTGTTCAGAGGAACATCACGAAGCCCTTCACCGTCGAGTGCCTGCACGCGCTTCCTCGCCTTGCGCCACCACGTGGCCCCAGGATGCACTACCCCTCTTCATCTGCGTGCGTGCAACCACGCCTCTGCAGCTACCTTGCGGAGGAGATTCATACGCGCCGCCCACAGCAACTTCACCGGACCCGCCGCCCCCAGAACTCAAGCCGGCCGCCGCCTCGCGCCGCCCTTGGACCTCCGTTCGTCGCTGCTCCAACACCTACGACTGCACGCGCCTCCAGCCGCTGCCCTAGTCGCGGCCGCCAACCACTCCAGTTGCGCGCGGGACTCCAAGCGCCGCCTTCCGCGACGCACGCGCTACGGTGCGCCGCTCCTCGCGCGCCTCTGAAACCCCATCCGCGAGGTCCATGCACGCCTCCACGCGCCCCCGCGTGCAACTGCCACCTGCGCCCCTCGCTGCAGCCACCGTCGGTGCGCCCGGCACCGCCCTCCGCAGCGCAGCCAGTGCGCGCCTCCGCCTCCTCCCTCCACACGGCTACAGCGCCGCGCCGCCGTCACCTCACTACGGGTGGACATCCGCACCGCGCCGCTCGTGCCGCCAGCCGCCCGTGCCCACGATCTCCTCGCGCGTGCGTGCCCTAAGTGGGTTGAGAACCCACGTTTCCAGGTCTTTATTTTGTTATTTTATTATTTTCTTTGTGACAATTGCAAACTGTTCCTTGCATAATTAGATATCTGCAGAAGTGCCCTTAGGCACAATTTCAGTTATTTAGTTTTAATGATGTATTGCGAAGACACCCCTGACTTTGAGCATTAATTTGGATACAATTTTTGTATCATTTTATTTAATCAAAACTAGTATTTTGTTGAGTAATTAACTCTGGACATTGTGGCTATTTAATTAAATTTTTGTGAGCATTGGATAATTTACTAAAAATCAGAATTTAAAATTCACTGATATTTTACCCATTTAGGCTCTGAAATTCGTACAGACATATTTTTTGCTCCAAAAATTCTGAAAAAATTATGGATGATGCCTCTAATTGTGTTTTAATTGCTATACAATTTATACAAATTAGAGTTGTTTTGTGCACAATATAAATTCTAGAGTGCTTTCTGTAATTGATTTTTAATTAAATCCACGAATATCATTTTTACAAAATTTCAACTGTCCTGGATTTCTAATTAGAATATCTATTTGAGATAAATCTCTTTGGATAATTTGATTCCGTGGATTTATTAGAAGTCACTCTGTTTTTATTAAAAAAATCATAAAAAATCACATATTCTCAGAAAATTCTAAAAAAATAGTGTAGCTTCATTTCATCATATTTCATTTCCAAAAATTTTTTCATAATTTTTCTGTTTGCACGAAAAATTACATAAAACCCCCCAAAAGTTTGTATTTTTCATTTGAGCATCTTAAATCCAAAAATTACAAAAAAACACATTTTGCGTTCATTGTTGGATAAGATTTTCAGGAATATTATAACTTGGCTAATTTGGATTACTTTCGCTTCAAAATCAATTTAGCTAAGTTGTTGAGTTTCTTAATAACCTAGTACATCCACATATTTGCATTTGTATTTTTTCGCATAAAAAAATTACAAAAAATTCTACTTGGAAAACCGTGAACTAATTCTTTAAATTGATCCGAAGTTGTTCCTTTGCCTCCTTGAGTCGACCTTGGGGCTTGCCCAGGTTAAAAAAATATAAAACCACACATTAATTCATTCGTTGATTATTCGATTCGTGTAGTTAATTTTTGATCGATCCTGGTTGCCCGACTACAACAAAACGACACAAAATTTATTAATTAAAAAGAGTATTTTCAGATCCGTCAAATGGCACCGTTGCCGGTGAGCAAACGGCTTAGGATCATTTTAGAAAATTAGGTTTTGGTTATCCATTCACTCAGGTAGTCTGACCCCCGAACCACTTTGTAATTATCCATTTTTCAATTATTTTTCGGTTTTTTTTATTTTTTTGTCTATCTCTCTCTAACCTAATTTTTATCTTTTTGTGCGAGGGTCCGGTGGATTTGGAGCGGCTTTCTTGAAGTCGACGCTTCTCGAAGAGCATCAGATGCCGACAATTCGTGGATCGAGTCGGCTGTTGAGACGCCAAGAAGATCATTGAAGAGAGATTTTCACTAATTTGTAATTGCATATTTAAAGCGATTCCCATTTGCGTTCTCCCGCATGTAATTAAATAATAAAAAGAGTCTCTGTATTGTGTGTTTGATTGACGTAGGATAGTACCTGCATTCGCAGCTCTTGGAGCTTTCTTAGGACTGTTTGTGCTCGTAATATCTACGACCACACTTCACCATTAAAAGACGCACTTAGACCGCACAACTTAGCCAAACTTAACTTGTTCTTCTCTCGTTAATAGAACTGCTTGTCTAGGAGCGGCTTTTCATCGCTTGCATTTCATATAGTGTAAAATTTCAATTCAGTATTGCATCCTGCATTGTAGAGAGCTGGAGGCATTGTAAGTCTTCTTACTCAAGCATTCATCATCGTTTCTCGATTGCATCGCCTTTTTCTGATTTTGTCTCTCGGTTTTTCTAACCTAGGATAAAGGAATTGGGATTGAACGGTAGACGTGATTGCTTGTGTGGATTAATTACAATGACAACTATCTCTAAAATCGGAACTGCTAATTGAATTGGACCAGAAAATGACTAAAATTAACCCTTGTTTGTAGGAGAGCAATCCCGACCTTGAATTCAGGCGGAGTGAGGGTACAAAGTGTGTGTGCACACCCTAAGATAGAGCCAAAATCCCCACCTTCCATATCGCGTACCCCGATCTTAGCAAATATCACCGGCTGAACTATTTGAGGTTCGACTGACCAGCGCCAAGTAGCCTCCGCCTGCTTCGGTAGGTAGATAGGGGTGAAATAGCGGTGCACTGCGACAAGTTGCTAGGAACCCTCTGGGGTGAAGTTATAAGCCTTGTCAGCCTCCGCCTACTTCGGTAGGTAGATAGGGGCAGGTCCTTGAACTTGTCAGCTGGTGATAGGAGCGAAGAAAGGAAGGGCGTTCGTATCTTAGGTGACAAATTAAACAGGGGAGACGCATCTGGCTTTGAGCCGACTTCCCTATAGGCTGCGTAGTCCTTGCTATTTGCCTGAAAAATCACACTTAAAATCAACCAGATTAATCAGACCTGCTTCGGGTCCTTCACCGTGTTGAGTGTGAACCCAGGGTTTGCTCTTGCGTTTGTCTTTGTCTCTGTTAGTGTGTGTTATCCTGTGTAATTGCATATTTTCTACCTCGATCTACTTACATTCATCCTTTCCTCCTCAAGATGTCGGGATATTGGTCCCCATACCCTGAGACCTCTGGTTATTCCTCCTCGACCATATACCATTCATCTTCGCCTTCTCCTTCTTCCATGTATCCTCCACCATCCAGGAGAGACCCTTACTCGTGGTCGGTTCCACCTCGACCCGATTATGAAGTCAGAACTTCGATTGACTTCTCCACTTCTTCGCAATTCTCATCTACTGGTTCCATCTTGGGTTGACTGTCCTTATTCTCGAGAGCTTGTTGGAATCAATGAACCATACGAAGAGCAAGCCACTGCTGAGACCTGTGACTGGCAGAATTAGCCACCCCCACATACCTCATTCTCACCTCAAGTAGGGACCGAACAACTATTCACATGTACACATCCCGACTTGACCTTAGGGCAAAACATGATCGACAGAACGTACCGAATGGAGAGGCGTGCACTTATGTTCTTCCTGACTTGATTGATCCTAGTAATCAAGCCTACATTAACCAACCTTCATATTACACATTCGGAGAGCATACACATTCACAGGATTGGACTCATGAGCTAGACTTATAAGCCCCCATTCATTGACTCCATCATATGAGGCTCCGACCAATATCTGTCATTCAGATGGTCCATACTCGACCCAGCATTACATGCCAGAGTCTAGGTATGGTGAGTATGAGACCCCAATATCTCAGCAGTATCCTCCATTGAGCAGAACTCTCCCATGACTCATCATGAGAATTTTGTTGAGAATGACATCTCTAAACTTATTGAAAAAAATGGATCATTTCGTAACAAGTTGAGAGACGTCATGGAAATATTGCACTCAATTTCTGCCAGCTTGGGTATGAAAGTGAAAAAGGAAGTAAGTGGATTTGATGTTAAAAATCGAGCGAACATTAGGGAACCCACACACTATATACAACTAGAGTTAATTTTACCTCCCTTTTCTACTAACCACTTACCCTCCAATCCAAAGTCTGATCATTCATCCATCAAAAATACCAAAAAAATCGAAAATCCCAAAAAGACCAAAAACATTGAAAAATCAGAAAAGTTCATAAAAATAGATAATGAAAAAGACTTAAAAAATTCGAATCCTGTCCTAGGGAAGCACTCGATAAGGAATTGTTTTTTAATCTTTCCTTAATAAAAACCATAGATTACTTCCCCGACTTTAAACGATTTGTGAGAAGTAAATTGATGCTCAAGAGGTCGGGCAATAAGAGGACAAAGACTGAGAGACACATAGTGTCTATGGTCACCTCCTTGGTGATGGGGAAAAAGACCAAGAGCCGCAGAGTGAAGCGGTTGCCTAGGGTTGAATGTGAAATCCAAGACACTACCTTTACCCATGCAAGAATCGATGATGACTCTCCGATAAATATCCTTCCGACCTCTGTGTTTGACAAGCTCAAACTCAGACCAATCAGAAAGTCGAGAGAGATCGTTCAGGTGGCTGATCGATCTATCAAATGATCGAGAGGAAACATTTCAGTCATCGTTATTCTCCAAGGTGCTCTACTCCAGGTAAACTTAACGATCATTGACATTGAGCACTGAGGAGAGTTTACATAGTCTCCAATTATTATCGGGAAGTCGTTCTTAGCCTTGGCTAAGGCGATTATAGATTGCGAGACTCAGGAAATCAATTTTACAGCATTGGGAGCACTTCGATCTCATCCATTCTTTCACACACTCTACTCTAAGTTGACCCACAAAGCTGCTGACAGTCGTGACCATCGAGAGGTAGATGAGTCCCACCTCTCTGCAGCACCTGAGATACTGACTATCAAGCCGATCGTTGGTTTAGAGACTCCCCACACATCCATGACTCCCGCTACTTGCATCACTACCACTATGTCAGCTTCAATAAAAGACTCATAGCCCGAAGCTGTCATTTAGTCGGACATGATTTTTGCTGATTGTCTTGACCATTTCGATGATCCGACATCCGTGACTAATAATTCCAAGCCAACTGAGATCACAAGCACCTTTCCGAGACGCATGCTGGCCCTTCAGGAATATTATAATCTATATGGTGGCTCGTCTGATGAGGAACTCATGGTCAACATCGCACCACATCCCGAACCTTTAAAGCAGACAACCAAGACTAAATTGATTTCACCCAAAAACACGGTTGCTCCCTCCTCTAACCAGTTATCTAGTGAGAGGAAGTCGAGAAATGATTCCTCGAGGAGTTCCCCCAAACCCCTCAAGGCGCGTCGCTCTTCACTCCCTCTCAATGATTCAGGTTCTAGAAAACCGACTAAGAAAGTCTCCTTCAACATACCAGGGAAGGAATTTTCTGAGGAGTCCTCATCAGGTCCGGATGAGGTGATTTATATGAGTGAGCTCAGTTCGGCTGTTCGCAAGCCTTATCTAAGCAAGCAGCCGTGTGTCGACCCGCGTTAGACGACCCCTTCACCTCACTACTATTCATCTGAGGACGATTCCGACAGCGACACACTTGTATATTCCTCACCTCCTCGCTCCCACAAGAATGTTCGTCATAAACCTTCTTAATACTTGTATATTATCACTCCTCATTGTATATTTTTTCTTTCCCTCCCTCCCTAGTAATTCGAATCACTCCCCCCAGCTCCATATCATTTCATTTTATGGCTATACTTAGGATGACCAAATCCTAAGTATAGGTGGGGAGAGTGACCCGAGTCTATTCACCATTCTCTGTATATTCTCTAGATCTCATCGATTCTCACACTCACTCCTGTCCTATACTTAGGCTGACCAGAGCCTAAGTATAGGGGGAACCGATGCCCATCATGTATATATACTCATCCATTTTCTCTCTTAACCTCGCCCGCCCCATTTTTAATCTTCTTCTACACTTAGGTTGTCAGAGCCTAAGTATAGGGGGCGGAGCGACTTCTATAGATTTTGTTATTTTTAGCTCTCCTACGCTTAGCACAATCTATGCCTTTTTCCTCGCTTCTCGTGCTCTGAGGACATAGCACACACTAAGTATAGGGGGATTGTATATATTACATATATACTTACCCTTACCCATAGCTCGTACTTTCGCATATTTTTGTATATATTATGCAATAATTATGGGTAGGTAAAAATTGAAAAAAAAATTGTATACTTGTATATTGTATAATACTTGTATAATTTGTAATACTTGTAAAACTATTGTAAAAATTGTAAAAAAATTTATTAAAAAAATATTGTAAACTACATGTATACTTGTATAATATTTGTAAAAATTGTTGTATACCAAAAAAACAAAAAACAAAAAAATATAGGCTTCTTATTTACTCTTTTATATCATCCTTGCATTAAAAAAATGTCTTGCATTTCATTCATCTCTATAGCATGTCATCTACATCTCATCTGCATATCTTGCATATGTAAAGTGAAAAGTTAGTGGGTTCAGAACCAAGTATGAATAGATGTTGAACATGGATTTGGTTTGACCTTAATCTATCTAATTTCAGAGGAACCGTGTAGGAACTGGAGTTAAGATTTTTTCAGGTCAAGTGACTTAATTCTTTAAGTCCGCAAGTCTATGTTCACATGTCATCTCGACTAGTCTAAATAGAATATCTCGTACGCACGCATGATTCTTTTAGACACTGAACTAACTTGGACAAGCACCATGCACGTAGCTCTTCATTGATGAGGTGATGAGGAGATAGAATCCTTTGGCTTGGAGTAGAACACGGGTGGAAACATCCGTCCTCCTCTAGGGAGGGTAGTGCATCTCAACCTAGTCTGGTGGTGTTGATGTCTAAGAACGGGATGTTGTGGGTTGCAATAAAGCTTCAAAAGAAGGATAGTCTACTGGCTCAAGAAG
Source organism: Ottelia alismoides (assembly GCA_037367405.1). Classification (NCBI taxonomy): domain Eukaryota; kingdom Viridiplantae; phylum Streptophyta; class Magnoliopsida; order Alismatales; family Hydrocharitaceae; genus Ottelia; species Ottelia alismoides. The sequence continues at coordinate 78,852 of JAZKJV010000498.1, forward strand.
AAAACCCCTTATGTACATGCTGCACCTTGTATGTATGTCAAAAAAAAGAGAACTCCAAAAAAATGGATAGGTTGGATTGAAAATAAAATGCCCGTCGAAGTCTGTATATTTGCAAGGCATATGCTTCAAAGCCTCATACCATAGAAGCCTGCAGGTGGATGACTTGGCTACACTGGTCAAGCATCCTAGGATAGGTAGCTACACTGGCTACCGTCCATTCTTCTCTCCACCCCCTCTTCTTGAGCTGATCGCACTTGAACTTAGAAGGGAATACCCCGCTCCTCGAGGGAGGAGTTACTGAACGGGGGAGTTAGAGTTACCTTGTTAGAGAAGGCTAGTTCTTTGCCATTTCTGATGTGGAGAGCTATATTTCACTTACACAGTACAAGTAAGAATCATAGTCATCAGAATTTGCGTATGAGGATTTGTTCTGACATGATTGTTGAGGCATCTTGAATAGAAGACTTATGGAACTTAAAGGCTGTTAGGTCTTAAATTCAGATCCCAATAAGATTCCGCCACATTATTAATCCAAAGGTTGAGTCAAGCTCCATTTTCACCTTTTGTTCATGACCTTGGTATGGAATCCAAAATCACTTCACTTTTGCATTTCATTTTAGTTGCTCGGGGACGAGCAAAGTTTAACTATAGGGGTTGATGAATCTGTGATTCATCACTCTAAAAGTTGAAAATAGAGCTTTGTTTCCGAGTAATTAGCTGCATATTTCCACTTATATTGCAAAATTAGTATTCATGCATGCATAAATAATATATGCATTTTAACATTCATATTTGCATTAAATAAGGAGCCAAATTCACTTGTAAATATTCACCTGTATATTAGATAAAATCACCTATTTGTATATATTTTATACTAACTACAAATCCAATAAAATCAACTCTATAAGTGTATATATTACTAACACTAATACAAGAAAAATACCAAAAAATACTAACTTATAAAATTGACCAATAAAACCCGAGTCTAAGTTTGAAACTAGGAGCCTTAAAATGCGCATACCTCTCTCATACAATGCCCGATTTAGGTTTACTCACTTTTAAAGTAATATACATTCAAAGGCCTTCAAAACAAGACCAATTTCATTCAAATCAGAGATCGTATGTGAAACTTGGATTTTAGGCCCCTATTGTATATTGTACATATTGACCTTTTGCCCCTTGTATTTTATCTTTTTATGTTCTTAATTATTAAAAATAAAAAAATAGATTAAATTGTAAATATTCCTTTCATATTTTTTTCTATTTTTATTTTGATTTTTCTATTATCTAAAAATGACAAAAAAATACAAAAGATAAAATGCGGTATTTTATATCTATAAGGTACCACCCAAAAATACATTTTGTACATATGACTTCTTTTGATTTTTGACCCTTCATGAAAGTTGTAGATCTCGTCGAGATGAGGAGCTTTCATGTTGACCACTTTTTAATTTGAACCCTTTTGTTATTTCTTTTTTATTTTCTTTACATTTAACTTTTGATTTTTCTAGGTACGACACGTAGTAGCTCCTGGAGCTGCCACTTGTCACCTTATTTTTTTTATTATTTTCATATTTTATTATTATTATTGTTATTTTATTTATTTAATTATTTAATTATATTTAATTATTTATTTTACCTTTATTATCTCTTTATTATTTTTAGTAGCCTACTATATTACTTTTTATTATTATTTTATTTGTTTCTCTTTTACCTCTTCTCCCTTTACTTGTCCTCTACTCCAAGTCACCAACATCCCATTTCATCCACTTTCTCCACTTCTTTTCTAACTCCCTCCTTTTTATTCTCTTCCCCTCCATCATTTTTCCTCATCCGCCAAGCTAGAGAAAAGAAGCCCGGCTCTGCCTCCTTCTCGGTGACAACGGTTAGGATCCGTATCGAAGCAACGACGACTTCATCTTGTCCAGGCGAGATCCGGTGGTCCAAGGCCTTAAAAGTCGGATTTCGGTTTCGTTTCGTTAAGTGACCGAAATGAAATTTCGGCCGAATTTCGGTCGAAATTCGACCGAAATTTCGGTCATTTCGGTTGTTTTTTGAACTAGACCCCCCAAAATTTCGACCGATATAGGCATTTCGGTTTAATTTCGGTCACCCACCGAAACCGAAATTCGGCCGAATTTCGGCGAAATTTAAGGCCATGCGGTGGTCTACACGACCGTCATGAGCTCCACAACGCTCGTTGAGCTTCGGAGCTTCCCGTCGTCTCCTTGAAGCAACGATCATCAGAGTTGAAGTTTATCTCCTCCCCCACAGGTGACAACCTCCACCCGACATAGGTAAAGTATCTTCTCTTCTCTTCATTAATTTTTTTATAGTCATTTCTTCTCTTTTCCTTGTTCCATCATACACTAGATTCACAAGAAAAGTAAAAAAATCAACCTCGCCGAGAATCAACATCATCCTTTTTCCCCCTATTCATTTCATTTCTGCCGCTACACAACCTTCCGCCGATTTGCTCCTCTCCATCACCTCTGCATCCACATTCCCTTTTACGCGCTTAACGTCAAAGGTCGAGCCTTGTTTGCTCGAGCCACTTTTTTTTACAAAGGCACATTCCATGTCGAGCATCACACGCAACCTACATCTATACGTACACGCATAGCAACCGTAGTTCGTTGCTACTGTTCAGAGGAACATCACGAAGCCCTTCACCGTCGAGTGACTACACGCACTTCCTTGCCTTGCGCCTCCACATGGCCACTGGATGCACTCTCCCTCTTCGCCTACGTGCAGCCGTGTGCACCACACCTCTGTAGCTACCTCGCGGAGGAGATTCATACATGCAGCCCACGACAACTTCACCGGCCCTGCCACCCACCAGAACTCAAGCCGGCCACCGCCTCGCACCGCCCCTGGACCTCCGTCCGTCGCTGCTCCAACACCTGCAGCTACGCGCGCCTCCAGCCGCTGCCCTAGTCGCGGCCGCCAGCCACTCCAGTTGAGCACGAGCCTCCAAGCGTCGCCTTCCTCGACGCACGTGCTTCAGTGCGCCGCCCCTCGCGCGCCTCTACAACCCCCAACCGCGAGGTCCCTGCCTGCCTCTACACGCCCCCGCGTGCAACTGCCACCTACGCCCCTCGCTCCAGCCACCGTCGGTGCGCCCGACCAACATCGCCCTCTGCAGCGCAGCCAGCGCGCACCTCCGCCTCCTCCCTCCGCACCTCACCATGGGCGGCCATCCGCACCGCGCCGCTAGCCGCCCGCGCCCACGATCTCCTCACGCGTGCGTGCCCTAAGTGGGTTGAGAACCCACGTTTCCATGTCTTTATTTTATTTTTTTTATTATTTTCTTTGTGACAATTGCAAAATGTTCCTTGCATAATTAGATATTTGCAGAAGTGTCCTTAGGCACAATTTCAGTTATTTAGTTTTAATTATGTATTGCGAAGACACCCCTAACTTTGAGTATTAATTTGGATACAATTTTTGCATCATTTTATTTAATCAAAATAGTATTTTGTTGAGTAATTAACTCTGGACATTGTGGCTATTTAATTGGATTTTTTTGAGCATTGGATAATTTACTAAAAAACAAAATTTGAAATTCAGTGATATTTTACCCATTTAGGCTCTGAAATTCGTACACACATATTTCTTGCTCCAAAAATTGTGAAAAAATTATGGATGATGCCTCTAGCTGTGTTTTAATTGCTAGCCAAATTTTATACAAATTGGGGTTGTCTTGTGCACAAAATAAATTCTAGAGTGCTTTCTGTAATTGATTTTTAATTAAATCCACGAATACCATTTTTACAAAATTTCAACTCTCCTAGATTTCTAATTAGAAAATCAATTTGAGATAAATCTCTCTGGATAATTTGATTCCGTTGATCTATTAGAAATAAAATACTCTTAGTCACTCTATTTCCATTAAAAAATAATAAAAAATCATATATTCTCAGAAAATTCTAAAAAAATAGTGTAGCTTCATTTCATCATATTTCACTTCCAGTAAATTTTTTCATAATTTTTTCTATTTACACGAAAAATCATAAACCCCCCTAAAAAAGTTTGTATTTCTCATTTGCGCATCTTAAATCCAAAATTTACAAAAAATACATTTTGCATTCATTGTTGGATTACGTTTTCAGGAAAATTATAACTTGGCTAATTTGGATTAATTTCGCTTCAAAATCAATTTAGCTAAGTTGTTGATTTTCTTAATAACCTAGTTCTTCCACATATTTGCATTTGCATTTTTTCGCATAAAAAATTACAAAAAAAATCCCACTTGGAAAATCGTGAGCTAATTCCTTTAATCTGATCCGAAGTTGTTCCTTTGCCTCCTTGAGTCGACCTTAAGGCTTGCCCAGGTTAAAAAAACATAAAACCACACATTAATTCATTCGTTGATTATTCGATTCGTGCGGTTAATTTTTCATCGATCTTGGTTTCCCGACTACAAGAAAACGACACAAAATTTATTAATTAAAAAGGGCATTTTCGGATCTGTCATGCCTGCCAAGGAAGGGGTGGTGGCGTCCTGAGGGGCATCCGGTGCCTGGTGGCCGACCTGGGTGGTTGCTGTTGCCTGGCGATCGGCCTGGGAAGGGGTGGAGGCGGCCTGGAGCACCGCGAAGGCACGGGGAGGGGAGGGAGGCGGGTATGGTTAGGGTGGGATACAGAAACTCCGATCTAGGACCGTCGCTCCGATATCATGTTGAAGGAATAAGAGTGAATTGCATTATGAGAGGCCTTAGAGTTCTCTTATATAGGAGAGGAACATAGTGGACAAATTATAAGAAGAAGAAGAACAAAGAAAAGGAAAATAAGAAAACTACAATAAAGATAAGTAATATCTCAACAGACAAAGATGAACATTTTTGGGGGAAATAGTATTAGCATAATCTTCTCATCAAATGTAATTTGGATGTGATTCATATAGAGAAAAATATATTGATAACATCTTCTATATCTTCATGTACATGCGGAATTTGAATCTAAATATATACTTTAGGGATTTTATTTTTGTGTTCTTATGAGTTTGTTCAATGATTATTTTGCCCTTACCTTTTTTGAAATTACACTTATGCCCCTATATTCTTGCAAAATTCAGAGTTGTGCCCTTCTATTTTTTACACACGTGCTTTATATTACACTAGTGAAAGGGCAATATTGCAAATTTATAAGAATATAGGGGCATAAGTCTAGCTGAAAAAAACTAGGGGCATAAATGTTACTAGAAAAACTTTGAAGGGCACAAGCGTAAAATCCCTATATTTCAAACATCGATATGATTTTTTTATTATTTATATATAAGCTTTGTATCCACTTCATTGGTATGGTGGTAGAGCAATGTGCCTACCACCCTAAAGACTAGGGGTTCAAATCCTCCTTTAAAGAGATTTATGTTTCGTAGCCGACTACCAATGTAAAAATAATAGTTGGATCTTTCGACATGGATTCCATAAGAATCCATGTAGCCTGTTCTACTTAAAGTGGGATAAGGCTTTGCAATTTTTTTATTTGTAAGCTCTTATTCTTTTTCGTGAGAACATACAAGATGATTGGACCACAAAGAATAAGAGCAGGGAGATTGTTGTCTGTAACAAGTATAAGAACGTATTCATATCCCTTGCACTCGAGCCTTGTAGTTAGCAAGATACAACAGGATAGGATTAGACATAACGTGGTGCTTAACTAGAAGCTGTAGTAGTAGGAGCAGCTACTTTTGCTTATAAAATAAGAGAGATGTGATTACAAAGGCACCACATTATGATTACTTTTGTTGTCGCATTTACTCTTGTTGTGGTTGCATATCTGACACAAATATTATCGAGTGGATGCTAGAATGCGACTACTAAGATCAATACAAACGTGGTCACATTTTGTATAGGCAGCCATTGACATACGACTACAACCTATGTGACCAAATATAGCCGCAAATACTGAATGCGACTACATAGAGTTACCCTCTTTCTACAGATTTATCAACATTTACTTGTTTTTCTTGTAATGATTCTGTTGAAAATACGAAATGCGGAAGCGAATCAAAGCAAGAACAAGATAAAATGAAGATTTTGATTTTACGTGGAACCCTACTCCTTAAGGAGCGGGATGAAACCATGGGAGAACCGCCTCAAAGGGCTGAGTTTTCATTCATCTTTCTCAAAGGTTACATTGGGTGTGGGTCTCCTTATATATCCCCAACAATGTGACCAAAAGCCACTACTCCAAGATGTGGGACTAAACATAACCCACCAAGACCATTCTTCAACACTCCCCCTCAAGCTAAGCATGCAATATTGAGCTTGCATAAACAGAAAGAATGCACCCATTCACATACAAAGTACATGACACTATAGACAATATCAACTCAACTCATACTGTCGGTTACTGCCGAGGACGTTGCTTATCATGTCATGCCAGTGAGGAGGAACTAGAGACTGGAGTGTGAATAGTGATCTGTAACGATATTTGATCAACAATTCCGTCTCCATCCTGGAGTACTCCGGCCCGCGACGTGTCTTCATCGAAAACTGCTCCATCACTCTGAAGGGCCAATAAGAGCGTTGTGGGAATATCCATACATAATAGAGTTCATGTCATGAAAACATATCGTGGGAATATCTATACATAATAGAGTTCACGGTCATAAAAATATAACGTGGGAATATCCATACATACTGGAGTTCACGATCGCTAGAGGATGGAGCCAACAATGAGTCTCCCACTGGAGAACTTCATAAAAAAAGGTCACTCAAATAGAGCACCTCAAACAATGTAGAGCTCGGAAATCTCTACCCAATACTTCAAACAATTGTAGAGTAAAGACACCACTACCCAACAATGGTAGAGCAAGTAATGCTCTACCCAACACTCCCCCTTTCTCCCAAACTTGTCGGAAACGACCAAGTTGGGAGAACAATGAAGGATAAATAATAAATTCTTCTTCCTTTTTTTTTGCAATCCCAACACATATTTTTTTGGATTGTAACTTTTCACAAACATTCCCCTCTCCTTTTTTCCATCTCATTTTTCATATTTTTTCACCATAGCCACTCAAATTTTCATCTCTTTTTTTTATTTTTCAATCCCATATTATTTTCACCACATCCCCTTTTTTCATACTACAGTCACCAATATATTTTTTTATATACTACATGATTGCCTTTTGGCCTTCAAATTTTCACGTTCTCTTTTTTTTTCTCTCCTCTCCCTTTTTTCCTCAATACAAGGCCCCTTGAGCCTGAATATGCAACCCACAATTGGGCCCACTTTTTTCATGATACAAAGCAACAAATTCTCCTCCTCTCTTTTTTTGCAAACAATTTTTTTAATCCTCTCTTTTTTATGTCTTTTTTTTGCTTGCAAGGTCCCCCTTTTTCACAGAGTAACTCCCTTTTTTGAGAAAGGGGTAACGCGCTCCCCCTCGTCTTCTTTTTTTTTTTAAATCACAGTGGCCTTGGATAGTTGGACTTCTATTTAGGGTTCCCACTTGGGAACCCTATCTTTATGCAAATTGGAGGCAACCGATGGGGCTCCTGGGAGGTCGTCACTGCCTCTGGAGTTGGGGGCCAACGCCGAGCTCACAAGATACGATGCCTTTTCTGCTTAGTAACCCTTACTTCAAGATTAATGGTGATATTCCTTACCAATTGGAAGCTACAAATGCTGACTGTAGCACTAACTACTGCAAAATGTGGGTACACCTCAGGCCTTATCCACCTTCTCATGGAAGAAGCCATGTTTGATCAGAGGAGACCTCGATGGAGTCGGAAGACGTAAAGCCCGAACACGCGAGAGCTCCGGACATCCCGACAACATGGGAGAAATGGGGTGTAGGAACACTTGTGGGGGATCTGCCAGACGATGCCTAGAGCCGAGGTCCATGCGAAGGAGGGGTGGGGATGCGCTCTCTGTCGGAATGTTATGGATGAAGATGGAGGGGGAACCCATCGAGCAATCCAACCATGTTGCCGCCATGTATGCTGGACTCGAGGATGCTTGGATTTGATCGCATGGAGCATTTCACGGAAGCATGGAAGAACAAGCACGAAGCCTGGTTCTGATCTGCAACCATCTGACAAACAGATCGCGTGCTCTGCTAGAAGGCTATGGAGATGTCATACTCCGCCTTTTCTGGATATTCTTCTTCAACCTAGAGCATCATTCGAAGACAAGAACAAAAGTATCTCCAAAAAATATTAGAGGATATACAATCTACCCTCCTAACCTGGAAGAATCAAATAAAATCGAATCTCCAATCGTAGCAACAAAAATATCCCAAGAAAATATTGAAGTAAAAAAACGATCATCGGATCAACTTGCTCTGATACTATGTTGCAATACGAAATGCGGAAGCAAATCAAAGCAAGAACAAGATAAAATGAAGACTTTGATTTTAAGTGGAACCCTACTCCCTAAGGAGCGGGACGAAACCATGGGAGAACCGCCTCAAAGGACTTAGTTTTCATTCATCTTTCTCAAAGGTTACAATGGGTGTAGGGTGAAGGATACGGGAAAATCCTCAAGCGCATCACGGAAGCGTAATGATCGCACCGAATGCGATCGGGAGCGACTAGTCGCACTAGTTGCTCGATGCAGCGGAAATTAAAATTTTCTATGTGACGAAACCACATGATCCAAGAACACTTCTCAGACCGTTTCGTCTAAACCGCAAACAAGTAATAGGATTACCTCTTGAAGAGTAGTTGCGTTCGAGTCACTAAACAAAGAGACCTCCTGTCTCAAGTCCGATCCGACGGAGGAGACGCTTGCGAGCACGTGGATGAGACGCGTGCTTCTTGCAATCCATGTTGACGATCCAAGCCACGGATCTCCTGATCTCGACAAACGAGATACGACGTCTTCTTCACAAGCAAGGCACGGCGAAGTAGACGGAGATCCACAAGCAAATGATCGAGCAGCATAACAACGACGCTACGACGATGGAGGATCTCTCTAGGGCATCCATGGTGGATGGCCACATGAGAGATAGAGAGAATGGGCATGTAGAGAGAAAGAGATAGAGAGAGAGCATCCATTGATGTCGAGTGTCAAGAAGAGCAAGGGGTGCCTCTTCTTATATAGGGTTTTCGGAGTCCATGGATCCCAATCCATGGACAACACACAATCAACGGATAAGATTGATTGTGTCCATTTCAACGACTAGGATTGTTGTTGGTAAAACACAACAACAAGTGCTTTAATTCAAATTAATTATCATTGATAAATAAATATAATTAATCTCAAATTAAATCACTTTTGACTAGAGATAGAATAATGAGAAGACTAAACTAATCCCCTAAAATAAGGGGACGGCAACCATTATCTCATGAGATCTCAATATCTCATGAGATCTCATTATCTCATGATTACATCATGATATCTTGTCGATAATATTTTCACCAAAAAATAATTCCAAATTATCTTATGGAAAATATCAACCATGCCATTGAAATTATGTGAATCTCATTCACAACCCAAAACTAAATGTAATTATATTTCAATTAATTGTTCAATGTAAACCCAATTCACATTAACAATTAATCAACAAATATAAATCACAATATGCTCTCTCTAATATATTATAAATCACATTTATAATATATATGATAAATATGGATAGTGCTATACACATTATTCATATCCATGATAATTAAATCACATTTAATCATCTTGGATCTCCTTTTCTCATGTGCCCAAATAACATGAGTCACATTCACATTATTCATATCTTTAATAAATAATTCACATTTAATTATCTCAGATAACTCAGTTATCTCCTTATAATATGACTCAAATTCATATTATCCATGATAATTAAATCACATTTAATTATCAATTTTCTCGATGCTTGGATACATATATCAACAATGAAATTATCCATGAACTCTTTCAAGGATAATGCGCTTTCTCCGCGGATACTTGGAGATAAGGACAGCGCGATTGTATTGTTCCACGTATAGTGACTTGGATATTGAGATCACATTTAAAATCCAGATCTCAGGCCTCCCATAGATGCTTGATTAAATCAAGACCGTAAATCTAATTTTCTCATTGCATCTAAATCACATTCAGATCAATGTCCAACATTTGGACCAAGATCAGACTACTTCTCTACTGAGAGGAGTCACTAAAATCCAGACCCGTTTCATCACTCCCTAGGAATGGAAGCGTCATGGTTATACAATCGTTTATGATCACATCACCCTCAGGTATTCCCAATACCTGTACATCCTGCATACTGGAAGACCCAGAATAAACCCGAAGTATTAGATCAACTTTATACTGTCTACTTCAGGGTTTTATCAGTAAGTTTCTCATTTGATCATTGGGAGTTGGTATCGATCATATACTTTCTAAAAGCATATATCATACCTAGGTCTTGATCATATACTTCCAAAAGTATATATCAAACCTACAAATTCAGTCAAGCTTCCAAAGCGAGACGACCGTGCGCACGAAATTTGATTCTCTTCAATATCTCATGAGTGAGCTCATATCTTCCGGTTCAGTAAATGAACCTGTATGATCCCTTTGAGAGATCGTATTACTCATATGCCCTTATATGCACACCAACGCGCCAGTGTATAGACCTTGGTTAGGTCATCAACCTATTGGACTGCCAAATGTACATACTCAGACATATAGTAATACATCTGTCTCCAGTCAGAGGATGTGTGCCTGTATCGTGACAGCATACGATATAGGACTTTGGTAATCTCGATCTCGTCAAGTCAACTTTTTGACCTAACTAATCTGACACCTCCAAATCTCTATTCCCATGCAGAGGACCTGCATCAAGAGGTCGGTCAGATATCAGCCAAGTGAGAAAGGATTGCCATCTCCTACTCAGGTGGAGATCATCTCTTAACAATCATTTGACGGTACTTGATGAGTCCTCAATCTATCCCTTTAGATATTCATCCAAGCACCAGCCTCTATGATTCAATAGTTGAATCAACAGTTGTATGATCATCAAGATGGCCATGGTACATAATCCTAATTGTATTAAGGGACCTATTATACAAATTATTTATTCTTTATTCCAGATCAAGGAATGATATGTGCAATAACATTTATTGCATAATGGCTCGCCGTGGGCTCGTATGTCCAACAATCTCCCACTAGTCCAAAGAGCCACTAATGGGCTAATCATTTAAACCCACACTCATGTGACAATCATAGGCTATTTAGAAAATAGCTAGGTAAGTTGATCAGTCACTCTGTTCCCAAAAGACTATGCCAAATCCTTTTACGGCACTTGCATATCTCCTAGTAACAGTGCTCGCATCCGATGAGAATGTTGCATCTTATGCAACCAATACTCAATCTAGTGAAAGCAGTTATAGTGTCCTTGACACTATTGCTCAATAATTATCATAACCAGTATTTCCATAATCCTTATCAAAATACCCTTATTCCTGGAGATCACTATCTCTTAAGGTATCCAAAGTTAAGACCTTTTAGATCACTATCTGTAAAGTCTCAATTTCTTGAAGACAAGACTTTGAGATTCCTATCTCAAAAAAATCTTGTCATCTTTGAAGATTTTGTTATTACTGCAATCAAGTGTTTTCTCTCCATAGTAGGATTAGCAACACTTTACTACTCCTACTGTAAGGCAGATGTCTGGTTTTTGTACACATCTAGCATACACTTAACTTCTCGTAATTGATGCACAAGTGCAAGCATTTCTAGCATTCACTTTCTCAACTCTTTGAGGTCCTATCCCTTTAGATAGGTCAATACCAAATCTTAAGGGAAGGAAGCCTTTCTTGGAATTTCCAAAAATGGAATACATCCAAGGTGTACTACAATTCCTCCTGGGAAAGAAAAAGAACAGCTTATGTAGATAGGCTTCACACCTCTTGATTGACACTAGTTATAGAGGAGAACAAAACTAGGCTAGCTTCCTTGTTGCGGGAGTCCCAGGAGCATCCGACCTCCTTTCCAAGATGCACTCATCAGCGCTTTCTTCTAAAGACTCTTTGCTTATGAACAACTTCAGAACTAGGATCTAAGAGATATCCTTGAAATCATATTTCAAGATATGGAATAGCCAGTCTATAAAACACCTATTAACATCCTTATATCATTTTAAAATGATTAGGATATTATCTACATTTAGCACGATGAACACAATGGTACTCCCACTAAGCTTCACATGGTTCATCAAGATTCGATTTGAAATCATAACATTTATAATTTCATCAAATCTTATGTTCCAACTATAAGAAGCTTATTTGAGTCCATAGATGGAGTTATTCAACTTGCACACCTTGCTTTCCTGAACATGAAGCCCTGGGGCTACTTCATGTGAATATCCTCGTAGAGGTATTCATAGAGGAATGCAATCTTGACTTCCATCTCGAAGATGTTAAAGTCAAGTTGTGCAGCTATAGTTAGCAATATTCCGATGGGTCTACGCATGGTCACCGAAGAGCAAGTCTCATCGCAAGCAATGTCTTCTCTTCCGGTGTGTAGCTCATGGCTACGAGCCGTGCTTTGAAGGTCTCTATCTTATCATCAGGTTCCCTTTCTCTTGAAGATCCATTTATACCTTTATGGGTCTTACCCATATAGGTGGATCCTCGAGGGTCCATATACAACACTTGTATATGAAGTCTACCTTAGACTTTTATTGCTAACATCCATCTTTCCATGTCATGATCCTCAGAAGCTTCATCACATGAAGTCCGATCATTGTCAGACTTAACTGACATATGGAATACATCCTCAAACTCATTTGAAGAGGTATTAGTGCTTCATCTTTAATAATCCATTTAGTTTCTATTTGGAGCCTCATTATCATCTCAAGATTAAATGAGTTCCTTTACTTCATTTTCATCTTGATTCTCAAGAGAGTCATCATCTAAGAATCACATTCTCAAAGATGAGATCTTTTAAGAATCTCAAGGTTATAAAGTAGGTATCCAATACCATCCTTTATTTTCCTAATGAAGTAGCACTCTCTAGTGCTCGATTCCAGCTTACTTGCATGGAATCTTATTAAGGATATATAATGTAATCTCTACTACACATATATACCAGGAAACTAAGAGGAAATTATGCTAAAATTCATCATTGATCAAATCATGTCACACATGATCAATTGTACCTTCCTATAACTCTATTGAGTTTAGGTGCGTTAGGAGGATTGAGATAGAAATGATATTCATATCTTCATAAGGTATTCTTTGAATTTATCTAACAGGTACAAGCTACCTAGGTTAGATCAAATTCATTTCATCATTCTTCAAAATTTGGTTCTAAACTAAAATTATGAAATCTTTGAACATTTCAAAGTTTTCTTAGGTGAAGAGAGGAAATCTCATATCATACACAATCATCAATAGATATCACATATCCATAATGTTTACTATGATATAGATGATTCGCATACATCAATATGTATGAGATCCTGAATACCTTAACATCTTACACCTTTCCCAAAAGAAGGGTGTATTGGACATTTTACTTTGAATACTATATTCACAAGTATGTAAGATTTGAAAAAAAAATTTAGACATTCTAAAGTTTCATATCTTACTAGTCCATTGATCTCATCAACAAACATATGTCCAAAACTTGATGCCAGATCATTGTCAAATGATCTTCATCCTCCTATTGATCTTTTAAGCTTCAACTTTCAATATTAGAAATCTTAATGAACCATTCATTAATTTTCTAATTTTGTGGAGTCCACTAGATGTTAGATTACTATCTGAAATATATCCATCATAACTCTTTATGATAGGTTTATTCCAGAATTCATGTTTATTTCCAACATTTAGAAACAAACAATGAGTGTATTCTAATATCTAGGTCATAGAGACATTCTCTAAGACTAAGGGCTCTCCTACTGAGAATATGAAGTCCATCTATCCAATAGAGATTGTTGCAACAATTGCATCAATATCCATGTGGATAACTATAAACCTTAAGATCAAATTTTCCAGTCTTCTAAAACATATGCAACAATTGCAAGTATCATTAGAAGAATGAGATACAATTATTAGACTTTAATCTTATCTTATAAGAAAGTCAATGATTAAATGTAGATTATTCTGGTGCTCTATCCGAGTTCTTCTCTAAGGATTCCAGACAGACTTGATAGTCATACTATCAACACACCAACTTATTGAAGTATTGGCATTCATCCAACTCTTTGGATGTCATATGGAAATCACAGAAGTAGGTCAACTCTTTGACTTTCCTTCTTACTTGGGTCCGACCCATGCTTCCACTGCGCTCCCTTCATCTATAAACAACCATTGCTTAAGACTAAGGATCTCTTATGTTAAATTCAAAAGAATTCAATGTAAGATCATTTCAACATTTATACATGCTTCATTAAATTCATACAATATGAATATTATGAAGTTTTATGAATGACTAGAGTATAGACAATAGAATGATGACACTCATCATGTCTACATCCATCTAGACTCTTAAAACATTGATTCAGGTAGGTCTTCAAATATTTTGAATACATCATCTCTTATAGAGCTACCATTCTGCATGATGTAGTGAACCATGTCATTCATGATAAATGTCAAGAGCACATATGTATGCCAGAATATCTTCTTAGATTTTATAAGGATTATTTTGATAACTACGATCATCATCGACATGTCACTTCCAAAGTACACTCGATGAAATATCAAGACTATAGAGACATACGAACCCTACGGTTGTAGATCTATTGTCTACTTAATTGTCATTTCTCATTATTATGAGAAAACTTGCACATTACAACCACATGCATTATGTGTCCAATTGCAAGTACAATATCTGGATCATGAGTCCAATCCATTATATTTTACTGGTTATTATTGAATATAACATTGAGTGGGTTTAATGAAGGATTATCTGAAATAAGAAATTTGCATAAGGGTATATATATTATGGGGTTGATGGGGCTGCCCCCTGGGGGTAGCCAACATGGCTGCCCCGTCCTATTTTTGGGAAAATTTTTTATTTTTTTTTAAAAATATTGCCATGTATATTCATCCCTATATCCCTCCTATAGGCCATTCGAATTTCGTCAGAAACAGAGACTTCTACGACCTCCATCCAGACATGGTCGATTTAAAAAATCCTGCGACCATTAAAAAAATGACGTATGGATGGAGGCCGTAGGAGTCTCTGTTTCTGACGAAATTCGAATGACATATAGGAGGGATACATGGATGAATATACATGGTGATATTTTTCCAAAAAATAAAAAAAATTGCGAAAAATGGGGTGGGGGCAGCCAACACCTAGGGGCAGCACCATTTTCCCCATATTATATATACATATTTTACTTTGATTTAGGAATTTTTATATCAAAGTTGTCATGCCTTGTCAACACTGAAAGTTCATTCCCTTAATCACTTTCAATATAAGAGATATACTTACAATTATATCTCAAGCAAGATCTGGGATCTCCTTCCTTATCTTTGTTACATCCCAATAATATGAGAACCTGTAACTCGGATAAAAAGAAGAAGGAACACATTCCGCATTACAAGTCCAACTTGTATCTCCCAATTTGGTCTTCTAACACCCGGGCCCACCACCCCTAAGACGATGTTGACCCGTCATTAATTGAACCAACCGTCAACAGGTTTAATACTCGCTATACGCAATCCAATATCACCCCAATAATATGAGGACCCGATATTGGGGTCACTACGTATATGGCCTTACTCTTTCGAAAAGCGAAGAGCCCGATCCAAATGTCTTGTATGTAGGAGCTGTCACTTCGGACAGGCGCCTCCTTACATACAATATCTGGCGACGGAACCCTTCGCCTTGACGGGAGACCATGGATGTCATTTATGTGATCCTCCATATCATATTCAAATTCTAATTAATCATTATGAATCATATTCATTATGATTAATTCTTCCAAGGGAAATAACAATTCTATTCATAATAGAGTGTTTTAATTTTAATTGGATTCTAATTAATCTAATCATATTAAATTAATGATCCAATTAATATCCAACAAATATTTTTTTAATTATTACATGAATTTGGTATTATCTCAAATACGTATTATTTCGAATTTTAATAATTAGAAAAATACATCATGATCTCTCAGGCATCATTCGTTCCCTACCCGCTGTCATGGCCAGTACCGGTGGGAGTGGGATGGACCGCAACCGGTGCGACCCGCTACCTCAGTGATCCCCGACTAGACACCATATCCGCCTCAAGAAAAAGCAATGCCGAGTCAATCACTTTGTACTTGAGATGATCATCGATCTTTCAACCGAAATTATACCATATAATATTCATCAAAACCATTTTGATAATATTATAAGGAGATTTGCTAAACAAATCTCCAATCCTATTCAAGCAATAAGGTTTTGCATGTAAAAGTTGTCCTACAACTATTGTAGGATAAACTAGAGTTTTCATGAAAATAATGTTTGTTGGAATGTGTATCAAGCAACCAATTGGTGATCTAGATCTAATCTAATCATTCGTTGGTTGAGTCATTGTCATTTAAGGGAATAAATATTGTTCTAATATTTCTCAAATATTATCAACAATTATTCCAGGAAATTAACGATTAATCTCGCAATTTTCTTAAACGACAATCACAAGGTTTTGGATAATGATGCAATTTCCAGTAGTGACCCTCACTAACTAAAAATAGCATATCTCATTCATTTTAAATCCAAATTAAGAAAAATCAATTTCCATAGATTGGTAACTTGATTTAAAAACGAAAACATGTGATAAACACGTATTTCCAGGTGCTTTAAAACCGTAATTAACATCTTAATCACGTCTCTAATCGCCATCCCCGAAACAGTGGATATATGGTCAATAAAACGATCATATCTTGAGCAAACGGAATCCAAATTACACAAACTCAAATCCTATTGTTTCCTTAGTTAATGGGGAACATTATCCAATTTAAAATTTCATGTTTAAACCCCCGAATCTTCGTAGGTTCATGGATCTAATCCAAAACCTTCGACAACCTGGCTCTGATACCACTTGAAGGATACGGTAAAATCCTCAAGCGCATCACGGAAGCGTGATGATCACATCGAATGCGATCGGGAGCGACTACGCACAAGTAGCTCGATGCAGCGGAAATTAAAATTTTCTATGTGACGAAACCACATGATCCAAGAACACTTCTCGGACCGTTTCGTCTAAACCACAAACAAGTAATAGGATTACCTCTTGAAGCGTGGTTGCGATCGAGTCTCTAAACAAAGAGACCTCCTGTCTCAAGTCCGATCCGACGGAGGAGATGCTTGCGAGCGCGCGGATGAGACGCGTGCTTCTGGCAATCCATGTTAATGATCCAAGCCACGGATCTCCTGATCTCGACAAACGAGATACGACGTCTTCTTCATGAGCAAGGCACGCCGAAGTAGACGAAGATCCACGAGCAAACGATCGGTCAGCATAACGACGCTACGGCGATGGAGGATCTCTCTAGGGCATCCATGGTGGACGGCCACATGAGAGATAGAGAGAATGTGCGTGTAGAGAGAAAGAGATAGAGAGAGAGCATTCATTAATGTCGAGTGTCAAGAAGAGCAATGTCTCTTCTTATATAGAGTTTTGGGATTCCATGGATCCCAATCCATGGACAACACACAATCAACGGATGAGATTGATTGTGTCCCTTTCAACGGCTAGGATTGTTATTGGTAAAACACAACAACAAGTGATTTAATTCAAATTAATTATCATTGATAAATCAATATAATTAATCTCAAATTAAATCACTTTTGACTAGAGATAGGATAATGAGAAGACTAAACCAATCCCCTAAAATAAGGGGACGGCTACCATCATCTCATGAGATCTCAATATCTCATGAGATCTCATTATCTCATGATTATATCATGATCTCTTGTTGATAATATTTTCACCAAAAAATAATTCCAAATTATCTTATGGACAATATCAACCATGCCATTGAAATTATGTGAATCTCATTTACAACCCAAAACTAAATGTAATTATATTTTCGATTAATTTTTCAATGTAAATCCAATTCACATTAACAATTAATCAACAAATATAAATTAAAATATGCTCTTTCTAATATATTATAAATCACATTTATAATATATATGATTAATATGGACAGTGCTATCCACATTATTCATATCCATGATAATTAAATCACATTTAATCATCTTGGATTTCCTTTTCTCATGTGCCCAAATAACATGAATCACATTCACATTATTCATATCTTTAATAATTAAATCACATTTAATTATCTCAGATAACTCTCCTTATAACATGACTCAAATTCATATTATCCATGATAATTAAATCACATTTAATTATCAATGTTCTCGATGCTTGGATACATATATCAACAATGAAATTATCCATGAACTCTTTCAAGGATAATGCTTTCTCCGCGAATACTTGGAGATAAGGACAGGACGATTGTATTGTTCCACATATAGTGACTTGGATATTGAGATCACATCTCAAAGCCAGATCTCGGGCCTCCCATAGATGCTTGATTAAATCAAGACCGTAAATCTATTTTTCTCATTGCATCTGAATCACATTTAGATCAATGTCCAACATTTGGACCAAGATCAGATTACTTTTCTACTGAGAGGAGTCACTAAAATCCAGACCCGTTTCATCACTCCCTAGGAATGGAAGCGTCATGGTTATACAATCGTTTATGATCACATCACCCTCAGGTATTCCCAATACATGTACATCCTGCATACTGGAAGACCCAGAATAAACCCGAAGTATTAGATCAACTTTATACTGTCTACTTCAGGGTTTTATTAGTAAGTTTCTCATTTGATCATTGGGAGTTGGTATCGATCATATACTTTCCAAAAGTATATATCATACCTAGGTCTTGATCATATACTTCCAAAAGTATATATCAAACCTACAAATTCAGTCAAGCTTCCGAAGCGAGACGATCGTGCACACGGAATTTGATTCTTCCCAATATCTCATGAGTGAGCTCATGTCTTCCGGTTCAGTAAATGAACCTGTATGATCCCTTTGAGAGATCGTATTACTCATATGCCCTTATATGCACACCAGCGTGCCGGTGTATAGACCTTGGTTAGGTCATCAACCTGTTGGGCTGCCAAATGTACATACTCAGACATATAGTAATACATATGTCTCCGATCAGAGGATGTGTGCATGTATCGTGACAGCATATGATATAGGACTTTGGTTATCTCGATCTCGTCAAGTCAACTCTTTGACCTAATTAATCTAACACCTCTGAATTTCTATTCCCATGTAGAGGACCTGCATCAAGAGGTCGGTCAGATATCAATCAAGTGAGAAAGGATTGCCATCTCCTACTCAGGCTGGAGATCATCTCTTAGCAATCATTTGATGGTGCTTGACGAGTCCTCAATCTAACCCTTTAGATATTCATCCAAGCACCAGCCTCTATGATTCAATAGTTGAATCAACAGCTGTATGATCATCAAGATGGCCATGGTACATAATCCTAATTGTACTAAGGGACCTATTATACAAATTATTTATTCTTTATTTCAGATCAGAGAATGATATGTGCAATAACATTTATTGCATAATGGCTCGTCGTGGGTTCGCATGTCCAACATGAGGCTCCTTACATATCCCCACCAATGTGATCAAAAGCCACCACTCCAAGATGTGGGACTAAACATAACCCACCAAGACCATTCTTCAACAGATTCCACTGGTATAGTCTGTAATACTTTGTCAACTGATGGTGAAGCAAAGAGTAACCCTCCCACAGATTCAGCCTGTGTTAACTGGCATGATGTGAGCCACCAACCGTTGCGAGTTTTCTCACTTGATACTAATATCATCTCATGCTCGCCATCAAGTTTCTTGCAACACCATTACCCCACACAGAAATTTTAATTTATCAACGGCAAGGTGAAAGTGGGATAACTCGTGCACCATGTTCAAAACTGTATTTGATATATTATTTAAACCACGGGAATTTTCTCCTGAGGGTTGGATCAAGAATTTGGTTTAAGGAAAAATGTCTAGAAATAAAAAAATGAGAGCTATCGCCTAAGGGGTTCACATAGAAAGGTTTCACTTTTCATAAAAAAGAAGTGGGGGTTGATAGACTTTGTTCCGTACTGTAAATGATTGTGAGAAACGTGTATGGCTACCCAGCCACACATATAATTGGGCTCAAGTCCATATGTTGGAAGTTTGCTTTTTTATCCCAATAACCTTCTCTGGTTTTTACATGCAGCATTTGAGTTCCATTGTTGAACCAAAAATGCCTTAGACCTATGTGTCCTTCCTGGTTGCTTAGCCCAAGAGTCGTCTTGTTGAACAATCAATAGCATTTAGATAAACTCTCTTCCCTTCTCTTTCCGATCTTTATTTTCTGGCTCGGTAAATACAAGGCTTTTGTTGGCCAATATTCTCTCAAGTGTTATCCAAGGCAAACAACAGAAAAAGTGTGCAATTTTTTGGAGAAAGATCATTGTACCTAGATTTAAGTCCGTTAGCTCCACTGCATCAATACTTTGGGAGCAAAACTTTGCTTTTGGAAGTCCTTTATAAACATTTGAGTACAAAAATGCATGGCTACATGTATATGTAAGCTTGAATTGAAGACTTATCCTGGATCACATCTTGATTTTTTTTCTGAAATAGACAATTGTATATCTGTTACCTAGGTTCAATCTTCAGTTAACATGGTTGTTAGGAGAAAAAGAAAAACATGCATTAGATGAGATTCTAGGGCTCTCTTATATAGGAGAAAAGCCCTGGGTTAATTACATGAGAAGTACATAAAGAAAATAGAAATGAGAAAAACAATATTGTGAGATATAAATATCTCAACACTCCCCCTCAAGCTGGAGCATATATATCAATCATGCTCAGATTGAACAAAACTTCTGAAAAAGGACCTTTAGCAAGAGCCTTGGTGAAAATATCAGCAGTCTGATCTCCTGTAGCAACATGGGAGGTGGATGAGACCTTTCTGGATCATATCTCCAGTGTAATGGCAATTCACCTCTATATGCTTAGTCCGTTCATGAAATACATGATTATTGGCAATAAACAGCGCTGCTTGATTATAAAAAAAAAGCTACATTGGAAGAGAAACCTCAACAGCAAGATCAGTCAACACAGATTTACCCCACATCATCTCTGTGCTTCCCTGTGCCATGGCCCTGTACTCAGATCTTGCGCTAGATCTAGCAACCATTGTCTGCTTCTTGCTTTTCCATGATATGAGCGAGCTCCCAACAAAATAGCAAAGCCAGAAGTAGACTTCCTGTCTCTAGGGCAAACCAGCATAATCTGCATCTGCACAACCTGTCATCTCAAGAGATGTATCTCTGCTGAATATAAGATCAGAACCAAGTGAAGTCTTCAAATATCTCACGATCATATAGACTGCATCCATATGAACCTTCCTGGACTGCTCCATGAACTGGCTAACCATGCTTACAGCAAAAGATATATCCGATCTGGTGATAGTGGCATATAAGAGCTTCCCAACAAGCTCCCTATATCTCCTCCTATCTACCTCATCAGTGTCATTATCATACAATCTCATACTCGGATCCATAGGAGTAGTAGCAGGCTTGCACCCTAGCATACACGTCTCTAAAAGAAGATCCGTCACAAACTTCCTATGGGTCATCACAAGACCACGTTGATTCCTGGCGAACTCTAATCCAAAGAAGTATCGAGGATTGCCAAGATCCTTAGTCACAAACTGTTGACCTAGGAACTCCTTGGAAGCCTAAATTCTTTGCTCATCATCCCGTGTGACAATAATATCATCAATATAGACAAGAATAGAAACAATACGTCTCTGTGTCCTCTGAACAAAAAGTGAGGGTACAAACCCCTGTTGCTTTATCAACTCCGATAGATTATGGCACCAAGCTCTCGGACTCTGCTTCAGTCCATAAATCGCCTTATGGAGCCTACACACCTCCTGAGACTCCCCATCAGTAGCAAACCCTGGTGGCTGCTACATATATACCTTCTCCTGTAGATCACCATATAAAAATGCATTTTTCACATCAAGTTGGTAAAGAGGCCAGTACCGTGAAACAACAACTGATAGAAGAATGCGAAGCGTAGAGTGTCTGGCCACTGGAGAGAAGGTATCCTGATAGTCCACCCATAAGCTTGGGTGAACCCACGTGCCACAAGCCTTGCCTTGTAGCGAGCTACATTGTCATCTGCTCATTGCTTCACTGTAAAGATCCATTTGCATCCCACAACAGAGGCATCTGGAGAGAAGTCCATGTACTACGCAACTGCAAAGCAGCCATCTCCTCCTTCATGGTAAGTCGGCACCTACTGTCATGTATGGCCTCCTGATATGTTCGTGGGATAGTAACAGCAGAGAGTCCTACAACAAACCTCTTGTACTCATCTGAAAGATGGTCCAATGAAACATGAGTAGCTAGGGGATAAGTGGTGCATTGACGATGTGGCTTTCTCAAGGCAATACGTATATCTAGGTCATCAACCTCTCTATTCTCTGGTATCAACTCATCTTGTGTTGTATCCTGTGGAACATTCAAATCTCCAGTGCCATCAGTAGAAACCATGCGCTCATTACATACATGAGGCGTGATGGATGATGGGGAAGGTGCATGAACAAAGGGACGAGTAGAAGACCTGCGAATGTAAAACCATGGTAGGAACTGCATCAAGGTAGGTGGAGGAGGTGGTGGAGGTGGAGATGACAAAGACTCAACATTGAGTGCAGAAGATGTAGATGACGGAGGTGGAGGAACAACAACATTCTCACCTGAAACAACGTTAGATAACCTGTCACCTGTAGGAGAAAAATACATAATAGACTCAAAAAATGTGACACCAGCACCAACATAATATTTTTGTCCTACAGGATCAAAACATCTATACCCTTTCTGTGTATGAGAATAACCAGCATAAATACATTTGACAGCTCTAGGTGAGAGCTTGTCACGGCTAGGAGTGAAATTGTGGACAAAAGCCACAGACCCAAAGACTCTGGGAGTAAGGGAGAATAGGTCCTTCTCGGGAAAAATAATCGAGAAAGGAAGCTTTTCTCCAAGAATAGTGGACGACATATGATTCACCAAGTAGTGAGAACAGCATCACTCCAGAAGGAATGAGGAGCTCGACTCTGAATCAAAAGGGTCCTCGTGACATCCAAAAGATGGCGACGTTTGTGTTTAGCCACACCATTCTTCTGTTAAGTATAAACACAAGAGGTCTGATGAACAATACCAAGAGATCGTAGAAATTCGGATAAATGTAAGATGGAAAACTCCAAGGCATTATCAGTACGAATGAATTTCACATTAACATAAAAGTTATTCTTTACTTCAATAAGAAAATATTTAATGATAGCACCAGCTTCAGACTTTTTTTGAAAGCCTGAAACGAGGGGGATACACTCGTTGGTGCTCGCCCCAAGGTTTTATTCAAAAAACGAAGATGGAAGCAAGGAGGAAAATACAAACGCACGCCC
This sequence comes from Ottelia alismoides, assembly GCA_037367405.1. Taxonomy (NCBI): domain Eukaryota; kingdom Viridiplantae; phylum Streptophyta; class Magnoliopsida; order Alismatales; family Hydrocharitaceae; genus Ottelia; species Ottelia alismoides. The sequence goes on from JAZKJV010000498.1 coordinate 102,298, forward strand.
ACAATAGGGAGCAATTACAACACCCAGTCTTCCACCAAACGCTTGGCATGAATCCCCACGTTCTCCTTATAGAATCGTTGTCACGAGAAAAGCAAACCGTTCCTACCTCGCCAAACCGCCCACAAAATGGCCAAAGGATACAGTAACTCCCTCCTCGGCCTATCTTTATTTGCCAGAAGCATGTCTCAGAACGACTGGAGATCCTCAGTGCAGCACCAGGCCAAACCGCCCCCTGCCAAATTTGAATCACCATGGGGCACTTGAAGAAGAGGTGTTCCACAGATTCAATCGCCTCACTGCATATGAGGCACTTGTCAGAGACGATTCCCAAAAGCCTGGCACATCAATCCCTCGTCATCAGCCTCTTTCTCCTGAACAGTCAAAGGAAAAAACCAATTCTCACTGGAAGCTTGAGAGACCACAAGAACGCACAATCGCGGATCAAAATCTCCGATTGGGATGGCGGCGGCCTGCTGATAGCCTCAAATGCTTTCTTGACCGTGAACGGGCCCTCACGCCAACTCCAGTGATCCCGCCCCCACCGAGGGGCGTCCTACCTCCCTCACAGCATCCGGCAAGGCCAAGAAATCTTCCAGTCTTTGGTCGGAGAAGTTGGCGGAGAAAGTCGGGCACCAATTACCATCTGACCAGCAATCAATCACCGAAATGAATTTGTCTTCAGCAAGAGCAAACAAGCGGGGGAAACGTGAATGAAGCGCCCCACCCCCCGTCCAATCGTCCGACCAAAAGGAGAAGAATTCGCCCCTCCCTAGGATCGGCTTAAAAAGTGCAATATTTTTCAACGTATCGAGGCCCAACCATCTCCACTTCCTCGGAATAGTTCTTGAAGAGACGTCCTTAAAGTGATTAGCAATAGCTCTCCCCATTTCTTTGTTCCCCTTCACGCGGACCCCACCAATCGATATGGAGCGCAGTGCATTGGACCTGCGCCTTCCACAAGCAACCCGATGGAAGAAAGACGTATTTGCGTCCCGCTCCCGCAGCCACACATTTCTCGATCTCTGTCTCCATTCCGTGACTCTCTTCCTATCCTCAAAGAAATTTTCTTCTGAGCAGCTGCGCGACATGCCAATTCGTCTACCGTGAGATCCCTAAGATCCTCCAACGCATCGAAGCTCCGAATGATCTCCTCCGCCTCTTTCCTCAAAGCGCACCTGGCCGCCCTAGACTCTCTCTTGAAAGCAGCTAGTCGTACCCGTAAAGAAGATAACTTCTGAACAAAACGAGTTGCGGCGGACCCATAGACAACCACGCCTGCCCAGTGCGAAGCCACCAACTCCCTAAAGTTACCCTCCAACAGCCAGCATTTTTCATACCTAAAAACCCCCTATGAGCCAAGGGACTCCCTCGATTGACCTGCCCATAGCAAGAAGATCCTCCCAGAGTTCCCCCCGAAGCATATTACAGCAAGGACCATATACATATGATATAGCCACCGGCAAAGAGGAAGCCGTACATACTAGAATCACCGTCAGCACATGCCTCCCACGAATGACAGAGTCAAAAGCCAAGGTCGAGGCACGCCATGCCACCAGCAATCCACCCGAGGATCCCACCGCATCTACCGTTCTGTACTGATCGATGCATCCCGCACCAAAAGATCTCCACATGTCGTCTGTAGGTGACTGAAGCTTCGTCTCCTGTAACATAACGACCTCGCATCCCCATTTAGTGAATCTGGACCCCACAAGCCTCTGTTTTTCCGGGTCACCGAGCCCACGAACATTCCAGGAAAGAATTTTCATTTGGGACCGTCGAGTCTCCCATGGAGTTGGGCCACACCCGCAGCCTCCGCAACGAGAATCTTTAACGGAGGGCAAGGTTGCGCCTCCACACGCAATGATTTGGACCTGTTCCTTCTTCTGTATCGCTTCCCCGCCCTCCTGTCGCTTACCTCCGCGCTCGAGCTGAGGTCAGTCACCACGATAGAAGAAGCAACTGCAGCATCCCTACGAAGGCCAGCACAGTTGGAGCTCGAAGGCGAGGGTACTGAAACAAAGGATGGAGGTTCCTGCGCCCGAGGCATCCCCTCCGCTGTGAGAGGAGTGATGCGCGGAAGTGAAGACGGCTGAGGAGAGCCACTTAGCGCATCATCAGACCCCCACCAAGAAAAAGGCAACGTCGGAGAGGCCGAGAAAGCCACGAAAGGCAAGAACACAGCGGGGTCCGAGGAGGAAGACCAAAACCGACTGAAACCCTCATCCGATAAGCCTTCACACCCGCTACAGCACTTGGCATCAAACCTAGATCCGCGAGAGGGTCCACATGTGCATTCCAGGCTCTCGGACCTGTATACACATCAGACGAGTAAGTTGTTGGTGACCTGGCTGGTACCCCTCTGCCCACGTCATCATGCAAAGGGAATTTGTTTGACGACAAGTACAGAACCCGAGACGAGTCCCTGAAGCACCGCGTGCAATGAACCGTGCACGCCGTTCCACCCAATGCTCCCCTCGGAAAACCAACCGCCAACACGGAACTCAAAGCGTCGCCGGTTTCTCCATCGGCCATCTCTCTCGGAATCTCCGACGGAGGCGGAGGCTCGTCTATCTGAAGCTCGATTCTGAATGTGTAGCAACCGACCTCCATTTCCGCGAAAGTGCTTCGACCTCTTACCTTGTTCAGGAAGCTCGTGCTGCATTCTAATAAGACCCTCGTGTCCTCCACCGGTGCACCAGGCTTTAGCCCGTCATCCAGCACCGCACGAACCGTGCCCCACCGGCGCAGGGCCTTCTTTAAGCATCCTACCGATCGAGATAGGAAGGGGACACCCTTGATCCTAGCAACACAAACCTCCATTTCCGCACAAGACCCATCTGCAAATCGTAAGCTCCTCCAGCAAACATTACGGATATCGCCATTCAAAAGAAGGCGATCCCTCTAAGATGACGATAAACCACGTACACAGCATCTTCGATCATCCAGCTTCACCACATCGCCAGAGAACTGCGGCCCAAGGAATCCAAGCAGGTGGGAGTACACAACGTCCATCGCGATAACACCCCTCATCGCAAACCCATCAGCGTATGCAAGCCTGCACCCCGATCGTTCTCCCTCCAGTTGCACTCCGATGTACGTTCTCCACCACCTCCGTGAAGGTTGAACCCCCCCCCCCCCCCCCCCCCCCCCCCGCCCGAGTAATAGATGAAGCATGTATGTTGCCGGGCCCTGTGAGATTGTTGATGCAATGCCCACGTAAAAAAGCTGGGCCCCTCGGCCGTACCGATGCCTTAGCACACCCAAAAGCCGCCATGCACTTCGCTTGCCGGTGACCAGTCTTCCCGCAAGAGTAGCACCTTGGCGGGGAAGGACATACCGAAGTGACGTGCCCCCTAGTTCCACACCGGAAGCACCTCCGCTCAAGCTTCCTATGGGTCACTCGCGTCCACTCCCCCCTTCCCTCTTTGATAGGCTCCTCTTCGTGGCCGAAAGCCCGCTTCTCTTGCTCCACCCAGCGGAGAGCCGCCTTCCCTTTCTCCGGATCACCGAACGCTCTTGCCCTCGCACTCATCGGACTTCTCCCTGCACCAGCTTCAGACTTATGTTTCAACAAGAAGACCCAAGATAATATAGAAAAATCATCCACAACAACCATATAAAAACGGTGTCCCTAATGATCAGGAACACGACTAGGACCTCAGATATCAAAATGAAACAACTCGAGTGACTGACTACTATGACGACTCTGATGACTCAGGAAAAGAAGAACGATAGTGCTTCCCAAGCTAATAGGCTTCACAGTCCAAGGTAGCATGAGTAGAGATCTGAGGTAGAAGATGACACGTCTTCTGTAGAGGAAAGTGTCTAAAATGAAGATGCTACATAAAAGGAGAAACAAATCCAGATGGAATAGTAGTGGCCCGGGCATACGATGGTAGGGCAAGCTTGTAAAGGCTTCTCTACTCACGGCCACATCCAATCACCTTGCCCATGAGTATATCCTGAAACACAAGAGAAGAGGGATCAAATAGGGCACGACAATGTAAATCTTTTGTAATTTGACTAATAGACAAAAGATTCATCTGAAAATATGGAGCATGTAAAACATTTTATAGATGAATAGAAGGAGCTAGAACAACATCCTCCTAACCAACAATGGGTAGATGGACCCCATTAGAAATCACAACGGATCTACTAGATGGGATAGACCTGTAAGAACTGAACTGTGCCCGATCGCCACATATATGATGTGATGCTTCATGATCCATAATCAAATCAGTCAAATCTGAGCTGCTACAACTGGTAAGCGCATAAGCAATACCTGATGACCTAGACAAAGCTCTAGCATTAGCTGCTGCATCTGAAGAACCTGCAGCTAAGGTGGTAGGAGTGCTCATTATCTCTCGTAATCTGGAAACAATATCATCAAATCGTGCATCATGAGCAGGGACAGAAGTAGGCTCGGTCTGCTCAGCAACACAAGCAGACACATGATATCCATGCTTCTGATAGCATGTCTCCTCAGAATAACCAGGACGGTGGCAATGTGAACATGGACCACGTTGACGTCCTCCTCCTCGACCATGGGGTCCACGTCCGCAAAAATGTGAAGTCTCCCCTCTGCTACGAGGGGCTCCCATAGCAGAGGGAGTCTGAGATGTAGTAGTAGATGAGGTAGTAATCCTACTCAATCTTTTATAGACCTCCTCCATTGGAGGTATCGTCTCTCCAGTCAGAAGTTGAGTACGTGTTGCACCTTACTCAGGGTCAAGAGATGACAGGAAGACTCCTGTCGTAGTGGCATTTCGATATGATTGCTGCTCAGTGCTGGTAGTAATGGACATGAAGTTGTGCAGTCGCTCAAACATGCCTCTAAGATATGAGAAGTGGGTATGAAGTGGTCGACCATTTTGCTTGGTCGAGAAAATATCATACTGCAACTGAAGAATCTTGCTCTTATTCTTTGTCGGCCCATAGGTGTCTGCGAAGATGTCCCACATAGCCTTTGTTGTGGGTTGATTGACAATATCATTGGCAATATCCGTGGTAAGTGTCTCGGAGAGCCAAATGCGATCATAGGCATCATCTTGCTTCCAAGAAGCATTAGCCCCAGTCTTCTCCGTCGGTTCTGAATCCGTCAAAATGTGCTCCTTGTTATGGCACTGCATAAGGGTACGAAACTGCATGGACCACAACTCGTAGTTGGTCCCATCCATCTTCACGATGGGAGTCGGGCCCTTGATGACACCGGATGACGAGAAGACCTCACCCTTGTTCTCTGACATTGTAATAAGAACGCTGAAACCCGGAACAAACTGAGGAGTAGATTGATCTGATTGAGTCTACACAATCATATGGAGGATCGATTGTATCTAGAGACTCATACAACCATCCTCACTACTTCTCGTTGTGATCTCGAGTCGGAAGACGTGGTTTTTTATGTGAAAAACCACAAAATCCGACCAAAATCAGACCTTAGAGGCCTACAGTTCGGTCACATCGACCAATATGGGTGACGTGATGTAGTTCCCTGGGCGGTGCTAGGCTATCCGATGGGAGTTCCTGCGGCGGCACCTAGGCTGCAGTTCAGCCGCCCTGGGAGGCGGGAAGGGAGGGAAGCCACTGCGATGGTGGCGGGAGGGGAGGGAACTCGTAACAGCGGCGGCGGCGAGAGGGGAGGGCAACAGTTGTGGGGGGAGAGGTGGGCATGTAGGGTTAGGGTAGGTGGAATACGAGAATCCCGGTCTAGGACCGTTGCTCCGATACCATGTTAGGAGAAAAGAAAAACATGCATTAGATAAGACCCTAGGGCTCTCTTATATAGGAGAAAAGCCCTGATTAATTACATGAGAAGTACATAAAGAAAATAGAAATGAGAAAAACAATATTGTGAGATATAAATATCTCAACAATGATGTTAGCAGATAACTTGTAAAAATAATAAAGCGTTTATTGTTTTACTACTCTTGAAAATAATACATGATTTGATATGTCATACACATCTCCTTCCATGCCATCTAATGAATGTTTATTTGCATAAAGTTAACGAAATATGAAGCATGCAACTTGAAGACAAATATGACACATTTCAAAAATAGAAATTACCTCTTGACAAAAATTTGTTTGGCCATCAAAATTGAATCTCTTTATGGCCACACTAGTGTGGCGAATGAAACCCTTATAAACAGTCGTGTATCTTCCTTCTCCAATCTTACTTTCATTGTCAAAGTTAAAGGTTGCTTGCTCTAGCTCGAAAGAAGTAAAATTTAACATGCTGGGTGCCATTTCTGAGCCTGTTGGAACCAGTCTTAAGCATAGAGTTTTCACTTCTTGCTTGGCATCATCTCTCTCCTTTAATAGCAAGTCCACCTATATTGTGAAGCTCTAAGTTCATCCTCAAGATTGGAAATAGCTGTTTCCAATTTTAACTTCTCCTCATGGGCATTTTGGAGTTCATTTTGTAATTCATCTTGCTGAATTCGTGCATTCTCCAATTTATGCAAGAGATCCATTAATAGCTCATCTTTTTTCCTTCGTCGTCTCGTCTCTTTTTTGCACAAGCTTTCTGACTTCTTTGCCTGCCCAAAAAAAGGAGCTCATAAGTGGACTTTTCTTTTTCAGAAAAGTAGTATTTATAAAGGAACATTTCAGTAGCCCTGTCTGTTTCAGAAAATAAATATTTCCTGGGCCGTCCCAGTTCCCCTTCCTTGTGGGAACACTTGAAGGTTTTGAGCTTTAGACAATACAGATAATATGAACAGAAGGAAGAAAGTATTCTCACATATTTTTTTGCAGGACTTCTTGTTTGAGAGGCACTTTTTCTTTCTCCAGTCATATAATGGCTAGGTCAAAAAATGACCTACATAATATCCTGGAGAAGTTCAACCTCCCAGTCATTATGTTGAAAGTTCAAGGCTCACAGTGTTTCCAATAATATAGTCAAGGAAACCATTAACTTTTTCTTTCTATTTGAATCAGATGGAACAACCAAACAATCAGGCAGGGATAACTCATCAACAACTATTTATAGGAACAATTAATATTATTTTTTGGATGGATCTCTAAAGGATGTTCATCCCATTGATTCTGAAAAAAAATCTATCTATAGGCAAGATTATTAGTCACGTCCTCATAAAGAAGGCCTTGAATGAGAGTAAATCTTACCTCTCGAAGGGCTTCTTGTGCAGCTTTGTCAGATTGTTGAGAGTTACGGATCAATTCAAAAATTTCTTGTGTTAAGCTTGTGATATCATCTGTAAGACACTGTACTTTTATACAAAAATTTTGATCAACTGTCTGATCTTCCTTCCAATTGGGTTCAGCTTCTCGATCATCCTCCGTAAGAGGAACAACATTAGACTCCATAACACCACCATATGCTGCATTGTTGTTCACTGGTAATATTCCCTCGGGGTACAAGTCTGACTTCTCCAATCGTGAGTCCTCAAAGTTCAGATAAGGAAGGGGTGATGGTGGCAGGTGACAGCAACAATTGCTAGCGTGTCTATGACAATAAGACTCAAAATAAATTGGAAATCAAAACCAAGAAATCAAAATATCTGCAATGAAACGTTAGCGAAGTGACAAAAAGCAAAGAGATGATAACAATTTATTGAAGCAGAAAAATGAAATACTACATAAGTTTCTCGAACTTGAAGAAATGAATCGTATATACCGTTTGGTTAATTTCTTTAGTCATCGATGACTTTCAACATCATTCATTATTACTTCAATTTATTAGAGTAACTGCCCCTATAAGGAATTTATACTATGATGATTATTAGTCAAAATCTCAACAAAATCAAAGCACATGAATCTGCTCATGCAATCATTAAAAAAAGGGATAATAGTTATGACCTTTAGTGGTCATAAAAGCATGATTGTTCTTTACCAAAAAAACATGATTTTTGTCCATGAAGGCATGGATGTTACAAGGATCCATATGGTTACGGTTGGGAACATCTGGGTAATAGAAGATCATATAAGTGGGTATGTTCGTTTCATATATGTGGGTCCTGAAGCCTCCAATAATTCCCAAATAGTGCTCATCAATTGACATTAGAGTCACCTATGTGAACTTTATGCCCCAACCTTTGGTACTCCATGTTTGGTGTCATCATGTAATTCTCAGTTCTTACACTCCCAACTTTACTCAATATACACCCCTTTAATGAGTCGATCCATTTACCTAAATAATAGTTGGTAGTCCTAATTACTTTTGGAGGGAAAGGTTGCTGCAAGAGGCCCCAACTTGTGGCAATGCCCTTGCTATAAAAATAGGGACCAACTGCTGTAGAAGGGATATGTTGAATGAACAGAATCTTCTTCCTTCTACCTCCAGTTCTCCTCTTCTCTTTCCCTTCCTCTTCACGAATATTTTCCCCTTCCATTCCCTATTCAGCTAACTAATCTGGCTATTACTCGATCTCAGAGAAAAACCAATCCTTCTCATCCTTCCTTCAGCAATTTTGAACCTAACAAATTGGTGTCTGAGCCCATCTCAGGCCACCATGTCGCCTGAGGATATAGCAGCTATGCATCAACTGCTATCAGATACAGTGGACCGTGTAATGAAGAACTTGTGTACAGACCTTCGACCAGAGTTCCAGCAACAGATTTCACAAATTAAAGAAGTTTCCCCTACTTCTACTACTTCAAACAAGGACCAGTAGACTTCAGGTACACTATTTCAGATTAAAGGAAAAAGGTTATAGACTTCAGGTACACTATTTCAGATCAAAGGAAAAAGGTTATATTTCCCTTTCTTCGATGGATCTTCTGATCCTATGGCCTGGAAGTATAAGAGTAATATTTTTAGTTCTATAGTATCCCTGATAATCAGAAACTATCACTAGCATCGTTCCATCTTAATGGAGATGCATTACAGTGGTGTTGGTGGTATACCAATACTACAAAATATCCGATTGGGATTCTTTTATTTCGGCACGTCAGTCTCGTTTTACTCATGGCATTATGGAAGATCCTCATGGTGCCCTGAGCAAGCTAAAACAATCTAGTTTATTAGTTGATTATGTTACTGAATTTGAGTGCCTTTCAAACAAGAGAGGTAAATTCCTTAGTAGTGTAGTTGAAGAACATAATTCCTCGAATATGGTCCCAAAAATGTTAATTCCCTAAGTAATGTAGTGAAATCGCATGGAATCTATGCGTTATGTATATCGCATATAAGACATGCGACTTTCATATATTATTAACAGTAAAAAAAACCCATAACGCATAGAAAAAAAATGCGATTTTCATATTTTTACCTATATCGCATAGATTCCATGCGTTTTTCATTATTATTAAATATAAAAAAATGTCAACTTTGATTTATTATTGTATAAGTGTCGCATTTTATATATGTGACATGCATATCGCATAGATTCCATGCGATTTCACAACATTAATCAGGGAATTAACATTTTTGGGACCATATTCGAGGAATTATGTTCTTCAACTACACTACTAAGGAATTTACCTCTCAAACAAGATGTCATGAGTATCCGAAGCATCTGTTGGGTACTTTTGTTAGTGGGTTACGTGAAGATTTATCTTTTGAAGTACGATCTTTTCGTTCCTCATCTTTAGTGCACACAATAGAGCTTTCTCGCATTCAAGAAGCCAAGATACAATCGGGTAGAAAGTTATACATGAGATTGTTACACAAAAAGGATTGTTACCAACAACTGGAAATCAACCAATTGCTCCTTGGAAACAAAAACCTATTTAAAGAAACTAACTCCAGCACAATATGAAGAAAGAGTGAAGAAAGGTCTTTGTTTCCAATGTGGTGATAAATGGTCAAAGAAACACAAATGCAAAACTCTTTTTACAATACATTCAGTTCCAGAGGAGCATGTTGATGAATATTCAGATGTTGTACCACTTGAAACAGATGGTAATGCCAATATACCTGAGATCTCCTCTCATGCAATTAATGGAACTGATGGGAATGCAGCAATGAGAGTAAATGGGGTTATACGGAGAATCAATACAGTCGTTTTGATTGTTTCTTTGAGGAACTCGTGGTCGAGGAAGGGCCATGGACCAGAGAGACCACTGATTTTGGAGGAATGGTAAGTTCTCTGTCAACAAGGTATGCATGCATGTATCTTCCACGACCATCTTTGAGCTTGAGGATTCATTTGATGGTGAAAGTGTTCCTATGCCTTTCTAAGAAGGGTTGGTCTCAGAGTGATGTTCTCCATAAAATTCAAATATTGCTAGTCCTTTTTGTAAGGGAGAGCCTAAAGATGTTGTGCATCTTTTCTTTTCTTTTTTGATCAAACGAAGGAGGTATAATAGGGAGGCTTTGACTGCTTTATTGGACATTTCTACTATGGAGAACTTTGGGTAAATCTGGATGTGGCTAAGTTCAGGTCATATCACGACCAGCTCAAGCCGTTATCTTTGCATGGGGCTCTTTGCTTGGTGATGATGGAATTATTTTCGGCACTAGAGATTTTATTTTAAAAAATAAATAAACTTTCATTTTGATTCATTGTAATCATTTCATCTTTTTTTCTAAAGATAAATAAAAAAGAAAAAATGTTTTTGATTTTGCAATTATAACAAAATTTATATATATATGTAAACCATAGAACGGAATTTGTTACACAGGTACAAGTCGTGTATTTTATCTACATATTTTTCTATAAGGAATTGTTGTGCTTTCATTTTTCATTAAATATATGAAGAGTTTATCTAATTGTATTAGTTTCTATAATTAATTTCGTCTGTGTAATAACAATTGGTAGGGCCTCATCCAAGGCTCTTTTAGAGGCTCGGTTCATATCACCTTGTTTGACACTGTTTTGTTAATATAGGAGAGGTGCCATTGTTGGAAGAAGAGAATCCATTGTTTATTCCAGAGAACCCTAGGCTCTCTTATATAGAGAAGGCCTATGGGTAAATTACATAAAATAGATACAAGAAAAAAATAGCAGAAAAGATACATAGAATATAGAAATATCTCTACACTCCCCCTCAAGATGGAGCATAGAGATGTCAATCATGCTCAGCTTGGAAGAACACTTATGAAATGGCCCCCTGAGCAATGGCTTGGTAAAAATGTCGGCAGTCTGCTGTCCTGAACTGACATGGGAAGTAAAAATCAAGCCTTTTTGAATCATATCTCTAGTATAGTGGCAGTCTACCTCAATATGCTTTGTTCTCTCATGAAATGCAGGATTATTAGCAATGAATAGTGCCGCTTGATTATCACATTGTAACTGCATGGGTAGAGGTACATCTATATGCAAATCTTCTAATACAGCTCGAACTCACATCATCTCTGTACTTGCTTGTGCCATGGCCCCATACTCAGATAGTCGGATTCAGCACTAGATCTAGCCACCACTATTTGTTTCCTGCTTTTCCAAGAAACCAAAGAACTACCAACAAACACTGCAAAACCTGAAGTAGACTTCCGATCCTTAGGGCATCCTGCATAGTCTGCATCATCACACGCAGAAAAAGACATGTTTGTTTCTTTCCTAAACAGTAGTCCTGCACCTGGAGACGACTTTAGATATCTCAATATCATGTATATGGCATCTATATGCACTTGTCTGAGTTGTTCCATGAACTGACTCACCCAACTCACTGCAAAAGAGATATCAGGTCTAGTGATAGTAATATAGAGAATCTTTCCCACCATCTCTCTATATCTTCTCCTGTCAACCTCATCTGTATCATCATCATATAACTTCATGCTAGGATCCATAGGAGTAGTCGAGGGTCGACACCCGATCATGCCCGTATCAACAAGCATGTCTGTAATATACTTCCTTTGAGTCATCACAAGACCTGCGCATTCCTAGCAAATTCCAACCCCAGTTAATATCATAGGGTGGCAAGATCCTTAGTAACAAAGTGATGGCCCAGAAATGCTTTTGTCATCTTTATCCCCTGCATATCATCTCCCGTAACAAGTATATCATCAACATACACCATGATAACAACAGTACCTTTGGGAGTCATCTGGACAAACAAAGAATGATCTGCATTTGATCTTTTGAACCCTTGCCTTTCAATTAGGTATGAAAGGTTCTGAAATCACGCCTGCAGACTTTGTTTAAGGCCATATATTGCCTTGTGAAGTTAACACATCATCTGATTCTTCCCGTCAGCAGCAAACCCCGGATGTTGCTGCATGTAGACTTCTTCCTGCAGATCCCCATACAAAAAGACGTTCTTAACATCAAGCTGAAACAAGGGCCAATCACGTACCACAACAACTGAAAGGAGGATACGTAGAGTCGAGTGACGTGCGACTGGAGAGAATGTGTCCATATAATCCACGTCGTATGTTTGAGTGAACCCTTGCGCCACTAGCCTTGCCATGTAACGGTCAAGGCTGCCATCTGCATGATATTTGACAGTAAATATCTGTTTATAGATGATAACAAATGCTCCTAGGGGAGCAAAAACCAAGCTCCGTGTACCCCGCGACTGCAGAGCAACCATTTCATCCTCCATGGTTGAACGCCAGCAACTAGCCTTCAAGGCATCCTGATAATTCCATGTTATTTCCACGGTAGATAGGGCCACAACAAACCTCTGAAAGTCCCCTGTGAGACAACGGAAGGAAACATGTGAAGCAAGCGGATATGATGCACAGATACGCTTCTGCTTCCGTAAGGCAATAGGTGCATCCAGATCATCGGAAACAGTATTCGCCGGTATGTTAGTCTCCTGCAAAGATCCCTGCACTGGTACATTTTCAGACCCATCGTTAGTAATGTTATCTGGATAAACCTGAGGCATGTTGGATGATTGATTAGTACCATGAGCAGGGATAGACCGAGGGGTATAGAATTTCGGTAAAGGTGAAACAGGTGGTTGTGGAGATGGTGGTGGTGGTTGAACAACAGGAACTTGTATGGGAAAAGATGGACGCAAAGGAGGAGGAGGCACATAAATCTCATCATCAGTTGTAAATGAAGCCAACATGCCAACTGTAGGAGAGAAATACATCACAGACTCAAAGAAGGTGACATCGGCACTGACGTAATATTTCCTGCTCAGAGGGTCATAGCATCGGTAACCCTTCTGAGTCCGAGAGTACCCAACGAACACACACTTGACAACCCTAGGTGAGAGCTCGTCAAGTCACGGAGTCAGCTGGTGAACGAAGGCAACAGAGCCAAAGGCACGTGAAGGGAGGGAGAATAATTCCTTGTTAGGAAAAACAACGGAAAGAGGAACTTTCTCACCTAAGACAGAGGATGGTATACGATTCACTAGATAACATGTCGTAAGGACTGCATCACCCCAAAAGGAATTAGGAGCACGACTCTGGATAAGTAGAGTCCGAGTGATATCAAGAAGATGATGATGCTTTCTCTCGGCAACGCCATTCTGTTGAGACGTGTAAGCACAAGTTGTTTGATGGATAATGCCTCGAGATAAGAAGAAATGTGAAAGAGCACGAGTACAAAATTCCAAAGCATTGTCTGTATGGATAAATTTCACAGTAGAAGAAAAAACATTCTGCACTTCATTTATAAGATTTTTGATCGCATCCACTGCTTTAGATTTATTCTTCAATAAAAACACCCATGATAACTGAGAAAAAACATCAACAACAACTAGGTAAAACATGTGTCCTTGGTGATCAAAGATATGATTCAGACCCCAAATATCAACATGAAATAATTCATAAGGGGAGCTATTGCTCCAAGACTGACGACTAGGGAAAGAAGATCTGTGATGCTTTCCCAACTGACATGCTTCACACTGAAAAGAAGAACCCGGTGAAATCTGTGGTAAGATATGACGCATCTTCTGAAGAGGAAGGCGGCCCAAGCGTAGATGTCATGTAAATGCAGAGACTAGTCCACTTAACTGAGAGGAGACACCAGCATGGGAGTTCGGATCAGACGATAAAGACCATCATACTCACAACCACAGCCAATCACCCTGCCGGTAAGAATGTCCTGAAAAACAAGAGACGATGGGTCAAAAATAGCACGACGATGCAAATCCTTCATAATCTGACTGATAGATAATAAATTCATCGAAAAATCTGGAGCACACAACACATTTGTAGACACATAGAAGGCATCAAACTGATCTCCCCCTATCCAATGATGGGGGAATGGGTCCCATCTGCTATCACAACAGATCTCCCCGGTGGAACTTCCCTGTAGGATGTGACTTTATCTTTGTCTCGACAAAGATGATGTGTTGCGTCGGAGTCCATAATACATTCTGAAACGTCATATCCATGACAGGAAGTAAAGGCATAAGTACTACTTGAGGTGCTAGCAGTGGCTGACGTACCGGCAGAGGCTGAAGCAGCTATATCCAAGTGGCCTCCTAGAGATTCTGGAGAGACAAGAGGCATAATATCTCGCAATCTGGAAACAAGTTCCTCAAATCTCTGGTCTGATGCAGATGCCGGTGGAGATGCAACGTGCTGGGCTATATGCGCCGATGCCGGAAAACCATGCTTAGAATAACATGTATCCTCCATGTGACCTGGGCGATGACAGAATGTGCAGGGCTGACGGATGCGCCCGCCTCTATCACGAGGTCCACGACCATGCAACGAAGAAGAGGCTCCTCTGCCTCAGAAGGCCGACATCGTTGAAGGAGGCTGAGTAGTAGCAGTAGACGAGATTGTAATTCGATTAAGCCTGCGGTACACTTCCTCCATTGGAGGAATAGTAGCATCTGCAAGAATCTGCGAGCGAGTAGCATCATATTCAGGGTCAAGTGTCGCGAGTAAGACCCCCATCATGGTAGCATTCCGAAAGGTCTTCTGCTGGTACCTATGGACAAGATGGCTGGAAAAAAAAGATGAGAGCGAGAGCGTGCGAGTGGGGGAGCGACAAGGTCGGGGTCAGAGGGTGGGAGAAGGGTGAAGCGAGTGGGCTTGGGAGCAGGAAAGCTTGGAGGCCAAAGGCGGAGGCCAAGGCGACGAGAAGTGGGGTGTATAGGAGTGGCGGAGCTCTCATCTCTGACGTTGCGGGGGGGGGGGGGGGGGGCATCGGGGCGGCCGCGAAGGGGAAGGGGTCTCGCGAGGAGGGTTAAAGGACTCTTGCGGGGGTGGCGGGAGCCCGCAGTTTGTGGTGGCTGATGCGGTTAGTGGCAGAGAAGCGGGGGAGAATGGAGAGGGTCATAGTGGTGGCTGGGTGCATGTCACCCACAGGAAGCCGGAGAGGAGGTTCTTTCGTTGTGGGCTGCGGGGACATTTGGCGTCGATTTGCGTTGCTCGTCCGAGATGCTTTGCATGCGGCGGCCTGGGGCACAGAATGGCCTCCTGTGGTTTGCGGTTTCGAAGTGGCAACGCTTCTGCACCGACTGTTGGGAGTGCTTTCAAGCTGGGTGGTGCTGCTTTGCAGGAGACTTTCTTGGTCAGGGAAGGGCGATCGTTCACGCAGGTGGTAGCACGCGAGCCGAGGGCTCTTCCGGTTTCCACCACTCACGGTACTGGCCGTGGGGTGCTCGCCTCGACTGCGCCGGTGTCGCAGGTTAAGTGTCCGGAGCCGCATTCAAGGTCTACAAGAGAAGAGGAGTTCAAGTTTGCGGTGGTTGGGTTGAGCTTGAGTCATGGCTTGGTAGTTGATCGCGCGAGGGTCCTTCTTCGGGAGATTCTTGGTTCGCAGTTTGTGGGGGACGTCATCGCAATCGATGCCAATCGATGTTGTGCTCGGGGCCTGTCTGCTTCTCAGAGAAACCGGCTGCTTAAAAATGACTTGGCTGCTGATTGTGTTTGGAGGGACTTGCGGTTTGCGGACGGGGTGTGCCCGAACGTCGAGGTATGTGTGGCAGAGGTCTGGGGGGTCCCGTTTCTCTCCAGGACGATGCATTGTCTCAGGCAGTCTCTACGGCGGTGGGGTGAGGTCCTCGCGGTCACCGACAATGGTTTGACGCCGGGCTCCGAGCTTGATACTACTAGGGTTCTCATGGAGTGCAACAAGGTGTTTCTTGATGGTGCGTCGGGTCAAGTTTTCTCCGAGTGCTTGAGGATCGGACGCTTCTCGTGCCGGGTTGAGCTGTCGGTTGTCGATCCGCTACCGCCGCCGGTGACTGGGCTGGGGGCGGTGCATGTTTCTCTGGTGGTTGGAAGGGGGAAGGGTGTCGCCTCGTCTTTTGTGGAGCGGTTGGCTGTGCATGGTAACGCTTCGTGGGACTCGTCCCGCGATGATGATTTCGTACGTCCCTTCGGTTTCCCGCCTCGGTCTTTGTGCATGGAGTCTTCAGTTGCCAGTTTGGCCGATGACGTGGCGGGGAGGACGCCAGGTGTCAATGGGCCCTTTAGCTTTTGGCCTCGGGCGCCAAGATCCGCTATTCGATGCCTTCGGTCGGATCCTTTGGCGGGTCGCTCGGTTGATGGACCCTCTTTATGCCTTGCTCTCGGATCCTTTATGGGCGGGCGCTTCGACCAGCATCCTCCTATCTCCTTCTTGTCTTCGGCGCTTTTCTCTACTCCGATGATCGGTTTGGCTCTTCCGGCGGGTGGCGGGGGGAGGGGGGGCTTCAATGGCTCAGGTTGCTTTTCCTGCTCCGGAGGTCGAGGGGGGTGGGGTCCTCGATGGCCCGGCGGTGAACGAGTTTGTGGGCTCATCTTCGGAGGCGATGGTTTGCGGTTCTCCGCCTCAGACCTCGGTGGTGCTGTCTGAGATTGTGGAGGATGCTTTGCTTGAGGGAGGTCCTGAACGAAGATCTACCAAGACGTATAGGAGGAGGAACAGGGAGTGGGCTTTACCACTTGTGATGCAGGGCTGCTCGTCTCTGAAGGATGTGGTTGCGGAGGCGGCTGATGTCGTCCGAACTGGGGGGGGCTTTCTCTTGGTTCCTCATGAAGGTGCTGACTTGGAATATCCGTGATTTGGGGGAAGCGGCAAAAAGGAGAACATTGGGGTCAAGGTTCTCGGAATGGGGGTGTGACGTTGTCATGTTGCAGGAGACTAAATTGCAGGCTTTGACTGACGGTATTTGGAGATCTTTTGGGGTGGGGGGCTTGGACGAGGTCCGGGCGGTGGACGCGGTGGGCTCGACGGGCGGCCTGCTCATTGCTTGGAGATCTGCTTCGCTATCGCTCGTCTCGATTCTCAATGGAAGGCATTCTATTTCGATTCTCTTAGATCGGGTGGATTCTTCTTCGCCGATTGCTTTTACTTGTGCTTACAGACCGTGCTGCAATATTAAGAGGAAGGAACTTTGGGAGGATTTGCGGGAGGCTGCTCGCCGGTTTGGGGGGTGCCCTGGCTGGTTGGGGGTGATTTTAACGTCACCCTCCGCTCGTCGAACAGATCCCAGTCTAGGGGCAGTTTGGACCCTGGCTCGTTGGATTTTGCGGAGCTCATCGACTCTTTGGTTCTCGAGGACTTGGGGGCTGGCGATATCACCTACACGTGGAGAAATTCTAATACCCGGTCCTGTATTGACAGATTCTTGGCGTCGGAGGAGCTTTTGGAGTCCTTTCCACTTTCTTGGGTGAGCTCTAGGCCTCGATGCTTGTCTGACCACAATCCTATCCTTTGGGATTCCGGTGGTGTGGCTGTCTCGCGGGGCTTCTTCCGATACGAGAGGTGTTGGTTGCTGGATGACAATTTCAGATCTCTTGTTGCGGAGCGATGGGCCGAGGTGCAGCCGGGGGCCTCAGCGGTGACGAGGTTTGTTCGCAAGCTCAATTCGGTGCGCAGGCGGTTGGCTATCTTTAAGAAGGAATCGAAGGCGGCGAGGATCGCGGCTAGAAGGGAGGCAGAGGGGGTGGTCAGCGCTTTAGATGCTTTGGAGGGGGTTAGGGAGCTTCGGCAGAAGGAGCTGGTCGCGCGGTCGGCCGCTCAGAAGATGGCGGAGGAGGATTTGAAGCGTGTTACTGAATGGCGCCAAAGGTCGAGGGTGTCTTGGTTGAAGGAGGGGGATGCCAACACAGCGTATTTTCATCGGATGGCCAGTGGAAGGCAGCGTTCGAACGCACTTCGGTCGATCGAGATTGACGGTAGACGTGTGATAGGTGACGAGGCTATGGGGCGGGCGATCGTGGAGTATTTCGGGGATTTCTCTGGGAGATGCACCCAGAAGCTTTGGAGATGGACGGGCGCGGGGGCTGCTCCGCTCTTGCCCTCTCTGTGCGAGGATCTGACGAGGACGGTTACTTTGAAGGAGGTGAAAGCGGCTGTTTGGGATCTTAACGCTAATGCTTGTCCGGGGCCTGACGGTTTCTCACTGGCCTTCTACAAGGACTTCTGGGGATTGGTGGGCACAGAGGTGCTGGAAGTGGTCTTCGAATTCTGTGCAGGTAATATGGGGTTTGACAAAGTCAATAGAGCACTCATTATTTTACTTCCTAAGTCTTTATCGGCGGAGCGGATCGAAGATTTCCGCCCGATAGCTATATCGAATGCTCTATACTTGATTGTGGCAAAGGTGTTCGCTTTGAGGTTGGCACGGGTGCTGGACTCTATTATCTCACCTATGCAGGCTGCTTTTGTTCGGGGAAGGCAAATTGCGGATTGTATCACTTTGGCGTCGGATATGGTTGCGAAGTGGACGAGGGAAGGTTGTCGTGGGGTGTTTTGGAAGGTCGACTTCGCCAAAGCATATGATTGTCTCGATTGGAGTTTCCTTTGGTCGGTGCTGAGGAGGAGGGGTTTCCCGGAGATTTGGATTGCTTGGATGCGTCGTTGCGTCACTACGGTCTCTTTTTCGGTCATGGTTAATGGACGCCTGGAGGGGGAATCTTTCCAGCCGAGGAGGGGGATCTGGCAGGGATGCCCCCTTGCGCCTCTGCTTTTTGTTGTGGCCGTGGATGTCCTCGCCCGGATGGCTTGCCGGGTCATTGATTGTGGACTCTCTCGGGGGTTTTCTTGTGACAATTTGATGGTTCCTTTGCTCCAATATGCCGATGACACCGTCTTTTTCATTGAGGGGGGCCCTAACGAGGTAGCATCTATGGCAGCTACGCTTGAAGTGTTCAGTGAGATGTCGGGTCTATACAAAAATGCCACCAAGTCGAAGCATGGAAGAGGGAGCAGAGTGCAGTTCGATTTTGGGCTCTCAACCGTCTAACCTACCTCTGGATTACTTGGGGATGCCGCTGGTCTTGGGTAGGGCTCGGTTGAGGGATTGGTCCAAGGTGGTGGAGAAGGTGGAGATGAGGCTGTCCGGCTGGAGATCTGCTTTGCTTTCGAAGGGGGGACGCCTCGTTCTTCTCAAGGCGGTGCTTTCATCTATCCCCGTATATTTCTTATCTAACAGTCGCTTGCCGGTGGGGATTCGCTGTCGTCTCGAAAAAGCTCATGCGGAGGTTTTTGTGGGGCAAAAATGGGGACTCGGCGGGTGGAATGCATTTGGTGGGATGGGATGACGTCACCAGGCGCAAGAGCGTTGGGGAGCTGGGCATCCGGAGATTGGACCATGTTAATGAGGCCCTTCTTCTTAAGTGGGTCAGCAGGTTATGGGACCCTGGTGAAGATTTCTGCTCTCAGGTTCTGCGGAAGATTCATCTTATTGGTTGGGCGCTTCCGGTGGCGGCAGCTAGGTTGGGGCCGATCACGCCTTTTTGGAGGGGGGTGTTGGAGACTTACGCTAAATTCTCCTATTTATTTTCTCCGGTTCTTGGGGATGGTCGAACTTTCAGCTTCTGGAATGATGTTTGGGTGGGAGAGGAGCCCCTTTCTTCGCGGTTCCCTCGATTGTTCGCTTTGGCGGTGGATGGGAATGCTAGCGTGGCGTCTTGCTGGTCTGAGGCGGGTTGGTTCCCGCTCTTCCGTGGTAGCCTCTCGGAGCAGAGGTTTGCCGACTATCTTCTTCTTCTGGAGACCATCGGGGGGGCCGGTCAGCCTTCGGTCGGGAGGGATCACAGGGCCTGGAAGGGGGGTCCTTTCTCGACCAGGAAGGCTTTTGTGGTGGTCTCTTCCTCCCCTCATCCCGACCCGGAGGCGGTGGTGCGTGATTGTCGTTTCCTTTGGACTCTGCGGCTTCCGGAGCGGGTGGGGTTCTTCCTCTGGCTGGTTCGGAGACAGAGATTGATGACAAGGGATCACTGCGCGAGGTTGATTGGGAATATTCCGGATACTTGTATCCTTTGCAGCGATGCCGTGGAAACTTTAGAACACATGTTCTTCGCGTGCCCGGCGGTGCGGAGCGTTTGGGAGGAGGCGGCCGATGACTGGGTGTGCTCCTCGGATTTTGCCTCTTTCTGGGACTCGTTGGTGGCAAACAAGGGCAGAGGTCGTAGGGAATTGCTCCGGCCCTTGGCGAAGACTTGGGTGATTTGGTTGGGACGGAATGATGCTATCTTCTCAGGGCAACGTTTTTACAAGGAGACTGTGCTGATTCATGGTACCCGTTTAGTTGAGGATTGGTCGTTGATGTAGGGTCCTTTTTGGTACCGCGGTTGGTACCTTGTAAAGTTTTTCTTTTTCTTTTTTTCTATTAATATATGCGTGGGGCGGACGCCACTGAGTGTTTCCCCCCTTTTAAGACTTCAAAAAAAGGGGGAATGATGTTGTAGAGCTTCTCAAACATCCCTCGCAAGGATGTATACAATGAATGAAGAGGTCGTCCGTTCTGCTTGACAGTAAATATGTCATGCTGGAGTTGAAGGATCTTGGTCTTGTTTCGCACTTGCGAGTATGTTGCTGCAAGGATGTCCCACATCGCCTTAGCAGTGGGCTGATGGAGTACATCATTAGCATTTCCATCGTCAGTGTACCTAAAAGCCAAACTTTGGTGTACGAATCATCAGCCTCCCAGGAGGCATAAACCCCAGTTTTCTCCACCGACTCTTCTTCCGTAAGAATGTGCTTCTTACTGTTGGACTTTATGAGACTCACGAACTGTATAGCCGAGAGCTCATAGTTCGTCCCATCCATCTTGACAATTGACGTTGGACCTTTGAAAGCGCCTATGGAGGGCATGTTGACCTTGTTTTCTGATATTTTGCCAGAGATATAGAACTGGGGTTTGTAGACCAAGGAATGAATGTCTACATAAACATCCGAGGATTAGAGTGCACTCAAACCCATAGCCGATGGCGAGAGAGAGGAGAGGAAGGTGCGGCGGCGACGAGAGAGAGGGGTTGGTGGGGCGGCGACGGCGAGAGAGAGGGGGGTGGTGGGACAACTACGGCGGTGGTGGCGAGAGAAGAGGTGGGGGCGGAGAGAGAAGAGAGGGGGGTGGGCAGCTAGGGTTTGGGCTAGGGTGTAGGTTAGCTCTGATACTATGTTGGAAGAAGAGAATCTGTTGTTTATTCCAGAGAACCCTAGGCTCTCTTATATAGAGAAAGCCTATGGGTAAATTACATAAGATGGATACAAGAAAACAAAAATAGCAAAAAAGGTATATAGAATATAGAAATATCTCTACATGCATCAATTTATGCACATGGCTTGTTCCACTAAAAAAAGTCATGAAATCTTTATGCAGAATTTTTGCTTATAGGACAATCATTCTATGCACATGGCTTGTTCCACCTTTAAAGTCAACTACAAATTGCAATTGAAAGAAAATCGCAAAAGTATACCATGTTCAAGCACTAAGAGGCAATATGGAAGCCTTAGGGCCAAGATTAATGAGATTAAACTTGATATGAAGCTAAGCCCTATCTAGGTCCTACTTCCCCGGGTGCCTATAAAGCATGTCAACGTGCCATACATCGAGAGATTTAAATTTCATGCATCGCATTATATTTTTTTATCATTTTACTAGCAAATTTGTTTCAGAAAGGTGATTATATGATCGGTTAATAAAGAGTGCTGGGTCGATGTCATATGACTTGATTAAATTGTTGGTTTGCATTTAAGTCATTTTTTATCCTAGAGGTTCTCTTTGGAAAAAAATCAATTAAGAAGTCTTCTCTATTAATTAAATACTTCTCAGAACAATCAAAGGCACACTAGAGGTCTATATCATGGTTAATCACCTGACGAGCTCCCTTGTGGCTGAATATGATGACAAGCCAAATACTCGATTTAAGTTACTTGTTGAGCTCTCGGACGAGGAACCTATGATGGGAATGAAAGAAGAATCCAAGAAATGGCAATGTAGGGATATTTAAATATTTGGACAGGATGGTCTACAACAAAAGCTTTGACCTCTTCTTTAATGGAAAAACAAGAAGATTGATCACTTTCCACATGAAGAAGAAGAAGATTGATCACATTGTGTTCAGTGTGAAGTTCTAGAACCGCATTGTTATTCTGTGAAGTATAACGACAATTCAATCAGGTCAAAAGTTCAGGGACTTCTGTTTAATTGTTCTAGAATAAATATGTTAGAAAAAAAACTTTTATCTAGTAACAGCAATAATATACTTAGAGTTTCTATAACTGCCTGTCCATATTGCAGCGATTAGGTATTGCTTCGTGAAGCCCATCTTCCAGCTTCCCCAAACATGTGCTCGAAGCAGTTAGCTGTAAGCAAGACACAATTGATAACTGTACATAACTAGATGTTACATTTGATATGATAGCCAAACAAAAAGGACAAATGTTTTTAAGGGAAAATGTGATCCAAGTTTTAGTTATCAGAAACAAAACCTTCAGAAGTTTAGAATATGGATTTGCTACCTTTGTTTCATCAATTTTGGTTTGTGCTTGCTTGAACAAAGGATGATTGTCAGTAGCTATGGGTGAAATCATATCTTCTATTTCTCTATATATAGGTGACGCTCCTGCATTCAGCTTGTCTACGTGACAGTCAATGTCTAGTTTCAAACACTCCAGCTCCTCCTTGGCGCTATTGGCTTTCTAGAATAATGGCAACATAAATATAGATCAGCACATAAGTGAAACTACAGTTTCATCATTATATACGGTAATAAGTAGACTGATAGGATTTACCTTTGTCAAATTGCGTCTTTGTTTTAGATGCTTTGCCATGTAATCTCGATGATGAGGTATTGTCTCAAGCACCAAACTGTAAAAGAAGCGAAAGAGGGTCAATCCTTCAAGCAAGTTTACAAGAAAAGATGATTGATCAAGCTTTCCACAGTGAAATTACAACACAATATTTACCTTGAAAACCTTAGAAGCGTGACATGTAATTCAATCACTGTCTTATTCTTGCGATGATGGCTGGCCTATAGTTGTACACCAATTAGCATGTCATATTTTGTAAAAGATATATAACATGAGTTTTGCAGAGCAAAAGAATAAAGCGTACCAAGTT
Source organism: Ottelia alismoides (assembly GCA_037367405.1). NCBI lineage: Eukaryota > Viridiplantae > Streptophyta > Magnoliopsida > Alismatales > Hydrocharitaceae > Ottelia > Ottelia alismoides. The sequence goes on from JAZKJV010000498.1 coordinate 125,392, forward strand.
TATGCTAGCTAAAAGAGGTTTGCCAGGGGTGAATCAAGAAAAACTGTTTTTAGCTCAGTTTAAACACTAACTGAGATAACTAGTAATTATAGTTCCTTTTTCATCTCCACTGCATTTTTTTTCTCATGCCATCGTGAATTTACCAAGGATATAATCCTGTCTTCGTGTAACGGTGTGGGGAAAAGTTAGTAGAACCTTGCTCTTAGATCTCCATCACATCAAAGCCTCAAACTCATCGACTTCTCTACAAGGTCAAGCATACTACCAACTAACTATCTATTAATTGTCATCCGAAGCTTTTCCCAACAATGGCATTTGCAACGTCATGAGCATAGGTCTTCAATCTGTTAATGGAGAAATCTGATCCTAACAACTTATTGGGCACGTGTCTGATTTGATCCATTGACAACCATCCAAAATGCTTATGTTCAATTTGTTAAGTAGTAATCTCTACTACTTATAACACACACCCACACTTCGTGTGTTTCCGATTGATGTGAACTATGTTTGGAAGTTGAGGTGTTACAGCATCATTCAGAAAAATATCCAACAGGAGAGAAGACCTAACTTGGTTCGGTACCAACAATAAATCTTTCAAGAAATTAACGGTTGACCAAATCCTTATAAAGCAAGCAGTTTACAATCGGCTTCAGAAAATGAATCAAAACCCACAAAATGGGAACTGCAATGAAAAAGAGGGACGTTGTTCGACCTTCGGCAACCACCCCCAAACAGCCTTAACCCTCGGACTCGGATAATGGAGGGGTAAAGGATAGTGTAGGTCACCTTACGATGGAGAGCAGTGGCGAGATCGTAGTAATCCTTGAGGGGTATGCGATTGTCCACAGGGAGCTTCAGACCCGCTCCCTCTATGCGCAACGCGTCCGAGAACGACTCCACCTCTGCTTCCATTGGGCACCTCCTCCGTCCGACGATGATCGGTGCTTCGGCTGCTGGCGCGAGAAAGAGTTCCTAACTAGAAAATGGGGAGGTCAACGAGGTAATGAGGTCGTTAGTTCGACTCGTTCTTGTGCGTTCGTGTACTTCTTTAAAATAATGTATAGAGATGGTTTTACATGAAAACCCATGGAAGTTTTAGAAATAACAAAAATACAAATTTGCCCTAACAAACTTCTCTTACAAACGGTGCCGAGGAACCCTGACAGTGGTTCCATGCATTGTGCAGCACATCTGCACATGAACCTTTAAGTTCGTTTGAAAAAATATATCTATGGTAGACATTGTCTCCAGAAGTTGGAAAAAAGGTACGAAACTTTATCAAGATGAAAGCAAAATGTCATTACCAAACCCGTGAGATCCTTATTGTAAAGAAATAAATACTCATTTAAATCGATTGCATTGAATTAGGAGACAAGTGGGCAACAAGTTGTGTCGCTGGTTCTTTTTGAATTGCAAAATCAATTCTTCTAAATACTACATCCATAAACCTAGGAACCATAACATTATTGCTCAAGACTTTTTGGCTCCTCTTCAAAAGCCCAATGGCTTCTAGTGCTCAGAAGCTAAAAGTATCAAAATCAAAGGGATGAAGGCATGTTGATTCTCAATGCACGCTTTCTTGTACTTCACCACTTTTGTTGAGGCAGCTTTAAGGGCAGTATGCCCCACTTTGAAAATCCCGCTCTTCAACCCCACCAGCGGAGAAACTCTTGTCAAATCTACACAAGCATGTTTCCCTCCGACCCATCTAAAAATCAATACATTAGTAGGACTAAGTGTGGATCTTCCCTCATGCGGATCGGTTAAAAAGTTCACAGATGCCTCTTTCTTAGCAGCAACACTTGCACGTTTGAGTACATCAAATAAAAGGTCTCTAACAATATCGTGTATGTATTTAAAACCCGGAAGCTCCCACAATGAACTGCATGATCCCCAAAAGTGTCTAAGCATGCCTTACGACAAACTAGGCATATCTCATCAGTTGGAAATAAAGGAATCATGAGGCGATATCTGAGGATACTGCGATACTCCACCAGTGGCATGTGTAGATCAAGTCCATCAATAGGAATGGCAAGGAGAAAATCTTGAGCATGATCAGCTTGAAGACACCAAAAAATTACCTTCTGTCTAATAGTCATGTCAAATTCCACATCAATGTTCTCATTTATTTTGTTAAAAAAGGCACTCGCCAAAATATTTTGATTCTTTGAAGGGATTGTGTCCTTTCTAGAGAAACAATTTAGGTCAAATGATGTAATCGTGTCATGAAGTCGATGAAGGGCATGATAAAAAATGGAGTCAATATTGTAAATCTCACTGTCTCGCAAAACATGATCCTGAAGCTCCCAAGACTGTGCCTTGAAAGCCATAAAAGTATACGATGAAGCATCAACTGCTGAAAGTAGACCCAAACCACCAAGGTGAATGGTCAAAGAAGCCACCCTCCATTGAAGGTCTCCAAAAAAGGAGCCCCCACAAACAACACAGTCTTCAATAGATTCTCGTAAGCCTTTGTCAAATAATAATACTGCCTCTTCCATGTACATAGGTTGGCAAGTCCTCAAGTCAAATAAAAGTTTTGATATACCCACACATGAATGGAGTAAACAAATCTCACTCTATGGATCACCCAACTGAGGAAGAAGATGCATTAACTTCATAGCTTTAGCAGCCCTTTCCAAGACCAAACCTTCGATAAAAATTTTGTCTATACTAACCGTCTCACCAAGCAACTTCTCACCTAATACAGGTCTCCCAATTAAGGAAGGTCGTATTAATATCGACATCATTTCGGTCCGCCCGGAAAAGGAAATATCGGGATATATCGCTGATATATCGACGATATCGGTGGAAATGTTGAAAATGGCTCAAAAAAGTCAAATTTTATCATTTTTTCAGAAATTAAGATCATCCAAGATATTAAAATATCAAATAACCTACAAATACACGCGTATATCACACATATCAGTCATTCATAGACCATATATCGCACATATCGGTATCGCACATATCGGTCATATCGATGTTAATGTTGATTCTTGACTTATAAATATTGGAAATGGATTTATTCAAGTTTTTATAACATGAAATACTACAAATATACACTTAGAACACATATAAATCACTTATGAGGACTATGATCCTTATATTGCACATATCGGTCATATCGAACATATCGCTAATATTGTTAGTTGTTGACCTACTATATATATTAAAATAGAGTTCATCCAAGTTCTTTGATCACTAAATAACTTATAAATGTACTCCTGCTATCTTAGATCACACATGTCAATAATGATTAATAAGACAATGCTTGTTTGGCATAAAGATTTATCTATTTACAAAAAAAAATGAAAAATATCCAAATCAACGTAATATGTAAAAGAGATTATCTAAAAACAGGAATTCCGCGGTGGATCCAAATCGGGCCCCTGCCATGTTGTCTCTCATAGCATATTGCTGACTCAATGAACTCGCAATAGTTTTCCCGTGTTGTGTATGAGTACGTGGCCTTATAATCTATGATATATGCCTGTATTGATGGTCATCAATCCCTATGAGTATCCCAAGTCGAGGATAAGCATCGCTAGATCTGGTATCATGAGGTGCACATCGAGGCTGCAAAGTACTAGCTTGAGATACTCGGGATGACGACGATGGAGTAGGAGAATATCTCTGCGGAGGAGGACCTGGAGGAGGAGCATAGTACTCAGGAAAGAAACCAAAACTGTCACTACCAAAGAAGTTGCCCTGCCTCTGCTCGAGTTGGCTACCTTGGTAGTTCTCACCACTGTAGCTGTTATATCCTTCATACCCACTGTTGCAACCATATCTATATGATGGAGGAGTATACGCCTGAGGAGGAGAAGGAGGAGGTCCAGGTGGAGGAGCAGGAAAATATTCAGGGAATACGTCAAATGAACACTCATATTGTGAGGATCCATATCCGCCCAGGGGACTTGGTGTTCCTCCACGGTATGAGCTGTCAATGTCCATGCAACTCAACGAACCTACAGATGATATCAAATCGTCCATGTAGCTATCTGTAGGACAATGGACACGTCTTCCATATGCATCGTAATCCATAGGTCCTGGACTCGGACTTGGGACAAACTGCCTATGTATGTTCCCACACCGCTCCATGTATTCTCACCCTAACTCGAATCTTGTATCATCATGTGGTCCACGACCACCCCTTGTTGACCCTGACCCCCTGAATATGTCTTCCCATCATCTGATCCACCACGACCACCAACATCATCATCATCATCATCATCATCATCACCACTGCTCCCACTGTCATCTTTTGACTTAGATTTGGATTTCGACCCAATGGAGAGAATGTCATCCACAATCTCATCAAGATCCACCCCTCCAAGAGGGTTTGTGATTTGCCCAGATTTAGCCATGTAGTCACCAACATCTGCTCCCATTCATTAGCTTATATTCTGATTCGGCTTGCCTCCCGGTTGATCGAGCAGTGGAGCACCGTTGGAATCCAACCACCTCTGCAGAACATGTTCATCTATATCGTCATCGTGCATCTTAAAAATATATGCAAGATAGATGGGGTTTGTGTAGTCCTCTTTGTCACGCGCCTCCCTTGCATGTTCTATCTTCAACCTCAGGTTGTAGTACACAAAAACAATATCGTGGGGCCTCTGTTCTCCCAACTTGCCCCATCTCTTCGAATGGATCAACTTGAATGTGCTTCAATTTCTCTCACAGCCACCGGCAAATGCGATTTGGGACAATACTTTCACTGCCACTTTCCATAGGTGGGAATCTTCCATACCATATAGTAACCACCATTTAGTTGCAGAAAATTCAAAAGAGATAAATCAATAATAGTAAAATTATTATATTCGTTTTAGTCCTTACTAGGAAGAGTACTTCCTCGTCCATTAATTGTGGTTACTATACGGAAAGAACCCAATGCATCCATAAGGTATTTAATCTGCACATTATTTAAAACTTTAATTTATAAAAAAGTTTGTGCCTCAAAATAGTTTAAAACTCACTCTAGGCGACTATAGATTGTACATTATACAATCAATATTACCTCATTCATGCACGAGGTTTGTGCCTTCTCTTCCTTGACGAGCTTCTCCCCCGCAACTTGTACAACGGCTAGAAGGTCAACATTTGTACCAAGACTGTTCTTGTATTGGTGCTTCAGATTCAAGTAATACACTAGAGATGAACAACTCTCACATTTTAATCCTTCTAAAATATCTACTAATTGGATAAAAAATATTTATTAGATAATACATACCAATCTTGTGAAGACGATGTGAGAGCATCTTGGACCATCGCTCGTCTATGATATCCAACCATGGTTTAAATCCTCTCTCAACTGCTTCGCTAACCCTTCTCCCTCATGCAATGCATTGCCTCGTAGATTACTCTCATAGTTGGCTTCTTGTCCCCATCTACGATACACAATACAAAAACAATCGGTTCCATTATCTTCGTGACCCTTGTCACGTCATCCAAAAGTGGAGATCATTGATGATTGTCTCCACCCTCCGTCCTCCTTCGGTCTGAGCTTCTGGGTTCTCAAACCATTTACCTTGGCAACACATGATCTTCAACCCTGTCTTGTGTTGTTTGAGGCTTTGCAACACTATAAAATTGGTTGCAAAGTGTGTGATGCCATGCCTCACCAGCTCACCATCGCATGTCTGCCTCATCAAAGCCATCACTTTGGAATGGTTGTAAATAAAAATCATGATCATCTGTTCCTGTTCCATCACCTTTGCGATGAGCTTCCTCTTGTCGAAATCCTTTAGAATTAGATATATGCAATGCATAGCACACAGTGTCTAAAAACTACCGTAGCTACTAGACTTCATTATCGTTTTACCTGCTTTCTTGAAGTTATTGCCATTGTCTGTGATAATCTGTACAATGTTTTCTTTCTCAACGTCCTTCATCAACTTCAGTAGGTACTTGTAGTCCTTCACATGTTCAGATGCATTGACAGATTTAAGAAAAATGATCTTGTTATCGTAGTAAACGAGGAAGTTGATGATCTGCTTCCTCATATAGCTTGTCCAACCATCACACACCAGTGTCATGTCATACTCTGTCCATCTCATCCTTAGCTCAGAGATGTACTCATTCATCTCCTCCTTCTCCTGCCCAAGATACTTGTTCATCATCTCCTTGGCAGTGGGAGCCTTCACTCTCGTTCCGCTGCAACAATCTCATCAATGGTGTGCTGCGGAAAAGGTCCACTAGCAACGTGGGCTGGGATGCTCTCCCCAAAGAAGAGCTTCCCGATGGCCTTGCCCACTCTCTCCCGTACATTGGTGAACATCTCCTTCACCGTCCTTTGCCTTAGATCCTTACTTGGCTTGTACTGCATGGACTTGCTCCTCGTCAAGAATGGTTTCAGTCCCTTCCCATTGTGTTTCTTAGTGGGTGGTGGTACTGGTGCACCTCCAGAACCACTCACACTACCACCAACACCAGAGAAGTTGACACGTGCACCACTGAGTTCTCTCCTCTCAAACTCGCTCTGCATGGACTCTTTTTTCTCCCTCATGTATGTCCTCTCCGTTGAGGTCTAAATGTCATCATCGTCTGAATCTGAGAGGACATTGAACTCCTTCTCAAACATGAATTCTTTGAACTGTTCATCTCGCTTGGACCTCTCCACATCCTTCTCTTTTTCCCCCTCCATGGTGGCCTTCACCAAGTTTGTCACGTCTTTTGGACAGCTAGTGTACTTGGCAACATTTTTATTGTTGCCAACAAGACGGTGGTTCAGTCTAGTAATGCCCTCTCCTCCCAACCTCTTCACACAGAAGTTGCACTATCGTTTTGCTTTGTTACCATCTGGAGCGGTAGCATACCTCCAATCAATCTCTCCATTATCCAAGTTCAATTGTCGACGAGGACCATCAAAGTTTGAACTGGAGTGTGCCATGATCTTGATTTTTTGTATACAGATGGAATTTGAAAAAAAAATACACAAAAATCAAAAGCTCCAAATTACATAAATAAAAATCTCATTAAATTTTAGATCTATTTTTTTATTTTTATATTTAATTAATTACACACCTTGTGTTAAAAAATCACCATGAAATCATGTTTCCTAAGTCTAAAACATGAGATCCAACTCCATGCATCCATAACATCACTTAATAACTACACAAAAATAAAAAAACCCAGATTATTTGAACAAAAATCTCATTAAATTGTTTTGTTAACAAAAATCACCATGAAATCATGTTTCCTAAGTCTAAAACATAAGATCCAACTCCATTCGTCAATAACATCACTTAATTACTACACAAAAATCAAAAGCCCCAAATTACATAAACAAAAATCTGATTAATTATAAATCTATTTTTTATTTTCGGATTTAATTAATTACACACCTTTTGTTAACAAAAATCACCATGATATCATGTTTCCTAAGTCTAAAACATGAGATCCAACTCCATTCATTCATAACATCACTTAATAACTACACAAAAATCAAAAGTCCCAAATTACATGAACAAAAATCTCATTAAATTGTAGATCTATTTTATTATTTTTGGATTTATTTAATTACACAACTTTTGTTAACAAAAATCACCATGAAATCATGTTTCCTAAGCCTAAAACATGAGATCCAACTCCATTCATCCATAACATTACTTAATAACTCAACAAAAATCAAAAGCTCCAAATTACATGAACAAAAATCTCATTAAATTGTAGATCTATTTTTTATTTTCGGATTTAATTAATTACACACCTTTTGTTAACAAAAATCACCATGAAATATTATTTCCCAAATATAAGATTCTACTCCATTCATATATAACATCACTACATTACTACACAAAAATCAAAGGCACCAAAATTTGAGGCCCAAATTACATGAACAAAAGCAAGTGATTTATCCAAACTTTACATAAACAAGGATATTATGCATCAAATAACCACCATGAACATAATCTCTAACTAATTTCATATTTTTATACATCAAATATGAGAAAATATCACCTCAAAATGTAAAGGAAGAAAGAAATTGGAAGCTCCTGCAGAACCATGGTTGAGATGCCCGACATGAGGGCAATATGCCTCATTTATAGGCGAAATGGGTACCAAAACCTTCGATATTAAGCAAGGACTCTTCACTGTGTCGATGATATATCGTCGAAAATCGATATATCGCTGATATATCGACGATATATCGCCGACACTGGGGAAATGGATATACAATGGGATATCGAGATAGGAGGTCTGTCAAAACCGATATATCTCGATATATCGTCGATACGACCTTCCATGCTCCCAATATCTGCTAGGAACAACCTTTTGTAAAGCTTCCTGCCATCACATGTTGGCCAAAAAAGTTCAGTTTTATAAATATTTAAGACTAGACCCAAGTCTGGCTCACACTGCTGGATGATACCCAAAACCTTAGCCACCTCATTCGTGTCTCCAGTAATAATACCATCATCAAGATTCCAAGCATGAAGAAGTAGCTTGTAGTTGTCCCTAACATAATGGATAAGTGGGTGTAGAACGAGGGAAAAAGGAGCGGCCCTAAAGGGTCATCTTATTGCACTCCAGTAGATGGTATAGCCTTGCAGACTTACCATATAAGAACTCCACCCACAAAGAGATACATGGACATCTCGCCTAACCTAGTGTAATAAGGCAGATTTATCTACCATATTGAAGGCATTAGAAAAATCCACTATGAGCATGGAAAGAGAACCATCGCTATAATGAGCGTTCAATACTCAACACTATGTAGAATAGCCTCAACCCCACCAGAAACCCCCACTCCAAACTAGAAGTCATTAAGATATTTGGTCATATCTTTACTTACTCCTGCCATAGAAACTTTAGACACTAACCACCTTCAAATAGTACCGACTGCAATAGGACGAATGCTGTTATCTAGATTAAGCAATGGTGTAAGAGGTACAATCGCTATAAATTCTGATAAGCACAAGGGGCATCTTCCTCCCAACCATAAATTAACCAAAAGAGTGATGGCATGTAAAAGGTTCATAGCTACAATAGACCCCTCTCCACACATAGCATCAAGGAGGTGTTGGGCCCTTAACTCATCTCGACCGCAGGAAGTCCCTTTAGGGAAAGACTTGATACACCTAAGAATGGTGTCAACTTATGAAACGGGAGGATCTTCAGAAAGGGGATAGTCCGGTAGGATGGAGGTGGATTGCAAGGGTGCTGCGCCTCCAAATCCTTAATTGTATCTCCATTGAAAAGTGCACACCAGAGGAAGACAAAACTTTTACCACTGCTGTAAAATGGTCATATGCAACCTTGCGAAGGCATTTCCTAATATTGGGATTTATTTATTTTATCTCCTTAGAGTAGCCACCATTATGGTCCATAACTTCAAACATAGGAGCATTTAACACCTGGTCGACTATCTTAGCAATATCTTCGGCTTCTCCCCAAGTAGAGAGTGAGCTAAGGATAAGATGTTGTTGCATAGATTTTCTGTTTCCAGACCAATAATCATGTCTATTTTGAGGACGGAACACCTGCATAGTACAATGTGGAAGAAGCAACAACATCACCCACACAGATTTTGATCCTGGCTCGGCAATCACTTTATAAAGAGATTTCTTCAAAGTTTGAGAGAAGGGAAGTCAACATCTAAGAGGGATGCTCTTCACTGTCAAGATAGGTACTCTAAAAACTCGATCAAGAAGTTCGTCATCAAAGAACAATCCCTCCATATCAGTAAATATCTCAAGACTCTTCTGGAGAGGCTTAAGGATGCCAACAAGGCGACTTTCAATCTCTCCAGTCTCCTTAGTGACCCAAGTGATACCATCATCGTTATGGTAGACACGACTCCTTGCTTGTACCTCCATACACCTTCCACATAACCAATGATCAAGGACCCTCAAGGTCTCATCCACAACAAAAAATAAGTCATAGTCAAGAGCTCCATGCAATAAGGTACAACACTCTTCACTAGAGAGATGCACTCTTTTGATATGAGAGATCAAATGTGTAAAGCCTTTACTTCCCTCTCTACCATTTGGGCAACAATGAAAATCCTGGAATGAACACAATAAGATCCCTTTCACAGAAGGGCACAAAGAAGGTAGTTGGTGGTCGGGTGCACAAAGCACATCTCAAGGAATTTCTCCTTCTTCTAGATCAGACATACTCTGGACTTGAGGAATGCGAGAGGGAGAGATGGTGCACAGCAAGGGCGACCTTGTGGAAGATGTTTCTTCTGTTGGGAATTTTGTCGAACAGGTGGCATGCGTGGCTGTGTGCTTATACAGAGTACAATCTCCGACCATCCCTGGATGACCTGCGAGGCACTAACTGTGGGTTCATCCCTTTGTAGTGGGAATCAAACTTATTGAGGTATGTGTGGAGTTGTTCAAACACCAGATATATTTCCAGCTTCCCATTCTTGTCTACCTCTGGATTCGTGGAGAAGAGGGAATAATCGTGTGAAATTGGAGGAGGGCACCCTGAAAGGATTCCTGTGTTATATAAGGAGGCTCCGGTATGCCGCAAGGGCTTGCGAATAACTCAAGGAGGACTGCGAACTACTCAAGGAGGAGGCGCGCCAAGGGCCGCGACAAGCCACACTGATTCAAAATCCGTGGGCAGAAAAGAGATATGAACTGGCGAAGGAAGATGTTAATGAAACAGTGTCGGAATCAGGTTTGATAGATTATTATAGTGTTTCAGAAAACAACGGTTGAGTTGAGAGTGGAGGAGTAGAGCCACCTGCTGAACTACTCAAGGTAGGAAAGCCGCGACCTGCATAGCCTAGGGCACTAGAGGAACTGCGCACCAATGAGGAGGTGTCCGTAGGCACCTGGAGGAACCGCGCACCTGGAGGAGTTCTTTATGCCTCTATCCACCGGAGGTACAATTTAACCCCATTTACGTTGTTCCTTGATGTCGGCGTTCCGGTGGACGTTGTCTCAAACACTAAACCCGTATTGTAAACAATCTTCGCACTATGTATATCATAGCTACAAACAGTGGCAGACCCACATACAAGGCAAGGGGGGCACGTGCCCCCCCTAATATCTTGCCTTCCTTCTAATTCCCACATCCATGTCCCCCTCTTGTTATTATTTTATCAAAACATCAAATCCTTGATAAATCCCTCTCGATTTATTCTAAGTAGAACTTCGAGATTTTCTATTGGCGTGGCTTTATCTTGCTGGAACAGCTTTCTGTTCAATTGATTTTCCATCGAACAAGGCGCCTCTCTTTTTTTTCAATTGAAACAACCCTTATATCTATCACATCTTGGACGTCAATCTACTTCACATCTCGACTTTTTAGGTTCAATATTCCTCATATCTTTCTGTAAAGCCTTGAACTTGGCATATCTCAGATCCTATACAATAAGATCCGGCTCATCAAGAGAAAACCAATGAAATTTGTTTCGTGTGAATCGGACTTCGTTTCGAATTGTTATGATTTTCCGAAGAAAGAGAAGTCATTAATCCGTAATGACTGTCATTAAGACTAATTAAACATGATTAAAGAAATTAATGACGATTGAAAACCGCTAATGATCATTAGTAAATACTAATCAATAGTTAACAAAAGATAAGCGTAAGCTGCGAAAGTTAAATCGCGATTAGTGAAAGTTAATCACGATCAGTGTTAATTAAGCGTCATTAGTGAATCTAGAATCCTCTAGAATGTTCTAACTTAAGCTCCAAGTTTGGGATAAGTTTTGGCTAAAACCATGGGCCAAAACCATGGGCTGTTAAACCATGGTTAAGGTCTAAACCATGGTTTTCTAACCATGGTTAGTGGTTTTCTGGGGCCTATAAATAGACCCCCCTACCCATTAATTCTCTACAACTTCCACTACCACCACCACTCCAAGGGCTAGGGTCGAGAGGTTGGGAGGAGGAGTGGGAGGCAAGGGAGGAGCGCTAGCGAAGCGCTGCCGGGAGAACGAGGAGGAGAAAGGTATGATCCTCTCTTAGTAGCTTCGTAAGCTAGGCTTTCAATTCATACTCTTGTTCTTCCAAGTTTTGTTCTTGATTCATCTTTCTTTCCGATTCGTTTTCTTGTTGTAGTTCGAGGAGAAATCTGTGTAACACCTTACTTAGGTGCTGGCAGCTATGCACGTCAGTGACCCTGTGATTCGTCATACGTTCACTCATCTAAGACGCGTGGTGTCTACCGATTCTCCATCGTTTATGTTTCTATTCTTCGCATTATGCTTTTATAGTTATTTTGATGGAGAAATCTGTGTAATGCCCTACTTAGGTGCGGGCGGCTATGCACATCAGTGACCCTGTGATTCTCACACGTTCACTCACCTAAGATGTGTGGTGTCTACCGGTTCTTCATCTCTTGTTGTTGAGTATATTCTCTCAGTTTCGTTGTTATTTTCCTCTCGATTGATTTTATAGAGGAAACTCTTTTCGTTTTTATTTTGAAATATGTCCCGATATAAGGGGAAACTCTGCCGAAATTTTCCGAGAAATATGTCCCGATATAAGGGGAAACTCTCTCGAAATTTTCCGAGAAATATGTCCCGATATAAGGGGAAACTCTGCCGAAATTTTAAGAGAAAATATGTTCTTGACGTTCTTCGTGTTCTTCACGTTCTTCGCGTTCTTCGTTCGTTCTTCGTGTTCTTAACATGTTCTTAGCGTTTTGATACGAAAAATGAAATTCGATCTTTTCAGGAGCCTTAAAATAGCCTTTCTAAAAACGAAACTCGATAAAGCCTTGCATACACGAGAGAGAGCTCGATTAGGTAATGAAATCCTTCCTTTTGCTGTTGGGTTTTCATACGAAATTATTGAAATTCTTGATTTTGTGTTCTTTGCTACGAAGAACCCTAATTTTGGCTATTTTTGAAAAAGTCTGAAGAATTGCTTTGTGATTCCCACTAAAATAAGGTTTAAGCATCAAATTGATGCGGTGGCTTTGAAAGTTAGGGTTTGGGAGTTAAATAGGCATAAATCCAAATATATATTGTTATGAATAATATATATGTGAGTATATACTAAGTATTGTTGATTATGCAAATTAAGGACTTACCGAAAGAATTACATCATGGAAATTGATGTGGTTTGACTTGGATCCTGAAAAGGATTGTATGTCACGATAAGGATGACTAGGAGTAGTACTACAGGTCGGGCATGCAACCTGTAGGTTTGTCGGAAGGAACCCGTATTGGCGTTTCCCTACCTAGGTGGTACACGGTTGTCCTGTTATGATAAGTGCGCACAAATTGAATGTTTTGCAACGCGTGGTACCGGGAGCCAATATATTCGGGTTGGAACGACAAAAGATGTGGTCGTGCCATGTGGAGGCATGGGTGTTTCAATAGCGGCTGGGTCACGATAACATGTATTTAAAGCTGCTAGGTTATATGATTACATGTTAGCCTGAGGTTTTAAGCAACCGAGTCCTCGAGGACGGTGTGCTCATTTGTTTTTCCAGGCTGAGGGTTGAGACCCTGTTTAATAAAAGAAAAGGAAATTGTCAGGGTAGTATTGGAGGATTGGTTGAGGCGACGTGCGATGGTATAAGCTTACCAAGATCAACACAATCTCCAATCACGAAGCATCCACAGCTTCGGAGTCCAAGAATGGTGGGGTTCCCCTGGACTAATCCCTGATGTGGAATAGAAAGGAATAGGACTTAAATTAATGAAAAGGAATGAAATTTTTGTGATATCAAGTTTTGAAAAATTACACAATTTGTTTGCTTGTCTCTTCTTCGTTACTTAGCATTCGCTAATTTTTATCATATGATTTATGGAAAACCCAACAGGTATCGGTGAGCCATCGCAAGGACTTTAAAAATTCATCCGGCTTACATACTAGACATCCAGCCAGCCACAGTAGCTTTACTCTTTAAGATAGTTAGTAATCTTTTGTATATTTTCCTTTCAAGCTGATGTACATGTAATGGTTATAGTGGGACAGTGTATCATCTGAACTTTATTTTGTGAATGGAAAAGTGTTGAAATACTTTCTTCCGAGTATTTTTATTTGCAGTATATTTCTGAATGTTAGTTGTGATTGCTGAATAAATTATTGTTGAATAACCAGATCCGGATATGGGAGGATCCGACGGCCAGGGAAACGGGGTCGTGACACTTTTTATCTTGGCATCTCCTCTTGACATATCTCGCATTTCAACATCCCATTGTATTTATTGTGACATCCTCTTCATCAACAAGTATTCATCTCCGATCTCAACATCTCTCGTCATTATGTCTAAATTCTCAATAATGTCCGGCCTTTGTTCAAAATTTTAGCATTTCACATGTTGGTTAGTTTTTCTCTTTGTAGTGAGAATTTTAATTCAATTAAATATTTGTATATCTTTGTTCTTATTTTGACCTGACATCATAAGTTCGATTAAGTTTTTAGTTAATTATTCCAACTATGAATGTTTCTTTTAGGTATACAACTTGTAAATTCAATTTTCAATATTTTTTCAATCACATGTACTTATAATTAGCATCAATTCAATTGTAATTAATCAATTAACAATTACTCACCACGTTTCGTTTGTCTTGGTTATTTTTATAATTATGTATTGATAATGAGAACAATTGAATTAATCAATTAACAATTACTCACCATGTTTCGTTTGTCTTGATTATTTTTATAATTATGTATTGATAATGAGAACGTTGATGTATTGGCATGCTATATGAATAAATAATTATTAATTTAGAATATTTATATATAAAAGTTAATTTTATAATAATTATATATAGTTGTTAAAAATGTACCTTAGTTTATACTTAAAAATATCCAAAATATTTAATGTTATAATCCATCTTTATTATTCTCTTTGAGTAATAATACTATAAAAGGGGATATATTTGACTTTATTAACGATGCCACTATTTTTTGCTATTATTAAAAAAATTTAGGCGATGCAATGGTAACAACTACCTAGTTCGATCTATATGTATTTTATATGTGCATACAATGTGTGCATTTATAATTTTCAATTATTATGAATATTATTATAGATTATTATCATAGTGCCCTACCTAATATGAAATCTTGGGTCCGCCACTGGCTACAGACCTTCCCTTCCCCAAAGAGCACCACTTTCCTCCAGCAGCATCTCCCACCCAGTCGGAGCTTAGTTATGGCGATCTTGCATACTCATGGCAATGGTCACCTCACCTCTCTCCTTCATCTACCCCTCCGATAAGATTTTATTCCTCCCTTCTCCACATTCACTCGTGGCAACTCAAAGAACAATACTGTACATACACATACCTCTGTCCAACAATATAATGATCCCCATCAATAAATAAAGAAGAATGTGTATTGCACGTATACATTCGATATTTAGCTAGAAAATGGGAGCAGTCGTGCTGCAAAGTGAGGGATGCCGCGCTGCAAAGATAGGGGTGCATGAGTAAGTAAATTTTGATAAGACAGATGCACTTCCATGGTAGCAACAACCTCCACTTGAGATGTATGAAAATCCAGCTTAAACCTGATAAGTTAAGGAAAATACATACAAAGGAACAATTTTTCAAGTAAGAGTTTTTTTTCATGCAGGGATTTCCTATATGTAGAATGTATATATAGCAATTTGGTCATGAGGCCACGTAGAGAGTAGGCATCCTGGACACCAGCCTCAACTGTGTTGTACATGCACAGTGTCCTTGACTCCTTGCATACACAACGTATAGGTACTTAGATAATATGATTCAAAATTTGGTACAAGTCGAACACAACTTCTCAATATGCTATGATATATACACTTTGAGGTTCAAAACCTCGACGTTATCGTATTTCTATAGTCGAAGTTCGCACTTTAATTGTGTTCTTCGGTTGGCAACATGTGATTGAGGAGGTATGTAATGAAGCGCTGGAAGACGCTAAATTTCGTGTGGAGAATATCCAATCTAGAAAGCCGGTGGGATCGAGGTCCAGAACTCCGGCAATCTCGAGAATGCTGATGGGGTTATCTTAGCTGAACTCTTAACGGGAGTGTGTGTTTCCGGCAGATGCTCGTTCAGTGCGCGATGCTGAGGGGAGTATGCAATATCAGGAATTATGGGTTTGTTTTTTTTTTCCTTGCATTTTATTATTAGGAGAGTATCGGTTATCATGTCTGAGTCATTGTCTTTTAAATCCAGAGAACCTCCATGTATCACTACACGCTGATTAAGTTACCAATCACATGTTATTTCTTGTAAAACTAGTAGATAATTGATAACTTAGAGTGTAGGAAAGATCTGTAGCGATACAAAAGAGTGCAAAGATTGTTCACAATAAGGATCTCACGG
This sequence comes from Ottelia alismoides, assembly GCA_037367405.1. NCBI lineage: Eukaryota > Viridiplantae > Streptophyta > Magnoliopsida > Alismatales > Hydrocharitaceae > Ottelia > Ottelia alismoides. The sequence goes on from JAZKJV010000498.1 coordinate 141,629, forward strand.
CTCTGGAAACAACTTCTGCCATAGATATATCTGTTGAAACAAACTAAAATGTTTCGGTTGCAGGTATTCGAGGAGGTGTTGCCGCAATGCATGGAACCATGGTAAGGTTCGTCGCCGTTGTTTGAGAAACAGAGGAAACAGATGACGGTGCGCCGAGCTATTTTGAGATGGAGACGATGGAGGAGGACCAGGACGGAGGTCGAGGTTGGTAATGAGAAAAGTTGGGTGTATATGGGGAAGGGACCGTGTGGAGTCACGGATTCGCAGAACTTGTTTCTTCCATTAATCTAAACCGTCAAAATACGTCAATATACTTACCATCTAATGGTCCACATATGCCCCTCACATCCTCTCAAAGTGAGAGCTGTTAATGCACCTCTTGTAACGCAGGTGAGCCGTTCGATGAGGATTGAGATGCGCACCAATCAGCTTAGGTCCCCTTTAAGGGTCGTCTAATCCTCATCGAGCGGCTCCCATACGTTACAGTAGATGCTGTAACAACAGAGGATCCGCTCCCTCTTAAAGCAAGTTCCTCTCATAGGGTCGGCCCTCTTAATTCCAATTCTAAATTTGTTTAATAAGAAAATAAAAAAAATCACAATCATCCATCATTCCACTCTTGCATTCTTATCCTCGTTTTCCTCCTCTTCCCTCACCACAACCTCTTCTTTAAACCCACTTCTTCGTAGGCACCACTCCTAGGGATTTAGGAGGCTTAAAATGAAAATATTCACATGAATAATTTATGAAATATTTGAGTGAGCTAGCAAAGATGACCTAATTGCCATTGAAGCAGCCTTAATAGGTAGGGACGAAGCCATGATATTTGAATTAGAGTGGCTAAATAGAATTAAAAGATATTTTTTTATAGATATAGATTTTTTTACTTAAATTATGGGAGCAATTATTTTAACTTAAAATCATATCATTCTAAGAATAGTGACATAAGTTTTTGAATAAATTATATCATTTACAAAATGGACAGAAAGACTTAATAATGCAATTACTAATAAACTTTTACTAATTAGTCGTGAAATTTTTGATAGTATCAAACATAAATTTTAATTTTACATTTATATCTTAAAATTATTGCAACACACACATGAATACATGCATATATATACATACTCACACATATATACATACATACATATGTGTGTGTGTATGTACGTATGTATGTGCGTGTGTATACATGTGTGTGTACACACGCACATACATACATACATACATACATATGTGTGTGTACATATATAGGAGAAACTTCAAATGAGGTAGGGTCTCACTCCCTTTCGTGGTGAGCCATTAATATGGATTGTTAGATCTTAATCATGTGGTTGAGATGAAATGAGTATTAATGTTAATTTGTTATTGATGAAAAACTCATTTTCATCACTATCACATTCTAAAAATAGAATGTGACAACCCTAGATCCTATTTTTGTGGAGAGTCGTTATGTTTCGATTCTCTCTGTAACATTCCGGACTCCATGCTCGATTCTTATTGGAGATTACTATCCCATGCAACATGTTGGGCTTGGGCCCAACTAGAGACCATGACCACAATCCAAAATGCTTAAGTCCATGTTGACTAGTAGTAGCCCCCACTACTTATAAGTTACTACCACACTTTGTGACTACTAGATGTGGTACTATCTTAGGAGTGCTACAATCACCCCCACTTATATTCGTAGAGTTTTCATTGTGCAATGCCCCATGATATATTCTCAGTAACAGTGACGATTTCGTCTCTAGGATAGCCCTTCCTCTTAACTCCATGGTAGGGGTGTTTCCACCTCTTGGGTAGTCCTTTCCACTATTAGAGGGAATCTGTTCTGATACCATTTGTAGTGTCACAAACCCTAAACCCCTCCATTACTGGGGATTAATTACTGGCCCAGAAAACCTGTTGGGTATGAACCCAACTGGAGCCCTTAGCCATTACCAAAATACTTAGGCCCATGTTATCTAGTAGCAGCCCCACTGCTTATAAGCTACTGCCACACTTTGTGATTACTAGATGTGGTACAATGTTAGGAGTGCTACACACACACTCTCTCTCTCTCATGATGGTAGTGATAGAATCCCACCCTGACGGCGTGCATCATCGAGTGGAAATGTGGAAGCTTGCAACAAGTAGATGGCAGAGGAGGGAGGGCACGCTTGCATGTAGAGGAGGTGGAGGAAGAAGAGGGATGGCACAACCACACATGGAGGAGGAGGTGGACGAGGGAGGCACGATCTCGCATAGAAGCTTGCAGTAGGGACCCATCGTCATCGTGCATGTAGGAGAAGGCAATGGAGGGACAACAGAGGAGGGACGACACGGTTGTGAGGAGGGGGGAGAAGGGGGGTGCAACAAGGTGGAAGGTGGAGGAGGAAGGAGGAGAAGGGGGCATGATTGTTAGGAGGGAGACGTGTGGATCTGTGGTCGTCATGCGAGGAGGGTTTTGTTATAGGTTATAAATAATAGAGCATATATTATTTTTTTACAAATCTTAAAATGGTTCTTACAAATCTCGGATTACTTTTTTACAATCTCATACCCTCTTTAACATGTTATTAATATCTTACAATATACTTTTTATGGCAGAATTCCAAATAAATATTACAAAGGAACCATGGATTTTTAAAAAGGAACGCATAAAAAGTACAATGGAATGCGAAAAAAGTACAAAGATCCATAAATATTACACATAAAAACTTATAGCACGAATTTTACAAAGGAGCTCAAAGAAACTACAAATATTTATGAATTTTTTGCAAAGGACAATACAAATTTTAGAAATTAAAATAATAATTTCACAGAAAACTATTGAATGGGAATGGAAAAAATGTGTGGTTTGAATTTTTCAAAATCGAATCTAACTTCTACATAATCTTATTCCTGTTTTATAAATACATGCATTAAATTGCATTTGTTGGGAATGTTTTCGAAAAATAAAAAAATAACGGAATTAACAAAAAGTTTCAAATTAAAACGAGCTTAAAATGGTAATTGACGTTATTAAATGAAATTCAAATTTAAATTGAAATAAAAAGACTAATTGTGACGATCATCCCCCTAAGATCTGGGTACTCAACAAACCGATTCCATGCACATGCATTCAAATAGGAAACATGTGGTATAAGTCCATGCAGAAGAAATTTGCATAAAGACTAGAATTTAAAATTTCCTTCCATGTACAACATGTCCATCATTCAATTAACTACAACCCATGCCCATAAAAATATTACATGTATGCAGTATGCACAAAAAACTGTTGTCCATACTTACATATTACATGGCATGTCTCTCAAAAGTAAAAGTAGAATAATGTAATAAATTCAAGCCGCAAGTATTGTACCACAAGTAGACCGTGTAGCTGCACAACAAGAAGTGCTCCAAATCGCTCATTGTGGTGGATGCTTCTGAGAACCTGCGGAAACCAACACAAGGGTACGCTATGAGCAAAGTTACCCAATACGATATAAAAATTTTAATAAGCAAGGTGCTAAAGAAATGTACAAAAGAAACAACTGGGTAATTGGTCCTCACACAGAAATACGACTCTAGTCATTTTCATTAAATATGAATAACTCAAACTTCATGGATGGTCTGTGGTCGTGGTCTGAATTAGAACTTACACTATGATTCTAAGGTAATGAGAAGACCTTAGGATTGGGTTGCCTCCGCAGACATGCCGTGGAGTATAATGCATCCTAACTAAGTTCCCAACATGTCCACTTGACTTTACTTATCAAACTTTAACTCTAATTCCCAAAACAAATTCAAACATATAAATCATCGCGATCCGTCCAAGTCCACTACCCACTTGTAAGAGTCTGTAGTAGTGTAGGGCACGAGTCAAGGCATAGATTACTAAGATTTTTCATACCATACTCGGAATCCCCACAACTATCACACTCCTCCTTGTGTACGTGGGACTTGTATTTCATTCCCAACTTCATTAACCACATTTCTCGAAATTCTCATCTTAGTGCTCCCACCCGGAATACCAACCAATGTTGCATACACCAGCCAATGCACGAGTGTTAACTCTAAGTGAACAAGTGAAACACTAGACTACAACCATGACTACATGGCCGCATTCGAAGCACTGGGCTAAAGGCACACAAGTGCTGAGGTTGAACACCGTGTGGTGACTCCTTGGTGTGCCAAGCAACATGTTCCTAAACCAACACAATTGTTGGGTTCTGGTGCTTAAGTTTCTACATGATAACCTAAGGGTGCATGTCCAACCCCCTGAAGCACCTAGTCCATCTACCTGAACGCTGTATGATCGAATCCATTTACTCGAATCTTATCCACCAATATATTTGAAAGACTTCTATTCCTAGAGAAGTTCTTTTGTGTAATGATCATTCGTAGTAAGCGAAAATCAATTTTTTTTCAACATTCTAAAATCATTCCAAATAATAACCAACATGCTTTATCCTCTGATATCAACCGTAGTGTTGAGAGTTTTATGTTCACCATGGAGTTTGTCAAGGAAAGACAAACCCAATATCTCCCAAACTGAACATTAGAGAATCAACATCAGATAGATAGATCAAACATTTCCTCTAAGACTCCTTTAAACTTGACCTCCTGGATAAAAAACTAAATTTATTTGTTCAAATAGGAAAATTGCAAATTGGGTAAGAAAAATAGATAGATCTACATTTATTTTCTCTCGATCAACATACGGACATGAAAACTATTTTACTACATCAGTTTATCCTAGGAGTATTTCTGGCTCACGACAACTGTCTAGGAGAATGGATTGTTGTTCACGATGATAGAAGAAGTAGTGGTGAACCTAAAATAAAGACAATCCTAGGCCAGCACTTGAAAGAAATAACCGGCACCCTATAAATTAAGGTGTTCCATTTCCCTAACTGTTATCACAGGCATGCATGGAAAAACAATCAGAAGGGATGGACAGTTCTAAGTTGTTACCGTTGAACAATTTCCTTTTGTACGTATGGAGGTGCGTGTAGTAAAAAAGAGATTTCCAAATTAATAATGTGATCAAGCCATCGATTAACTTCAGTCGGTAACATATTTTGATAAAGAAATGCAACCTTTCTTTCAAGTACATCTCAAATGACTATATTATGGTAAAATATACGAATATGTGATTCATGGTGACAAATTAGCAACCGGAATCGAAATGACAAAAAGTATGGAAAAGTGGGTTAAGATTCAAGTAGAAATGGAGAGTTTACTGAGTTGAAATAATATTAACTCTTGTTGGGAAGCCATGATACCTATCATTTGCCTGGCCTGATATTGTCTTCACAAGTATGCATGTTAGTTAGTTATAGGTAAGCTCGGGAAAGCGCACATGTATTTATTTATGTCAGAAAAATGCCTAAAATCCCTCTCCGTCTTTAAATTTATTATTTAAAAACAGTGGGAATATCAACGCCTATGGATTCTTTTTGCATATTTGTAGCACTAAAGACGAATTTGGTTATGAGAAGTTAAATGTAGAGGTGTGTCAACGTACAAACAATGATTAACAACTATGTAGTTTATCAATTCATGTGGAAGAAGTTATTATATTTCAAATCCACTTTCTCTAAATCAAGTGCTTCAGGAGTTGTCCCCCCCTCAAGCAAGTGCAATACATGCATGAGAAATTTTGAAGTTCAGCAAAAAAATAAACCATGACACGAAATCACGTTTCATGGAAACAAACATGTGGGTTCAAAATCGCATGGAACCCGCAACAAGAGGGAAGGGGACAACGTACCAAAAAAATCCGCGACCTCAGTTTCTCCATTCGCGGAGTGCAGCTGATAATTGAGACATTCTGTATCATGTAAATCCATAAGGCGGATCGACAGTCATCGAAGCGACCTCAGACAAAACTCCAGTTAGTCAACAATTAACCCGCAGTATAAGTCAATCAATAAATAGTAAAAAGTGGAGTTAAAATTTATTATTCTCTACAAAACTAAGTGTATAGCAAGAAAGCATGTAGAGGTCGAACCACAGAGAGAAAACCTACGATTATTGCTAATCAAAGTATATTATGTACAAACATGTCCTTCATTATATCTCTTTTTTGTGGGTTTTTAATTATATATATTTATTTAATTTATATATACTATATATATGTAGATTAAATACATACCTATTTTTTTATTTTAATTTTTTGAATTTTATATTTTCTTTTTCTTTTTAATATACAATAGGCTATATAAGACTATATACATACCATATAGAGTAATATGCATATAAACACGAATAAAATAAACAAAATACAGAAAATAAAATATTTTTGGGTTTAAATATTTTTCTAATATTTTTGTATTTTCTCTAGAATTTTTGCTATTTTTGATGCATTTTAAAGTAAAAAATATCCCAAATCAAGGATTAAATAATAGGTCAAGACTAAAATGAAGATTAAAAATAGCAAAATAAGTCCAAAAACCTTCAAACCAATTTTAATAAGTAGATAATAATACAAATAAAATTCAGATTTAGAAAAGCATATTTTTGGAATTTTCGGTGATTTTTCACATTTTTATAAAAGGATTTTAGAGCTTTTTGATTTTCAGTCTTTTCTTTTTCTATTTTTAGGAATTTTTGGTCTTGATTTAATAAATACTATAACAAACAACATATATTTTCTTGGTATTTTTTCTAATTTTTTTATATTTTTTGATATTTTATAAATTAGACAAGGACACAAAATGAGCTCATTTCATTTTTAATAAATAGTTAGAATTGCCCAAAATGTTAAAATAAAAATGGGACGAGAAAACACATGTTAGCAAGCATCTAACCCTATTTTTGCATAATTTTTAGAGCACGAGTGCATTTTTAATAAATGAAATCTAAGAACCAAAAATACATGAACTAGGAAGGGTATATTTGCAAATAAAACAAACCTCAACTCTATACATGCAATTTTTCTAGAAATATACAATGTACATTAAAAATTATTGGACTAAATACAAACACAAAAATTCGTAAGGGTACTCCTGCAATTTCACCACCTCATGTGGGACGACACATGAGGTGACATGGACTGGACCCATATGCAACTTACAATAAATAAAGGGGCCTCACATGCAAAAAGTCCATTTTATTACACAACATAATTTATTTATAGGACTAATAAATAAATAAAAAAATTATGGGGGAAATGTATAAATTATCCCCAATGTACGTTGAGATGGACGGTTGGATGGACTTCACTTATACACATGGCGCATTGTCGTCTCGCGATACCCCTTCTTTGATTGACATTCAGGATCTGATCTTACGCTTCATCAACGACTGAGGGAGTTGGGGCGTGGATGGCTGAGATCAAAACTGGGAACGCCCCCTTCATCAGACGGCCGTTGCTATTGACGAAGAGCAGGGAAGAACTCGCCTTCCCTGAGCTTCGTCCGTCGACTTCTTCCTCCTTCGAGTCTTCCTCTTGATGCGGCAATGGTGAATATGACCAGAGTGTCTTCTGCAGCCGATGGCGCCTTCAGAAGGAGCCAGATCCCAGTGATGGCATATATGGAGGTCCATGAAGCACAAGGTACCTGAGAGGTCTCTTGCAAGTGGATTCAAGCCCATAAGGGGTCCCTTGTGTGCGAACCTGCACACTAGAAACGTAGGGCTAGAAGCGACTTGCCTCGGCTACAAATGAAGACGGTTTGCTCAAAAATGGAGGTGGGTGGCGAAGGTTCGAGGAGCGGCAGAGTTGAACCTTCAATTCGGGGATTGAGGGTCAATCCGGTTGGGTTGATGGTTGGTTCAGATAGAGAAAGCGCAGAGGAAGATAATGGGTGTGATGGGGGTCGGAGATTGGTCAAATCTAGGTGAAGTCAGACCGGAGCTCGAGAGCTCCGACGAGATAATTTACACTAAACAAGCAACTAAACTTGAATTTAAGGTCAGGAAATGAAATGCAGGAATAAAATATTCCTAGAATAAGAAGGAAAACAACTCTTATACCTGAGAGGGTGCTCAGGGAGCAAGGTGGCCGGAGCTTGTCGTGGATCGCCTCCTCTCCTTGCCCCGACATACTCCAAGCACAGGGAAGGCTCAACTGTCACCTCACCTCCTCACACGAACGCTCAGACTCGATCAGGGGCTGTAGGGAGGGACCAAGAAGGGAAGGAGGACCTGATGGTTTATTTATAGACAAGGAGTTCTGGCGGGCTTTGACGTGAATTATTGCCACGCTCAAGGAAGATAAAAAGGATCTGAAGATCCAGCATGAGAGAAGATCATGACGGGAATGAAATCCATGAAGAGCTCGAGATGGAAAGAGCAACAGGGCGGCCTGGAAAATTCAAAGAGGGCGGGCCGCTCGAGACTTCTGATAGAAGTTAGACAAAAGATGGGGAGTTGACCAAGGTCAACAATCCTTGGAAGGTCATTGGGCCACATCAGCTCGCTACAGGACAAAAGAGCTTCCTTTATTGGAAAATAATTAATCAAAAATAGTAAAGGATTTTATTGATTTTTAATATAAAATAAAAAAATGTTTATTATTTTATGTATTATTTTAATATGATTTTATTTATTTTTTGGTGTTATTTATTACAAGGTAATTTTTAAGGGTGTATTTATAGATATATTCATCTATGTTTTGTACATTTTATTTTATATTTTATATTTTATTATTTATTATTTTATTCTATTATTTTATATATTTACAAATGATTTTTAGTTGTATAAATATATCTTCATTATTTTTTCTGATGTCATTTGTATACTTAAATAAATAGGTGTATAAATTATATAAGTATAAGTACATCTATTTTATCTATGTATTTTTGTACATTATTATATATTTATGCATTCTTTATAGTTTTATTTTAGTTCTAATATATACATGTATTATAAATAATATTCACAAAATTATTCAAAATATAAAATTATAAAAATAATAAAGAATAAATAAAATGAATATTTTATTCAGGTATATTGTACAATAGGGGTCCAAAACTTAACTTTCACATATTAAATTCAAAAAATATGAAACCACCTTCATTAAATAGCTTGTTAAAGTTATATATAATTAAAGGTGCTTTTGATACATTTTGAGTTTTTATTTAAGAGTTGTGGGTCTAGGAAGTTGGGATTTTTGGAATCTTATTTAGAGTATAAAAAGGCACACTGTATTTTATTATTTTGACATGAAATCAATTTTTATTTTTTGTATATTATTATCTACAACGTTAATGTACAAAGTTTCTTTATTTGATTATAAAAAGTAGAAAATAAATAGGTCCTAAAAATGAATAAATGATGAATGATTAATTAGAATTTTTAATGTATTATTGATCCTTATCTCCCCCTACTTTATTCCTAATAGACCCCGCCATCAAGCTGCTTAGGTCTCGGGGTTTAGGGTCATAAAATACCTTTGATCTTTTATTCTTTTTCTTTTCTTTTCTTTTATTCTATAATTTTAGTATTAAAAAATATTATTTTATATACAATAACTGGAATAAGTAATGAATGTTAATATGCACAAAATAATGTTATTTACATGCTAACTAGGGTTTTTAAGGCCAAAATGATAGAATAAAGGTGATGAAATGGAGATTCATTACCCCCATACTTACCCTTGCTAGTCCCTAGCAAACACTTATGCAATAAGTGTAGGAAAAAAATAAAGAAAAGAAAAAGAAAGAAAGTAGATTAAATTTAATCTTGAAACTTGTCTTCACAAAATCAAAGTTTGGAGCTTAAGTCACACCTTTGGGATTTTAGTACGGTTGGAACCTTATTAGGAATCAGATCTGAAATACAACAACCTTCGAGACTCCCGAAACGCTGCTCAAGTCTCCTCAATAGCCAGGTCATCATACTTCAACTCATATACAAACTCTTACGAGTATGAATCTTACTTGTACAGTGTATGTGATGGTGGATCCCCTCAACTGAAATGACAATGAGATTGACTTCTCCAGCTTGATAACCTAATGATTCTCCAATCCAGCAACTCTTTCCTCGAGGAGCGGGTATTCCCTTCTATGTTCAAGTGGCAACCAGCTCAAGAGGAGGGGTGAAGAGAAGAATGGACGATAGCCAGTGTAGCTACCTATCCTAGGATGCTTGACCAGTATAGCCAAGTCATCCAGCTGCAGGCTCACATGATATGACTTTGAAGCTCAAGCTTGCTTATTGTCTGTACAAATATATGCACTCCTGCAGATATTTTATTTTCAATCAGATCTGTCAACTTTTTTGGAGGTTTTTTTAAATACTTTGTACAACAACTTTTACATAAGGAGTTTTTCCTCTTGAGCCAGTAGACTATTCTTCTTTTGAAGCATTATTGCAACCCACACCCTCCTGTCTTTAGACGTTTCTACTACTTGACGGGTTGGGGTGCACTTTCCTCCCTAGACAAGGATAAATATTTCCACTTGTGTGTGTCTCATACCGACAAATCCAATCCCCTCATCACTCCAACTGGGTTGAGCCAAGTGAAAGGTTCAGGTTTTCAAGTTAGGTCATTATCAACAAGAGTCGTGTATGTGCTCCAAAAATACTCTACTTAGGCAGTCAAGAATCCGATAAGCCAAGTCTCATGATTCTCAAAGAATTGAGTCAACTAGACCTGAAGTACCTCAATTCTGGTTCCTATAAGGTTCATGTGATTAGGTAGATTTAAGGTCCAACCAAGCTCCAATCTCTACATTTTACTAAAACTTGTTCAATTATCAAACTCAATCCGAAAAATACGAATGCTATGGAAATGCTATGAATAATGCAGAAAATATTTCTGTGATGCAATTTTCATAGTTTTGAACTTTTTATGGATTTTGAAAAAGGATTTGCAAATTTTTATGCAATTTTTGAAAAAGATTTTGTAGAAGTTTTTGGGATTTTTCAGAACAAAAGACTTTTGGAATAAAACTAGGTACAAATATTTACATATGGATGCATCTTATTATTTACAAGAATTAGAGTTTTTAAGAATTTACAAGGGAGATGTGATTACTATTATATACAGTTAATAAAGAATTTTGGTGTGATGTGTATATTCCTCAAAATGATTTTACAAACAACTTTGAAAATTGTAGTCCAAAATAGTTTTTGCAAATAATTTTTACAAATATTTACAAGCATTTGAAAATCATTTTGCAAAGGGTTTTTAAACAGTTGTATAGATTTTTTCAAATATTTTTCTCAACCATTTTCAAAATCATTTGCAAAAAGTTTTTCAAAACATTTTTATTTCGCACAAAGAAAAGAACTTTTTACAAGAAAAATATTTTTACAAAGGTTGAAAACATTTTTCAAAATAGTTTTCAAACAGTTTTCAAATATTTTTCAAATAGATTTTCAAACTATTTTTAAACCTTTTACAAATATTTTTACCTAATTTATTAATCTAGTATATACAAAAAGAATTTGAGAATAGTGCACATCTTTATGTTAGGTAACTTAATTGAATTGTATATGTTTGTATATAACTAGTGATTTAGCCCTACTTATTAAAAATACGAAAGTATGAATTATGGCTAAAGTATATACAAATAGGGGTGTGCATGGGACGCGGATCCGACCCATTCAACCATGATCCGCCCAACCCGTCAATGGGTCGACCCGACCCATTCCAATGGGTATCCGTACTAGCAGGTACCCAAATTATTTGAATGGATTTTGATTACCCATGGGTACCCACGGATCACCACCACAAAAATCTATACTAAAAAATCAGCATCAAGAAATACTAATGAGACTCTAGTTCATTGCACAGTTCCGTTATCCAACACCTGGAGGACCTATACATATTTAAGAAATATGTGCATGCATACAACTAACCATATACATGGCCATGCCCACTTAAAAATAGATTCAAGTAATGGATATCCAAGTGTTATCACGCAACCTGCAACATGATTCACACCATCCACTAGAAGAAAACTATAGCTTCCTGACCTTTTTACCCCTTAAGTGCATGCTTGAAAGATCGTCACACTGCATTTCTGTTCATTTCATTGTAAAAACAACTACATTATTCTAACGATATCAGCAAAACAAATAGAATCAATTTCATCAAACTACATCACTCTTTTAAGATCACCTTTATCTAGATTTCAGTTCCTTCAAGTATAAGAAATTATCATAAATAAAATAACAACTACCATTAAACTATATATTATATATGCTTGACAATAACTGACAATGAAAAACCTCTCAAAACTTCGAATTGAAATATTTTATCTGGTGGTTTGCTGTGGTTTTCATCACGTGTGTTGCTTAAATAATGACGCATGTGATGTTATTTAAATCTGCACTTGAACCCAACTTTATTTTGCACATAATGTCATACGGTTTTATCACATGCTACGAATTTCATAATTTAAGTTCAAAAAACAGGCGAAAAGCTCTATCTTGATCATTAAAGTATATAAAATATGTATTATCTTCTACTCTAGGTTTCAAACGGAGCCCAAAGGAAAAGGACCAGAGAGAATGCAATTTCTAGGCTTCTCAAAGATGAAAGACGAACATGAAGATCGGTATTAGCCTATGCTCCAAAGAAACTCTGTCTTTGACGACAACGTTGACGGCGACAATGACAATAATAGGCAACATTTGCCCCTTTTGCTGCTCCCCTGCGACATAAATGAAACAAAATTCCACATAAATTAATCATTAATTGATGGATACGTTGGAGTGTGAAATACAAATAATCTGAACATCATTTGGTTTTGATATAAATAGCCTTTTGGCATTTTAAAGTATATTCACACATTAAAGAGGTCTAATTCACTGTGTATAATTGAGGAATGAATCCACTGTATAATATCCAAGAAATCTTAAGCAGTTGTGGAGAAGGATATCAAGCATATCAACTATTAATTACGATACAACGCCTTCCCGAAAGCATATGAAGTGATGTTCTTATAGATTAAAGCATCCATCTTTATCCTTCCAACAAACTAACATGAAGAAAAAGAAAAAAAGAAGAAGAAGAAACAATTAAAAAAGAAACAAAAAATAATAATTTTACTTAAGCAGTACTTACGTGCTTAGAAAATGCAATGTTTTTGTGAGCAATGATTCGAAGTGGTATGACCAATATTTGTGGAAACATTTTCCTCTTCTTTTTCCTACATATCATTAAAATGTAAGTTTCAATTTATTATAATGAAATAAACTAGAATTCTATCAAAGAATACATATATAAAAATAACTTACTTGTCTCCATCACTTCATGCTTTTCGGGAGTTCCCTCGCTGAGAAATGGACTACTAGATTCTTAAAATAAATCTTGTCCACAAATAAGAGCTTCAACCATTTTTGAGGAGAGAGAGCTACGAAATGAATCAAGCACATGACCACCGACACTAAAAGCTGACTGAGACGCTACTGCTGAAGTAGGCATTGCCAATAAATCACATGCCATTGAAGATAAGATACTAAATTTGGAAGAATTTGATCTCCACCAAATTAGTATCTCGAAAGTCTTTTTATTGTGATCCTCACAATCTTCTCCCAAATATTTGTCTGATTTGCTTTTGCTATCTACCCCCTGACTTGTGTATTGTTGATCATACAACCTCGTCATAAAGTCTTCAATGTCTTGCATATCATCTATTTCTTCGCTCACTTCATGCACCAAAGTGGAAGATTGTATATTTGAGAATGGCACAATGGAGGAATACACATCATACATTGAAGACAAAATAAATAACACCTTTTTCCTTCAAAATTGTAGCTTTCTCATAATCATATGATTGATCAATCATCCAATTGACATAGGCTAACTTGTATCGTGGATCTATAATAATGGCTAGAAATAACATAATGTTTATGTTATCAACTTTTGCCCAATATTTATCATATTTAGCCTTCATCTTGGAAGCCATCAAATGAATTTGTGGATCACCACTTCTACATCTCCGAAAAAGGATTATACCAATGCCAAGCATCACTTGCATGTATTCATTTCCAATTACATATTTGGAACCAGGCAATTTCAAAGTAGCATCATAAAAAAATTTCAAAAATGGTAAAAGTGTGCGAGCGTGTTCCAAATCATAACTCAATGTCAATCCTTTATTTCTTGAAGACGTAAGATCATCTGCATACTTGACATCCACAGTCTCCAACAAATCAAATGCTTTCTCAAACTTAAGTGCAGATTCTAACATTAAGTGAGTAAAATTCCACCTGATCTCCACATCAAAGCATAAAAGGCTCCTTGATAATAATTTCTCCTTCTCTATGGATGATTTAAATTTCTGTTCCTGATTCAGAGATGACTTTACATATTTCACGGCAGATCGAATTCTAAAAATGGAATCATCCATATATGTTAAGCCTTCTCTCACAACAAGATTTAGAATATGCACTGCACATCTCAAGTTTAGGTATTCACTGCCAAGAATTATACCCTTCCCGTTATTAAGTCTTTTCTTCAAATATTGAATGCCTACATCATTGGAGCTTGCATTATCAACAGTTATAGTCATTACTCTCTCAATGTCCCAATCAAGCAAACAATTCTCTACAGCTGTGCCAATGACTTCGCCCGAATGACCTGATATTGGACAAAAGTTTATTACTTTCTTGTGTAAAATCCAATCAATATCAATGAAGTGAGCCGTAAGACACATGTAACATAAATTCTGACACGATTTCCATGTGTCTATTGTAATAGAAATCCTTGAAGAGAGTTTTGCAAAAAAATTCTTGATATTCGTCTTTTCTTTTATAAACTCGTTAAAAGACTCCCGAGAGACAGTAAAACAAGAAGGCATATTAACGGTGGTATTGCAACATTGCAAAAATGACGGGATCCCTAACATTCTACGCTCCTAAATGGCATCTCATTAACAATGATCATTCTTATAAGAGCCTTTCAAAATTCCTCTTGATCAGACCTATAAGACATAGGTGAATGAAATGGAGCAACCCCGACATTTTGCATAGATTTACGTTGTACCAACTTCATCTTCTCAACTTTCTCATTTCCTACAAATTTTCGCATCTCAATAGATGGTTATTCAAGCTACTAGTGCCATGAGAAGGTGGGAATTTGAGAAGATCTCCACAATACATATAAATTCCTCATCTTTCATTATGATCTTCACAATCATCAATAATGAGATGTTTCCATACCCATGTTGGCTTTCGTGAAGATGAGCTTGCACTAATTTTTTGAAGACTTGGCTGGGTGAGGGGGCTTCTACAAGTTGGGAATCTCACTTTGAACTACATGTCCTTGACCAAGTTATATGGATCAAGCTTCTGTACTTGAATCCATAGTATCATCCATGCTTGACATCTAATACCAAGACTTAGTTAATCCATTTATTTGAAAAATATGAAGTTCAGTATACACAAAGAGGACAATGTTATTGGTCATTTTTTTAGATGAGGGATGTATTAAGTTAATAAATGCTACTTTAACAAAATCAAGGAAGAAGATTAGAAACCATGCTTTGTGAATTTCCTTTAAGCATTTATATCTTCACAATGATGGTTTTGCAAGTACATGCAGCTCCATTCATTGGAGATCACTCCTATAAAGCATGGAGCTGATTACGAAGCACGATCTCTGGTGAAAATAAAATAGGTTGAAGACTGGAATGTAATTTTGGCATTCGGTCTACTTTAAATCTAAGCACTCTGTTCTTTTTGTTGGATGCTGCTGATGAATACACATTTCATCATCTTTATTCTATCATTTTGGCACCAAAAACCCTAGCAAATGCCTGTAAATAACATTAAATACATCATCTTAGCATTCATGCATGTACCTGTAATTAGTGTATAAAATACTGTAATTAAAGCCAAAATCATTGAATAAATAAAAGAAAAGAAAAAGAATAAAATATTGTAAATATTTTATGACCCAAAACCCCGAGACCTAGGCATCTGGATGAATAGGTCGACCAGGAATAAAGTAGGGGGAGATAAGGATCAAATACATATACTTTTTAATTTATTCTTTATTCATTTTGGGACCCATTTTTGGTTCCACTTTTTATATATCAAATAAAGAAACTTTGTACATAAAAGTTGTAGATAATTTTATATAGAAAAATACAAAATTGATTTCACTCAAAAATAATGTACAGATAAAAAGTTATGGTCTGAATAAAATTCCAGAATCCCAACTTCCCAGACCCGTATCTCACAAATGAAAACTCCAAATGCAACAAACTCACTTTAATTGTATATAGAATAAAATAAGCTATTTAATGGTGGTGGTTTCGCATTTGGCGGAGCTACGATTTGAAAGTTGAGTTTTGGACCCACATTGTACAAATGTACAGATTAAAATATTCATATTATTATTTATTCATTATTTTTGTATTTTTATATTTTTTATAATTATGTAAATATTACTTATAATAATTATGTACATTAAAATCAGAATAAAAACCTAAAGAAAAGTCAAAATAAAAATACATGTAAATAAAGTACATAGATACCTTACCTATATTTATACCTATACATTTTATACTTATATTTTATTAAATATACAAAATATATCAATAAAATAAAATAAAAATATATCTATGTGTACGAAAGTATTTTATGATTTTATAAAATAAGAGAGAAAAATAATAAAATTAAAATCACAAAATAAAAATCAATTAATAAAATATACATGTAAAATACCTATAAAGGGCATAAATGGAAACTTGTAAAAATACATCTCATAAAAATAATTAAAAATCATAATAAAATAATTTATAAATTTATAAACACTTTTTATTTTGTAACCTAAATAAAATAATGTTATTTACTATTTTAAAATGATTTTTTAGGACCTTTTTCCTGTTTGGTCCACGTGGACCAACCAGGGGGCCAGAAGAGTTGACCTCGGGTCAACTCTCTGACCCTAGGTCTTGTAGGTCGTCAGAACGGGTTTCGACCCATTTTCAACATTTTTTGGGGGCCGCTCCTTTCACCAACTTGTGACGCTTCCTTCATGGAAGTTTTTCCTCGATCGACGCTCTTACACGCCCAAGGCTCTTCTTGAGCTGTGGAGCTCTGTATCGAGCTGCACGTCTTGATCTTCGAGCCTCCTCGCCACATTTCAAAACCGACCCCCTCATCTTCCTCTTTCCTTTGAACCACATTAGGTGACCCTCAGACCTCCGGGAGCGGACTAGTCGCGACTCCAGTGATAGGGGAGACGCTCCGTACCCTCGTTGAGGTGCGGCGAGGCCAGCCGCGCGTGTTCCAGCCACCTCCGGTGTCCGCCGCCGTCGAGGTTCTACCTCGTCCTTCCTGGACTTGAGGTCTATGTTCTGCACTGTTTCTCTTTATTTTTTTGCATTTTTAGCCTTGCATTAGTCGTAGGAATCATCCCGTCCACACCCCCCATCCTTTCGCCCGATTCGTCACCTTCATCGCCCCCTCGCCGGAGATAGCTCCGGGGAGGCATGTTTCCGACATTTCCACAACATTTCGCCCACCTGGGGGTCGCAGCAACTTGCCCGCATCCCTAGTAACTTTCCTTTGCAGGTCTGGGAGTCACAGTAACAGTTGGGGTGATTTTGGGGCTTCACCGGAGGCTCTTGGGGCTCGCAAGCTCCGCCGTCCTCCTGGGGGTCCTCCGATCAACATCAGAGCTTTTTGGCCACTCCAGCAACAAGAGGAAACCTGCAGGAAGCATCTGGACCCCTTCCGAGCTTCGTTTCACGCCGGTGAAGGGCGTCATCGTCGGAGGAAGCTCGCGGAGTCGAGCCTTCCTCCCAGTTCTTCGAACGCCGCCTGTTGCCGTCCGATCAAGGGGCCTTCTCCAGACACAACAGCGGCCGTCCGACCTCCAGAAGCCTTGACCTTCCGATCGCCTCGTGCGATCTAATCTCGGCCGTTCGCGCGAAAGAGTATCACTCCACCGGAGGACGACACGTGTCCAAGTAACTCATTCATTAGCCGTACGATTCGCGCTTGGGGTATTTTGCTTTTTGACCCTGGTCATTTTGTGTATTTTATATTGACTATTTAGTCATTCATCTGCAGTAGAAACTTTTCTGTAAAATTTGCGTATAGCCCCCCGACTTTTGATCATATTGCCTACAGGTCCCCGCCAGGTCACGTGCTTCACGCACGTTACTTGGCGATTTTACAAGGGCCTCCCGGGGCTTTTGTTATTGGGACTTTCAGTCTCTAAACATTCAGCCATAGTACAAATATTTCTGGAATTTTGCATTTGAGCCCCAGAGTTCTGCATAATTGCTATTCAGTCCTTCCCAAGCGCGTGCACCACACGTACGTGGGTGGACTTTTTGCCAAAATACCCCAGCGGGTTTTGTAATTTATTCTTGGCCCAGAAGTATTTATTCTAGTATTAAATTTTGTGGAAAAATTGCTTGTATGCCCCTGGACCTTTGGATATTTGCATATATACCCTGCCAGGCTGTGATATTTTTGTGAACTTGGTTGATTTATTTAAGGCATTATTATAATTGAAAAATTCCGCAAAAATCATGTTAAGTTCCTGTGTGCTTGTGCTTTAACGTCATATTTTTAGTTTTTGATTTTCTTTCATTTTCATATTTATTAAAAATCAAAAACTCTCCATTTCAGCACTGTCTAGCTTAGAAAATACCAAAAAAATATTAAAATACCTTAAAAATTCCAAAAAAATTCCCTACTGTCTATTTTAAGTCATTTTAGTGTCAGTCCAAAAACCACTAAAAATCTCAAAAGACAAACCTTAAAAATTCGAAAATACATAAACTTCAAAAAAATCTAAATAATTGTAGAAAACTCCAAAATTTGTAAACTCAAGTTCTGTTTCTTCTTATATTTTATTATCTTTATTTAAAAATAGTTTAGGAAAATTTTGTGGCTGTTTGCTATTTTTAATTCCCATTTTACTTCCAGCCAGTAGCTAATTCCATGTTTTGCTTCATTTTGCTATTTAAAAATACCAAAAATATTTTGAAAAATCCCCAAAAATCACAAACATAGTAAAAAATCATAAAAATACCAAAAAGTTTTATTTCTAAATTTTTGGCTATTTTTGCATTTTTTATTAGTATTCTATCTTCTCTTTTATTACATTATTTTTATATTCCAATATTGAAAAAAAGAAGAAAAATATAAAATATAAAATTATAAAAATTAAAAAATTAAAAACCAAATACAAAATTTAAAAAAATTAAAAAAAAAATAATAAAAAAATTAAAAACCCACAAAAATGTTTGCTTGCATAGTGTAGACACACTTCACACTCACACACACATCTTTACTTGATCTACCCTGCTTGCTCCCTGTGTTCAAACTCTCTGCATACTTGCTTGCTATACATCTTTGATCTATAGTGTGGGTTGATTGTTGATTAAATACATTTTATTGTGGGTCACCGCAGCGACCTCGGTTGTCTCCGCCTTGTGTGAGACATACTTTTTAGACCTCCGATAATCTGTGTTTATCAAATGGCGTCGTTGCCGGGGAGCAACAGCGAGTAGTTCATCTTTTTGTCTGTTTGTGTTTGTTGTCTACCATAGCTTTATTTTATCTCTCTTGCATTTTTGATATATATTGATTGAGCTTTCTGACCACTCTTTTTCTTGTCTTCTTGCGAGGGACCGCGGAGCGAGGCGGATCGCCTAGGAGATCCGAAGCATCCTTGGGAAGCGGAGCCAGCTGTTCTTTGGCCAAGCTGGCAGGAGAGAGCAGGAGGAGTGAGAGAGAGTGCTTAGATTAGTTGCATTTTTATTTTGTGAGAGAGAGTGTTTCATAATTTGTAATAATACAGGGACTTGGACTCTTAGACACTTCGGGCCTAATTTCCGGGTATTTGTTCACCCGGGGGCTCACCGCGGCTTTTCATCGCATTTTCCGCTTGTCATTTTCCGGTTTTGTTTTCATTTTCATTTCTTTTGTGGATTGAGCCCTTAGACTTTAGGCTTGCTTGATTCGATTAGAATAGGTCCAAACACACTAATAACCTTTGCATGTTCCTATAGATCGTATTTGGACTTAGACTAATTAAACAGTTAGTCATCAGCTTTCGATCCGCGCGCCGCGAGCTCATCCCGCCAAGCGCTTCTCCTAAACTCGATGTGTCGAGAGAAGGAGGGGTGAGCCTAGACCGGACATTAGGATTAGGAGTTAGTGGTTATCTTGTGGTTCTTTACGCTAGCAGTTGCCTATCTTAGGACGATTTCCGCATTGCATACCGCCATGTAGTTAGGTTTACAAATTCTGCTTTGCATCCCGCATGGAGAGAGCTGGGATTCGCTGTAAGTCTTCTTACTTTGCATCCGTCATTTAGGCACAAAGGTGAGATTTCCACCTTGGTGTCGACTTGCACGGCTTTTCCGACTCTATTCTCCCTCTGTTTTTGGACAAAGTAGGATCAATAAAATACAAAAACCGTTAGGCGCTTGTTTGAACTCAATCAAAAGAAGCGATAACAACAAAAAAAATTAAAAAAGGGACTGCTAAGAAAACCTTGACCAAAAATAAAATTGGTAATTGGATTCCTTGACTGGGGAGAGTAACACCCTCACTTGTATTCAGGTTGCATGGGAAGGTCTCCTTCCAAGTGAGTTGAGTGCTTCGTAAGGACTAGAGCCAAAATCCCAACTTGTGGTTGCCTTGTGTATCGCCTGGATTTCCGAAGTGTTGGCGCTACTATCGTACGTAGGCGAGTAGGGCTTGGTCACCATTGGTGACTCACTATTGTGTGAGCATCGACCTTTTCCGAAGTACCGAGCATATGCCACGCCTTCACGGGTGTGTCTGTCTCACCGTCTACGTCCGAGTAGGATCTTGCACGCCCACGGGTAATTCCATTGTGAGCGAGGTCCGAATTATCGGTTTCGCCTATCGGCTTCCTCCCTCTTATTCTTTGGCTAAGTAGGGATCCAGGAAGGGTTACAAGGACCTTATAAAGCGCAAGTTACAGGTTACACATGGGGAGGACAAGTACGAGATTACTTTTCGGGCAGTGCTCTCTCTCCTTTAGGCGTATCGCTCTAAGGACTCGTGAAAAGATTAATTCCTGAAATCAAGTTAAAATTGATAAGATAAAAGTCGAACATTCACGGCTTCATGTGTTGAGTTGGTGAACTTACCCTTGTTTTGTGTTTAATTGCTAGTTCTATTTAGGTCAAGATCAAAAACACAGCACAATTGTGCGCAATTTTGCTTCTCCTTTCTTCCTTCTTCTTCTGCATTCACCTTGCTCTTTCCAATAATCAAGATGATGGGACAGAGATCTCTTAGGCCGACCTTGTCGGCACCGCTATCCAGCACTCCTCCTCATTCATCTAGGACGACCTCGGAGAGTCCGCTCTCCGAGCCTGAGTTTACCTCCACCCTGTTCCCCCTCGACCACCCTTCTCATTCTCCTTCTCTCAGTCCAATAGTTTTAGAATTCAGTGCATCACAGTGTTCAGGACATTCGACAGCACCTGAGATGGCCTCTTTTGCTTTTTCAGAGAATCCCGAGATGGCTGACAGAGGCGAGCATCCAGATGATCATGATCACCCGTCATTCTTCATTGACCAGGCAGCTATCAACAATTCACTTCTTGCATCCCTGGAGACTATGCAGAGGCAGATCCGTGACCAGGGTACCTTCATGGGTGATCTCATGAGAGAGATAGCACAGATGAGAGAAAACTGACCTAGGGGCGGTGGCGGTGGTGGAGGAGGAGGAGGATCTGATGCAGGAGGAGGTGATCCCGACGCTGAGAGACCGCCACAGACCATCATGAGGGAATTGCACAACCCACCCGCATCCCTCACTCATCGTTGGATCAGACTCCCGCCGATCCATGGAGATTTCGAGCTTTGGCCCCATACCATTCAGCTTCTACCCAAATTCCATGGGTTGCCGACCGAAGAGCCACACCTCTACCTCCAAGAGTTCGAAATGATCTGCAGCACGATCCATGACAGGCTGATGACTGAGGACACGATCAAGATGATCGCCTTCCCGTTCTCATTGGTTGACAGAGCCGCATATTGGCTCAAACACCTTGGGCGATTCATCGATACATGGGCAGATCTCCGGACCGCGTATCTAAAGAAGTACTACCCTCTCGGCCGGACTAATGCAGCCAGAGCTATGATAAGCAACTTTGTCATGATCCTGAATGAACAATTCTATGAAGCTTGGGATAGATTTCGAGAGCTCATTGACCGGTATCCACATCATGACATCTCCAAGCCCAATTTAGTGCAAAGCTTCTTTTGTGGGCTGACACCGGAGCTGCAGGGGCTAGTGAATGCCTCTTGCAGTGGACCATACTTTTCCAAGGGTGAAGACGACGTCTGGGCCATTTACGAGGGCATGGCAGAAAACTCAACCGTAATGGCCCAAGCCCGTGTCTACACGCCGCAGAAGCCCCCGCAAGGAGCGGGACCATTCCAGAGGATCGCCCGCATCGATGCCGATCCTAACACATCGTCAGCAGCCGCAACCCAAGCTGAATCAGCCGCAGCTGACACGAGCATAATCAGTGAGAAACTGGACCGTCTCGAGATCCTCGAGAAGAAACAGATGCAAGGCATGGCCCAGATGGACCAGATCGCCAAAACCATGAGTGATCTGAAGACGCAGATCCTTTGCGTATAGGAGGCACAAACTCATTCCCAGCAGCCTCCAAGGTCACGGGCTGACCCAAGCAATAGCAGTTCCAACCAACCCTCTACCTCATACCGCCAGATGAATCACATCCAGGCAGAGTCGGTTCCACTGCTACAGTACTATCCAGCGCAGCCGCCATCTTCGGACACGCAGATGGTGGTTTACCAACCGGAGCAGCCACTGGTCGTTCTCTCTCCACCCTCCTTCGAGCAGGAACCATTGATGGAAGTCAATGAGATTTGGTACGACCGCTACCCTCAGCCCGGGATCCGTCGTGATCACCCCGGATTCCGGTGGGGCAATGGTGGCTCCTCATCCCAGTAGCAAAATCCCGCTCAAGGATAGCAGAGCAGCCAGCAGCAGTAGCAACACCAGCAACCCCAGTATGCCCAGCAGCAACAGTATCAGAGTGATCCTCGTCCCGCCTATCAGGGACAGCAGTAGAGGCAGCGTCAGCAGCCTCAACAATCTTATCCCCCTCCTACCCAGTATCAACCACAGTAGCAGCAACAGCCTCATTTCCAACAGGGACACCCATCCGGTTCTCAGGGTCCTGCCTTTGAGAACCCCGCATTAGATGATCTTGCCCGCTTGCTCTCCGAACAACGAGCATCCTTCAGGCAAGAAATGGATGAATTCCGGCAGGAGATGAGGGAAATCATCAAAGGGAAGGCCGTCATACCCGCTCAGATTGAACCTAACCCGAACAATTTGAAAAGGAAGTCTGAGCAGGTAGAGTTTACAGAGGATACCTCTCCTAGTGACTATTTGAGTGATATATCTCTTTATTTGTATGATGCTGATTTTTTGACTACTAGGAGCGGTAGGATGCCAGCCGGCGGCGCCTCTTCTGAGCAACAACCACCAGCTGAACCAGGAGCGCCAGAGGAGCAGAGTAGCGGTGCTGATGCTGCTAATGATGATGTTGAAGACGGTGGTGCTGAGGCCACCAATATTGGAGATCCAGACGACGGTGCTGAGGTCGTCGTGATACCAGATGCAGACGGTGGTGCTGATGCCACCATTTTGGATGCAGAACCAGAGTGCGGTGCTGATGCCACAAAGTCAGGTGTCGGTGGTGGTACTAAGGCCACCACATCCACTTTTGCCGAGCCTCCCTCTATGATGTTACCACCTTTTGTTTCTAAGGACTGTGGTAACAAAAAGAAAAACAAAAATATGAATAAAGGAAAGGTTTCTGTTCACATTGCGGATCCATATGTGTTGAATGATGATTATTGTATGGATTCTCCTCCTTCACAGGCACAGGGCCTAGTCCTCCATCTGTGGAGGCCCCTACCATCCCCTTCCCTGAGGCACTCCGCCGAGCGAAGGGGAACAAAAAAGAAAATCCCAAAAGAGAGCAACAGGTAGAGTTCAGCAATCAGATGATAGACAGATTCCATATTCAGCTGACTCTACAAGAAGCACTTGAGCACATCCCCCTCTTCAAGAAGAACCTGAAAGAGAAGACCACAGTCCGCAGGAAGAGGAGGAACCACAGAGATCAGATCCATGTGCTCACTCATTCCACTTGATGCACTATTCAGAACAAGCTGCCAGCTAAGCGACCAGATGCAGGAGCTCCCTATGTCAGATGCGAGATTCAAGAGCAGCAGTTTGATCGTACTCTATTAGACAGCAGATCTTCAATCAACCTTCTTCCGGCAGCCTTACTCGACCGATTCGAGTTTGGTCCTCTTCTTAGGAGCAGGATAGTCCTTCAGTTTGCTGATAGGTCGACTAAGAGGCAGAAGGGGTTATTGAAAGACGTGGTCGTTACCATTCAGGGCCTGAAATTCCCCGTGGACTTTGTTGTGTTGGACATGGAGATCCCTGAGTCGGTAACTGATGCCCCCATCATCCTCGGACATCCATTCTTGGCCACAGCCAAGGCAATGACCGATCATGACAGTGGGAAGGTATGCTTTCGTGTAGACGGCGAAACCATACAAATAGAGACGATCGAGGAAACTAGAGCCAGAGAGTTAGAATGCTCGGAGCAGTCAAGTGAAGCCACGCATATGACAGAGGAAGAGCTAGACATCCACCAGGCGTGTGATTTTGTGATGACTGATGATGAATCCAACTGGATAGATCCTGTAGCACCGACCCTCGCCTTGCCTACAGATTCACTATATCTAAAGCTCATGGCAGTCGAGAGCCGGGAGAGCACACCCCTGGATGAGGATACACCTAAGGCTGACAGTGTTGTGATGAGTGGTGCCGATGATTTCCATTCTTGTTCATCTTCTTCTGATCCCTCGGATTCAGACATTGACTGGGATGATTTCGATGATTATTTGCCTTGTCTGATTCCTTCTGAGCCAACAACCATGACAGAGTGCGAGCCAGTGCAGTTTATTGATGAATCAGCAGGCCGCCCTTCGTCAGAAATTCATTCAAAGCGAGAGTTCTCTCATGCAGACCTGGTTGCCTTCACACAGACATATCAGAAGCCAGATCTGCCACCTCCCAGTTGTCCAGAACTGATGCCTCTGCCGCAGTCATTGAAGTACAGATTCCTTGCGGGTGAGCCAGATATGCACCCAGTCAATATTTCAGCAGGTCTGACTGGAGAGCAAGAATCTCGTCTGATGGAGGTTCTTGAAAGAAACCGCAAGGCAATAGGTTGGAGTATAGCTGATCTCCAGGGGATTAGTCCGGCTCTGTGCTCCCACCACATCTATCTTGAAGATGACGCTAGGCCGTCGCGTGAGTTCTAACGACGGTTGAACCCGAGTCATCGAGACGTAGTCATGAAAGAAATTTCAAAGTGGTGGAGCGCCGATTTTATCTACCCCATCTCTGACTCCAAATGGGTTAATCCACTACATATGGTACCCAAGAAGACGTGTATCACTACAGTTGTCAATGAGTCTGGAGAGGAGATCGCTACCCGAGTACCCACTTCTTGGAGGGTCTGTGTGGACTACAGACGATTGAATGAGGCCACCAAGAAGGATCACTTCCCGCTACCCTTCATTGATCAGATTATCGAGCGACTAGCTGGGAAGAGTCATTACTACTTTCTTGACGGGTACTCTGGATATAATCAAGTGGCCATTGCGCCCGATGACCAGGAGAAAATGACATTCACCTGTCCGTTTGGGACTTATGCTTTCAGACGGATGCCCTTTGGTCTATGTACGCTCCGGCGACATTCCAAAGGTGCATGTTGTCCATATTCTCGGACATGGTGGGTGACTGTTTAGAGGTCTTCATGGATGACTTCTCGGTCTATGGCGACGGGTTCTATGCTTGTCTTGACTGCCTAAACCGTGTGCTTCAGCGCTGCATAGAGGTCAATCTTGTATTATCTTGGGAGAAGAGTCACTTCATGGTGACTCAAGGGACGGTCCTTGGTCATATCGTCTCCAACAGGGTCATGGAGGTCGATCCGGCCAAGGTAGATATTATCAGAAAACTCAATCCACCGTCCAATCTACGTCAGTTACGGTCTTTTCTGGGGCATGTCGGTTTCTACCGAAGGTTCATTCAGGACTTCAGTCGAATTGCCCGACCGCTCACTGATTTGCTGACAAAAGACACCGATTTTATTGTCAGTGATAAGTGTCTTGCATCTTTCGAGACTCTCAAAGATATGGTTGTTTCAGCTCCTGTCCTTCAGCCGCCTGATTGGTCTCTCCCATTCGAGATCATGACGGATGCTTCAGATTTTGCCGTTGGGGCTGTGCTTGGACAGAGGAGGGATGGTTTACCGTTTGCCATTCACTACGCCAGCTGGACTTTGGATGCCGCTCAGCAGAATTACACTGTGACTGAGAAAGAGATGCTGGCCATCGTTTTTGCTCTGGATAAGTATTGATCTTACATTCTCGGATCTAGAGTGACAATTTACACTGATCATACTGCCATCCGGTATTTAATGGCTAAGAAGGATGCCAAAGCACGCCTCACCAGATGGATCCTTCTGCTCCAGGAGTTTGATATTGAGATTAAGGATAAGCCTGGAGTCAAGAATGTGGTGGCGGATCATCTCTCCAGATTGGAGAATCTTGAGGAATCTGAGCCCATCGCACCTATCACTGAGACATTTCCTGATGAGGCGATCTTGGCTATCACCTTGCTCCCGTGGTATGCTGACATTGTGAACTATCTTGTCGCCAAGACGGTCCCACAAGGTTGGCCCAGGCAGAAACTTGAGACCTTCCTGGCGAAGGCCAACTTTTACCATTGGGAGGATCCCGTCCTTTATCATGAAGGAGGGGATAGTATCTGGAGGAGGTGCATTCCTCAAAAAGAGCATCATAGCATCCTCACATACTGCCACAAGCTTGAGGCAGGAGGACATCATTCTGGAAAAAGAACAGCACAGGAAATGTTTCAATCCGGCCTATGGTGGCCTACTCTCTTCAAGGATTCTAATGAGTTCGCGAAGAGATGTACTGACTGTCAGAAAATGGGAACCTGCGGACAGAGAGACATGATGACCATGCAACCCATTCACTTTTGTGAGGTTTTTGATGCATGGGAGATTGATTTCATGGGCCCATTTCCTAAGAGTCAAGGATTCGAGCATATTTTGCTCGCTGTTGATTATGTCAGCCGATGGGTTGAGGCCATCCCCGCTCGAGCCGCAGATGCTAAAACCGTATGCAAATTCTTGAGGAAAAATATCATTTCACGGTTCGAGGTACCTAGAGTCTTGATTTCAGACGGGGGGTCTCATTTCATCAATGAAAAGGTCAGGGCCCTTGCAGACGAGTTCGGTATTGACCATCAGGTTGCCACACCATATCACCCTCAGACTAATGGTCTTGCCGAAGTATCGAACCGGGAGATAAAAACAATCTTGCAGAAAGTTGTCCGCCCAGACCGAAAGGATTGGTCACAACTTTTGGACTCGGTCTTGTGGGCCTATCGGACTTCTTTCAAGAATCCATTGGGGACATCTCCCTTTCGTCTCATCTATGGCAAGCCGTGCCATTTGCCAGTGGAAATCAAGCACAAATCTTTTTGGGCAGTCACTGAGTTACTGTTAGATCCCGAGAGTATAGGAGAATAGAGAAGAGCAGAATTGGCAACCCTGGAAGAACTGAGAGATACAACCTTTTCCAACAGCCTTCAGTACAAAGAGAAAGTGAAGACATGGCACGATTCCCATATCAGCCATAAACAGTTTGAGCAAGATCAGAGAGTATGGTTGTTTGATTCTAGGCTGAAATTATTCCCAAGGAAATTACAGAGCAAGTGGAAAGGTCCGTATGTGGTCAGGAAGGTACATGACAATGGCAGCATCGACATATCCAAACCGTCATCTTCCTCTACCTTCCGCGTCAATGGTCAACGCCTGAAGCTATATCTAGATCACGATCCGCCGACCATTGACGTTGCCCCCATTCTTCTGGTATGAGATGTGTTCTTTGACTCACATCATCTGCATCTCATACATGGTGATCACTTCCATCTTCCGCTGTACAGATCATCTGTCTATACCACTCTTTCATCTGTTGATCTATTTTCTTCTTTTCTTCTTTTCCTTTTCTAATTTCTTTATCTATCAAAAAGGTGACACCCATGTAGACAGTTTTCCATATTTAGGACGTACTTTGTCCTAAGTATAGGGGGTGTGCACCCTGAGTTTTGCTCTATTCTTTTCGATCCTCTCCTTTGTCTCCTCTTCGTGTCTATACTTAGGGATATCTTACCCTAAGTATAGGGGGAGATAATCCGAGTACGATCTGTTCATTCCCACCCTTGACCCTCCCTGCTTTGTATACAGTCTGCTATACTTAGGATTAGTTGATCCTAAGTATAGGGGGGACGGTCAACTTCTCATTCTTTTGATTCGTTTATTCATTCATTCTTTAGACTTTTCTATACTCAGTACGAGTTATGTCTTCTCTTTTTTTCTCTGATCTATGAGGACATAGCTCAAGCTAAATATAGGGGGTCGTATATACTACGTATATACTTTAGCCATAACTCGTACTTTCGTATTTTCTTAATAATATGGCTAATCATTCATTAAAATTCATTAAAATTCCTTAATAAAAAGGTTTTTTGTTCCTCAAATTCTTTTTATATTTACTGATTAATAAATCAGGTGAAAATATTTTTTGCAAAATGTTTGAAAAATAGTTTGAAAATCTTTGTGAACATTTATTGAAAACTATTTTGAAAACGTTTTGTTACATGTTTTCAACCTTTGTAAAAATGTTTGATTTGTAAAATTTATTTTCTTTGTGTGAAATAAAATGTTTGAAAAATGATTTGCAAATGGTTTGAAAAATGATTGCAAAATTTTTTTTTGAAAAACCTATATATACTGTTTTGAAAACCTTTGCAAAATGATTTTCAAATGTGTGTACATGTTTGCAAAAATATGTGTAAAAATTATTTTGGACTATAGTTTTCAAAAATTTCGTGAAAAGCTTGTGTCAAATAAGTTTGAGGAATATATACATCATACCTAAAATCCACTATATATATAATTGATCACTTACCTTTGTAAAGTCTTAAAATCCACTTCTTGTAAATATAAGAAGACCCGTGTAAATATTTTAACCTAGATTTCAGCCAAAAACTTTTTGTTTTCAAAAATCCCAAAAACATTTGCAAAATTAAAATCCAAAAACATTTGAAAAATATTTTTGAAAAATACAAAAAAATGCATTGCATCATCATCATCTTTTCAAAAATCCATAAAAAATTCAAAATCTTTGAAAATTGCATCACAAAAATATTTTCTATCATTTTGGCACCAAAAACCCTAGCAAATGCCTGTAAATAGCATTAAATATAACATCTTAGCAATCATGCATGTACCTGTAATTAGTGTATAAAATATTGTAATTAAAGCCAAAATCATAGAATAAATAAAAGAAAAGAAAAAGAATAAACTATTGTAAATATTTTATGACCCAAAACCCTGAGATCTAAGCATCTGGATGATAGGTCGACCATGAATAAAGTAGGGGGAGATAAGGATCAAATACCTATACTTTTTAATTTATTCTTTATTCATTTTGGGACCCATTTTTGGTTCCACTTTTTATACATCAAATAAAGAAACTTTGTACATAAAAGTTGTAGATAATTTTATATAGAAAAATAAAAAATTGATTTCACTCAAAAATAATGTACAGATAAAAAGTTATGGTTTGAATAAAATTCCAGAATCCCAACTTCCCAGACCCGTATCTCACAAATGAAAACTCCAAATGCAGCAAACTCACTTTAATTGTATATAGAATAAAATAAGCTATTTAATGGTGGTGGTTTCGCATTTGGTGGAGCTACGGTTTGAAAGTTGAATTTTGGAACCACATTGTACAATTGTATAGATTAAAATATTCATTTTATTATTTATTCATTATTTTTGTATTTTTATATTTTTATAATTATGTAAATATTACTTATAATAATTATGTATATTAAAATCAGAATAAAAACCTAAAGAAAGCTCAAAATAAAAATACATGTAAATAAAGTACATAGATACCTTACCTATATTTATACCTATACATTTTATACTTATATTTTATTAAATATACAAAATATATCAATAAAATAAAATAAAAATATATCTATGTGTACAAAATTATTTTATGATTTTATAAAATAAGAGAGAAAAATAATAAAATTAAAATCACAAAATAAAAATCAATTATTAAAATATACAGGTAAAATACCTATAAAGGGCATAAATGTAAACTTGTAAGAATACATCTCGTAAAAATAATTAAAAATCATAATAAAATAATTTATAAATTTATAAACACTTTTTACTTTGTAACATAAATAAAATAATGTTATTTACTATTTTAAAATGATTTTTTAGGACCTTTTTCCTGGTTGGTCCACGTGGACCAACCAGGGGGCCAGAAGAGTTGACCTCGGGTCAACTCTCTGACCCTAGGTCCTGTAGGTCGTCAGAATGGGTTTCGACCCATTTTCAACATTTTTTGGGGGCCGCTCCTTTCACCAACTTGTGACGCTTCCTTCATGGAAGTTTTTCCTCGATCGACGCTCTTACACGCCCAAGGCTCTTCTTGAGCTGTGGAGCTCTGTATCGAGCTGCACATCTTGATCTTCGAGCCCCCTCGCCACATTTCAAAACCGACCCCCTCATCTTCCTCTTTCCTTTGAACTGCATTAGGTGACCCTCAGACCTCCGGGAGCGGACTAGTCGCGACTCCAGTGACAGGGGAGACGCTCCGTACCCTCGTTGAGGTGCGGCGAGGCCAGCCGCGCGTGTTCCAGCCACCTCCGGTGTCCGCTGCCGTCGAGGTTCTACCTCGTCCTTCCTGGGCTTGAGGTCTATGTTCTGCACTGTTACTCTTTATTTTTTTGCGTTTTTAGCCTTGCATTAGTCGTAGGAATCATCCCGTCCACACCCCCCATCCTTTCATCTGATTCGTCACCTTCATCGCCCCCTCGCCGGAGATAGCTCAGGGGAGGCGTGTTTCCGACATTTCCACACCATTTTGCCCACCTGGGGGTCGTGGCAACTTGCCCGCGGCCCTTGTAACTTTCCTTTGCAGGTCTGGGAGTCACAGTAATAGTTGGGGTGATTTTGGGGCTTCGTCGGAGGCTCTTGGGGCTCGCAAGCTCCGCCGTCCTCCTGGGGGTCCTTCGATCAACATCGGAGTTTTTTGGCCACTCCAGCAACAAGAGGAAACCTGCAGGAAGCATCTGGACCCCTTCCGAGCTTCGTTTCACGCCGGTGAAGGGCGTCATCGTCGGAGGAAGCTCGCGGAGTCGAGCCTTCCTCCCAGTTCTTCGAACGCCACCCGCCGCCGTCCGATCAAGGGGCCTTCTCCAGACACAGCAGCGGCCGTCCGATCTCCAGAATCCTTGACCTTCCGATCGCCTCGTGCGATCTAATATCGACCGTTCGCGCGAAAGGGTATCACTCCACCGGAGGGCGACACGTGTCCAAGTAACTCATTCATTAGCCGTCCGATTCGCGCCTGGGGTATTTTGCTTTTTGACCCTGGACATTTTGTGTATTTTATATTGACTACTTAATCATTCATCTGCAGTAGAAACTTTTCTGTAAAATTTGCGCGTAGCCCCCCAACTTTTGATCATATTGCCTCCAGGTCCCCGCCAGGTCACGTGCTTCACGCACGCGACGTGGCGATTTTACAAGGGCCTCCCGGGGCTTTTGTTATTTGGACTTTCAGTCTCTAAACATTCAGCCACAGTACAAATATTTCTGGAATTTTGCATTTGAGCCCCAGAGTTCTGCATAATTGCTATTCAGTCCTCCCCAGGCGCGTGCACCACACGCGCATGGGTGGACTTTTTGCCAAAATACCCCAGCGGGTTTTATAATTTATTCTTGGCCCAGAAGTATTTATTCTAGTATTAATTTTTGTGGAAAAATTGCTTGTATGCCCCTGAACCTTTGGATATTTGCATATATACCCCTGCTAGGCTGTTATATTTTTGTGAACTTGGTTGATTTATTTAAGGCATCATTGTACCTTGAAAAATTCCACAAAAATCATGTTAAGTTCCTGTGTGCTTGTGCTTTATGCCATATTTTTAGTTCTTGATTTTCTTCATTTTCATATTTATTAAAAATCAAAAACTCTCTATTTCAGCACTGTCTAACTTAGAAAATACCAAAAAAAATTAAAATACCTTAAAAATTTCCAAAAAAATTTTCCTACTGTCTATTTTAAGTCATGTTAGTGTCAGTCCAAAAACCACTAAAAATCTCAAAAGAAAAACCTTAAAAATTTGAAAATACATAAAAACTTCAAAAAAATCTAAAAAATTGTAGAAAACTCCAAAATTTGTAAACTCTAGTTTTGTTTCTTCTATATTTTATTATCTTTTTTTGAAAATTAGTTTAGGAAAATTTTGTGGCTGTTTGCTATTTTTAATTCTCATTTTACTTCCAGCCAGTAGCTAATTTCCTGTTTTGCTTCATTTTGCTATTTAAATATACCAAAAATATTTTGAAAAATCCCCAAAAATCACAAAAATAGTAAAAAATCATAAAAATACCAAAAAGATTTTCTTTCTGATTTTTTGGCTATTTTGGCATATTTTTATTAGTATTCTATCTTCTCTTTTATTACATTGTTTTTATATTCCAATATTGAAAAAATACAAAATATAAAATTAAAAAAATTAAAAAATAAAAAACCAAAATACAAAATTAAAAAAATTAAAAAAAAAAATAATAAAAAAATTAAAAACCCACAAAAATGTTTGCTTGCAAAGTGTAGACACACTTCACACTCACACACACATCTTTACTTGATATACCCTGCTTGCTCCCTGTGTTCGAACTCTCTGCATACGTGCTTGCTATACATCTTTTGTGCAGAGTTAAAAATAAAATTTAACCCACATTTATTTATAATTGTTTGATCTATAGTGTGGGTTGATTGTTGATTAAATACATTTTATTGTGGGTCACCGCAGTGACCTCGGTTGTCTCCGCCTTGTGTGAGACATACTTTTTAGACCTCCGATAATCTATGTTTATCAGCTGCCAGTGTTGTTTCGATTATATCTCTTATATGTAATTCTGAGTTTGCCATGCTTATTTTTCATATCCTAGACTGGACTAGGTTCCCACAAGGAGGGAGACCTATCCAACAATTACAGCTAAAAAGATTTAGTTTTTTTATAAAGGGGATGGTCAACTTAAATCTTACTGAATCTGCTTTTATTATGAGATTCTAATGCATAAACTTTGCAATGAAAATTGCTAAAAAAACCTTCAATATCTGCTGAAGATCGATACATATGAGGGTATGTCGAGGTAAACAAATGATGAACTATATATAATACGAAGATTGATGTAGAGAAATTTTCAGAAACAATAAACATCCAGATATATTATTCCTATAGTGCATTTACAGTTCAGGTCATGAAGATGAGTGGAATGATGCACATCTGTTAAATTAACATAAATCTATCAAGCATATAATTTATGTTATATAGTCCATAAATACATGACAAGCAAACTTTGAAATCAGTGACATATTAGATACGCTGCAAGCTAACTAATGTTACAAAGATACAATTGTTTCTCATAAGGATTCAATTCTAGTGAATATCTCATTAAGATTTTCCGATTGTCACTGTCTATAAAAAATGAGAGAAATCAAAAGACTCCAACTATTAATAATATCACAACACAAGTGATGATCGATCTTCTCCAACCAAAGTGATCCCGATCATCACGAAACACCATACAAGAACAAACAAGAGATATAACAAAAATACCATAAGATCAAGTTATAAACATATTTAATTTCATCGTAAGACAGCCAATGAGCAAGTTTTACTTAACCTTGGGCCATTCGCCGAGCATGAGCTCAATATCTAGTTCTTCTTTTGGACTGTGACATAACATAGGTACCATAGATTGGCGACGATTGCAATCGTCTATGAACTCATGGATTCTTGGTCTTTTTTTATTCAATGAGTCCCATAATACCTATATCTGAACATACTTTTAATCATGGCCCATCTTAAAATTAGATTTCCATCATAAACAGAGAAAAAATATAGAATCAAAACGGATCGCAACATACAAATTAGAACCCACAAAAATCCCAACTCCAAGACTTAAACTTACTATGTGGAGGAGACGACGGAGGAGGCGTTAAGGAAATGGAGAAGCATAGGAGGCAGCGTCGAGGGTTCGGTGGTGGTGGAGGGGATGAGGGGATGAAGAAGCAGAGAAGGTGGCGGTGACGGTGGTGTTGGACCTACTGGCCGCGGTAAGGACATGGAGGCAGTAGCTAGGGTTCGATGGTTATTGGTTAGCTTTTGATTTGTGGTGGCGGGGACGGAGATGACAAATTCCAGATTTCCAGGGTAATCACGGGGTTTCCGCGTGGGTATCCGATATTAATCGGGTCGGTGCCCCAAATTACGGGTCAATTCACGTTGGTTACCCGATCCGTGATGGTAAAATGGATATCAACGATTTTTGTATCAAATCTTGTGGATCGGATCGGGTACCCATACAACCCGAAAACCGTGCACACCCCTATATACAGAGTATATACGGCCTCCCTATACTTAGCTTGAGTTATGTCCTCATAGATCAGAGAGAAAAAAAGAGAGAACATAACTCGTACCGAGTATACAAAAGCATAAATAATAAACGAATGAACGCGAAAATAAATGAATGAGAAGTCGACCATCCCTCCTATACTTATGATCAAATAATCCTAAGTATAGCAGACTGTATACAAGGCAAGGAGGTCTAGGGTGGGAATGAACAAATCACAACTCGGATTGTCTCCCCAATTACTTAGGGTAAGATATCCCTAAGTAAAGACAAGAAGAGGAGATAGTGGAGGGGATCGAAGAATGAACAAACTCAAGGTGCACACTGAAGGATATGGTTTGATCCTCAAGCGCATCACGGAAGCGTGAGCGTCGCATCGAATACGACGTGGAGCGACTAGTCGGACTAGTTGCTCGATGCAACGGAATTTAAAAAAATTTATTACGACGAAACCACATGATCCAAGAACACTTCTCGGATCATCTCGTCTAAACCACAAATAAGTAATAGGATTACCTCTTGAAGCGTGATTGCGATCAAGTCTCTAAACGAAGAGACCTCCTGTCTCAAGTCCGATCCGACGAAGGAGACGCTTGCGAGCGCGGGGATGAACCGCGTGCTTCTCGCAATCCATGTTGATGATCCAAGCGGCGGATCTCCTGATCTCGACACACGAGATCCGACGTCTTCTTCATGAGCGAGGCGCATCGAAGGAGACGGAGATCCACGAACAAACGAACGGGCATCATAACGACGATGCCGCGGCGATGGAGAACCTATCCATGGCATCCATGGTGGATGGCCATGAGAGGGAGAGAGAGGGCTGACGCCTAGAGAGAAAGAGAGAGAGATGCTTCTCAAGCATTATGTGTAAAGAGAGAGCATGGGTATGCCTCTCTATTTATAGGGTTTTGGGATCCATGGATCTCAATCCATGGGACATATAAAATCAATGGATGAGATTGATTTATGTCAATCCAATGGTCAAGATTGTTGTTGGTAAAACCAACAAATTTAGGTTAAAATATATTTGACAAAATCAAATATAAATTAGTCCTAAATCAAACCAATAAATAAGGAGAGAATACATACATGGAGATTACAATTCCATGTATAACATGGTGGACGGCCACCCATTCCAAATAGGACATGGGTGCCGCCCACCCCTTTTCTAATGGAGGGCAATCTCATGAGATTACATATCTCCATGGAAATTCTCTCTTTATTTATTTCCAACAACTTTTGTTGGGTTTTATTCTTCAAAAATAATTCACAACTATATTTGAGAATATTGCAATCTTGCCATGGAGAATTTGTGAATCATATTCACAACCCAAAACAACATATAATTTACATTGTCAATTAATTACACAATGTGTATCTAATACACATAATAATTAATCAACACATATAAATTATAATTAGCTCTCTCTAATACATTATAAATCACATTTATAATATATTATGAATAATTGGATATACTATCCACATTATTCTTATCCATAATAATTAAATCAAATTTAATTATATTGGATAACTTATTCTCTTGTGCTCAAATAATATGAATCACATTCATATTATTTACATTTTTGATAATCAAATCACATTTAATTATCTAAGACAACTCTCCTTATAATATGAATCAAATTCATATTATTCATGATAATTAAATCACATTTAATTATCCTTTTTCTTAATGCTCGGATACATATATCAACAATAGAATTATCCATGAACTCTTTCAAGGATAATGCGCTTTCTCCACGAATACTTGGAGATAAGGACAGGGCGATTGTATTGTTCCACGTATAGTGACATGGATATTGAGATCATATCTCAAATCCAGATCGCGGGCCTCCCATAGTTGCTTGATTAAATCAAGACCGCAAATCTAATCTTCTCATTGCATCTGAATCATATTCAGATCAATGTCCAATAATTGGACTAAGATAAGATTACTTCTCTACTGAGAGGAGTCACTAAAATCCAGACTCGTTTCATCACTCCCTAGGAATGGAAGCGTCATGGTTATACAATCGTTTATGATCACATCACCCTCAGGTATTCCTAATACCTGTACATCCTGCATACTGGAAGACTCAGATTAAACCCGAAGTATCGGATCAACTTTATACTATCTACTTCATGGTTTTATCAGTAAGTTTCCCATTCGATCATTGGGAGTCGGTATCGATCATATACTTTCCAAAAGCATATATCATACCTAGGTATTGATCATATACTTTCCAAAAGTATATATCAAACCAACAAATTCAGTCAAGCTTCCAAAGCGAGACGACCGTGCGCACGGAATTTGATTCTTCCCAATATCTCATGAGTGAGCTCATGTCTTCCGGTTCAGTAGTGAACCTGTATGATCCCTTTGAGAGATCGTATTACTCATATGCCCTTATATGCACACCAGCGCACCGGTGTATAGACCTTGATTAGGTCATCAACCTATTGGTCTGCCAAATGTACATACTCAGACATATAGTAACACATCTGTCTCCGGTCAGAGGATGTGTGCCTATATCATGACAGCATATGATATAGGACTTTGGTTATCTCGATCACGTTAAGTCAAGTCTTTGACCTAACTAATCTGACACCTCCGAATCTCTATTCCTATGCAGAGGACCTGCATCAAGAAGTCAGTCAGATATCAGCCTAACTGAGAAAGGATTGCCATCTCTTACTCAGGCTGGAGATCATCTCTTAATAATCATTTGACGGTGCTTGATGAGTCCTCAATCTAACTCATTAGATATTCATCTAAGCACCAGCCTCTATGATTCAATAATTGAATCAACAGCTGTATGATCATTAAGATGGCCATGGTACATAACCCTAATTGCACTAAGGGACCTATTATGCAAATTATGTACTCTTTGTTTCAGATTAAGGAGTGAATTGCAATAACATTTATTGCATAATGGCTCGCCGTGGGCTCGCATGTCCAACAATCTCCCACTAGCCCAAAGAGCCATTTAATGGGCTAATCATTTAAACCCACACTCATGTGACAGTCATAGGCTATTTAGAAAATAGCTAGGTAAGCTGATCAGTCACTCCGTTCCCAAGAGACTACGCCAAGTCCTTTTACGGTACTCGCATATCTCCTAGTAACAGTGCTCGCATCCAATGCGAATGTTGCATCTCATGCAACCGATACTCAATTTTGTTGGTTATAGTGTCCTTGACACTACATCTTATTAATTATCATAACCAGTATTCCCATAATCCTTATTAGAATACCTTCATTCCTGGAGATCTCTATCTCCTAAGGTATCTACAGTTAAGACCCTTATAGATCACTATCTACAAGGTCTTAAACCTTTGAAGATAAGACTTTGAGATTACTATCTCTAAGTTTCATCATCTTTGAAGATATTGTTATTACTACAACTAAGTGTTTTATTTCCAGAGTAGGATTAGTAACAGTTTACTATTCCCACTGCATGGCAGACATATGGCTTTTGTACATCTAGCATACATTCAGCTTCTCACAACTGATGCATAAGTGCAAGCAGTTCTTGCATTCATTTCCTCAACTCTTTGAGGTGCTATCCCTTTAGATTGGTCAGTACCATATCTTAAGGGAAAGAAGCCTTTCTTGGAATTTTCTAAAAAAATGGAATAAGTCCAAGGTGTACTACTAATGTGACGGTCCCAATATCCTCTTCTCTTTGCTTCTGAGCTACTTCAGAACTAAGATCTAAGAGGTATCCTCGAGATCGTATCTCAAGGTATGGAACAACCAAATTATCAAACACTTATTATTTATTCTTATATCATTCTAAATGATTAGAATAATATCTGCATTAAGCACGATGAACACAATGGCACTCCCACTAAGCTTCACATGGTCCATCAAGATTTTATCTGAAATCACAACATTTATAATTTCATCAAATCTTATGTTCCAACTACAAGAAACTTATTGGAGTCCAAAGATGGAGTTCTTCAGCTAGCTGATGAACCTCAGTTTCATCATCTTTATTTATTATAATTAACCCCCTTGCTTATTGTTTTGTCAATAAATCCCTGTTAATGTCCATTAATTAACAGAGTCCTTAATAAATTAAAAACCACAAAAAAATGGCAAAGCAAAAATCAGTGGTATTTTTAGACTCAAAAATACCCTCAAAAATATTTCGGGCCCTTGTTTGATCTCTTTTCGAGTTTTGGTCAACATGAAACTTGTAGATCTCGTCAAGATCTACAACTTTCATGTTTTGAGTTTTCTCAAATTCGACCAAATAAGCCCTCAAAAATCAAAAATACAATCTGAATAATCTGATTGGGCCACGTGGCCCAATCTGGTAGAGCCACGTGGCCCGGTCCTTCTTGCAGCATCCGCCCTTGTTCCTGGCCGTTGGATGACCTTCAGATCCAACGGTTTCTCTTTCTCCACGTGTGCCTCAAACCCCAGCCATCCGATCATTCCCCCGTCTCATCATCACCGCATGCTTGCGCCTCATCAGGAGCACGCCACGTGGCCCTTGCTGAACCCTCCGATCACGCCTCGACCTTCTGATCTGAGCCACTTAATCCACCCTCTGTCCCTTACCGTCAGATCTCCCCCAATCTCTCATCCTCACCGCCCGTTAGCGCCTTTGCCTGCCGATCGACGCGTGGCTGCTCCACAGCCATTCGTTCGCATCGCCCCGATCCGATCGGGTCCGTCACTTAGCGCCCAATTGTCAGCCGTTGGATCTCAAGATCCAACGGCCGACAGTCATCGTCAACCTCCGATTGGCCTTCTCTTTCCCACGATCCAGCGCTCGACGACCACTCGCCCTTCCTATTTTCCTCGCCACTTCAGCCATCATCTCACATCGCCAACCGTCCCACGGTCTTCCCCATTCCTCCACCTCCTCCGCGCCGCACTCCACTACCCACGACTTCCTCCCAGTCATCCCCTATCGCCCTCTAAAACCACGTCGACCACCTCCATGACCAGCCCCCTTCTTCTTCAAATACACCGGTCCCCCCTCCATTCGCCGGTGTCCACCTTTACGTGGGAGGAGGCCCAGCCCTCCTCCGCCTCTCTGTGACAGAGAGGGGCGAGGGGATCGAGCGATGACGACCTCCCTCTCCGGTGATGACCCTCCGCCGTTCTC
Organism: Ottelia alismoides; assembly: GCA_037367405.1. Taxonomy (NCBI): domain Eukaryota; kingdom Viridiplantae; phylum Streptophyta; class Magnoliopsida; order Alismatales; family Hydrocharitaceae; genus Ottelia; species Ottelia alismoides. The sequence continues at coordinate 181,308 of JAZKJV010000498.1, forward strand.
GGCGGAGCTGCGGCGCTCCGCAACCGCTCGAGCTGCACCAGGTGGCTGAAGGTGTTCAGCGAAGACCCGGGCGTCGATCCAGACGTCCAGCCCAAGCCTCCGCTCCACCCCATCGCAGGTAAGCCCCTCTGAACTTCTTTTGATTTTTTATTTGATTTCTCTGCTTTAATTAGGCTCCTCCGGTTAATTTCGCTCGCCATTTACATCTTCATGAGCCTCACCTCCGTTCCCTCTTCCTCGCGCCACTTTCCGTTCACTGTATCCTTCTTCCAAACCCTCCGACATCTCCGACCCACCTCCTCCGCCCTCACGGCGGAGGAGCTTCGAGCTCACCACCCTCTACGCCCTAAGAGCTCTCCACTTCACTTCACGCACGCATGCATGTCTTCCCCTGCTTCGGCTATAGGCCTAACCCTGCAGGTCAACAAGAGGCTTGAATCGCCGGACGTTCGCCGGCGCAAATTTCATCAAGATCGCCCTCGACTTCTGAGCTCCATCAGCCCGAGCCAAGACGCCTAAACATCTTCCCCGAGCTTCCCTCTTCATCGACAACTGCTTGAGGAGCTCTGGGGAGGTCGACAGCAGCCGAGGAAGCGCGGCGGAGGAGGAGCACCTTCGCCGGAGCTCTGACTCCGCCGCCCGCCTTCGGCCGAGGGAGGATATACAGTGACCGTTAGATGGTCCTCGCCCAGCGACCATCTAACGGTTACGATGCCGACACGTCACCAGCCTGAGCCTTCTCCAGACGCCGTTGGATGCGCACCATCTAAGGGCCCCGAGCTAGCCACGCGTCGTCACCAGAGTACAGCCAAGCCTAATGACCGAGCCTCCAGGCTTGGATACTTCCGTGCCTTCTCCGAGCCTGCAGTGAACCCCGAGCCTGGCCGAAGCAACGCCGAGCCTCCCAGCCATCCCGAGCCTAGGAAGCGCGTGCCTGGCACGTGTTCTTCTGGGCTAATTGCAACGAGGCCCCACCGACTTCTTCAATTTGCATTCAGGTCCTCCTTCACGTGCAGATCAGGTGCACAGTGGGTAAATTACATTGAAACCCTCGCGGGTATTCCAAATTGCAAAAATACCCCTGTGCGCGTGGTCAAATTACAGGGAAGGTCTCGATCCTTTGTTTATTTACTTTTTAGTCCCTCCCAGGGGCCTGTATGCAATTTTATTTTCATGTTTTTCTTTCATTTATGCCCTTATCTTTGAACTTGAATATCTTGAGCTACATAGCTCCAATCAAGTTGATTTCAGTTTCGTTTTGAAGCTCTTCTCGTCCTCTTCACTATGGCATGGTTAAATTTCAGATTTGATACTATGAACTGTGATGTATTACTTTATTATCTAAGTGTCTTGATCTCTTTATTTACCATGCCCACTTGTTTAATGATGCTTCTTAATGCTAACTCAGTTTAACTTGCATTTTTTTCTATGGCTCAAGTGACTATGATTTTTGGGGCATAATATTCGCTTTGCATGATCACTTATTTGCATTATAAAATTTGATAAAAAAATGCATGTTTTATGTTTTAATGCATTGTCTTGTAGTGTCTACATGCATGGTTTGACCTATATGCTTCAACTCTACACTTAGTTAAACAAACTTAAATCCGAATAATACGAGAGAGGCTCGTGTCCCTGAGTTCGACCTTGGTATCTTGCCAAGCAAAATAAATTTTCGATCACCTCATTTTGATTTATGGTGTATCTTTAAATGAGGTGATCTCTTTGATGACCGAAACCGGCCCGACTACGATGATGATTACATGTGCTAAAAACACTCTATTAAAGGGCCGATTTTGCGGTTCATCAAATGGCGTGGTGATGAACCTCAGTTTCATCATCTTTATTTATTATAATTAACCCCCTTGCTTATTGTTTTGTCAATAAATCCCTGTTAATGTCCTTTAATTAACAGAGTCCTTAATAAATTAAAAACCACAAAAAAAATGGCAAAGCAAAAATCAGTGGTATTTTTAGACTCAAAAATACCCTCAAAAATATTTCGGGCCCTTGTTTGATCTCTTTTCGAGTTTTGGTCAACATGAAACTTGTAGATCTCTTTCATGTTTTGAGTTTTCTCAAATTCGACCAAATAAGCCCTCAAAAATCAAAAATACAATCTGAATAATCTGATTGGGCCACGTGGCCCAATCTGGTAGAGCCACGTGGCCCGGTCCTTCTTGCAGCATCCGCCCTTGTTCCTGGCCGTTGGATGACCTTCAGATCCAACGGTTTCTCTTTCTCCACGTGCGCCTCAAACCCCAGCCATCCGATCATTCCCCCGTCTCATCATCACCGCATGCTTGCGCCTCATCAGGAGCACGCCACGTGGCCCTTGCTGAACCCTCCGATCACGCCTCGACCTTCTGATCTGAGCCACTTAATACACCCTCTGTCCTTTACCGTCAGATCTCCCCCAAACTCTCATCCTCACCGCCCGTTAGCGCCTTTGCCTGCCGATCGACGCGTGGCTGCTCCACAGCCATTCGTTCGCATCGCCCCGATCCGATCGGGTCCGTCACTTAGCGCCCAATTGTCAGCCGTTAGATCTCAAGATCCAACGGCCGACGGTCATCGTCAACCTCCGATTGGCCTTCTCTTTCCCACGATCCAGCGCTCGACGACCACTCGCCCTTCCTATTTTCCTCGCCACTTCAGCCATCATCTCACATCGCCAACCGTCCCACGGTCTTCCCCATTCCTCCACCTCCTCCGCGCCGCACTCCACTACCCACGACTTCCTCCCAGTCATCCCCTATCGCCCTCTAAAACCACGTCGACCACCTCCATGACCATCCCCCTTCTTCTTCAAATACACCGGTCCCCCCTCCATTCGCCGGTGTCCGCCTTTATGTGGGAAACCTCCCAGCGAGCCCCCGCACCCCGGTGACAGCGATGGGGCGGTGAGGAGCGCGAAGACGAAGGTCTGCCCCGGTGACGACCCCTGGCCATGGTAGGCCAGGTCTGCGGAGCCCCATCTCCGCCAAGCTGCTCCCCGTAGCTGGGGGAGTCCAGCGATGACCGGAGCTCCGCCAGGAGCTCAAGCACAGGCCCCGCTCCGCCCAATCTCCAGGTAAACTCTCTCTCTTCCTCCTTTGATTTTTTGCTTAATTTCTTTGAATTAATTAGCCTTCTCCCGCCATTTTCACCTTCCGATGACCATCGCATAAGCTCCACCGCCGATCCCCCTTCCTCGCGACACTCTCCGACCATCCCTCTTTCTCTTCCAGAACCCTTTCACTCTCCGACCATCCCTCTTTCTCTTCCAGAACCCTTTCACCCTCCGACCATCTCCTCCGCCCTCGCGGCGGAGGAGCTCCGAGCTCACATCTTCTTTGCCTCGACGAGCTCCCATTTCCACACACGCATGCACGTCTTTTCTTCTGCTTCGGCTATTTGTCCTAACACTGCAGGTCTTCACGAGCCTTCGATGGTCGGGGAGCGTACGCCGGAGCCATCTTCGTCACTTCCGCTTCAACTGCCCGAGCTCAGACGCCCAGACCCAGAGACTCCTGGACCTCCCTTAAGCTCCCAGCTTCTCCGACGTCTACCTGAGGAGCTCTGGGGAGGTCTCTATCAGCCGATATCGAGTGGCGGAGCACGGGCTCCGTCGCCAGAGTCCTGTTATCGCCGCCAGTCACGGAAGAGGACGAGGCGCAGCTGCCGTTGGATGGTCCTCTTGCAGCGACCATCCAACGGCCATGACGAGGCCACACCATCGAGTTCATCAACCGTTGGATCCACACGATCCAACGGTTCTTATTCCGCCACGTCGTCACTCCAGGATCGCATAGCAGCCGCCCGATCGTCACAATCGGATGGACTCCAGCCGGCCACGCGTCAGAACCAGAGCACCCCCGAGCCTGAGTGTCCGAGCCATAGGCTTGGATCTGCCGAGTCTACTCCGAACCACATCCGAGCCTGCAGCGGTACCGAGCCGACGCCGAAGCACCTCTGAACCTCCGCTGATCCCGAGCCGACTTCCGAGCCTCGAAGGCGCGTGCTTGGCGCGTGCCTTCTGGGCAATTTGCGGAGGAGCCCACAGACTTCTCCATATTTGCAAGTAGGTCCAGAACATGTGCAGTCCACGTGCATATTGGGCATTTTGCACCTTTGCCCTCACGACTTCCAGTATTTGCAAAAATGCCCCTGTGCTTGTGGACAATTTACAGGGAAGGACTCGTCTTTACTTTAATTGCATTTTAGTCCCTCCCAGGGACCTGTTTGTAGATACTTTTTATGTTTTCTTTGCATTTATGCCCTTGCTTTCTTTGTTGAATATCTTGAGCTACGTTTGTCCAATCGAGTTGATTTCAGTTTCGTTTTGAAGCTCTTCTCGTCCTCTTTATTATGGCATGCTTAAATTTTAAATTTGACACTATGAACCGTAATGTATTATTTTATTATTTAAGTGTCTTGATTTTTTTTATTTATCATGCCTACTTGCTTAATGAGGGTAGAATGCTTCTTAAATGCTAACTCAGTTTAACTCGCATTTTCTATGGCTCAAGTAACTATGATTTTGGGGCATATCACTAGCTTTGCATGTGCATTCATTTGCATGATAAAAAATGTTTAAAAAATAGCATGTTTACTTTATTTTTAATGCATTGTCTTGTCATGTCTGCACGATTTGACCTATAGATTTTTAACTCAACACTTAATTAAATAGACTTAAATCTGATAAATACGAGAGAGGCTCGTGTCCCTGAGTTCGACCTTTGTATCTTGCCAAGTAAAATAAATTTTTGATCACCTCATTTTGATCTATGGCGTATCATTAAATGAGGTGATCTCTTTGATGACCGAAATCGGCCCGACTACGATGATGATTCTGAGTGCTAAAAACACTCTATTAAAGGGCCGATTTTGCGGTTCATCAAATGGCGCCGTTGCCGGGGACACGGCTCATTTCTTTTATTTTTTGGATTTTTGTGTGTTTAATTTAGTGTTTCTTTTTATAGGTCAAATGATCATATATTTTGCATATAAAATTTTTTTCTTTCTTTCTTATTTGATCTCTAACGATTGCTTTTGTGGCAGGGCCCTTGATGGATCAAGGAGGCGAGGAGCAGGGCGTTCTCCGCTGCGAGGAGCCGCAGGAGCATGCTTGGAGCAAAGGAGGAAGAAAAGAAAAAAAATTTCTCGCATTTTTTGTTGCATTATATTTTTAATAATTCGTCTTTTACAGCGGTCTTAGATCGAAGACTCGCGATTGTAATCGAACGATTGTGGTTGTGTGGGGATCGTCCCCACTTGAGTGTCGACCTAGGACTAGGCACGCGGCTCTCCGAGCTCAATTTTCATATTTTCTTGTGCTTGATCGTAGGTAGGACACGCTCTAAATATAGACGCACTTAATCTCGCATCACTTAGCTAAAATTAATGAAGATTAATCACCGCTAATAGATGCATGATTAGGTGCGGCTTTTTCGACTTGCATACATGTTGGACTTGAGTTTTCAAACGGCCTCAGTTTTTTCGCGGCTTTTATCGTCAAATCGCTGCATGATTTCTCGCTTAGCCTAGATCGCGTTTTTCTTCATCGAATACATGTTTTTCTCGGCTCTCATTTCCTAGATTGATCACCTAGGAATAATGGAAAATGGAATGAACGGTAGACAATGATTTTCTGATTGATGTGCTAACCTTAATTCAGTGATAATTTAAAATAAAATTGGGACTGTTAATTGCAAGTCAACCTAAAATGGAGTAAAATTCGGTTTTGGGAGAGCAACACCCGCGCATACGCCTTGATTTTCATTTTCTTCGCGTAAATATCTAAGGCTTTATCACCAATAAAACAGACAAGATAATTGACCAACCTTGGTTGGTTTCATGTGTGAGTTGGTGAAATTAAGGGTTTGCTTGCTTGATTGAGCCGTATATTTTGCGACACACAACCCCAAAACCGTAGTCACTCCATTTCATCTACAAGATTCAAAACCGCTCACTTGTATATTCATCCCTCTTCTTCGTTCACCTTGGGTCCCTTCCGACATCAAATTCCATCTTTATACTTAGGCTAATCTCAGCCTAAGTATAGGGGGGACTCAAGTCCCCGTGATTTTCTCTACTCTCCCTTTCTTGCCTTTATACTTAGGTTATTTCTAACCTAAGTATAGGGGGAGCCCCTCTTAGCTCCCGTATATTCTTCTATATTTAAATGGACCTATGTACTTGTAACATCTAGTGCTATGAGGACATAGCAAAGTTTAAGTATAGGGGGGTATACCATATATACCGTATATTTACTTTAGCTATAATCTGAAAAATTTGAAAAATTAGAAACTTTTTGGCTAAGGTAAAATTCATTGGACTAAGAGAACTCAAAGGATTTCGCGGTTTTTCGATATTATGTTACGCTATTTTTATAAAAATATTTTCGAAAATGATTTTTGAAAATGTTTTAAAAACTTTTTATTTTTGTGTGACATGGTTTTGAAAGATCGCCATCTCTTTTCAAGGAAAGTTGAGTCTAACTTGTGTTTTAACTCTCTTATTAAAATCCATAAAAATCAGAAAACCCCTAAAAACCTTTAGGAGCTATTAGTGACTACTAAGCCCAATTAAGAAAGCCGCGTTCAGTGAGGGTTCGCCCTTAGCAGATTGGATGGTTTAGAGGACATCGCGTAAGGCCCCGTCCTCAAGCAACGGGCTTCGGCCTGTACTTACATCCATATTGGCTGAATTGTAGCTACTTAATTGAGTTTAGGCAGTTGTTATATCTCTTGGAGTTCAAAAAAAAAAGAGAGTGTCTTGTTTTTGAATGAAGAAGTTGGATTAGTCCTCTACATTTTCACTTTCACCCGGGATCGGATTTGGTCAAGAAGACTTAGCTTTTAGAAGTCTTTGAGATTTTAGGTTAACCAGCCTTAGCCATCAGGGTCTTAGACTTAATCATCCACATTCCCCTAAGTTTATAGATCTGCATGCTATATTCCATGCTTAGTCTCAGACATAAAGAATATGATCAGCACATCACATGCACGACTGCGGTTTTTGATGAGATGAGTTGATTTTTCACCCGAGGGATTGGGATGAGGAAGTCGAGTTTGGATTTGATCTAATGATGCTCGAGGATGGGATTAAATCTTTGGAGGCTTCATGAAACCTGAGTGTCAGCAATATTAGCCAGTATGAGAACTTGATTCTTATACTAATCTCTTGACATCAACCTAAGTGCCTGGGTGTGAAAAATAAATAAAAAATTGTTGATCAGTGTGCGCCAACTCTTGGTAAAAGCAGTGGAGCTAGCCACCAATTATACAAGTCAATGAAATTCAAAGAAAAGCTCACATTCCACCAAAGTCAAATATCAAAGAGCTTCCACCAAAGGCGAGCGCTCCCAAACTTTTCAAAGTGTCCACTTGGACCACCGCTATTAGGACCAGGAGTCGGGCTAGCACCAAAAAAGGGCTCTGCATCGTAAATGCTACAAGTCTGGGTGTCGAAGGTACGATAGGTACTCAAAAGAGACACACCCCGGTGTATTCCCAGGAAAACAAGTGTAGACGGCTCCAACTTCTCTTGACGGACGCACTGATCAACACCAAAAAAAATGTGTTGCGTAAAAAGGAACTAGAGAGAATCCTTGTTCCAAATGAGAGGGAGAGAAGAATTGACACAATCCCATGCCCTCCATTTCTGGCCTGCCATCCACATTTTCTAAGTCTGACAACTAAAGAGACGGTGGACTGAATGCAAGATTTGATTTATTCCCTAGTGCTGAGGATTGGGTCCTTAGGAGATTTTCTCGGACCAAGATTTTGGGTGAAGACTTGACTCTACTCTCGAAATTGCAGTCAACACTAAACTCATATCCTTTAGTTTATATGTACATCAGAGAGAGTCTAGAGAAATAGAGGAATTGGAAGCCTCTTGATTAAGGCTGGGTTGAACTCTAAAATTTTGGATCTCTGAAGCCGAGTCGACTTGATCAGATTGGATCCTGTATTCACATGCACAAGGGGGTTAATCCAACTTAGTCATTCTTTTTGATGCTCGAGGACGAGCATAGTTTAAGTATAGGGGGGTGATGAACCTCAGTTTCATCATCTTTATTTATTATAATTAACCCCCTTGCTTATTGTTTTGTCAATAAATCCCTGTTAATGTCCTTTAATTAACAGAGTCCTTAATAAATTAATAACCACAAAAAAATGGCAAAGCAAAAATCAGTGGTATTTTTAGACTCAAAAATACCCTCAAAAATATTTCGGGCCCTTGTTTGATCTCTTTTCGAGTTTTGGTCAACATGAAACTTGTAGATCTCGTCAAGATCTACAACTTTCATGTTTTGATTTTTCTCAAATTCGACCAAATAAGCCCTCAAAAATCAAAAATACAATCTGAATAATTTGATTGGGCCACGTGGCCCAATCTGGTAGAGCCACGTGGCCCGGTCCTTCTTGCAGCATCCGCCCTTGTTCCTGGCCGTTGGATGACCTTCAGATCCAACGGTTTCTCTTTCTCCACGTGCGCCTCAAACCCCAGCCATCCGATCATTCCCCCGTCTCATCATCACCGCATGCTTGCGCCTCATCAGGAGCACGCCACGTGGCCCTTGCTGAACCCTCCGATCACGCCTCGACCTTCTGATCTGAGCCACTTAATCCACCCTCTGTCCCTTACCGTCAGATCTCCCCTAATCTCTCATCCTCACCGCCCGTTAGCGCCTTTGCCTGCCGATCGACGCGTGGCTGCTCCACAGCCATTCGTTCGCATCGCCCCGATCCGATCGGGTCCGTCACTTAGCGCCCAATTGTCAGCCGTTGGATCTCAAGATCCAACGGCCGACGGTCATCGTCAACCTCCGATTGGCCTTCTCTTTCCCACGATCCAGCGCTCGACGACCACTCGCCCTTCCTATTTTCCTCGCCACTTCAGCCATCATCTCACATCGCCAACCGTCCCACGGTCTTCCCCATTCCTCCACCTCCTCCGCGCCGCACTCCACTACCCACGACTTCCTCCCAGTCATCCCCTATCGCCCTCTAAAACCACGTCGACCACCTCCATGACCAGCCCCCTTCTTCTTCAAATACACCGGTCCCCCCCTCCATTCGCCGGTGTCCGCCTTTATGTGGGAAACCTCCCAGCGAGCCCCCGCACCCCGGTGACAGCGAGGGGGCGGTGAGGAGCGCGAAGACGAAGGTCTGCCCCGGTGACGACCCCTGGCCATGGTAGGCTAGGTCTGCGGAGCCCCGTCTCCGCCAAGCTGCTCCCCGTAGCCTGGGGAGTCCAGCGATGACCGGAGCTCCGCCAGGAGCTCAAGCACAGGCCCCGCTCCGCCCAATCTCCAGGTAAACTCTCTCTCTTCCTCCTTTGATTTTTTGCTTAATTTCTTTGAATTAATTAGCCTTCTCCCGCCATTTTCACCTTCCGATGACCATCGCTTAAGCTCCACCACCGATCCCCCTTCCTCGCGACACTCTTCGACCATCCCTCTTTCTCTTCCAGAACCCTTTCACTCTCCGACCATCCCTCTTTCTCTTCCAGAACCCTTTCACCCTCCGACCATCTCCTCCGCCCTCGCGGCGGAGGAGCTCCGAGCTCACATCTTCTTCGCCTCGACGAGCTCCCATTTCCACACACGCATGCACGTCTTTTCTTCTGCTTCGGCTATTTGTCCTAACACTGCAGGTCTTCACGAGCCTTCGATGGTCGGAGCGTACGCCGGAGCCATCTTCGTCACTTCCGCTTCAACTGCCCGAGCTCAGACGCCCAGACCCAGAGACTCCTGGACCTCCCTTAAGCTCCCAGCTTCTCCGACGTCTACCTGAGGAGCTCTGGGGAGGTCTCTATCAGCCGATATCGAGTGGCGGAGCACGGGCTCCGTCGCCGGAGTCCTGTTATCGCCGCCAGTCACGGAAGAGGACGAGGCGCAGCTGCCGTTGGATGGTCCTCTTGCAGTGACCATCCAACGGCCATGACGAGGCCACGCCATCGAGTTCATCAACCGTTGGATCCACACGATCCAACGGTTCTTATTCCGCCACGTCGTCACTCCAGGATCGCATAGCAGCCGCCCGACGTCACGATCGGATGGACTCCAGCCGGCCACGCGTCAGAACCAGAGCACCCCCGAGCCTGAGTGTCCGAGCCATAGGCTTGGATCTGCCGTGTCTACTCCGAACCACATCCGAGCCTGCAGCGGTACCGAGCCGACGCCGAAGCACCTCCGAACCTCCGCTGATCCCGAGCCGACTTCCGAGCCTCGAAGGCGCGTGCTTGGCGCGTGCCTTCTGGGCAATTTGCGGAGGAGCCCACAGACTTCTCCATATTTGCAAGTAGGTCCAGAACATGTGCAGTCCACGTGCATATTGGGCATTTTGCACCTTTGCCCTCACGACTTCCAGTATTTGCAAAAATGCCCCTGTGCTTGTGGACAATTTACAGGGAAGGACTCGTCTTTACTTTAATTGCATTTTAGTCCCTCCCAGGGACCTGTTTGTAGATACTTTTTATGTTTTCTTTGCATTTATGCCCTTGCTTTCTTTGTTGAATATCTTGAGCTACGTTTGTCCAATCGAGTTGATTTCAGTTTCGTTTTGAAGCTCTTCTCGTCCTCTTTATTATGGCATGCTTAAATTTTAAATTTGACACTATGAACCGTAATGTATTATTTTATTATTTAAGTGTCTTGATTTTTTTTATTTATCATGCCTACTTGCTTAATGAGGGTAGAATGCTTCTTAAATGCTAACTCAGTTTAACTCGCATTTTCTATGGCTCAAGTAACTATGATTTTGGGGCATATCACTAGCTTTGCATGTGCATTCATTTGCATGATAAAAAATGTTTAAAAAATTGCATGTTTACTTTATTTTTAATGCATTGTCTTGTCATGTCTGCACGATTTGACCTATAGATTTTTAACTCAACACTTAATTAAATAGACTTAAATCTGATAAATACGAGAGAGGCTCGTGTCCCTGAGTTCGACCTTGGTATCTTGCCAAGTAAAATAAATTTTTGATCACCTCATTTTGATCTATGGCGTATCTTTAAATGAGGTGATCTCTTTGATGACCGAAATCGGCCCGACTACGATGATGATTCTGAGTGCTAAAAACACTCTATTAAAGGGTCGATTTTGCGGTTCGTCACTAGCACACCTTGCTTTCCTCAACCATGAAGCCTTGGGGCTACTTCATATGAATATCCTCAGAGAAGTATTCATAGAGGAATGCAATCTTGACTTACATCATGAAGATGTCATAGTCAAGTTGTGTAGCTATAGTTAGAAATATTCTGATGGGTTAAAGCAAGGTCACTGGAGAGCAAGTGTCATCGCAAGCGATGTCTTCTCTTCGTTGTGTAGCTCATGACTACGAACCGTGCTTTGAAGGTCTCTACCTTCTCATCAAGTTCCCTCTTTTCTCTTGAAGATCCATTTACACCTTAATGGGTCTGACCCATATAGGTGGATCCTCGAGGGTCCATATACAACACTTGTATATGAAATCTACATTAGTCTTTTATTGCTAACATCCATCTATCCATGTCATGATCCTCAGGAGCTTCATCACATGTCATTTTCACATGGAATACATCCTCAAACTTATTTGAAGAAGTATTGGTGTTTCATCTTCAATTATTCTTTTAGTTTCTGATTTCAGGAGCCTCATTATCTTCTCAAGATTAAATGAGTTCCTTTACTTCATTTTATCTTGTTTCTTAAGAGAATCATCCTCTAAGAATCACATTCTCAGATATGAGATCTTTTAAGAATCTCAAGGTCATAAAGTAGGTATACAATACCATCCTTTATTTTCCTAATGAAGTAGCACTCTCTAGTGCTAGATTCCAGCTTACATGCATGAAACCTTATTAAGTATACAATGTAGTCTCTACTACATATATATACCTTGGAAACTAAGAGATAATTATGCTAGGATTAATCATTGATTAAATCATGTCACACATGATCAATTGTATCTCCCTACAACTCTATTGGGTTAAGGCTCATTAGGAGGGATGAGATAGAAATGATATTCACATCTCCATAAGGTATTCCTTGAATTCATCTAATAGGTACAAGCTACCTTGATTAGATCAAATTCATTTCATCTTCCTTCAAACTTTGGTTCTAAACCAAAATTGTGAAATCTTTGAACATTTCAAAGTTTTCTAAGTGAAGAGAAGAAATCTCATATCACAAATAATCACTAATAGATATCACATATCCATAATGTTTATTCTGATATAGATGATTCACATACATCAATATGTATGAGATCTTGAATACCTTAACATCTTACACCTTTCCCAAAGAAGGGTGTATTGGACATTTTACTTTGAATACAATATTCATAAGTATGCAAGTTTTGAAATTTTAGACATTCTAAAGTTTCATCTCTTACTTGTCCATTGATCTCATCGACAGACATATGTCCAAAACATTATGTCAGATCATTGTCAAATGATCTTTATCCTCCTATTGATCTTTAAAGGTTTAATTTTCAGTATTAGAAATCTTAATGAACCATTCATTAATTTTCTAATTTAGTGGAGTCCACTAGATGTAAGATTACTATCTGAAATATCTCCATCATAACTCTTTATGATAGGTCTATTCCAGATTTCATGTTTATTCCCAACATTTCGAAAATAAACAATGAGTGTATTCTAATATCTAGGTCATAGAGACATTCTCTAAGACTAAGGGCTCCCACTGAAAATATGAAGTCTGTTCATCCGGTGGAAATTCTTGCAACAATTGCATCAATTCCAACATGGATGACCATTAAACCTTAAGATCAAATTTCTAATATTCTAATACATATGCAACCAATTGCAAGTGTTATTAGAAGATTGAGATACAATTTTTAGACTTTACCTTATCAAATAAGTCAATTTCAATGATTATATGTAGATTATACTGATGCTCCATCCGAGTCCTTTTCTGAGGATTCTAGACAGACTTGATAGTTATACTATCAACACATCAACTTATTGCAATATTGGCATTCATCCAACTCTTTGGATGGAAATCGCAGAAGTACAATCAACTCTTTGACTATACTTCTTACTCGGGTCCAACCCATGCTTCCACTGCGCTCCCTTTTTATCTCTAAGCAACCATTGCTCAAGACTAAAGGATCTCTCATGTTAAATTCAAAAGAATTTAATGTAAGAGCATTTCGACATTTATACATGCTTCACCCAATTCATACAATATGAATATTATAAAGTTTCATGAATAACAAGAGTATAGACAGTAGAATGATGACACTCATCATCTACATCCATCTAAACTCTTAAAACATAGGTTCAGGTAGGTACTCAAATAATTTGAATATATCATCTCTTATAGAACTACCATTCTACATGATGCAGAGAACCATGTCATTCATGATTAAATGTCAAGAGCACATATGTATGCCAGAAAATCTTTATTGATTTTTATAAGGATTATTTGACAATTGCGATCATCATCGACATGTCACTTCCGAAGTACATTCGATGAGATCAAGACTTATAGAGACATATAAACACTAGGGTTTTAGTCCTATTGTCTTATTCAATTATCATTCCTCATTATTATGAGGAAACTTGCACATTGTAACCACATACATTATGTGTCCAATTGCAAGGATAATATCTGGATCATGAGTCCAATCCATGATATTTTACTGGTTATCATTGAGTATAACATTGAGTGGGATTGATTAATGAAGGATTATCTGAAATAAGTAATTTGCATAAGGGTATATATTTATATATATACATGTTTTACTTTGAATTAGGAATTTTATATCAAAGTTGTCTTGCCATGTCAACAATGAAAGTTCATTCCCTTAATCACTTTCAATGTAAGAGATATACTTACCATTATATCTCAAGCAAGATCTGGGATCTCCTTCCTTATCTTTGTTGCATCCCAATAATATGAGAACCTACAACTCGGATAAAAAGAAGCGGGAAAACATTCCGCCTTGCAAGTCCAACTTGCATCTCCCAATTCGGTCTTTAATACCCGAACCCACCACCCCTAAGGTGATGTTGACCCGTCATTAATTGAACCAACCGTCAACAGGAATACAACTCGCTATGCGCAATCCAATATCGCCCCAATAATATGAGGACCCGATATTGGGGTCACTACGCATACGTCCTTACTCTTTCGAGAAGCGACGAGTCCGATCCAAATGGATCATATGTAGGAGCTGTCACTTCGGACAGGCGTCTCCCACATATAATATCTGGCGACGAAACTCTTCGCCTTGACGGGAGACCATGGATGTCACTTATGTGATCCTCCATATCTTATTCAAATTAAATTAATTTCTATGAATCACATTCATATAATTAATTCTTCCAAGGGAATTATCAACTCTAATCATATTAGAGTATTTTTATTGGACATAATTAACTTAATCATATTAAATTAATTATCAATCCAATTCAATCAATCAAACTTGATTGTCTTACTTGAATATATATGGTATTATTCTCAAAGTACGTATTAATTCGTATTTTAATAATTAGAAAAATACATCTTAATCCTTCGGACATTATCCCGGTCCTACCCGCTGTCATGGCCAGTACCGGCGGGAGTGGGACGGACCGCATACGTTGCAACCCGCCACCCCAGCGATCCCCGACTAGACACCATATCCGCCTCGGGAAAGGATAATGCCAAATTGATTAATTTGTACTTGAGATGATCATCGGTTCTTCAACCGAAATTATACCATATAGTAATCAAAACAATTTTGATTATAAGGAAATTTGCTAGACAAATTCACAATCCTATTCAAGCAAGGAGTTTGATGATTGTGTTTCCAATTATGATCTAGATCAAATCTAATCAATTAATTGGTTGAGGTCAAGTCAATTAAGGAAATAATCATATTCCAACATTTCTCAGATATTTTACATAATTATTTCATGAAATTAGCAATTAATTTCACTAATTGACAATCACATGATTCTTGATTAGGAAAGTAATTTCAGCAGTGACCCCTACTTACTAAAATTAGCATATCTCAATAAATTTAAATCCAAATTAAGCAAAATAAGTTTCCATAGTTTGCTAACTTGATTTACAACAGAACCTATGTGATTTTCATGCATTTTGAGGCGTCTCTAAACAGTAATTAACTCTTTAATTACGTTAAGATTCGCAGTTCCCGTAATAGTGAATACATGTTCATTAAAACTACCATATCTAGAGCATACGAAATCCGATTTACGCAAACTCAGATCCTATGATTTCCTTATTTAATTGGGAAAAAAATCCAAGTATTAAATTCGTGTTTAAACAATTTAAACAGTGCCGAATTTATTTACTAAACAGATCTGCGAAATCAAATGCGATGAAAACTTTCGCGACCTTAACGAACCCAAGCCATCCTCGGTTAGCGAATCATATTCGAAACCATCGACCTAAGGCTCTGATACCACTTGAAGGATATGGTTTAATCCTCAAGCACATCACGGAAGTGTGAGCGTCGCATCGAATACGACGTGGAACGACTAGTCGGACTAGTTGCTCGATGCAGCGGAATTTAAAAAAATTTATTACGACGAAACCACATGATCCAAGAACACTTCTCGGATCATCTCGTCTAAACCACAAACAAGTAATAGGATTACCTCTTGAAGCGTGGTTGCGATCAAGTCTCTAAACGAAGAGACCTCCTGTCTCAAGTCCGATCCGACGGAGGAGACGCTTGCGAGCGCGGGGATGAACCGCGTGCTTCTCGCAATCCATGTTGATGATCCAAGCGACGGATCTCCTGATCTCGACACACGAGATCCGACGTCTTCTTCATGAGCGAGGCGCATCGAAGGAGACGGAGATCCACGAGCAGACGAACGGGCAGCATAACGACGATGCCGCGGCGATGGAGAACCTCTCCATGGCATATATGGTGGACGGCCATGAGAGGGAGAGAGAGGGCTGACGCCTAGAGAGAAAGAGAGAGAGATGCTTCTCAAGCATTATGTGTAAAGAGAGAGCATGGGTATGCCTCTCTATTTATAGGGTTTTGGGATCCATGGATCTCAATCCATGGGACATATAAAATCAATGGATGAGATTGATTTATGTCAATCCAATGGTCAAGATTGTTGTTGGTAAAACCAACAAATTTAGGTTAAAATATATTTGACAAAATCAAATATAAATTAGTCCTAAATCAAACCAATAAATAAGGAGAGAATACATACATAGAGATTACAATTCCATGTATAACATGGTGGACGTCCACCCATTCCAAATAGGACATGGGTGCCGCCCACCCCTTTCCTAATGGAGGGCAATCTCATGAGATTACATATCTCCATGGAAATTCTCTCTTTATTTATTTCCAACAACTTTTGTTGGGTTTTATTCTTCAAAAATAATTCACAATTATATTTGAGAATATTGCAATCTTGCCATGGAAAAATTGTGAATCATATTCACAACCCAAAACAACATATAATTTACATTGTCAATTAATTACACAATGTGTATCTAATACACATAATAATTAATCAACACATATAAATTATAATTAGCTCTCTCTAATACATTATAAATCACATTTATAATATATTATGAATAATTGGATATTACTATCCACATTATTCTTATCCATAATAATTAAATCAAATTTAATTATATTGGATAACTTATTCTCTTGTGCTCAAATAATATGAATCACATTCATATTATTTACATTTTTGATAATCAAATCACATTTAATTATCTAAGACAACTCTCCTTATAATATGAATCAAATTCATATTATTCATGATAATTAAATCACATTTAATTATCCTTTTTCTTAATGCTCGGATACATATATCAACAATAGAATTATCCATGAACTCTTTCAAGGATAATGTGCTTTCTCCGCGAATACTTGGAGATAAGGACAGGGCGATTGTATTGTTCCACGTATAGTGACATAGATATTGAGATCATATCTCAAATCCAGATCGCGGGCCTCCCATAGATGCTTGATTAAATCAAGACCGCAAATCTAATCTTCTCATTGCATCCGAATCATATTCAGATCAATGTCCAATAATTGGACTAAGATAAGATTACTTCTCTACTGAGAGGAGTCACTAAAATCCAGACCCGTTTCATCATTCCCTAGGAATGGAAGCGTCATGGTTATACAATCGTTTATGATCACATCACCCTCAGGTATTCCTAATACCTGTACATCCTGCATACTGGAAGACTCAGATTAAACCTGAAGTA
This sequence comes from Ottelia alismoides, assembly GCA_037367405.1. Taxonomy (NCBI): domain Eukaryota; kingdom Viridiplantae; phylum Streptophyta; class Magnoliopsida; order Alismatales; family Hydrocharitaceae; genus Ottelia; species Ottelia alismoides. The sequence goes on from JAZKJV010000498.1 coordinate 198,517, forward strand.
TCGGATCAACTTTATACTGTCTACTTCATGGTTTTATCAGTAAGTTTCTCATTCGATCATTGGGAGTCGGTATCGATCATATACTTTCCAAAAGCATATATCATACCTAGGTCTTGATCATATACTTTCCAAAAGTATATATCAAACCAACAAATTCAGTCAAGCTTCCAAAGCGAGACGACCGTGCGCACGGAATTTGATTCTTCCCAATATCTCATGAGTGAGCTCATGTCTTCCGGTTCAGTAGTGAACCTGTATGATCCCTTTGAGAGATCGTATTACTCATATGCCCTTATATGCACACCAGCGCGCCGGTGTATAGACCTTGATTAGGTCATCAACCTATTGGTCTGCCAAATGTACATACTCAGACATATAGTAACACATCTGTCTCCGGTCAGAGGATGTGTGCCTATATCATGATAGCATATGATATAGGACTTTGGTTATCTCGATCTCGTTAAGTCAAGTCTTTGACCTAACTAATCTGACACCTCCGAATCTCTATTCCTATGCAGAGGACCTGCATCAAGAAGTCGGTCAGATATCAGCCTAACTGAGAAAGGATTGCCATCTCCTACTCAGGCTGGAGATCATCTCTTAATAATCATTTGACGGTGCTTGATGAGTCCTCAATCTAACTCATTTGATATTCATCTAAGCACCAGCCTCTATGATTCAATAATTGAATCAACAGCTGTATGATTATTAAGACGACCATGGTATATAACCCTAATTGCACTAAGGGACCTATTATGCAAACTATGTACTCTTTATTTCAGACTAAGGAGTGAATTGCAATAACATTTATTGCATAATGGCTCGTCGTGGGCTCGCATGTCCAACACACACCCCTTATACTTAGGACAAAGTACGTCCTATGTATAAAAGCCTGACAAAAGGGGTGACACACACATTTTTTGTGTTAGAGAATGAAACTGAAAACGAAAAGAAGAAAAGAAGAAAAGAAGAAAATATGAAAACTTAGAGTAAGAGTTTTTGAGTGACATTATCTGAATCTTGTGATGCTACTATGGTTAAGGATGTTCCGTTAGTGTAGAGTACTTTGATAGAGTTGGCAATGGTTAGGAAAGTGTTATACTTGAGGTAAGGCTTCAGTAGCTGACCGTTGACGACAAATGGTTGTGTGTCAGGAGACAATTCTAATATCACAATGCTTCCATTGTCACACACTTCTTGGACTCGGAATGACCGTGTCCATTTACTCTTTAATTTTCCCGGGAAGATCTTCAACTTTGCATCAAATAGCCACACTTTCTGTCCAGTCTCGAAGGTCTTTCATCTGATGTGCCGGTCATGCTATCGTTTAACCTTCTCCTTGTACATCAGTGTGTTATCATAGGCATAGTCTCAAAATTCCAGTAGCCTATTTAGATCCTCTTTTCTTTTCTGACAACCTTGTTGTGAGTCCAAATTGCAAATGTTGACTGCCCACAATGATTTATGAATCAACTCCACTGGCAGATGGCATGGCTTTTCATATACAAGATGGTAGGGTGACATGCCCAAAGGAAACTTCTAAGCGGTTCTGTATGCCCAAAGGACTGAGTCCAAGACCTGGGACCAATTTTTCATGTCTGGCTTGACAAGCTTCTGAAGGATCATCTTGATTTCTATGCCATTGGTCTGAGGATGGTAAGGAGATACAACTCGGTGCTCGATGTTGTATTCCTTCGTTAATTTCTTGACCTCTCTGTTGATGAAGTGACTACCCCTATCTGATATCAGTATCTTCGGAATCCTGAACCATGAGATGATGTTCTCTTTCAGGCAGCGGAAAATTGTATGGTTGTCTACAGCTGGAACGAGGATAGCTTCAACCCACTGACTCACATAATCATTGGGAAGAAGGATGTGCTCATATCCATCATTGTTGTGGAAGGGTCCCATGAAATCGATGACCCAAGCATCGAATACATCTGCAATATGAATGATCTCCAGGGGCATTGAATCTTTAGCTGTAAGGGTACCTTTCAATCTTTGACAGACAATGCAACGCTTGACATATGATGCGGCATCCTTAAATAGTGTAGGCCACCATAGGACACACTACAGTACTTTCGCTAACGTTCTATCTCCAGAGTAGTGGCCCACTAGATTCGAGCGAATGACAATGCTCGAGGAAACTATGATGCTCCTCCTGCAGGATACACCTGTGCCAAATACAATTCTCTCCTTCCCTGAATAAGAGAGGATCTTCCCATTGGTAGAAATGGACAGTTGGCTAGAATTTGTCCTTATGGATTTTCATCCAATCTTGTGGATCTACGTCCAAGATGAGGTAGTTTACAATATCACCATACCAAGGGAGTGAATCCACAGACAGGACTCATCTGAAAAGGTATCTGTGATGGGTGCATTGCTTAGTGGAGACTCTTGCTGTTCAATTCTAGAGAGGTGATATGCTACCACATTCTGAACTCCATGCTTGTCTTTGATCTCCAAATCAAACTCCTGGAGGAGAAGGATCCATCTGATCAGTCTAGGCTTGGCATCTCTTTTGCTGTAAATATCAGGAAGCAGAGTAGTCAGTATAGATGGTGACTTAAGATCCAAGCAAATAGGATCTGAATTTCTCAAGGGTGAATACCACAACCAGCAATTCTTTTTGTCACAGTGTAATTTCTTTGAGCTTCATCTAGTGTTTTATTGGCATAGTGAATGGCATAGTGCAAAGTCTGACGCATTCGTCATGATCTCAAAGGGAAGAGACCAATCTTACAGTTGTAGGACTTGAGCTTGAGTGATTAGCTCCTTCAGCTAATTAAATGAAAGGAGAACTTGTTGATCCACATTGAACTCAGTCTCCTTGCACAACAATTCAGTGAGAGGTCGGGCGATGCGGCTGAAGTCACGGATGAATTGCCTGTAGAATCCCACATGCTCCAGAAATGACCTCACGTCTTTGAGTGTCTGAGGTGGCTCCAAATTGGCTATCAAATCCACCTTTGACGGGTCGACTTTCATGCCACGCTTGGAGACGACGTGACTCAACACAATCCCCTCTATGACCCTATAGTGACTCTTTTCCCATAATAATACCAGATTGACTTCACGACATTTCTGAAGTACTCTATCTAGGTGCTCAAGACAAGAATCGAATATGTCACCATAGACGGAGAAGTCATCCATAAACACCTCGAGAAAACGCCTACCATCTCGGTGAAAACTGCAAGCATGCATCTCTGCAATGTCACAGGTGCGTTACACAGTCCAAAGGGCATGCTCCTGAAAGCATAGGTGCTGAACGAGCAAGTGAAGGTCTTCTATTGGTCCTCGAGGTGGTCGCCACTTGGTTGTAACTGGAGTACCCATCCAAAAAGCTGAAGAACTCCTTGCCAACTAGATTAGCCAACAGGCTGGGGGCCCGCCCTATCCGCCCAGCCCGCATATGGACCGGGCTTTGGATGGTGATATTACATAAAGTCCAGCCCGACCCTACCCATGCAATGGCCCGGTTCTTAAATGGGCAGGCTCTGGTCAAGTTCCATACAACCCGACCCATCCCAGCCCAGTCCGTAAAATAATAAAATATTGTACTAACGTATGTTCCCTATATGTTTTACGAAAGACTCCACCTGTAAGGTTGCAAACCTCGTATTATTTTTTTTTAAAAACCCACTCACAAATTCTAGAACCATTGCCCAACATTTTAATGTTTACATATCAAATCCCTGCCCCATTTATGATATGATTCATATCCACAAGAAACCTTCAATTTAAAATCAGAATATAATGAAGTGGGAGATTTGGAAGTGTTGAATCTCGACGAGGTATGCCCTTTCTTCGGCTGCGAGAGAATGAGAGAGGGAGATCGAGAGAGAGTGATGGAGGATGGGAGAGGGCTCCCTATGGCGAGGATGTTCTTGGATGATATCTTCCTCCCAACTGAGGTAGATCTATATATAGGGGCATGTTCACCCCTCGCCAAGTCCGCCCCCTCCCCCACGCCCCGGCGGTTACGGTCTTCCCAAAGACCCGGCCACGCCGCAACCGCCGCCCCCCCGGATCGAGCGGCGACGGTTCTTGGCCACTTGGTCAACAAACCGTTCTACATCTCCCACTTGACCAAAGTGGTCAAGACATATATACTCCCACTATCTGTGTAGTATATACAAGGAGATTTATCATGTGAGGGTCATTATCTATGAAACCTCTTCCTTGACTCAAACATTCCTGAGTCCCATTAAACCAACATGTTTAATGTATGTTCCTGCTACTATTCCCTTAGTAAGGGAATCAGCCAACATGTCACTGGTAGGTATGTAGGTTACCGTGATTTCTTGCTTCGCCACTATATCTTGTATATAGTGATATTGGATCTCAATGTGTTTTCCTTTAGAACTATTAGACCCACTATTGATCAAGCTTATCGCAGCTTGATTGTCACAATACATTTCAATTGGCCCTTTGACCAATTCGAGGCTTAGGTTCTCTAGAAAACGCCTGATCCATACAGCATGAGTGGTGGCCATGCTACATGCAATGTACTCAGCCTCCTGTGTATGTCGAGATACACATCCTTGTTTCTTGCTACCCCAAGAAACGGCTGCACCACCAAACATGAACAGATAACCTGATGTGGATTTTCTATCATCCACATCTCCTCCGAAATCAGCATCGGAGTATCCTACTACCTTAAGCGATTCTGCTTGATACACAAGTTTCAGATGTACTGTCCCTTTCAGATATCGAAGAATCCTCTTTACAGCTTCCCAATGTGCTGGACCGGGATTGCTTTGATATCTACTGACTAAGCTTACTGGATAAGCTAAATCAGGTCGAGTACACATCATTGCATACATTAAACTTCCTACCGCCTGTGCATATGGTACATTTAAAGGTTTCTGCCCCTTTCCGGGACACTGACTCTTAGTGAGTCTTTTTCCCATCACAAGTGGTGTTGGAGCTGGAGTGCTATTCTGCATTCCAAATCTCCTTAATACAGTATGCAAATATCTTTCCTGACTAAGGCTCAATGTCCTTGAGTCCCTGTCTCTTGTTATTTGAATTCCAAGAACATAGGATGCTTCGCCCATGTCCTTCATCTCAAATTCATTGCTCAATTTCTGCTTAATTTCATTGAGCATTTGTATGTCATTACCTGCGAGCAGAATGTCATCTACGTACAATGACATGATTGCAAACCTGCTCCCACTCTTCATGACATACACACAGTTATCCAATTTATTTGAAACAAATCCAAATTGAATAACTTTCTCATGAAATTTGAGATACCATTGCCGTGAAGACTGCTTTAAGCCATATAATGACTTTCTTAACATGTAAACCTTTTTCTCCTGACCTTCAACCTGAGATCCATCAGGTTGTCGCATATAAATCTCCTCCCTTAATTCTCCATTGAGGAATGCCGTCTTCACATCCATTTGGAATAATTCCAAATCCATATATGCGACTATGGCTAAGATCATCCGAATGGATGCAAACTTAGCCACTGGAGAGTAGGTTTCCTGGAAATCTATTCCAGCTTGCTGAGTATAACCCTTGGCAACTAATCTGGCTTTGTATTTATCAACAGTACCGTCAACTCGGTACTTTTTCTTGAATACCTACTTACATCCTATGGATTGCCTGCCTTCTGGCAAATCACATAATTCCCAAACACCGTTTCGCTCGATTGAGTCCAACTCATCTCTCATGGCTGCCGACCATGATTCCGACTCAGATGAAGCCATAGCTTCATCAAAGGATATGGGATCTATACAATCCGTGACATCCTCATCCACGGTGTAGCACGACGCCTCGCATCCATAAAAATGGTAATCTTCCATCCATGCGGGCCGTGTTCTGGGTCTCTTGTTGCCGATTATACTCGTGGGTTGTGTGGGTCCACCCACTTCCTCTAAAGGATCATCATGTTCCATAGGTTCATATTCTACATTTGGATGATCGATATCATCCTCAAGGTCTTGTCTAATGCTCAAGTCGTCTTCATTGTCTGGTAAGACAATCAGAGGTTCTGATTCCTCTACTTCATGCTCCTTGATGAATTTCAAGAAAGGTTGCATCACGACTTTCGATCAGACCTTTAGTTTCATGAAAGAACCTATATCCTTTAGAATTCTCACTATATCCAATAAACTTGCATTTTAATGTCCTGAAGTCTAGCTTGTCCCTAAGCTGACTTGGTACCAGCACATGTGCAACACATCCCCATTTCCGGAGATGGCCCAATTCGGGCTTTCTGCCATTCCATATTTCATATGGCGTTGATTCTACGGACTTGGTGGGAATCCTATTCTGTATATAGTTCGCAGTCAACACTGCCTCTCCCCAGAATTTCTTTGAGAGTCCTGAGTGTGAAAGCATACACCTTACTGCATTCATCAAAGTTCGATTCTTTCTTTCTGCTACACCATTCTGCTGTGGTGTATATGGCATTGTAGTCTGCCTACGAATGCCTGCTTGAATGCAATAATTCTCAAATTCCTTTGAGTTATATTCCCCACCTCTATCTGTCCTAAGAGTTTTGATTAGTTTTCCCAATCTTGTCTCCACTTCCGTCTTATATCTCTTAAATGTTTCAAGTGCCTCCGACTTTCTTCCTAAGAGATAGACATAGGAGAATTTAGAGTAGTCATCAATGAATGTTATAAAGTATTCCTTATTTCTATGTGTGCTGACGCTCAGTGGTCCACATATGTCTGAATGGATCAAACCTAGTAACTCTGTTGACCGAGTTCCATTTGAGAAGGGTTTTCTCGTCATTTTACCGGTCAAACAGTGTTCGCAGGGCAATGTCCTTGCACCTGTGATTTTAGGCAACAAATTTGCCTTAATCATTTGATCCATTTTAGAATTTCCTGGATGATCCAATCGCATGTGCCACAAGTCATAATCAGACAAACAACACAAGGAATAATCAGAAGAGACATTCATTGATTCACTAGAAGTTATTACAGGAAGACAAAATAGGTCATGCTCGGGCACAAACTTTCCCATCACATAGACCTTCTTATTCTTGCCTATAGATACACGCTTATTATAAAACCTAACTTCGAAGTCTTTCTTGAGCAGCACTGGGACAGATATCAGGTTCCGACGTATTCCCGGGGCATATAGTACATCATTTAGTACCATAATACTATCTCCCAGGTCAAGTCTGTATGTCCCAACACCTTCCACGTCCAGGTAGGTGTTGTTCCCCATGAAGATCCTTTGTTCGCCTTTGCTCAGCTCCTTGAAGTCCACCAGGCCCTCCTTCATCTTCGCGATATGTCTGGTTGCTCCAGAGTCGATCCACCATCCATCACTGTCCGTGATGACAGAGTTGCATTCCACGACAGCCGCGAATTCCATCTTCTTCTTGCCTTTATTTTCAGGTACTTTAGAATTTCCCGGCTTCTTCTTATTGGGGCAATTGACCTTGAAATGGCCATATTTGCCACAACCGTAGCAAGAGCCGCGTGGGTATTTCCCACTCTTTCCCTTGAAATTCGCCTTGGAGGGGCCTAGCCTTTTCTTCGCGTGCACGACATTCGCTTCTTCTTCCTCCTCGACCTCAAAGATCTCAGCTTTCGATCTTTGTTTGGAGAGGTCCTGCTCAATTGCCAACTGTGCAGGTAAGTCCGTCACGGACTTAATGTTGCCATTCATCCTCAGAGATGTGGCAACCATGTCGAATGATGGAGGGAGACTTCCTAGTATGGCCGCGATTTGCATCCTCTCCGGAATCGCGCAATCAGCAGCCGCAAGATCCTTGGCCATCACAATCATCTTATTCACGTGCTCGAGGACGCTTTCAGATTCTTTCATTCTACACGAGTTGTACTTGTGTAGAAGAAGCTGGACGCTCACTTCCGATTTGGAGTGGTATTTGTCCTTAACCGCGGTCCAGAGTTCGTAAGCTGATTCACAGGTCTCGAAGACCCGAATCAGGTTCAGATCCATATGGGTTAGCATAAAGCTCCTAGCCCTATTATCTATTTTCTCCCACTGTTCGCGAGACCTAATTTCATCCACAGTTGGATTTTCAGATAAGATTGGGCCAGGTTTGTCTATGATAGTGTGTATGCTATCGTGTAGCAGGCCATAGTAGATCTTTCTACTCCACAATTCGTAATTAGTACCATTCAGGTACTCAATTTTCCCTACCTCAGTGGCAATCATCTTTCTTGTCATTTTGGTTGATCTTCAACCCTATTAGGGTTTGACGTTCCAGGAAAATAGAAAGAGAAGCCGCCGCTCCTTTCTCCACGCTCACCGCACCACACGACCAAGAACGCCGCCGATGCGAGGATGGAGCAACGATCGGGATCGCGGCCCTGATACCAGTGTTGACTCTCGACGAGGTACGCCCTTTCTTCGGCTGTAAGAGAATGAGAGAGGGAGATCGAGAGAGAGTGATGGAGGATGGGAGAGGGCTCCCTATGGCGAGGATGTTCTTGGATGATATCTTCCTCCCAACTGAGGTAGATCTATATATAGGGGCGTGTTCACCCCTCGCCAAGTCCGCCCCTCCCCCACGCCCCGACGGTTACGGTCTTCCCAAAGACCCGGCCACGCCGCAACCGCCGCCCCCCCCGGATCGGGCGGCGACGGTTCTTGGCCACTTGGTCAACAAACCGTTCTACACTATTGGTCCTCGAGGTGGTCGCCACTTGGTTGTAACTGGAGTACCCATCCAAAAAGCTGAAGAACTCCTTGCCAGCTAGATTAGCCAACAGGCTGGGGGCCCGCCCTGTCCGCCCAGCCCGCATATGGACCGGGCTTTGGATGGTGATATTACATAAAGTCCAGCCCGACCCTACCCATGCAATGGCCCAGTTCTTAAATGGGCAGGCTCTGGTCAAGTTCCATACAACCCGACCCATCCCAGCCCAGTCCGTAAAATAATAAAATATTGTACTAACTTATGTTCCCTATATGTTTTACGAAAAACTCCACCTGTAAGGTTGCAAACCTCGTATTATTTTTTTTAAAAAACCCACTCACAAATTCTAGAACCATCGCCCAACATTTTAATGTTTACATATCAAATCCCTGCCCCATTTACGATATGATTCATATCCACAAGAAACCTTCAATTTAAAATCAGAATATAATGATGTGTGCGGTCAGGCTCATCACTGTCACGTAGGCATCATTTCTTCTTCCCATTTCTCAATGTAAATAATATAAAATATTATAATCAGATTTATAGAGACAATATCCGAAGATTCCAAATCTTAACATTTTATATAAGGAAAAATCCCCATCCACTCATCTAACTCGAGTTGAATGCGATATATTTTTCAACAAAAAACACAAAGAATAAAGAAGTAATAATCCAATGGGCAAGCACGTCGTTTCATATTTTTATTTTCAAATATGCACACTCCTTCGACCATTTGTTGAGTGCAAACAACAAGTGCCAAGTGCAGCATTGCTCCGGCCACATCCACCGGTGATCTCCCTCCTTCCATCCACTTAAAGGAGTGTTTCGAGTGCTGATAACGCAGCTAAATGCTAACTGCCGAGTATTGATGACCATCCTAAGTGTGGAGTATTGGCAAACCTATCGAGTGTCGAGACGACATTGCCGACTGTCGATTATGAATGACACTGCCTAGTGCCGAACATCGAGGCTCTCATGGGCGAAACGAACACATGTCGTGTGATTGATCTTTCTATTTGGCATGTGTGAGCTTACAAATTCTTATTTCAATATCTACAACATGTATAATGTGTAGAGGTTCTTTAATAATTTGGTTGCTAAATATTATTAGTGACGACTTTGTTGAGTATCGAGTGCCAAGACAACGTTGTCGGAGTGTCGAGATCTCATTCACACCATTTCCTGTGAGTAATATTTCCATCTTGAGTAAGATTATAAAATTATGATTCCATATATCAATATAGTAGAGTTCGTTATTTAATTTCTAGTCAAACTCAAACATCGTGTAATTATAATTTTAGAATGTTATTGTCTTTGTTTTTTAATCACCTACAAATAAATTATATTAGTATGCCTAAATCTCAATAAAGAGAAATTATTAATATAGTTATCTGTATGATAAAAGGAGTACAAATTCTCAATAAAGAGAAATGTTAATATTGTTAACATAGTTATCTGTGTGAAAAATGGTTAATATAGTTGAGTGTAAACTCTAGAAACTTTATTGTAATTAGCTCTAAAATCAATTATTGATCTTCATGGAAAGAAGAATCTATTGGTTTCTTAATAAATTTTTGTACCTAGAGATTTTAACCAGAACGTAATGTAATAAAACTATAAAAATCCTAGGTTAGAAGTAATGCATGGACTAATTTATTAGTATGTTGATTCTTTGGGCTAAAAGTTGACCAAAATAAAAATTAAATCTAATTGATTGAGTAAAGATCAATTCCTTTTAAATTTTACGTGAATTAATAACAAATTAGACAGTAGCAATTTCACTGCAGTAAAAAACTTATTTTGCAGATTCAATAATAAATAATTAACTTTCTTTTTGTTTAACAAAATATATGACTACTAATAAAAAATAACGGGATAGACATAAATGTCGTACATGGCATATTTATGTGCTAATATGAATGCGTATGTAAAAATCCTTGAGCTAGACATGACACTTATTTTGTATGATTTGACTTGATGAAAATAATTATAAAATAATGTATAAAAAATAAAAGAATTTGAGAAAATAAGTTTGAGATGACGCTAAAATGGTTCAAAAAGCGGGTTGAATCAATCTGCTGAACTCTTGCTAGTTAACATGTATTGAACTGGATGCGAATTAAAAATGTTTAAGTTTGAGAAAAATTACGACGCTCAATCAAGTATATTAGAAGATTAAAAAACAAAAACTAGATCAGTCATCTCAATTAATATTTGCTTACTAAAGATGCATTGAATTCGACCATATTTGTTTGCTTCCATCTCTTAGCTATTATTTTTATGCTTTGATCACGTATTTGATCCATGAAATTGCTCCCATGTATTGTAGATAAAAATTCAGCTCGAGACATTTGTTTGATTGAAATTGAATTTCAACATATTCATGAAATTTTACAATAAATAGAGAGTTATAATTAATATATCTTTTAATGTCATAAAATAGGATGGCAAGTGGTGATGGCGAGAATAGGATGTCAAATAAAAGGGTTCGAGAAAAGGAAATACCATTGATGAAAGAAGATGGTTTCAAAGAATATTAAGAATCAAACAAAGAGCGTAGGTTACACTCCAAGGTTTGGAGAGATTTTAGACGTGTGGTTGACAAGGAGAAAAATAAAATTAAGGCCATATGCAAACATTGCCATGATGAGCTTACTGCTAAAGTATCTAGTGGCACTTCTCAATTAAAACGCTATATTGACAATCATTTTAATGCTCTTAAAATTGAAGTATGCATGAGTTTTACAAGCTTAGTGTCGAGAAAGGATATGATGGCACATGTTCCGTTAAGAATCACAAATTTGATAATAATGAACTTAGAAAATACATTGGGATGTTTGTGGTTGAGGGAACACATCCCTTCTCAATAGTAGAAGAGAACACATTTAGAAGAATGATTTTGCACGGGAGATGATGGCACATGTTCCGTTAAGAATCACAAATTTTATAATAATGAACTTAGAAAATACATTGGGATGTTTGTGGTTGAGGGAATACATCCCTTCTCAATAGTAGAAGAGAAAGTCTTTAGAAGAATGATTTTGCATGGCGAAATCCTGAATTCAAGCCATTTGGACGACATATTCTAAAGAGAGGGCTTATGTCATTATGTGTGAAGGAAAGAGATTGCTTAAGAGATTCGTTAGAAAATATACTTGGCCGTATATGTTTAACAACCAACAATTGGAAAAGTCAACACACTAAAGAAGAGTACATTTGTGTAACTGCTCATTTTATTGATGCAGATTGGAAGCTAAACAAAAAGATCCTACGATTTAGATCTCTAATACCACATTATGATGGAGTGTGCATTGCAAATGAACTTCATTTGTTTCTTCGTCAATGGAAGATTGAGAATAAATTGTTCTCTATATCAATAGATAGTGCAAGTTACAATGATTCCATGATTACATTTGTTAGAAGCTCTCTTATAGACAAACAATTTCTTGTTTGTCATGGTGAGTTCTTTCACATCTGTTGTTGTGCGCATGTTTTAAATTTGACTGTGCAATATGGATTGGAATCTATTGCTCTAGTTTTAGATCGTATTCGTGATATGGTAAAGTACACTGATAGATCGTCTAAGAGAATGCAAAAGTTCTTTGACATTGCTGAGAAGTCTTTCAAATTGCAAACTCTGAAAAAATTTAGGCTTGACATGCCGGTTAGGTGGAATTCTATCTATACTATGTTGGATCGAATGTTATAGTACAAATATTTGTTCATGCATTTTGCTGGGCGTGATCAAACATTGAGAATTTTTATGATTTCCGAACAAGAATGAGAGGATCTAAGAATTCTGCATCATTTTCTGAAGGCATTTTATTAGGTGACATGTTTGTTTTCTGGTAGTAAATACCCTACTTTGAACTTATATTTCAAAGGTGTATGGAAGATTCACATGCACTTGTTGGAGATGGTTAATGGACTGTACACATTTTTAAGTGGTATGGTCAAGGGTATGCAATAAAAATTTGACAAGTATTGGGGGGAGGACAATGCCATCTTGAGTTGTGCCACAATCTTGGATCCACATTGCAAATTAAATTTTTTGCAATTTTGTTTTGGAAAGGTTATGGAGCTGAAAAAGCAGGAAATCATGTTGATAAAGTGTTAGGTACACTTCGAAGATTATATGAAAAATACAAACATAAAAATAGTGAAGTTCATTTAATAGACTCTTCTACTGGAGACTACTTTGGCTACCAATTTGATTTAGACGATTTTGAAGATTATTCCTTATTCGTATAAAAAATTATTGTTCAACCAATCGAAAATCTCAATTTGAACTTTACTTGGATGGACTGACTCTTGATTTGAATATGGACTTGGATGTTTTGGAGTTTTGGAGTAAATCTTCCATGAGATATCCATAGCTTTCTGCAATGGCACGAGATATTTTTACAATACCGGTTACTACAGTCGCCTGTGAATCAACATTTAGTTTTAGTGGAAAGACAATTAAGCTCCCTCAAATCAAAAACTGTGCAATCTTTGGTTTGTCTTCAAGATTGATCTCGTGGATCAGGTAACTTTCCATTTTTTGATTACTCATTTACCATCTCTAAATGAAATTATCTTTATATATGCGAATTTTATCTATTGTGTAGATACATCAATTTCCAAATGTGATGATGGAAGTGGTTTTACTGATGATGAAGTCGAAAGAATGGATGGAGAGTATGATAGTAATATAGCCGATTGCATTTAGGTAGCTTACAAATCAACAACTTTGAAAATAAGTTAATATTACAATATTTTAATTTTTATTACTTTCTATTTGTAGGTGTTTTGCTGGTAAATATGGACGTGACACAAGTTCTACACTTTTACAATCTTTTGACGTCATTTAATTACTCATGGTGGATTATTTCCGAAAGTCATGTTGAACTATTTGAATTTTAGTTGCCATGCCAAAATATTTTAAACTTGTATTAAGTTGTTTTTTAACTTATGTCCATGTTAAACCCTTTTTCTAAATTAGTTGATCATGTTGAAGCATTCATATCTATACATACTTAGTCATGTTAAGATATCTGATTTATATAATATTATTATTTTCATGGTGAGTTGGTTTATTTTTTTCATAACCATAAACAAACACTTGAAATTATTCTATTTTATCTCTTCGAATATGACTAGTATCAAGTATCAACAAATCTTTGTAATGATGGGGGAAAAGTCATGCTAATAGTACGATGATGACAAATTCAATAGGATACATAAATAAGAAATATGATGGAAGATGGTGAAGGGAAGCTATATATTCTTATGATATGTTTATAACGGGTCATGTTGAGACTTGAGGCCTATATTATTCATCAATCTATAATAAGTAATCTTATAAGTTAAGCATGAAGGAAGAATGATGAAATAAAATTGGTAATAATAATAAATGTGTAAATGTTAATGAAATAAAACAAAATTTCGCATTAGATTCAAAAGATGTAATTAAGATTATTCAAATTAATTACTGCAAAGTTAATAGGTTCAATAAATATATTTTTACTAAGAAAACGTCATACCAGATAGTGGCCCATGGGCCAGCCTAGCTCGGCTCGGCCCAGGCTAGGCTGGTCTTGGGATATGAAGTATGGCCCATGGATAAACCAGACCCAGGCCTTGGACATGGCCATTTTGAATGTCTTCTCATTCGGCCCGGCCCGATGCTTGGCCAGGTTTATTGCCGGCTAGTCTTTCCAATACTGATTAACGAATGGTAAGGAGATGTGGTCCTTCTTCGTTGATGCATTAAGACGGGTAGTCAACACATACATGCCAGGATGTTGGTATTTGAGTAGAGATCTCATCTCCTCTGTCATTTGTAACAACATTGAGTCCTGATATCTTCGAAACTACATGCAATGGGCTCACCCATTTCAAATCAGAGATGGGATAAATGAAGCATGCATCATACCATTTCGTGATTTCTTTCATGACGATGTCCTACAGATTTGGGTTCAGTCTTCTTTGAAATTCTCGGGACGGTTTGGCATCTTCTTCCAAATAAATGAGGTGTGAACACAGAGCATGATTTATCTCATGGAGATCTGAAACGTGCCAACCAAGTTCCTTGTGGTTTTTCTCTATAACCTCAAGAAGTAGAGATTCTTGATCCGGGGTCAGCCTGCTGATGATGATGACCAGATACATTTTCTTTGCATCAGCAAGGAAATCATACTTAAGGCCTGTCGGAAGTGACTTTAATTCATGTTCTGATCTGGCATGCTTCTCGATCACTTCAGAAATTGTGCTGGTTCAGAGATGATCTATTTGAACCTTGGAGGAATTTTTGCTCATCTCAGTAAGTTTTTGTTCAATTGACAATGTATCGAATAGAGCTGCAATGAATTCATCATGTTTGGGTAGGAATGAATCATCAGAGTTGAAGAGATGCATCAACAATTTTGATTTTGTCTCCCATGTACCATTGGAGCTTGTGTCGACTGTACTTTCCAAGTCATCCTTAAGAGAGAGGATTTCTAGGGTCCAAGTGTCATTCAAAGAGAGGTGTATATATCTCTGTAATGAAATCATAGTCTACTTCAGGCGATGCTGCATGACTTTCATCAAACATGACTTTAGGCCCGCTGACCATGTCTATTGTAATTCCATGATTGCTAGAGTTGAATGTGATCTTGCCAGACCCGTAGTCAACTACAACCTCTACAATACGCAGGAATGGTCGTCCAAGGATAATGGGGCTCTGGAGTAAGGGTGCAGGAGAATCCATATCAAGGACCACAAAATCTACGGGAAACTGTATACCATGCACCTTTACCACAACATCTTCCAACAAACCTCGGGGTCATTTTACGGATCGATCTGTGAACTGCAGGATCATGTATTTTTGCTTCAATGGACCCAGCCAGAATTCTTACAACAATGAAGAGGACAAGAGGTTGATGGAAGAACCACTATCAAACAGAGTCATCTCAAAGACTTGGTCAAATATCTCGCATCTAATCAAAGGTGCTCCTTTGTCTAGCTTCTTTTGAGAGAGATTGTTGATTGTTACGACTGTCGCCATAGTTAGGACATGCTTCTCTACATGTTGACTTCTATTGTTGCATGTTGACTGATGCTTATTTGTACATGCCTCCTTCAATCCTTTCTTTACAGCGAACATGTATTCCATGGATTTCATCAATGGCATCTCAACAGTCAAATTATTAAGAATATCCACAACTCCAGGACCAGATAATGCACTTTTCTTATTTGCAATTTTTTGGATTTTTCCAATGCACCAGGAAAAGAAATATTTACATTACTGAAATTAAAAGAAGTGTTCTTATTTACAACAAGATTCTTGTCTACAAAATTCTGTACATCCTGATAGCAAAAAGGTGTACAAGCTGGAAGTGAAGATTCTGCTACTCGTAGACAAGCAAAATGTGATATATCTGCTCCATCAGCTGGCATAGGATCAGATGCTATTGCTGGCTCTTTCGTGGCTGGCGTGAATTCACGTCGACTGCGAATATCTTTTTTGTCCTTTTGTTTTTTCTGATTTTTTGTTGTTTTTGTTGGTGGCGGTGGAGATGGATGGTAGCTGGCATGGCTCCTCCTTCTTCTTCTTTGTCACCCGAACATGTAGCTGGCGTGGCTAATGCAGAAGATGACGAATTACCTATCAAAGCTTTATTCTTCCCTTGGTTTGTGGTAGATGGAGGCAGAGTGCTACCACTCCTGAGAGTAACATCATTAGATAAAATGAAATCATAACTATCTGACTTGACCAGCACAGACGAGACATCACATTCTACCTGCTCTTTTCTTTTAAAATTATCGGGATGTGCTTCGACCTCACCGTAATGGGAGTTTTGGTGGCGATCAGGTCATCAAGCTTCTTCATCATTTCTACTAGACCCTTCACAAGTTGGGACAAGTACTCCAGGGTCGAGTTCACTGGAGTTGCCTCAGAAGTTTCAACGTGCAAACCACGATGTTGCTGACTGTTGAGGGGTTGAGGCTGGGATGGTTGATGGTGTTGTGGAGGAGGAGGGAGCTGATATTATTGATACAGAGGAGGGGGATACTATTGCTGACTAGCCGCGTACTGATGATATGGCTGCTGATGGTAGTACTACGGCCGGGCTGAAGGGATTGTCTCCAGTTGCCTTGATAATATGGAGACTAGCGAGTCTGGAACTGGGGTTGAGGTTGAAAGGATTGTCCACAACGACCACCCTGAGGTTGGTGGTGAGGCTGATTGGCCGGTGGCTGACCCTGGTGTTGCCTCGCAGGACGGGTCAGCTGCGCATCATTCCTCCATACATCGTTGACTTCCTGAATCAGTGGTGGAGGTGGAAATGCTGGATCCGAAGGGGGAAGGAAGTCTTGTTGGTAAACCACCATCTGCTGTTGCAGCGGGCCCTGCTCGGGCGCATGCACGTAGTATACGTGCTGGATGGTTGGTAACTGTTGAATCTGCTGAGGCTGATGTGGTGGTGATGGCTTATCTTTCTTCTCAACAGGAGTCAGTGTAGATGGTGTCGCCGACTGAACAACGCTGATGGTGCTCACCAGCAGCTCCAACTGCTTGGTGATCTGGTCTAGCTTATCCAGGTTTTGAGTCCTTTGTTCGATCACAACGAGCTTCTCAAGATCATGTGACCGTTTATTAATGATATCAACCTTCGAAAGATTGCCCCTGATGATACTGAGGTTGGAGATCTCATCTTTCTATGTCTCTCAAGCTGCTGCCATAAGCACTGGCTATTGGAGGACCTGGGGTTATCTCTGATAGGCTCGCGATGAAGATAGGGTACCTCTCCTTCGACCATTTCCTCGAAAATATGCCATACCACATCTTCATCCTCGTTGAAATGAGATCATCCGCATGCAGCATCTACTAACCTTTGACTTTCTACATTCAGGCCCCCGAAAAAATGCTGGACCAAGCCAGTCTTTGGTATCTCATGGTGAGGGCACTTTTCCTACATGTCTATAAATTGCTTCTAGGCTTCATGAATAGACTCGTGGATGGCACATGGGAAGTTGCTAATCTTGGATCGTATTTTGTTGAGCCGACTGAGAGGGTAGAACTTGTGAAGGAACATAGATTTAAGTTCCTCCCATGTCATCACAAGATTTCCCAGATGATTGACCCAGCATAGGGCCTTCTCTTGTATGCTAAAGGGGAACGCCATCATCTTCACTACATCCAATGGAATGTTGGAATAGTGGATAGTTCGAAAGATGCGTGAGAACTACTGTAGGTGCATGTATGACTCCTCGTTGGTGTTCCCGTGGAATGATGGTAGAGGACCAAGGAATTGCAACTTGAGCTCGAAGTAAGCATGTACCGGTGGGATGAGAATCCACTCGGTCATCTGGTTGTCTACAAGGTTGTATGTATCCTTCAATGTTGGTTTTTGCCTCTCACATTCCGATTCTTCTTCGTCAGGGTCATTACGGGGTCTGTCTCCTTCTCCTCCTCCTGATCAGTTCTGCAAATCATTTAGCATGTCCTGAAATGCAATCTGGATGAGAGCCTTCTCTGTCAGTTGCTCTTGTATGGCCTGTATGGATGCCATCAACTGAGCATTCACCTGGTTTTGGTTGGGTCCCTGACCCGATTCCATCTGTGGAGGTTGCTATCCTTTTCCTTTTCCCTAAGGTGCCATCTCTTGTTCTGAATCAGAGGAGATGAATTCTATGTTGGGATCCGGGACTGGGGCTGGCTTCTATCTGAAATGAAAAGAACCCTAATGAGACCACTTGAAATTGAATTCTAGTTGCCAAGATGAATCTATGATTAGGGTCAATCCCAGATTGTTGTAAATGGAGAAAAAGATGTAGACTGAAATCGACTCACATTCACAACAGAGGGTGTAGGACAATAGTAGCCCCTGTTTATTGGATGTTAAAAGGAGATAGAAAGAAGATGAGGAGTCTAGAGACCGGTCTGCAAGGTTTGGACCAGGTTCTCGGGAATTGCCTTGAATTATTGATGATGTTAAGTTTATGGAATCGATGTGGACGTTGACAGGATCCCGACTAAACCATCCATGGATCGCCATCGTGGAGCAAAAAAGGAGATCGATACAGGAGGAAAGATACAGTGGTCAACGAGGAATAAAAAAGGAGTGTAAAATAGTAGAAAGGCTCGAACTAAATAGGGGGTCAAAAAGGAAGGCACACATGATAAAATTTACGCAAATGCACGTGACTTTATTTTTGAACCTTAATCTAGATCCATACAAACACAATACAAAGTTGGGATGACCAACTCACACCATGTGAAGCCGTGAAGGATCGACTATTTATTATCTTTTCATTTTTAGAGATGTTATATCAGGCTTATCTTTTAACAAGTCCTTAACACGCTAACCTGATAGGAGAAAAAGTACTGCTAGAAAAGTATCATATAGTTGTCCTCCTCCTTTGTCACCTATAGTCTGTACTTTTTATGTTCCTTATAACCCTTCCCGAAGTCCTACTCAGCCAAAGAAATAGAGAGAGGAAGCTGATAGGTGAAACCACTACTTCGATCCTTGCTTGCAATGGAATCACCCGTGAGCGTACAAGCACTGCTTGGACGTAAATCGATGAGACAAACATGCCTGTGAGGGTGTGGCCTAAGCTCAGTACTTCAGACCAAGTCGATGTTCCACACAAGGCGGGAACACCATCGCTGACAAGGCCCTACTCGGTCATGTACGATAGAAGCGCCATTACTTCGGAAATCCATGCGATACACAAGGCTGTTACAGATTGGATTTTTGGCTCTAATCCTTAGCGGGTCGTGCCTTGCTCATGGGAGGGGTTTTGGTCCCCTTCTAAGTTACCGGAAAATAATGAAAACTTTAAGAAATCAAAGCGATGATAGTCCATTAGATTTTAATTAAGGTCAATGTTTATGTTCTAAATACTCAAAATCAGAGGGAGATAGTAAAAAGGTCATGCAAGTCGATTCGATTATGGAAATCTCACCATTGAATCTAATGATGCATGCTGAGTCAGAGGACTTATAGTGCTTCCCATCTCTCTCCATGTGGTATGCAACATAGAATTTTTAAACCTATCTACATGGCTGTATGCAATCGATAAAATCGCCTTAAACAATAACTGTTATTAGTCGTGAAGAACCATATGTTAATTATTTAGAAATGAGACTAAGAGTCCGATCTAGATGCCACTTGGTGCCCGCCACTACAGGTCCTGCCAGCGCTGCAAGTGACCTCTCTCGGCACGCGGTCTCAAGTCCAAATAACTAACAATTATTAATTTGACTAGATCCAAATGTAGGAGACTATAGGTACATGCGTTCTTATACTGAGATAAGCAACCTAAGTCTAGGTCTCCATACACACAAAACAAATAAAAAAGAAAGACGAAAAACTCAAAACATCGAGAAATAAAATAAAAGAATGCAGTGAAAATGCGAAAAACCACGACGAGGCCCCTGATGAACAATCACCCGGGCACTGGACCTCGTAGAGTGGAGTAGTGTCCAATTCTTAATTATTACAAATTAATGAATCCCTCTCTCACTAATAAAAAATGAATCTAATTTAATTCTATGCTAGATATTCTCTCCTTGCTCCATTTGTCGACTCTCTAACTTGTCAAAAAGGTGAAGACCAGTCTCCACCAAGCTTGGTTGCCTCGACTTCCTAAGAAGCTGTCCTCGCATAGTGGCCCCTCGCAACAAATTCACAAATAGATATAAATTAGCACAAATAATCAAATAAAGTTATCAAAAAGAATTATGTGCAAAGAATAATTGAATAAATATGTACAAGAAAAATGAGTCACTAATTACATCAATGAATGAATAAATATACACAATAAATATCATAAATAAATGTACACAAATTAGGCTACACACATTTCTCCTCGGCAATGACGTCATTTGATAACCGAGATATTCTGTCGAAGTCATGTCAATCCACGAGGCGGATCAACAGTCGTCGAGGCGACCTCAGACAAAACCCCAGTTAGTCAACAATTAACCTACAGTGTAAGTCAGGCAATAAATAGCAAAAAGTGGAGTTAAAATTATTATTCTCTAAAAAAATAAGTGTTTAGCAAGAAAGTATGTAGAGGTCGAACCACTAAGAGCAAAATTGGTAGCCTACGATTATTGCTAATCAAAGTATATTATATACAAACATATCCTTCATTATATCTTTTTTTGTGTGTTTTTAACTATATATATAATTTATAAATATACTACATAAATGTAGATTAAATATATATATATATATATTAATTTTTTGAATTCTATTTTTCCTTTTCTTTTTAATATACAATAGTTTATATAAGACTATATACATACTATATAGAGTAAAATGCGTATAAGCACTAGTAAAAATAAATAAAATACAGAAAATAAAGAGTTTTTTTGGATTTTGTATATTTTCTAATATTTTTGTGATTTTTTTCTGGAATTTTCGCTAATTTTTATATATATTTAAAATAAAAAATATCCCAAATCAAGGATGGAATAATAGGCCAAGACTGAAATGAAGATTAAAATAGCAAAATAGGTCCAAAATCCTTCAAATCAATTTTAATACGTAGGTAATAATATAAATAAAATTCAAAAATAGAAAACATGTAGATTTTTTGGTTATTTTTCACATTTTTATAAAGGATTTTGGAGCTTTTTGATTTTTAGTCTTTTTCTATTTTTAGGGATTTTTGGTCTGGAGTTAATAAATACTAAAATAAACAACATATAATTTATTTGAGAATTTTTCAAAATGTTTTTCTATTGTTTGGTATTTTATAAATTAGATAGGGACAAAAATGAGCTCATTTCATATTTAATAAATAGTTAAAATGCCAAAAATGCCTTAATAAAAATGGGGCGAGAATCTAACCCTATTTTTGCATAATTTTTAGAGAACGGGTGCTATTTTTAATAAATGAAATCCAAGCTCAAAAAATACATGAACTGGGAAGGGTATATTTGCAAATAAAATAAACCTCAGTGAAGGATATTGTGAGATCCTTAAGCGCATCACGGAAGCGTGAGGACCACATCGTATGCAATCGGGAGCGACTAGTCGAACTAGTTGCTCGGGGCAGCGGAATTTAAAAAATTTTAATCCGATGAAACCACATGATCCAAGAACACTTCTCGGATCATTTCATCTAAACCACAAACAAATATTAGGGTTACCTCTTGAAACATGGTTGTGATCGAGTCTCTAAACGAGGAGACCTCCTGTCGCAAGTACGATCCAACGGAGAAGATGCTTGCGAGCGCGTTGATGAAACACATGCTTCTCGTAATCCATGTTGATGATCCAAGCGTCGAATCTCCTGATTTCATCACATGAGATCTGACATCTTCTTCAAGAACGATGTGCACTAAAGGAGACAGAGATCCACATGCAAACAATCCGGCGGCATAACGACGATGCTGCGATGATGGCGACTCTCTCTAGGGCTCCATGGTGGACGGCCACAATGAGAGAGAGAGAGAGGATGTGCAGAGAATGAGAGAGAGAGAGAGCATATGTTGTATCTCTTATTGTTGTAACAATGAAGAGCAAGGTGTGCCTCTTCTTATATAGGGTTTTGGGAGTCCATGGATCTCAATCCATGGACAACACAAAATCAATGGATGAGATTGATTTGTGTTTCTTTCAATGGTCAATATTTTGTTGTAAAAACACAATAACAAATATTTAAATTTAGATTAAATAAATAAATGTATATATATATATAGATATCAATATTATTAATCCTAAATTAAATCAATCAAGCATGAAGATTATGGAATGAGGATTGCCTCCTTCCATTAAAGAGGAGTGGACGACCACCCTTTCCTAATGGGAGTTGTTGGCCGTCCACCCTCCCAACTAGGAAGGAGGTAACCTCATGAGATTACATTATTCCATGGAAATATCCAATATCTACGACAACACTTATTGTAAATTATTCTACAAAAATAACTCATGATTATTTTGTGAATATTGTGATCTTGCCATTGGAAAATTGTAAATCACATTCACAATCCAAAATAAAATGTAGATTATATTTTTCAATTAATTGTCCACTATGAATCCAATTCACATCAACAATTAATTTATACATGTTATTTACAAATAGCTCTCTCTCTTTTATATTATAAATCACATTTATAATATATATGATTAATATGGATGGTGCTATCCACATTATTCATAACCATGATAATGAAATCACATTTAGTCATCTTGGATCTCTATTCTCATGTGCCCAGATAATATGAATCACATTCACATTGTTTATATCTTTGATAATTAAATCACATTTAATTATCTTAGATAACTCTCCTTGTGATATGAATCAAATTCATATTATTCATGATAATCAAATCACATTTAATTATAAATTTTCTCAATGCTTGGATACATATATCAACAATGAAACTATCCTTGGACTCTTTCAAGGATAATGTGCTTTCTCCACGGATACTTGGAGATAAGGACATGGTGATTGCATTGTTCCACGTATAGTGACTTGGATACTGAGATCACAACTCAAATCCAGATCTTGCCTACCTCTCATAGATGCTTAATTAAATCAAGACCGCAAATCTAATCTTCTCATTTCATATGAATCACATTCAGATCAATGTCCAACATTTAGACCAAGATCAGATTACTTCTCTACAGAGAGGAGTCACTAAAATCCAGACCCGTTTCATCACTCCCTAGGAATGGAAGTGTCATGGTTATACAATCGTTTATGATCACATCACCCTCAGGTATTCCTAATACCCATACATCCTACATACTGGAAGACCTGGATTAAACCCAAAGTTTTTAGATCTCTTTTAGAATGTCTCCTTCAGGGTTTTATCATTAAGTTTCTCATTTGATCATTGGGACTCAGTATCGATCACATGCTTTCCAAAAGCATATATCATACTTAGGTGTTGATCATATACTTTCCAAAAAGCATATATCAAACCTACAAATTCAGTCAAGCTTCCAAAGCGAGACGACCGTGCATGGAAATTAATCATTCCCAATATCTCATGAGTGAGCTCATGTATTTCGGTTCAATAAATGAACTTGTATGATCCCTTTGAGAGATCGTATTACTCATATACCCTTGCATGCACACCAACGTACCTATATCGTGACAGCATACGACATAGGTCTTTGATTATCTCGATCTCGTTAAGTCAACTCTTTGACCTAACTTATCTAACACTTCTGAATCTCTATTCCTATGCAGAGGAGCTGCATCAAGTGGTCGGTCAGATATATGCCTTTAGAGAAAGGATTACCATCTCCTTCTCAGGCTGAATATCCTCTCTTAACAATCACTTTGGCAGTGCTTGATGAGTCCTTAATCTAACTCTTTAGATATTCCAATGAGCACCAGCCTCTATGATTCAACAATTGAATCAACAGTTGTATGATCATCAAGATGGTCATGGTACATAACCCTAGTTGTACTAAGGGACCTATTATCCAAATTATTTATTCTTCATTCCAGATCAAGGAATGATATTCACAATAACATTTATTGCATAATAGCTTGTCGTGGGCTTGCATGTCCAACACTCAGGACCATACATGCAATTTTCTTAGAAATATACAACGTATATTAAAAATTATTAGACTAAATACAAATACAAAAACCTACAAGGGTACTCCTGTAATTTCACCATCTCACGTGGGACAACACGAGAGGTGACGTGGATTGGACCCATATGCAATTTACAATAAATACATGGACCTCATATGCAAAAAAATCATTTTGTTTACACGATATATTTTATTTACAGGTCTAATAAATAAATATAAAAAATTGTGGGGAAAGATGTGTAAATTACCCCCAATGTACGCAGAGATGGACAACCAGATGGACTTCACTTATACATGTGGTGCGCTGTCATCTCGCAATACCCCTTCACCGATTGATGATCAAGATCTGATCTTGACGCTTCATCAATGGCCGAGGGAATCGGGGTGCGGACGACTGAGATCAAAACTGGGAACACCCCCTTCATCGGACGACTGCTGCTATTGACAAAGAACATGGAAGAACTCACCTTCTTTGAGCTTTGTCTATCGATTCCTTCCTCTTCTGAGTCTTCCTCTCGATGCGGCAATGGTGAATATGACCGGAGTGGTCTTTCGCAGCCAATGACGCCTTCAGAAGGAGCCATATCCTAGTGATGGTGGATCAAGAGATACATGAAGCACAAGGCACTTGAGAGGTCTCTCGCAAGTGGATTCAAGCCCATAAGGGGTCCCTTGCGTGCCAGACTTGCAAAGGAGAAACATAGGGCTCAAAGCGACTTGCCTCTACCAGAAATGAAGCTGGTTTGCTCAAAAATGGAGGTGGGTGGCGAAGGTCCAGCGAGCGACAGAGTTGAACCTTCGATTCACGAATCGAGAGTCGATCTGATTGGGTTGATGGTCGGTTCAGATTGAGAAAGCACAGGGGAAGATAATGGTTGTGATGAGGGGGTCGGAGATAGGTCAGATCTAGGTGAAGTCAGGCCGGAGCTTGAGAGCTCTGGTGAGGGGCTTTAGCTAATCTATGCTAAACAAGCAACTAAAACTCGATTTTAAGGACAGGAAACGGAATGCAGGAATAAAATCTACCTAGAACAAGAAGGAAAACAACTCTTATACCTGAGAGGGTGCTCAGGGAGAAGGGCGGCCGGAGCTCTCCATGGATTGCCTCCTCTCCTTGCCCCGACGTACTCCAAATGCGGGGAAGGCTCAACTGTCACCTGACCTCCTCATACGAACGCTCAGACTCGATCAAGCGCTTCAGGAGGAATCAAGAACGGAATGAGGAACTATCAGTTTATTTATAGACAAGGAGTTGTAGCGGGCCTTGATGTGAATTATTGCCATGCTCGAGGAAGATCAGAAGGATATGAAGATCCGACATGAGAGAAGATCATGATGGGAATGGAATCCATGAAGAGATTGAGGTGAAGGAGCAACATGATGGTCTGGAAAATCGAAGAAGTAGGCCGCTCGAGACTTCTGACAGAAGTCAGACGAAAGATGGGGAGTTGACCGAGGTCAACAATCCCTTAAAGTCATTGGGCAACGTCAACGCGCTACGAGACAAAAAAGCTTCCTTTATTTGAAAATAATTAATTAAAAATAGTAAATGATTTTATTATTTTTTATTATAAAATAAAATTATTTATATTTTATGTAGTATTTTATTATGATCTTTATTTATTTTTTTGGTTTTATTTATTACAAGTTAATTTTTAGGGGTGTATTTATATGTATATTCATCTATGTTTTGTACATTTTATTTTTATTTTGTATTTTTGATTTTATTATTTTAGTATCTTATTTTATATATTTATAACTTATTTTTAGGTGTAGAATATATCTTTATTATATTTTTCTGATGTTATTTGTATGTTAAAGTAAATAGGGGTATAAATTATATAGGTATAAGTACAAGTATTTTATCTATGTATTTTTGTACATTATTTTATTTTTATGTTTTCTTTATATTTTTATTCTAGTTTCAATATGTACATGTGTTATAAATAATATTTACAAAATTATCAAAATATAAAATTAAAAAAATAATATAGAATAAATAAAATGAATATTTTAATCGGGTATATTGTACAATAGGGGGTCCAAATCCTAACTTTCACATATTAACTCCAAAAAATATGAAACCACCTTCATTAAATAGATTATTAAAAGTTATGTGCAATTAAAGGTGATTTTATACATTTTGAGTTTTTATTTGAGAGTTATGGGTCTGGGATGTTGGCATTTTAGAATCTTATTCAGAGTATAAAAGGTACACAGTATCTTATTTTGACACGAATCATATTTGTATTTTTTATATATTATTATCTACAACTTTTATGTAAAAAGTTTCTTTATTTAAGGTATAAAAAGTGGAAACTAAAATAGGACCCAAAAATGAATAAATGATGAATGATTAAATGGAATTTTTATTATATTATTGGCCCTTATCTCCCCTACTTTATACATGGTCAACCTAGTCGACAAGATGCCTAGGTCTCGGGGTTTAGGATCATAAAATACCTTTGGCCTTCTATACCTTTTCTTTTCTTTTCTTTTCTTTATTCTATAATTTTGCATTAAAAATATTGTTTTATATACAATAATTGGATTAAATAATGAATGTTAATATGCATAAAATAATGTTATTTGCATGCATTATCTAGGGTTTTTAAGGCCGAAATGATAGAATAAAGGTGATGAAATGGAGATTCATTAGCAGCTCGCTTGATGCTTCATTGACAACGCAAACATTCACACAAGGGTGACCTCGACCTTCTCTACATGGTAAAGGTCTCGGATTGTCAATCCGACGTACTTCAGTGAGATACGACGGTGCTCTGACAAGGGGGATGGAGGAGGAAGGGGGATTCTCTTGAGTTAGGGTATTTTTGAAGAGAGGGGTTGGTTTTAGGATTGTTTTATGTGGGGAAATTCGGATTCGAATCTTAGTTCAGATTTGAATTTGACCCGGACCCGATCTCGCTAAAATGACCGTAACTAGGACTTCTGAATCCAGATTTTAATGTTCTTTGACTCGCCATAAAGGTCTCGACGAGAATTATGAGATGGAATGATTATTTATATTTTTTGAACACTAGATAACAATCGTTTTTACAAATAAGTTAATGTCACACTACGAGGAGTCCCACATCATAAAAATTTCAAAGGAAGCCTCATCCTTGAGACTTAGTATGATCCTAACTAATTTCCAATCTCGACCTTAACATATAAAAATCTCAAAGAGAGCGAAACTCATAAAAATCTCAATTAAAAATTGACTACCGTTTCGATTCCATACCTCCATAATTGAGGATACTTCTCTCTTATATCCACCTTAGGTTCCGGCGTCGCCTTCTCGACATCTTGACTCTACCACATGACTTTGACTAAGGGAATCTCCTTCCACCTCAGTTTTTTGACCGCATGATCTCGTATTTGTATCGACTCCTTGGGGAAGGAGAAGTTCGATTCTATCGTCAAGTCCTCATAGTTAATTGTGTGCCTAGAATCTCAATACGTACTTTCGAATATTTAAAACATGGAACACGTCGTGAATGCCCTCAAGATGTGGGGGAAGGGCCACTATGTAGGCCACCTTCCTAACCTAGGCCAAAATCTTGAACGGTCCTACAAAGCGTGGTGCAAGCTTGCCTTTGACATCGAAACATTGAATACCCCTCACCGAGGATACTAGTAGGAACACAGATCTCCAGCCTGTGATTATGAGGAATACTTCAAACATTCAAGGTTGGTTATAAATCAAGTTTTTGAGGTATGCAAGGAAGATATTATACCTGAAACTCGAGGTCTCAACGCCGTCGGTTGACGTAACTCTTCTGACGGCTCTGTACAATCAACAATCTCTTCCTAGTAGTCTCCACAACTCTAGAGGTCTCCTCTATAATATGTGGGGGTGAACAGGGTGTTATCACCTAATTGCTGCCAACACAAGGGAGTGGTGCATCGCCTCCTGTATAAGGCCTCAAAAGGTGACACATCTATGTTGGCATGGTAGCTGTTGTTGTATGTGAACTCAACTAGTGGAAGGTGATCCTTCCAGGATCCTTTAAAGTCAACAACACAAGCCCGTAGTAAATCCTCCAAGGTCTGAATGGTCCTCTCGGATTACCCATCTGTTTGTAGATGATAGGTTGGACTCGGACGTAGCTCAGTCCTCAAGGCTCTCGTGAATTCTCCTCGGTAATGTGAAGTGAAATGTGAATCTCTGTTTGACACTACCTTCTTGGGTATCCCGCACAACTGAATGACATGTTGGATAGCTTACTCAATTGAAGTACATGTCATGTTAACCAGAATAAAATGGCCTGACTTGATCAACTGATCAACAATCACCCCTAGCACATCATGCTTGCATGGGGTGTGCGGCAACGATGCGACAAAATCCATGAAGATGCTCTCCCATTTCCACATCGGGATGGAAAAAGGATGTAGTAAATTAGGGGATATTTGGTGCTATGACTTCACCATCTAAAAGGTAAGGCATCAACTAACATGCTCAGTTATGTCCCTCTTCATGCCTTCCCACCAAAAGTGTCGGGGAAGGTCTTGTACATCTTGGTTCCACTTGGATGAATAGAAAGTCTCGAACTATATGCCTCATCTAGGATATCTCTCCTTTTCTCCTCGTCATCTGGGACACACACGATCCCCCTTCCATAGGATGGTTCCACGCATCCAGAATCTGTCAAACTCATCCTTCAAACATATGTGGTACAAGTCTTGTATCCTATGATCTGTCTGCTACCCCATGGACAATCATGTCCCACAAGCTATTGTACTTCACTGGTATAGTCATTGCATCAGATGTGATGTCAAACGGATGCCACTTGCTAAGGGTGGTGAGCACATCCTAGGTCTGCAGCCAAGCCACCAAACCCTTAGTGTGAGTACCTACTTAAGGCATCTACGACCACATTCCCCTTACCACGGTGGTAGGAGATGGTACATTTGTAGTCCTTCAACAGCTCTATCCACTGCCTTTACCTCATGTTCAATCCTTGTGATAAAAAATGCACTTGAGTCTCTTGTGGTCGATGAAAATCTCAAAAGTCATCCCATACAAATAGTGGCATCATATCTTCAGTAGCGAAGACTATAACCGCCAACTCCAAGTCTTGAATGGGGTAGTTGCGCTCTGTTGAGCGGTATTTTTGAGGTTTTAAATTATTGATGTGAAAATAAATGCGATTGTCGTTGACCCAAATATCCCGCAACAAAAAATTATTTTTTTCTTCTCAAGCCAATAATTATAAGAAAACGTGGAAGGAGATTTTGCTATTTATTTTACATGTATAGCAATGGGATTGAATTCAGGGAGGCTACATATCCTGAGGGTTATTCAAATAATCAATAAAAAAATCAATTAAAGGAAAACAGAATCTCAAATGCTAACTACCATGATTTTTATGTTTTTTATGAAATTTTATCTTTTTATTTTTATTTTTTAAATTCTATTATTTTATCTTTTGATTTTCAAATTTTAATGATTAGAATTAGTAATTTTTTAAATTTTCAAAAATATTATTTCAAAATAAATTCATGCACAAAAGAAATGCATTTTTTTCTTTTTGGATTATTCAAATATGACAAAAATGCTCAAAAATGTCTAAAGAAAATCTTTTTGTGTTTTTATGATTTTTTTACTATTTTTGTATTTTTTTAGAGATTTTTAGATTTTTTAGGACTTTTAAAAACGACTAGAAAATATGAGAAAATACAAATAGTGAGCACACATGAATATTTCACAATTTAAAAATATGAAATGAAATAAAAATTTACAGCAATTACCTTTCATAAAACAAGAGGAAATTATCTACAAATAGGAACTCAAATCACAATTTTTGGATTTTCTACAATTTTATATGATTTTTTTAAGAATTTTCATATTTTGCATTTTTTTAGGTTTCATAAATAATTAATATATGAAAATTTGATAGGAAATTAAACCCAAAAAATAAAACTAGTCAAAATTTTCTAGAATTGTTGAAGCAATATTTGATTTTTTTAATTTTTCAAAGTGTAAACAGTAAAACAAATGATGTTTTTGATTTTTTAATGATAATAAATAAAAATAAAATGCAACAAAATTTTTGAATAATGAAGATCACACAATAGGGGTCTAACTTGATTTTTGAAGAATTTATTGAGCAACAAAAGTATTTATTTGAATGAAAAGAATATGCAAAATAATGTCTGAAAAGACATGACTAAAATGAAAATAATTATTGCTCTGGAATGAAAAATTAATAGGAAATAAACACAGGGAATAAAATGCCATTTACCCAATGAGGGTGTGTGCTGCACGTGATGGCTCTTGTTGGGGATACTTTTGTAATTTTTGAAAGCTATAGGGGCAAAATTGCATTTTTTTTTCAATTTTTTATTTTAAATAGGATAGGGTTCCTGGGTCTTGTCCTTCATTCTCAAGAGGGTCCAAGGGGTGCCACCCCTCTTTTTCCTTCTCTCTCAAGCCGCGGGCGGCGGCGTCGACTACGGATGGAGGCGACATGCCTTGAATGGCGATGGAGAGCTCCAGACGGTGTTGGCACGGCGGAGGGAAACACACGCCCCCTCTATAATGACAGTGGAAGGCGGCTAGGTGAAGGCACAAGCGCGCGAGGGCAGTGATCGACGGTGGTCATAACCGTCTTCGTGTAGTGGAGCAGAGGAGTTCTTCGACGAAGATGGGGGTCGGTGGTGGTGACGGCCTCGACTAGGCACGTGTTCGCATGACAATGGTGGAGCTCGGCCACTACAGGCGGAGTTTTAGGTGGCCATGGTTGATGGGGTAACATATGCCATGCGGCGGTAGTGGATCTAGAAATGGAGGGGCGACGGTGACGGGATGGAGGGCGGAAGGTCGGTGAACGATGTCAATGGCGAGCGGCGGTTCTAGCTAGCGGTGACACTCTTAGCGCGATGGTGAATCGCGCTCCGCTGTGCGAGTGAAGATGGAGGCAATCGTAGATCGGCGATGGCACAGGTGAAGGAGGATGCGCGGGGGCACGGTGGTGTGGGGCATGCTCGGCTGTGCCCCCCTTTTTATTTATTTTTTTATATTTTTTTCACTAACAACTTTTTATTATTTTTTTTAAAAAATTGTAGATGCAATATTTACATTTTTTGTATTTTTTTTCAAATTCATGTGAACCTACAATAAAACAAAGATATACGACTCGAGCACGAAGGCTCGATCAAAAGTTATTGAATAAAATAAAAGGGGAGAAATGTGAATGTTATGGATCCGGTGAAATGAGGGATGGATCCGGATCTCCGGCCACCGTACGCGGCTGAAGTTGGATGGTCGTGTGAGGTAGAACGTGAACGTGGAGAGATCGAGATTATGAGATGAAAAATCGAGATTGATGGCGGATCGAATCGTGATGGATAATTAGGAATGAAAATCTAAGATCTAGAATTAAAAATGAACACCATGGGAGCGGAAAATACCATGATCGCCTCAACGAAGGTCGACTCGTTGTCACCGAACGACTCGGAGGCTATGCATCTCTCAACAACAAGAAGATTCCTGGAGAATAGGCTCCTCTCACCAAAGATTGATTAAATTGAAATGAGGGAGGAGGAGACATATTAATATATAAAAGAGTAGAGTTTGAATTTCAAAAATTTGAATGAAGATAAGAGATAAGAAAAAATTTGAAATGAGATAAAGATAAGAAAGAAAATTATTTACAAATTTTTTTATTTATTTTCATCACTCAATAAATAATAAATGTTAAATTTTTTGTTTTTTTGTGAGGGTTATTTAAGGGTTCAACAATAAACATATACTATATATATATGGTACATTATATACATAGTTAAATAAGGAAATTATTTTATTTTATGTGATATTTTTTATTTTTTAAATAATTATTAGAAAATATTTACAATTATTTACAAATACAATATGAATAAATAAAGGGTAAAATTGCACCAACCAACCTTGAAAACCGTCTTTCAAACTGTAACTCCAAAAATTATGAAATCACTACCATTTTAAAGATAATTTAATTTAGAATACAATGAAGTGAGTTTGATTCAATTTGAGTTCATATGGAGCCGGAATTTATCTTTCAATTATCGCTTTATGGTTTTTTCCGGATGTGGTTACTTTTATTCTGTACATGATTTTATTTTGCAAACATTTTTGTTATTTAGAAAATATTTTTATTTACAACTTTTGTTTGAAAATTATTTAATTTGAGGTCAATTTATTTATAAATAAAATAGTGTAATTTTTATACAAATATATACATTATAATGACAAGTATTTACAAAATAATTTTTTGGATTTTTTGATTAAGGACCCTATCTCCCCCTACTTTATTCCTAGTCGATCAGATCAAATCTTGACCTTCTCTCGGGGTTCAGGTCAACCTGTATCTATCACATATAAAGTCTTTCTTCTTATTAATTTTATATTTCTTTATTTTTCTTTTATTTTTTTATTTATTTATTTTAGGTTAAAATAATAATAAATGTACAATATTTACATACAGATGCAAATTAGTAAGAATATGGAGTTAGTATTACATACATGTGTTTTATAAGGGATTTTAAGCTAAAAGAAATGAATAAAGATGATGAAATGCAGATTTATCTCCCCCCTATGCTTTACCTTTGCTAGTCCCTTAGCAAACACTTATTTGAAAGAGTAAGTGAATAAAAGAAAAAGAAAGGAAAAATAAAGAAATTAGGATAATATTGAGTATTAAACTTATCTTCTTAAAATTGTAGTATGGAGCTCTGTCAGACCTTTGGATTATTAGTGTGATGAACCTTAATGGGAATAGATTTAAAACCTAATAGCCTCTAAGTTCCACAAGACTCCTATTCAGGTCTCCTCAATAGTCAGGTCAGAACAAGTCTACAAATACAAATTCTTATGACTATGAATTTTACTTGTACGGTGTAAGTGAAATATAGCTCCATATCTCAAAAGTAGCAAAGAAACAACCTCTCTCAACAAGGTAACTCTAGTCCCTCAGTCTAGCAACTCTTTCCTCGAGGAGCGGGGATATTACCTTCTAAGTTCTAGTACAACCAGCTCAAGAAGAGGAGATGGAGAAAAGAATGGACGGTAACCAGCGTAGCTACCTATCCTTGGATGCATGACCACTATAGCCAAGTAATCCAGCTGCAAGCTTACAAAAATTTGACTTTGAAGCTCTTCTTCTTCTTCTTCTTCTTATTATTATTCTTTATCTTTGTATATATTAATCTGACAGACATTTTACTTTTCAATCAGGTCTGTCCACTTTTGGGGATTCTGCATTTTTTCTCTTTCTTTCTTTTTTTTTGAAAATATATACAATGTGCAACATATACATAAGGAGTTTTTCCTCTTGAGCTAGTAGACTATCCCTCTTTTGAAGCATTATTGCAACCCCATAGCATCTTGTCTTTAGACCTCAATGCTACTAGATTAGGTTGATATGCACAACCCTTCCTAGAAGAAGATGAGAGGTTACGCCTAGATGTACTATCCTCGTATGCTACTCCAAGCCAAAATATTCTGCCTCCTCACTACCTCCTCCATGAAGAGTTACGTGTAGAGTGCTTGTCCAAGATAAGCCACGGTATGAAAGAATCATGCGTGTGTTGTTAAATATTCTACTGAGACTAATGAAGACGACATGTGAACATAGTCTTATGCACTCAAAGGATTAAGTCACTGGGACCTAAAAAGTCTTAACTCCAGTTCTTATAAGGTTCCTCTGAAATTAAGTGGATTAAGGTCCAACTAAGCTCCATTCTTCAATTTTATTCCAGCCTTAGTTTAAATTCCAACCTTAGTTTAAATGTCAATATTATCCTGAAAAATACACACGCAAATGCAAGAAAAAATGTACAATGCAAAAAGAAAGCAAATTTTTTTGAAATAATTTTCTAATTTTGAACTTTTTATGGTTTTTGGGAAGAAATAGAAATGGTGCACACGTAAAAAGAGTTTTTTTTATTTTTTTTGAAATATAAATTTTTATAGACTTTTGGTTTTGTAGTTTTTAGAGATTTTTTAAAGGGAAAAGGGTTGGTAAAATATATACAAGTATATACAAGGTTTTTTGTTTGTTTGTTATTTTTTTTTGTTTTGTTGTTGTTTTTTGTGTTTTTGTTTATTTTGTGTTTGTTTTTGTTTTTTTGGTTTTTGTTTTTGTTTTTATTTTTTTTGTTTGTTTTGTTTTTTTAAATAAAAGGAGTGGATTTTACGAATTTATATACATATCCCCAAAAAAATCATATTTAAAAGTATGAGTTATGTCTAAAGTATATATATAATATATACAACACTCCCCTATACTTAGCTCGAATTATGTCCTCATAGTGGTCAGAGAGTGGCAAAGGAAGACATAACTCGTGCTAAGTATAGAAAGGTGAAAAGACTCCTGTGCTACAACGACTCAAAAAAAAGATAAAAAGAATAGAAGTCGATGACCCCCCTATACTTAGGATAAAGTAATCCAAAGTGTAGAAGACTGTACAAAAGGAAAACCCGATGAAGAGAATGTACAGACTCAATGGCTCGACTTGCCCCCTATACTTAGGGTAGAATAGCCCTAAGTATAGAATATCAACAAGTTGGGGGACAACTGAGAGAACGGAAGAATAAAACACAAAAGAGACGATATACAATCGAGAGAACAGAAGAATAAAACACAAGAGAGACGATATAAACAACATCACCCCCCTATACTTAGGGTAGAGTATCCCTAAGTATAGGCAACAACAGGAGTGATGAACATGACGAATATGAACAACACAAATCATTCACCCCCTATACTTAGTATAAAGCACATCCTAAGTATAGCATATATACACATATAAAAGGAGTGAATGATAAAACGGGAGAAGAAAGAATGAAACGAAATGATATACAAGAGGTTGTCAGCTCATGTATCAAACGCAGAAGATGGAATCAAAAGATCATCATCTGATACTACAGATATAGAATAACCGACCAACATGAATGTATCATGATCTAGATAAGGCTTCAGCAACTGTCCGTTCACAACAAATGGTTGTGCGTCAAATGACAACCTAGATATGACAATACGCCCATTGTCATGCATAGCTCTCACGATGAACGATCCTGACCATTTGCTTTTCAATTTTCCTGGAAACAGCTTCAACTTAGCATCAAATAACCAAATCTTCTGATCAGGAGAGTAAGTCTTCCTTCGAACGTGTTTATCATGCCAACGCTTGACTTTCTCCTTATACATGAGTGAGTTATCATATGCAAAGTCTCGGAATTCCGATAATCTATTCAAATCCAACTTCATGTTCTTTCCCGTTTTCTCATAATCAAGATTGCATACACAGAGTACCCATAAAGATTTGTGAATTAATTCCACTGGTAGGTAACAAGGCTTTATATAGGGAGACATACCCAAAGGAGACTTGTACGTTATCCGATAAGCCCATAGAACTGAATCAAACATCTGGGGTCAGTTCTTCCTATCTGGACGTACTAGGTTTGGTAATATCATCTTGATCTCCCTATTTGAAATCTTGCCAAGCATTAGTTCTGGAGGTGGTAAGGAGACGCAACTCTGTTCTCAATGGCGTACTCCTTCACAAGCTTCTTTACTTTTCTATTAATGAAATGACTCCCCCCATCTGAAATCAGTATTTTGGAATCCCGAACTGTGCAATAATGTGGTCCTTGAGAAAGGAACACACTGTATGACTATCTGTGGCTCGGGTGAGGATAGCCTCCACCCATCCGACTAACATAATCCACAGCGAGCAGGATGTACTGAAATCGCTGACTGATAGGAAATGGGCCCATGAAGTCAATACACCAAGCATCAAAAACATCAGAAATCTGTATGTATTTTAGGGCATGGTATCTTTGGAACCAATAGTTCCTCCCATTTCTGACAGTCAATACAACCTCGAAATACTCTGTAGCATCCTTAAATAATGTGGGACACCAAAGGCCACTCTGTAAAATTTTGCTACCATGTGTTTCCCCGAATGATGCCCACCAGATTCTAGTTTGTGACTGAGCTCAAGTACACTGGTGTCCCTCCCGATGAATGCACCTTCTCCAGATACAATCCGCCTCACGAAATAGGTACAGATCCTCCCATTTGTAATAATGAATCGCTGATAGGAAATCTGTCTGCCTTGTACTTTGGCCAATCTTGTGGAGCTTTCTTGGAGACAAGATAGTTCACAATATCAACATACCATGGGAGTGAGTCTACAGATAAAATGGCCTCATCTGGAAAGGTTTCAATAATAGGGATCATGTTCTACTCAGAGGCTCTACATCTGTGATACGGAAAGGTGATCTGCCGCAACATTTTCACTCGAGGTTTATCCTGAATCTCAAATAAAAATTCCTGGAGAAGAAGGATCCATGGGATAAGGTGTGGTTTGGTCATCCTTCTTTTCCTACAAGTATCGTATGGCAGTGTGATCCGTGTATACAATAACGTGGGAACCGATGAGGTAAGATCTGAAATTTCTCTAGCCCAAACACCACTACTAACATCTCCTTTTCTGTAACTGTATAATTTGTTGTGCTTCATCCAGAGTCTTTCAAGCATATGTATAACAAATGGTATCCCATCCCTTCTCTGTCCTAAAATAGCTCCAACTGCAAAATCTGAGGCATCCGACATAACTCAAAAGTAAGAGACCAATCCGATGGTTGTAAGACAGGAGTGCTAGTAACCATTTCTTTCATCTGATTGAATGCAAGGAGGACTTCCTCATCGATAACAAACTCACTCTCCTTACATAGAAGCTCAGTCAAAGGTCTGGCAATCTTGCTAAAGTCCTTTAATGAATCGCCTATAGAATCCTACATGTCCTGTAAATGACCTCAACTGCTTCAAATTATGGTGGCTCTAACTTGAAAATCACATCAATCATAGCCAGGTCAACCTCCATACCATGTTTGGAAATGAGATGGCCCAATACAATCCCATTAGTCACCATAAAGTGACTCTTCTCCTACGAGAGCACTAGGTTTACCTCACAACAACGTTGAAGAACTCGGTCTAAATGAGCAAGACATGTTTCAAAACTATCCACAGTAGACCGATAAATCGTCCATGAAGACCTCAAGGAAACTACCCACCATGTTGGCAAAAATGTCCAACATACACCTTTGGAATGTAGCGAGGGAGTTACGCAATCCCAAAGGGCATTTGTCTAAAGGTGTTGGTGCCAAACAGACAAGTGAAATAGTTTTCTCTTGATCCTCAGAGGATGTAGCAACCTGGTTATATCCCAAATACTCATCCAAGATCAAAAGAACTCTTTCCCTGCCAACCTCTCAATAATCTGAATCAATAAAGGGCGACAGAAAGTGATCCTTCATGGTAGTTGAGTTCAGGCGTCGGCAATCTAACTCATATATGTCCATGAAGTAGGTACTCAGGTCGGAATCTCCTCAATGGTCATTCTTTACGATAGTAATCCCGGATTTCTTCAGGGCCACATGTAAAGGGCTGACCCACTTGGAATCCAAAAGGGGATATATAAAGCCAACATCACACTATTTTCTGATCTCCTTCGTGACAACCTCCCTTAGATTTGGATTTAGATGGCGTTGACATTCATGGTCTAGGTAGATTTGATGCTAGCATAAAGCTTGATTAATACCACGAAGATTCGAGATATTCCATCTTATGGCCTTGTGATTTCTCTCAAGAACCTCTAGCACGCAAGATTCTTGTTCAGCGGTCAATTACGAGCTGAGGATGACTGGAAACAATTGAGGGAGACCCGCAACAAAGGCATATTTCAACGTTGATGGTAAAACCTTGAGCTCAGGTGGGATCTGAATCGGCTCTACAATGACCTCTGGTATTGTGATGGTAGACGGTATGTGATCTGTACTCTGTGGATTGTCCACCTTGGCTATTAACGACTCAGCAAGTAGAATCTCTGATAGAACTGTAATGAATGATATCTGCTCAGAAAGGAGGGGCTCATCAGGGTGTTCAACATTTTTATCAATTAATGGATCTGATATCTCAGCAATAATCTCAGAAAGATGTCTCTTATCTGTGCATAACTCAGGAAATTCAATTAATGGCTCAGATATCTGTACCTCAGAAATCTCAGAATAAGGCATATCATCAGTGATATCAAAAAAGCGTGTCCAAGGAATATAAGAAGGTGCCTCCAAAAACTCAGATTGATCCTCAGAAATCAGCTCAAACTGCCATCAGTAACTAGCTCAATTGGGCCACCAAGGGAACTCATGTCGACTGTGCTTTCCATAGAGTCCTTTTGGGAAAGGAACTCCTGGGTATCTATAAAATCAATAAAAAGATCTGTCTCTTGGAATTCATCAAGAAAATCACAGTCATCTGGTTCTGGTATAACTTTCTCTGTCTCATCTACTGCTGGAGGCGATGGCGCTCTAGGATCAGAGATCAACTCAATTTTCACCTTGTCACTGCGAGAGTGAAAGATGATCTCTCTGATACCATAATCAACTGCTGCTTCGACCGTTTGGAGGAACGGTCGACCTAGTATGATTGGGGTATGGAGTAATGGTGCAGGTGTGTCCATATCCATGACAACAAAATCAACAGGGAATTTCATTCCCTGCACCGTTACAATAACGTCCTCTAAAATGCCTCTTGGCCTCTTAATCGATCTATCAGCAAACTGAAGGATCATTCTGGTTGTTTTAAGAGGCCCTAATCGAAATTCAGTTAGCATAGAGGAAGGCATGGGATTTATGGAGGAACCTCTATCGAGAAAAGTATGATAAAATTCTTGATCAAAGATATGGCAACAGATGTGAGGTGCTCCCTTGTCTTTCTTTTTAGGCAGGAGGTTACTGATGGCATGAACTATGGCCATGGATAAGATGTGTTTCTCTGTTTCCTTTCGTTTGTTCTACCTTGGTTGACGTTGTGTACATGCCTCTTTCATTCCCTTTTGTACTGTAGGCTTGTATTCCATGGCCTTAAAGAGTGGCATCTTTAAAAAGATGTTCTGTAAGATCTCAACCACTCTAGGATCAGATAGGGCTATTTTTAATTTTTAATTTTTTTAGATTTAAGAGTAGAAGGAAATGGCACGAAATCAGAATAAACATTCAAATGTTCATTTCTAATATTCAAAGTAGAATCCTCATGTACAAAAGGACAAACAGAATCAGTATGTTCAGTGTTGTCCAAATTAGGTGAAGGAAAAACAGAATCTCAAATAGAACAGGATGTTGCTGATGATGAAGAGGAAGAATCTGCGACTGGTATATTATCCTTTGCTGATGATGATCTACATCAGCCTGGTGAAGGTGGTGGTGAAGGCGGTGAAACTTCAGACTTGGGTGCTGCTATACTGGGTCTCTCGACTACTGGTGAAGGAGATGATGTGGAAGATGATTCTCTCTCAGTGGTTTGAACTCCCAACCCCAACTGGTGCATAGGCAACTGCAATATCCTACCGCTCTTGAGATGAATGGCGTTAGATAAACATGTAAAATCAAGGGACATACCTGTCTCAGGGGTGGGTGGGCTATTGGCTACCTGCTCCTTGCGTTTGAAATGATTGAGGTTGGCTTCGACCTGTGCTGGTATCAGTGTCTTGGTGGTGGTCAAGTTGTCGATCCGTTGAGTCAGTTCATTCATGTTCTTCATGAGCAATGTAAGTTGGTCCGTTGCTAGGTTGATTGAAGGAGCCTCAAGGTGCTCATTGACTGGATGTTGCTGAGACTTATATTAGTACGGAGGTTGTTGGTAACCATACAGATTCTGATAATGAGGAGGAGGAGGATACTATCCATTTTAGCAATGATGCCACTTTGTTGAGCAATATTTTTGAGGTTTTAGATTATTGATGTGAAAATAAATGCGATTGTCATTGACCCAAATATCACGCAACAAAAAATTATTATTTTCTTCTCAAGCCAATAATTACAAGAAAATATGGCAGGAGATTTTGCTCTTTATTTTTACCTATATAGCAATAGGATCGAACTCAGAGAGTCTACAAATCCCAAGGGTTATTCAAATAATTGACAAAAAATCAATTAAAGGAAAAGGGAATCTCTAATGCTAACAACCATGGTCTTAGTGATTTTTTGTGGAATTTTTATCTTTTTTATCTTTTTTATTTTTTTTATTTATATTTTTTTATTTTCTGATTTTCAAATATTTAGCAATTTTTATTTTGCATTTTTTTAATTTTCAAAAAATATGATTGTTAAAACAAATTCATGCACAAAAGAAATGCAATTTTTTTGTTTTTTGATTTTTCAAATATGACAAAATGCTCAAAATGTCTAAAGAAAATCTTTTTGTGTTTTTATGATTTTTTTTACTTTTTTGTATTTTTTAGATATTTTTTGATTTTTTAGGATTTTTAAAAATAAATAAAAACATGAGAAAATGCAAACAATGAGCATACACGAATATTTTGAAATTTAAAAATATGAAATGATATAAAAATTGCGGTAATTATTTTTCTTAAAAGCTAGAGGAAATTATCTACAAAGAGGAGCTCAAAACACATTTTTTAATTTTTCTATAATTTTATATGATTTTTTTAAATATTTTTAGTATTTTGTAATTTTTTGGGTTTTATAAATAATCAATTCACGTAAATTGGATAGGAAATTAAACACAAAAAAATTACTCTACTTTTTTAGAATTTTTGAAGTAATATTTGAGATTTTATGATTTTTCAAAGTGCAAACAGTAAAAGAAATGATATTTTTGATTTTTTTAATGATAAAAAGGAAAATAAAATGCAATGAAATTTTTAAACAATGAAGATGCACACAACAAGAGTCTAACTTTATTTTTGGAGAATTTATTGAGCAATAAAAGTATTTATTTCAATGAAAAGAACATGCAAAATAATGTCTGGAAAGGCATGACTAAAATGCAAATATTTATTGTTCTGGAATGAAAAATTAACAAGAAATAAATATAGGGAATAAAATGCAATTTACCCAAAGAGGCTTTTGCAATATTTGAAAGCTCCAAGGGCAAAATTTCAATTTTTCCATTTTTTTATTTTAAATAAGCTAGGGTTCCTGGGTCTTGTCCTTCATTCTCAAGAGGGGGGCAAGGGGCGCCACCCCTCCTTTTCCTTCTCTCTCAAGCCGCGGGCGGCGGTGTCGACAACGGATGGATGCGACGGGTGTTGGATGGCGATGGCGAGCTCCAGGCAGTGTTGGCACCTATGATGACGGTGGAAGGCAGTTGGTGAAGGCGCAGGCACGCGTGGGCGTGATCGACGGTGGTCATTACCGTCTTCGCGTGATGGAGCGGAGGAGTTCTTCGACAAAGATGGCGGTCGATGGTGGCGATGGCCTCGATTGGGCGCGCGTCCGCATGGCTATGTTGGAGCTCGACCACTACAGGAGGAGTTGCAGGTGGTCGTGGTTGATGGGGCGACACACGCCCCACGACGGTAGTGGATCTGAAAATGGAGGGGCGACAGTGACGGGATGGTGGGCGGAAGGTCGGTAAACGCCGTCAATGGCGAGCGACAGTTCTTGATGGTAGTGATGGTCTTCTCGCGGTGGTGAACAATGCTCCGTCGTGCAGGTGCAGATGGAGGCGGACGCAGATCGGCAATGACGCGGGTAAAGAAGGATGTGCGGGGGCGCGATGGGGCGGAGTCTGCACGGACATGACCCCCCTTTTTATTTTTATTTTTTATTTTTTTCACCAGCAGCTTATTGTTA
This sequence comes from Ottelia alismoides, assembly GCA_037367405.1. NCBI lineage: Eukaryota > Viridiplantae > Streptophyta > Magnoliopsida > Alismatales > Hydrocharitaceae > Ottelia > Ottelia alismoides. The sequence continues at coordinate 240,338 of JAZKJV010000498.1, forward strand.
TTTTTAAAAATAACTGTAGTGCAATATTTATATTTTTTGTATTTTTTTCAAATTCCTTTGAACCTGCAATAAAACAAAGATATACGACTCGATAATGGAGGCTCGATCAAAAGTTATTGAACAAAATAGAAGGGGAGAAATGTGAATGTTATGGATCCGGTGAAATGAGAGATGGAACCAGGTATCCGGCCACCGTATGCGGCTGAAGTTGGATGGTCATGTGAGGTAGAACGTGAATGTGGAGAGATCAATATTATGAGATGAAAAATCGAGATCTATGGCAGATCGAATCATGATGGAAAATTAGGAATGAAAATCTAAGATCTAGAATTAAAAATGAACGATGAAATAAAGACAAAAATTAAACCTAAAATTATCTAGAAAAGAGATCGAGAAATAAAGGGATGTGCATCTCACCGTGGGAGCGGAAAATACCGTGATCGCCTCGACGAAGGCCGACTCGTTATCACCAGATGGCTCGGAGGCTATGCACCTCTCTGCAAAAAGAAGATTCCTAGGGAATAGGCTCCTCTCACCAAAGATTAATCAAATTGAAATGAGGGAGGTGGAGACATATTAATAGATAAAAGAATGGAGTTTAAATTTCAAAATTTTTAATGAAGATAAGAGATAAGAAAAATTTTGAAATGAGATAAAGATAAGAAAGGAAATTATTTACATAAAAAAATTTAATTTATTTTCGTCACTCTATTAAATTAAATAATAAATGTTAATTTTTTTGTGAGGGTTATTTAGGGATTCAACTATATACGCATACTATATACATATGGTACATTATATACGTAGTTAAATAAGGAAGTAGTTTATTTTTTTGTTTTATTTTTTTTCTATTTATTTTTTTATTTTAAATAATTATTAGAAAATATTTACAATTATTTACAAATATAATATGCACAAATAAATGGTAAAATTGCATAAACCACCCTAGAAATCCGTCTTTCAAACTGTAACTCCAAAAATTATGAAACCACAACCATTGTAAAGATAATTTAATTTAAAATACAATTGTGAGTTTGGTTCAATTTGAGTTCATATGGAGTCGAAATTTTTCTTTCAATTATCTCTTTATGGCTTTTTCCGGATGTAGTTACTTTTATTCTATACATGATTTTATTTTACAAATATTTTTATTATTTAGAATTTTTTTTTACAAATTTTGTTTTGAAAATTATTAAATTTGAGGTAAATTTATGTACAAATAAAATAGTATAAGCTTTATACAAATATACACAGAATAAATGAGAAGTATTTACAAAACATTTTTTTGGATTTTCTGATTAAAGACCCTATCTCCCTCTACTTTATTCCTAATCGATCAGGTCAAGTCTTGACCTTCTCTCGAGGTTCAGGTCAGCTTGATTACATATATACGATCTTTCTTCTTCTTTTTTATTTTCTTTATTTTTCTTTATTTCTTTATTTATTTATGGTTAAAATAATAATAAATGTAAATATTTACACATAGATGCAAGTTAATTATACTATGTAGTTAGTATTATATACATGTGTTTTATAAGAGATTTTAAGCTAAAATAAATTAATCAAGATGATGAAATGCAGATTCATCACACTCCTGGTTCTTCAGGTATCATGACGTGTAAGCCACAACCTATCCTCGTGCATCAACATAATGCCCAACCATTCTTTAGAACCATCGGTGTAAACTATGAAGTTCAAGGTACCAAAATGAAGGGTGAGAATGGGCACGGAAGTCAACTGCTCCTTGAGCTTTCAGAAGCTCAACTCAAATGTGTCACTCCACACAAATGGCACGTTCTTCTACGTCAACCGAGTGTTAGGTAGGGCCAACTGGGAGAACCCTCTAACAAATCTCCTGTAGTACCGGATGAGACCAAGGAAACCGTGAATCTCTGTAATCGTCTTGGGATACTCCCAAGGCTCCATTGCCTTTATCTTGGCATGACCGACTGACATCCGTACCCCTGAAATCACATGGCATATAAATTCCACCTTAGAAAGCCAGAACTCACACTTGTTGTATTTGGCATACAACTGGTGCTCTCGGAGTGTCTTTAGTACAATATAATGATGTGACTCATGCTTGTACTCATCATGGGAGTAGACTAGAACATCGTCAATGAATACAATCATGAACCTGTCCAAGTACAGACAGAAGACTTGGTTCATCAAATCCATGAATGCGGCAAAAGTGCATTCGTAAGACCAAAAGGCATCACCATGAACTCGTAGTGACCATATCTAGTACGAAATTCGAACTTCATCACGTATGCATCTTTGATTCTCAACTGGTGGTATCTTGCTTACAGATTAATCTGGGAGAACATTGCTGCTCCCTATAAATGTTCGAAGAGATCATCAATCTATGGCAGTGGGTAATGGTTCTTGATTGGTCTCTTGTTCAGTTATTTGTAATCTATGCATAGCCTCAATGATCCATCCTTCTTCTTCACGAAGAGGACTAGTGCTCCTCATGGCGATGTATTGTGACAGATGAATCCCTTCTCCAACATCTCATGTAGTTGCACTTTGATCTCCTTAAGTTTAGCATGTGACAACTTGTATAAAAGGATAGAGATCGGTATGTGTCTGACAATAGCATGATCTCGAACTCTATCTCCCTTACTAGTGATAGTCTAGGTAAGTCATATGGAAACACGTCAGCAAACTTACGCACAACTCTAGCATCCTTGATCATATGATCTTGTACCGATGAGTCTACCATGTAGGCAAGGTATCCTACACAACACTAGCTAAGAATTTGGTGTGACTTTAACATGGAGATGCACTAGCACCCTCAGAAGTACGTCCATCAAACTGAAATGGTGGCACTCCAGGTAAATGCAAGACCATCGTCTTTTGTTAACCTAAATGATGTCGAAGTCCTCTAACTGAATAAACAAAAGAAATGAAGCATCTCATGCCCACCTATCGCACGACTACATCCTCCACTGCTTGATGGATGATAAATAATTGACTTGATGTAGTATAGGGAAGAAACACTCATCATAGACTTGCCTGATGCGGGAAACATACTATGTGCAAGGAAGGAATGTAGCCCCTGAATCAATTAATATATGTAAAGAAATCCCACGGGTTGTAATCATACATCTAAAGACCGATCCAGAAGCATGAGCTTGCTCCTACATCATTGCTTTCAATTGACTACATGATGGTGCGCTATATCCCGCAGCATGAATGCATGTGATGGGGCTCGTTGAAATTCTCTACTTCCACATCAGAATCTTGAGCTTAAAAACTATACAGAAGACCCAGCTGGTCTTCCACTATGTTGTTGATGCATGCCCGAGTTGTTGGCATGCCATGGGCATTGGGCCTATAAGTGAACTGACTGTCTACAGTGGTAACACGTACGATTGCTTGTTGGGATGCTTCTAGCGAGGATCTAATATGTCCTCACAAGGCGAGAACACAATCGATGTGGCGAGTGCCCGCAAGAAGCGAATAAGACAACAATTAACCCACCATATATATCAAGCAATGTAAAATAAAATGTAGATTTAAAATATATTATAACTCTACAAAAAGGTGTGTGTAGGTGTAAGCATTTAAAGTGTCGAACATAGGGAGACAAGTCGATGTAGAAGGTATATTATTTATAAATAAATAATGAATAAATAATATAGGTATATCTTGTAAAATATTTACTCAAAGAATAAATGAATTAATTTGTGGGGTTTAAATAAATAAAATAATTCTTTTTTGTTTTATATTTATATATTTTCTAGTTTTTTATTTTATATTTTTTTCTTTTTAGGATTTTCTAATTTTCAATTCCTTTTCTTTTAAATATGTAATATAAAGAAATATATAATTATATATATAATATAGGGGTAATCTAATTATAAATACAACTAAAAATAACCAAAAATATAAAATGAAGTATTTTGTACTTTTATATTTTTCTTCCAATTTTGTGATTTTCAGGTATTTTTGCTAATTGTTTTGACATTTTTAAAGTTCAAAATATACAAAATCAATGACTAGTTAAATATGAGGAATTCTTTTGAGATTTAAAAATACTAAATAAAATCAAAAATTCCCAAAACTAATTTTCATTTGTAATAAATATATAAAAACAACAACAACAAAGCCTTTTCCCACAGTTAAGTAGGGTTGGCTACATGGATTCTTTGCCTCCATTCAGATCTATCTAGGGTCAATCTTGGGCTTATATCCAAAAAAACTAAGATCCCTTCGTATAGTCTCCTTCCAACACTTCTTGGGTCATCCTCGCCCTCTCTTAGCTGGCTCAACATCCCAAAACTCACATCTCCTTATTGGTGCATCAGCTAACCTTCTTTGCAAATGACCAAATCATCTTAAGTGGTTTTCTCGCATCTTATCCTTAATCGGAGCTACATCAACTTTCTTTCTGATTGCATCATTCCGAATCCGATATTTACATGTATGTCTACACATCCACCTTAACATTTTCATTTCTTCTACATACATTCTCTGTACATGTCTATGATTCACAGGACAACATTCAGATCCATAGACCATAGCAGGTCTCACAACTGCTTTGTAAAACTTTCCTTTGATTTTTAAAGGATTTTTCTTATCATAGAGAACAACAGAGGCTCCTCTCCACTTTAGCTAGCCTGCATTTATTCTATTAGTAACATCTCCATCAATTTCCCCATCATGTTGCAAAATAGATCCCAGGTATCTAAAATAATCTCTCTTCCGAATGTTATCGTCACTAATCTTCATCTCGATTCCTTCACCATTGCTTCCATCAAATGTGCACTCCATATATTCAGTCTTAGCCACATACTTATACGAAATTCTTTAGTCTTCAATGCATGTCTCCGGACCTCAAGCTTCTCATTTACTCCATCTCTAGTCTCATCAATCAACACGATATCATCAACAAATAACATACACCAAGGCATCTCATCCTGAATGTGACTTGTCAACTCGTCTATAATCAAAGTAAAAAGAAATGGACTCAAAGTTGAACCCTGATGTAAACCAATGTTGATGTCAAAATAGCCAGTCTTCCCAGACTGGATCCTTAAAGCCCTATCATGCATATCCTTTATGAGGTTAATGTATAGGATAGGTACTTGTCTCTTCTCCAAAACTCTTCAGAATAACTCTCATGGGATAAAATCAAAGCCTTATTCAAATCAATAAAAATCATATGGAGGTTCTTCCTTTTAGCTCTATAAGTCTCCATTGTTATCCTCAGCAAATGGATGGCTTCAATAGTTGAGCGACTTGACATGACACCGAATTGGTTTTCTTTTACTTTGGAAACTTGCCTCAACCTTCTTTTGATCACAAGTTCCCAAATTTTCATAGTGTGACTCATCATCTTTATACCTTTGTAATTTGAACAATTTTGAATGTCTCCTTTGTTCTTATAAAGAGGCACCACGATATTCCTCCTCCACTCTTCAGGTATTTTCTTGCTTCGTCAAATAACATTGTATAGCTTCGTAAGCCAAGTCAAACCACACTAACCTAAAACTCTCCATACTTCTTCAAGGATGTTATCTAGTCCTACACCTTTCCAAGGTCTCATAACCTTCAAAGCCTCCTCTACTTCCTTTCTTTGTATTCGTCTATAGCTTGCACGATTCAAGTAACTTTCATTACTAGTTATGATCACCCAACAATGAAAATTTTATGGAAATACTGCTCCCATCTAGTCTCTATATCCTTCTGAGTAACAAGCATGTGACCTTCCTCGTCGTTAATGCATCTCACTTGAGAAAGGTCTTTGGCCTTTCTTTCTCTTTCTTTGGCCAACCTAAATATATCCTTCTGTCCCTCCTTCAAGTTTAGATTTTTGTACAAAACTTCATACGCTTTTGACTAAGCTTTGCTCACAAATTTCTTTGCTTCCTTCTTCGTTATTTTGTAATTTGTGACAGTTTCCTCTGTTCTATCCTTAGACATAGCTTTAAAGCAAGCTCTTTTAGTTTTTAGATTCTCTTGCGGCCCTTCACCACCACCAAGCCTCCTTTGGACCTGGAGCTCCTCCCTTAGACTCACCCAGCATCTCTTTGGCTACCTTTCAGATACAAGATGCTACCGCCTCCCACATCCCATTTGCACTTCTGCTACAATCCCAAGATAAGTCTTCTAAAACCTTCTCCCGGAAGTTCAATTACTTCAGTTGAATATTCCACCTTCTAGTTCTAGTGATCTTGGGAACTCTCCTTTTCTTTACTAGCCCTTTTATTTGCACATCCATGACTAATAAGTAATGTTGTATTGTCGAACTCTCTCCTCGGATTACTTCACAGTCTTTACAACATAATCGATCTCTTCTCCTCAACACAAAGTAATCTATATGTGTTCTTCTTAGGCCACTCTTATAAGTAATTAAATGCTCATCGCTCTTCTTGAAGAGAGTGTTTGCTATGAATAGATCATATGTCGTTACAAAATCCAGAATGACTTTTCCCTCTTCATTTCTATCCCTGAAACAATGGCCTCCATGAACACTATCATACCCTGAAGCATCCTTTCCCACATGTCCACTAAAATCTCCACCTATGCAAATCATCTCTCTTTGTTGGATTCCTTATAAAATCTTATCTAGATCCTCCCAAAAAGCTTGTTTAGTCCTTTAATCTAAACCAATTTGTGGTGCATAAACTGAGATGATATTCAGAATTTCTTCTTCAAGCTCCAATTTTAGCAAGATAATTTGATCCCCGAATATTTTCACATCAACCATGCAATCCTTCAAATCTTTATGAACAACCATTCCAACACCGGTGCTGCCCTTATCTTTACCTAAATACCAAAGTTTAAAGCATGTCTTCTCGATCTCCCTTGCTTTCTCTCCAACCCATTTAGTCTCCTGAAGAAATAGTACATGAATCTTCCTTCCTTCCATCGTATCCACTATCTCCATCAATTTTACCGTTAAGTGCCAATATTCCAACTAGCAAACCGCAAATTCCTTTGCAATCTCTTTTGGACTAACTTCTTTACTCGCATGCATCCATCATGCGAGAACCCTTGCAAATTTTGGACTACATCCGTGTGTTGATGATCGAAACTAGCTTATTTACTCACATGCATTCCTCGTGCGAGAACCCTTGCAAATTTTGAACTACATCCGAGCTGCGATGTAGTAGTCCTTGCCAATTTTTCAATACATTCGGGCGATGCAACGTGTCGCAAGTAGGGAATGCCCCAACAAATCTAAATGTTTGCTTGAATCAATGTTGAAAATATCCGACTATCATGAGGCAACTTCCTAAATAATATTTAAAAAAACACTATTTAGGGAGTTGTCTCCGACTGTTTTACATTGGTTGTCGGCTACTGATGAATCCACATTTCATCATCTTTATTCTATTATTTTGGCCTCAAAAACCCTAGCAAGTGCCTGTAAATAGCATTAAAAAGAGCATATTAGCATTCATGCATGTACATGTAAATAGTGTATAAAATACTGTAATTAAAGCTAAAATTATAGAATAAATAAAAGAAAAGAAAAAGAATAAAATATTGTAAATATTTTATGACCCAGAACCCCGAGACCTAGGCATCTTGATGAATAGGTCGACAAGGAATAAAGTAGGGGGAGATAAGGGTCAAATACCTATACTTTTTAATTCATTCTTTATTCTTTTTTGGACCTATTTTTGGTTCCACTTTTTATACATCAAATAAAGAAACTTTGTACATGAAAGTTGTAGATAATTAAATAAATAAAAATACAAAATTTATTTCACTCAAAAATAATGTATAGATAAAAAGCTCTGGTCTGAATAAAAATTCAGATTCCCAACTTTCCAGACCGTATCTCATAAATGAAAACTACAAATGCAACAAACTCACCTTTAATTGTATTTAGAATAAAATAAGCTATTTAATGGCGGTGGTTTCGCAGTTGGCGGAGCTACGGTTTGAAAGTTGAGTTTTGGACCACATTGTATACTTGTACAGATTAAAATATTCAACTTATTATTTATTCACTATTTTTATATTTTTGTATTTTTATAATTTTGTAAATATTATTTATAATAAGTATGTGTATTAAAATCAGAATAAAAACTCACAAGAAATCTAAAATAAAAATACCTATATATTACACATAGGTATTATACCCATCAATATACCTATATAATGTATACTTGTATTTTATTTAATATATAAAACACCTCATAAAAATAAAATAAAAATATAATTAAGTATATAAAAATATTTTATAATTTTATAAAATAATAAACATAATTAAAGAAATTAAAATATGCAAAATAAAAATAAAATAATAAAATACATAGGTATATGTACCTATATAGGACTAAAAAGACAACTTGTAAAAATATACCAGAATAAAAATAAATAAAAATCACCATAAATTACTAAATAAAATAATAGACATTTTTTGTTAAATAACCAAAAACTAAATAAATCATTTTCTATTTTTAAAATAATTTTAAGGCATTTTCAGGAGGTTTTTCCTGGTTGGTCCACGAGGACCAACCAGGTGGTCGGGCTCGTTGACCGAGGTCAACAACCTGACCTTCCTCCTAGCCTGTGTCAGAGATAGGTTTTGACCATATTTCTCCCTTTTTTCGAGGCTACCTGTTGCATATTTTCATGATTCATCCTTAATGACTTTTCAAGCCCTATATCCCATGATACACACCCAGAGATTTTCTTGGGCTGTGGAGCATCGAAGCAACCGCCATCGCCTCGTTCTTCGTGCTGGTCGACCATCTATTCAAAACACCCCCAGTCGCCCCCTTCCTCTTTGAACCGCTTTTGGGCCAAGGCCGAGACCTCCGAGTGCTCGCTTGGGATCCCTGGTGACAAGGGGTTGATCCCAGCACCTCGTCGAGGTGTAACTCGCGCCCCAGCGGCGCTATCCATCATATCGGGCGGCTGTGCCGCCGTGAGGTTCCACCTCGGGTGTATGCCCTTGAGGTATGTATTTTATTCATTTTCTTTGTTTATTTACCTTCGTCGTAGTCGTAGGAACACACAGCTACTCTCCATTGCGCCTGAAACCTATCCAATCACCCTCACGTTCACCTCGCCGGAGCTAGCTCCGGCGAGCTTCCCCCTCTTCACTCTACACCTTCTAAAGCTGCTAAGAGGGGAGAGGCATTTTGCCCTCGCCTCCCTTAACCATTTTTGCAGGTCGCAGCAGTCGAAAGGCCCCTTTTGAGGGTCGATTTTGCAGGACTTGAGGTTCCTGGACCCCATTTTCTTCTTGGACTTCGCCACAGAGCACCAGTGCCTCTCGAGCCATTTTGGCTCCGCCGGTGGACTCGGGACTCTTCCAGGCTTCATTTGGGACCTTCTGCGACGAAGACGAAGGCCGGAGAAGCGCCCTTGTATCGATTGAAGCTCGTCTGAGGCTGGGATCTTCCATGTTCTTGCAGGAAGGTCCTCGACCGTCTGATCGAGCTCCATCCCCAGGAGCTCCAGGCATTGTCGGATCTTCTGTGTCCCCGCCGTTCGATCATCACGTCAGATCTATTCGCGGCCGTTGGGCGCGAAGCGGCATCGTGCTACCGCTGAGAGACACGTGTTTAAGTGAATCAACATCCACCGTCTGCTCCCGCCTTTGACTGGGTATTTTGCAAAATCACCCCAGCGATTTTTGAATTTAGTAAAAAGTACGTAAACATTCCTCTACCGTGTTTAATATTTTGTAATATTTGCAAGAATATCATTGTGGTTTTACTATATTCCATATAGGTCCCCGCCAGGTCACGTGCGTTGAGCACGTGACTTGGCGATTTTGCAAGGGACTCCCTGGAACTTTTGTTTATTTAATTTTAGTTCGCAAACATACAACTACAGTATAAATATTTTTGGGCTTTTTGTATTTCTGCCCCTAAGTTTCTGATATTTGCAAGTAGGCCCTCCCTAGGCGCGCGTGTCGCACGCGCGGGGGTGGGATTTTTGCTAAAAGGCCCTCGCGGCTTTTGCTTTTTGTATTAAGTCCATTAAATTGAATATTCAGTGCAATATTTTGTTGGAAAATTGCAATCTAGCCCCTGGATGTTTTGATATTTGCACTTATACCCCTACAAGGCTTAGCATTTTTGTGTGATTGTCTTATTTATTTGGAGCCTCATATTAACTTGAAAAATTCCACAAAAATCATGTTAAGCTCCTGTTAACTTGCACTTTCACGCCATAATTTTTATTTTGCATTTTATTACATTTTAATATTTATAAAAAATCAAAAGCATGCATTTTAGCTGCTGTCTATCTTAGAAAATACTAAAAAAATATTTAAAAACCTTGAAAAATTCCAAAAAAAATTACATACTACTTATTTTATTGTATTTTAGTGTCAATTCAAAAATCACTAAAAAATTCAAAACCAAAATCTGAGAAATTAGAAAATACCTAGAAACTTCAAAAACATCTATAAAATAGTAGAAAAATCAAAAAAATAGATACTCAAGTTCTATTGCTTCTCTGTTTTATTTCCTTTATTTTAAAATTAGTGTGGAAAAATTTTGTGGCTGTTTGATATTTTTCATTCACATCTTGATTTCGGCCAGAACATTAATTCACTGTTTTCTTTATTTTGATTTTTAAAAATACCAAAAATATTTTGAAAACCCCCCAAAAATCAGAAAAAATAGTAAAAAACCATAAAAAGACCACAAATATTTTATTTCCTAATTTTTGACTATTTTTCCTTATTTTTATAAATATCTTATCACCTCTTTTCTTATAATGTATATATATTCCAATATTAAAAAAAGTAAAAAAAATATAAAATATAAAAAAATTAAAAATCAGAAAATTGGAAATCAAAATACAAAATTAAAAATAAAAAATAAAAAAAATTAAAAACCCACAAAAACCTTTGCATTGCATTTTGTAGACAATACATCACATTCACACACACACACACACACACACACACACACACTTGTGGATCTATCCTGCCTTGCTCCCTGTGTTCGAACTCTCTACATATTGCACCTATACATCTTTTATGTAGAGTTAAAAATAAATTTTAACTCCACTTTCTGCTTGTCATTGTTTGATTTATTGATTGTGGGTTAATCGTTGACTAAATACAGGATTTGGTAGTGGTCAAGACTTCGGCTGCGGTTTCGCCTTGTGAAACCGTACGACCCTCGGAATTCCGTGTTTATCAAATGGCGCCGTTGCCGGGGAGCAACAACGAATAGATCACATTTTTGTCTGATTGTGTTTGTTTGTCTCCATTATTGCTTCACTTTATTTCTCTATCTTTGATATTTACTTGTGAGCTTTCTAATCTCTTTTCTTGTCTTCTTGTGAGGGACCGCGGAGCGAGGCAGATCGCCTAGGGAATCCGGCGCAACCTTGGGAAGCGGAGTCGGCTTTTCTTAAGCCAAGCCGACAGGAGAGAGCAGGAGGAGTGAGAGAGTGATTAGTTAGATAGCTTTTATTTTCTTTGGTGAGAGAGAGATTCATATTAATTTGTAATAATACAGGGACACTTGGACACTCAGACACTTCGGGCCAAACTTCTAGGTGTTTGTTCACCTGGGGGCCCACCACGGTTTTCTTCGTATTTTCTGCAGTCATTTTCCGGTTTTATTTTCCTTTTTCATTTCTTTTGTGGATTGAGCCCTTAGTTCTAAGCTTTTGCTTGATCGATTAGATTAGTTCCAAATACCCTAATAACCATTGCATGTACCTATAGATCGTATTTGGACTTAGTTTAATTAAACAGTTAATCACTATTCTTTGATCCACCGCGCCGCGAGCTCATCCCGCCAAGCGCTTCTCTTGAACTCGATGTGTCGAGAGGAGGAGGGGTGAGCCTAGATCGGACTTTAGGATTGGAGTTTGGTGGTTGAATTGTAGTTCTTCACGTCGCAATTGCCTGCTGAGGACGATTTCCGCTTGCGTTTCGGCATATAGCAAGGTTTAAAAATTTCTGCTTTGCATCCTGTATGGAGAGAGCTGGAGGCGCTGTAAGTCATTCTATCTTTGAATACATCATATAGGCACAAAGGTGAGATTTCCATCTTGGTGTCGACTTGCACAACTTTTTCCGACTCTTTTCTCCCTCTGTTTTTGGACAAAGTAGGAATCAAAGAAAATGCAAAATCGTTAGGCGTTTGTTTGAATCTGCTCAAAAGAAGCAATAACACCAAAAAAAATAAAAAAGGGACTGCTAAGAAAACTTTGACCTAAATAAAAGTGGTAATTGGACTCATTGATTAGGGAGAGTCACACCCTCACTTGTCTTCAGGTTGCATGGGAAGGTCTCCTTCCAAGTGAGCAGAGTGCTTCATAAGGATTAGAGCCAAAAACCCAGCTTGTGGCTGCCTTGTGTATCACCTGGATTTCCAAAGTATTGGCGCTACTATCATACGTAGGTGAGTAGGGCTTGGTCGCCATTGGTGACTCACTATTGTGTGAGCATCGACCTTGTCCGAAGTACCGAGCATAGGCCACGCCTTCATGGGTGTGTCTGTCTCACCGTCTGCATCCGAGTAGGATCTTGCACGCTCACGGGTGATTCCGTTGCGAGCAAGGTCCGAAGTATCGGTTTTGCCTATCGGCTTCCTCCCTCTTCTTCTTTGGCTGAGTAGGGATCCAGGAAGGGTTACAAGGACCTCAAAAAGCGCAAGCTACAAATTACACAAGGGGAGGACAAGTATGGGAATACTTTTCTGGCAGTACTCTCGCTCCTTTAGGCGTAGCGCTCTAAGGACCCGTTGAAAGATTAATTCCTGAATTCAAGCTAAAATTGACAAAGATAAAAGCTGAACCTTCACGGCTTCATGTGTTGAGTTGGTGAATCTCCTTGTTTTGTGTTTGATTGCTAGTCGCATTTAGGTCAAGATCAAAAACACTGCACGCTTGTGCGCAATTTTGCTTCTCCCTTCTTTCTTCTTCATTTCTAGACCTTGCTCTTATCAATAATCACGATGATGGGAAGGAGACCTCTTTGGCCGACTTTGTCGGCACCGCTATCTAGCACTCCTCCCCATTCATCTAGGACGACCTCGGAGAGCCCGCTCTCCGAGCCTGAGTTCACATCCACCCTGTTCCCCCCTCGATCACCCTTCTCCTTCCACCAGTCCAAGAATTTCAGAATTTAGTGCATCACAGAGCTCCGAACATTTGACGGCACCTGAGATGGGTTCTTTTGCTTTTTCAGAGAACCCGACATGGCTGACAGAGGAGAGCATCCAGATGATCATGAGCCCCCTCCATTCTTATTTGATCAAGCTTCCATCAACAATTCACTTCTAGCATCCCTGGAGACCATGCAGAGGCAGATCTGGGACCAAGGTGTATTTATGGGTGACCTCATGAGAGAGATCGCACAGATGCGAGAGAACCGACCTGGGGGCGGTGGCGGTGGAGGTGACATACCAGTAGTCGAAAACCAGGGAGGAGAACCCAACCAGGAGAGGCTGTCGTAGACTATCATGCGAGAATTGCACAATCCGGCAGCTTCCCTCACTCATCAGTGGATCCGACTCCCTCCCATCCATGGAGATTTTGAGCTTTGGCCCTACACTATTCAGCTTCTGCCCAAATTCCATGGGATGCCGATCAAAGAGCCACACCTCCACTTACAAGAATTCGAAATGATCTGCAGTACCATTCATGGAAGGCTGGTGACCGAGGATACTATCAAGATGATAGACTTTCCCTTCTCTTTGGTTGACAGAGCTGTATATTGGCTCAAACATTTGGGGAGGTTCATCGACACTTGGGCAGATCTCCGAACCGCATACTTGAAGAAGTATTACCCTCTCGGTCGGACGAACGCAGCTAGAGCGATGATCAGCAACTTCGTCATGATCCCTAATGAACAGTTTCATGAAGCCTGGGATCGATTTAGAGAGCTCATTGACCGGTGTCCATACCATGACATATCTAAGCCCAATCTAGTTCAAAGTTTCTTCTTTGGGCTGACACCAGAACTGCAGGGGCTTGTAAACGCCTCTTGTGGTGGGTCATATTTTTCCAAGGGTGAAGACGATGTTTGGGCCATCTATGAAAGCATGGCAGAGAACTCAATCGTTATGGCCCAAGCCCGCGTCTACATGCAACAGAAGCCCTGCAAGGAGTGGGATCATTTCAGAGGATCGCCCGCATCGATGTCGGTCCTCACACTTTGTCGGCGACCGCAGCCCAAGCCGAATCAGCCGCAGCCGACATGGGCATCATCAGTGAGAAGTTGGACCGTCTCAAGATCCTCGAGAAAAAGCAGATGCAAGGCATGGCCCAGATGGACCAGATTGCCAAGACTATGAGTGACCTGAAGACGCATATTCTTTGCGTACAGGAGGCACAAACTTCTTCCCAGCAGCCTTCTAGGTCACGAGCTGATGCCGGCAGTAGCAGCTCATCCCAACCCTCTGCCTCGTACCGCCAGGTCAACCACATTCAGGTAGAGCCGGTTCAGTAGCCACAGTATTACCCATCACTGCCATCGCCATCTCAGGACACTCAGATGGTGGTCTATCAGCCGGAGCAGCCACTGGCAGTTCTACCTCCACCCTCCTTCGAGCAGGAGCCATTGATGGAAGTCAACGGGATTTGGTACAACCAGTACCCACAGCCCGGGATTCGTCGCGATCACCCCGGATTCCGTTGGGGGCAACGATGGCTCCTCATCTTAGCAGCAACCTCCAGCTCAAGGACAGCAGAACAACCAGCCACAGCAGCAGCAGCCCCAGTATGCCCAGCAGCAGCAATATCAGCATGGTCCTCGTCCCGCCTATCAGGGACAACAGTGGAGGCAGCGTCAGCCGCCTCAGCAATCATACTCCCATACTCCCCAGTACCAGCAGCAGCAACCTCATTTCCAATAGGGAAACCCATCCGGTTCTCAGGCCCCTACTTTTGAGAACCCAGCTCTCGATGACCTTGCCCGCTTGCTCTCCGAACAACGAGCATCTTTTCGGCAAGAAATGGATGAGTTCCGACAGGAGATGAGGGATATCATCAAGGGCAAAGCCGCCATACCTGCTCAGATTGAACCAAATCCGAACAATCTGAAAATAAAGTCTGAGCAGGTAGAGTTTACAGAGGATACCTCTCCTAGTGATTATTTGAGTGACATGTCTTCTTCTTTGTATGATGCTAATTTTGTGACTACTAGGAGCGATAGGATGCCAGCCGGCGACGTCTCATCTGAGTGACAGCCTCAAGCAGAACCAGGAGCGCCAGATGAGCAGAGTAGCGGTGCTGATGCTGCTAATGAGGATGTTGAAGACGATGGTGCTGATGCCACCAATGATGGAGTTCCAGACGACGGTACTGAGGCCGTCGTGATACTAGTTGTAGAAGGTGGTGCTGATGCCACCATTTTGGATGCAGAGCCAGAGCGTGGTACTGAGGCCGCGAAGACAGGTGCCGGTGGTGGTACTGAGGCCACCACATCTACTTTTGTTGAGCTTCCTTCTGTGGTGTTACCACCTTTTTTATCTATGGACTGTGGTAACAAGAAAAACAAAAATATGAATAAAGGAAAGGTTTCTGTACACATTTCGGATCCATATGTGTTGAATGATGATCATGGTATGGATTCTAGTGCTTCACATGCGCAGGAACCTCGTCCTAGTCCTCCATTTGAGGAGGCCCCTACCATCCCCTTCCCTGAAGCACTTCGCCGGGCGAAGGGGAACAAAAGAGAAAATCCAAAAAAAGATCAGCAGGTAGAGTTCAGCAATCAGATGATTGACAGGTTCCACATTCAGTTGACTCTACAGGAAGCACTTGAGCACATCCCCCTCTTCAAAAAGAACTTGAAGGAGAAGACTACCGTCTGCAGGAAGAGGAGGAACCACAGAGATCAAATCCATGTGCTCACTCATTCCACTTGCTGCACCATTCAGAACAAACTGTCATCCAAGAGACCAGATGCAAGAGCTCCCTATGTCAGATGCGAGATTCAGGAGCAGCAGTTTGATCGTACTCTGTTAAACAGCGGCTCTTCAATTAACCTTCTTCCGACAGCTTACTCGACCGATTCGAGTTTGGTCCTCTTCTTAGGAGCAGGACAGTCCTTCAGTTTGCTGATAGATCGACTAAGAGGCCGAAGGGGTTATTGAAAGACGTGGTCGTTACCATTCAGGGCCTGAAATTCCCCGTGGACTTCGTTGTGTTGGATATGGAGATCCCTGAGTCAGTAACTAATGCTCCTATCATACTCGGACGTCCATTCTTGGCCACAGCAAGGGCGGTGATGGATCATGATATCGGGAAGATATGTTTTCGCGTAGAGGGCGAAACCATACAAATAGAGATGATCGAGGAAACCGAGCCAGAGAACTAGAATGCTTGGAGTAGTCCAGCGCAGCTGCGCAGATGACAGAGGAAGAGCGAGACATCCACCATGAGTGTGATTTTGTGATGACAGATGATGAATCTATCTGGACTGATCCCGTAGCACAGACCCTTGCCCTGCCTACATATTCACTATATCTAAAGCTTATGGCAGTCGAGAGCCTGGAGAGCATACCCCTGGACGAGGACACACCTGAGGCTGACAGTGTTGGGACGAGTGGTGCTGATGATTTTCAATCTTGTTCATCTACTTCAGATCCCTTGGATTCAGACATTGATTGGGATGACTTTGATGAATATTTACCGTGTCTGATTCCTTCTGAGCCGACAGCTAGGACAGAGTGCGAGCCAGTGCAGTTTATTGAAGATTCATCAAGCCTCCCTTCATCAGAGATTCAGGCAGAGCGAGAGTTCTCCCATGCAGATCTAGTCGCCTTCACACAGACATATCAGAAGCCATATCTGCCACCTCCCAGTTGTCCAGAACTGAAGCCTTTGTCGCAGTCGCTGAAGTATAGATTCCTTGCGGGTGAGCCAGATATGCACCCAGTCATTATCTCAGCAGGTTTGACTGGAGAACAAGAATCTCGTCTGATGGAGGTTCTTGAAAGAAACCGCAAGGCGATAGGATGGAGTATAGATGATCTCCAGGGGATTAGTCCGGCTCTGTGCTCCCTCCACATTTATCTTGAAGATAACGCTAGGCCATCAAGTGAGTTCCAATGACGGCTGAACCCGAATCTTCGAGATGTAGTCATGAAAGAAATATCGAAGTGGTGGAGCACCGATTTTATCTACCCCATCTCCGACTCCAAATGGGTTAGTCTGTTACACGTGGTGCCCAAGAAGACGGGTATCACTACAGTTGTGAGTGAGTCTGGAGAGGAGATCGCTACCCGAGTACCCACTTCTTGGAGGGTCTGTGTGGACTACAGACGATTGAATGAGGCCACCAAGAAGGATTATTTTCCGCTGCCATTCATTGATCGGATTATCGAGAGGCTAGATGGGAAGAGTCATTATTGTTTTCTCGACGGGTACTCCGGTTATAATCAAGTGGTCATTGCGCCCGAAGATTAGGAGAAAACGACATTCTCCTATCCGTTTGGGACGTATGCTTTCAGACGGATGCCCTTTGGTCTATGTAACGCTTCGGTGACATTCCAAAGGTGCATGTTGTCCATTTTCTCGGACATAGTGGGTGACTTTTTAGAGGTCTTCATGGATGACTTCTCGGTCTATAGCGACAGGTTTGATGCTTGTCTTGACTTCCTAGACCGTGTGCTTCAATGCTGCATTGAGGTCAATCTTGTCTTGTCTTGGGAGAAGAGTCACTTCATGGTGACTCAAGGGACGGTCCTTGGTCATATCGTCTCCAACAGGGGCATGGAGGTCGATTCGGCCAAGGTGGATATCATTAGAAAACTCAATCCACCGTCCAATTTGCGTCAATTGCGGTCTTTTCTGAGGCATGTCGGTTTCTACCGACGGTTTATTCAGGACTTCAGTCGGATTGCCCGACCGCTTACTGATCTGCTGACGAAAGACACCGAGTTCATTGTCAATGATAAGTGCCTTGCATCTTTTGAGACTCTCAAAGGTATGGTTGTTTTGGCTCCTGTCCTTCAGCCACCCGATTGGTCTCTCCCATTCGAGATCATGACGGATGCTTCAGATTTTGCCGTTGGGGTTGTGCTTGAACAAAGGAGGGATGGATTGCCATTTGCCATTCACTACGCCAGCCGGACTTTGGATACCTCTCAGCGGAATTATACTGTGACTGAGAAAGAGATGCTAGCTGTAGTCTTTGCTTTGGATAAATATCGATCTTATATTCTCGGATCTAGAGTGACAATTTATACAGATCACACCGCCATCCGGTACTTAATGGCCAGGAAGGATGCCAAAGCACGCCTTACCAGATAGATCCTTCTGCTCCAGGAGTTTGATATTGAGATTAAGGATAAGCCTGGAGTTAAGAATGTGGTGGCGGATCATCTTTCCTGTTTGGAGAACCTTGAGGAATCTGAGCCTAGCGCACCTATCACTGAGACGTTTCCAGATGAGGCGATCTTGGCTATCACCTCGCTCCCGTGGTATGCCCACATTGTGAACTATCTTGTTGCCAAGAAGGTCCCACAAGGTTGGCCCAGGCAGAAGCTTGAGACCTTCCTGGTGAAGGCCAAGCTTTACCATTGGGAGGATCCCGTCCTCTATCATGGAGGAGGGGACAACATCTGGAGGAGGTGCATTCCTCAAGAAGAGAAGCATAGCGTCCTCACATTCTGCCACAAGCTTGAGGCAGAAGGACATCATTCTGGAAAAAGGACATCACAAAATGTGCTTCAATCTGGCCTTTGGTGGCCTACTCTCTTCAAGGATTCGGATGAGTTCGTGAAGAGATGTACTGACTGTCAGAAGATGGGAATCTGCGGACAGAGAGACATGATGCCCATGCAACCCATTCACTTTTGTGAGATTTTTGATGCATGGGGGATTGATTTCATGGGCCCATTTCCTAAGAGTCGGGGATTAGAGCATATTTTGCTCGCTGTAGATTATGTCAGCCAATGGGTTGAGGCCATCCCCGCCCAAGCCACAGATGCTAAAACCGTGTTCAAATTTTTGAGGAAAAATATCATTTCACAGTTTGGGGTACCTAGAGTCTTGATTTCAGACGGGGGGTCTCACTTCATCAATGATAAGGTTAGGGCCCTTGCAGACGAGTTCGGCATTGACCATCGGGTTGCCACACCGTATCACCCTCGGATTAATGGTCTTGCCGAAGTATCGAACCGGGAGATAAAGACTATCTTACAGAAGGTTGTCCGCCCAGACCGAAAGTATTGGTCACAGCTTTTGGACTCGGTCTTGTGGGCCTATCGGACTTCCTTCAAGAATCCATTAGGGACATCTCCCTTTCGACTCGTCTATGGCAAGCCGTGCCAGTTGCCAGTGGAAATAAAGCACAAGTCACTTTGGGCAGTAACTGAGCTATTATTGGATCTCGAGAGTATAGGAGAACAGAGGAGAGCAAAGTTGGCAGTCCTGGAGGAACTGAGAGATACAACCTTTTCTAGCAGCCTACAATACAAAGAGAAAGTGAAGACATGGCACGATTCTCATATCAGCCATAAACAGTTTGAGTCAGATCAACGTGTATGGTTGTTTGATTCCATGCTGAAATTATTCCCAGGGAAATTACAGAGCAAGTGGAAAGGTCCTTATGTGGTCAGGAAGGTACATGACAATGGCAGTATTGACATATCTGAACCGTCATCTTCCACTACCTTCCGTGCCAATGGTCAACGCCTGAAACTGTATCTAGATCATGATCTGCCGACCATTGACGTTGCCCCCATTCTTCTGGTATGAGATGTGTTCTTTGACTCATACCATCTGCATCTCATACATGGTGATCAATTCCATCTTCCGCTGTACAGATCCATCTGTCCATATCACTCTTTTATCTGTTGATTTCTTTCCTTATTTTCTTCTTTTCTTCTTTTCCTTTTCTATTTCCTGTTTGTATCAAAAAGGTGCCGCCCTTGTAGACAGTTTTCTATACTTAGGATGTACTCTGTCCTAAGTATAGGGGGGTGTGCACCCTGAGTTGTTCTATTCCTTTCGATCCTCTCCATTGTCTCCTCTTCTTGTCAATACTCAGGGATATCTTACCCTAAGTATAGGGGGAGACAACCCGAGTACGATCTGTTCATTCCCACCCTTGACCCTTCCTGTGTTGTGTACAGTCTGCTATACTTAGGATTAGTTGATCCTAAGTATAGGGGAGACGGTCAACTTGTTATTGGTTCATTTATTTATTCTTTAGACTTGCCTATACTTAGTACGAGTTATGTCTTCTCTTTTCTCTCCGATCCATGAGGACATAGCTCAAGCTAAGTATAGGGGGGTCGTATATACTGCGTATATACTTTAGCCATAACTCGTACTTTCGTATTTTCCTCATAATATGGCTAAGAATTCTTTAAAATCCATTAAAAACCTTACTAAAAAGATGTTTTGTTCCTCAAATTCTTTTTGTATTTACTGATTAATAAATCAGGTGAAAATGTTTTTTGCAAAATGTTTGGAAAAAAGTTTGAAAATCCTTGTGAACATCTATTGAAAACTATTTTGAAAATATTTTGTTACACGTTTTCTACCTTTGTAAAAATGTGTGGTTTGTAAAAAAACTCCTTTTCTTTGTGTGGAATAAAAGTTTGAAAAATGGTTTGCAAATGGTTTGAAAAATGGTTGCAAAAATATTTTGAAAAATCTATATATACTGTTTGGAAAACCTTTGCGAAATGATTTTCAAATTTGTGTACATGCTTGTAAAATTATTTGTAAATATTATTTTGGACTATTGTTTCAAAAATTGTGTGAAAAGCTTGTGTCAAATAAGTTTGAGGAATACATACATCACACCAAAATCCACTATATATACCTATAAAATTGATCACTTACCCCATAAATTCTTAAAATCCACTTCTTGTAAGTATAAGAAGCACTCCCGTGTACATATTTTAACCTAGCTTTTAGCCAAAATCTTTTTTTTTTCAAAAATTCCAAAAACATTTGCAAAATTAAAATCCAAATACACGGGAGTGCTTCTTATGCATCATCATCTTTTCAAAAATACAAAAAAATGTATATGCATCATATATGTATTCTCTGTCTAGCATTTTTGAAAAATCACAAAAAAATGATTTTTGAAAAGATGATGATGCATATGCATTTTTTTGTATGCATTTCACAAAAAAAATGCAGATGATATCACAAAATGCATATGCATCACACTGTAAATCGTTGAAAATTGCATCACAAAAATATTTTTTGCATTCTGCATATCATCTGCATAGCATGAGCAATTTTCTGATTGAGTTTGATAGTTAAATGAGTCTAAGTAAAATTCAAAGATTGGAGCTTCATTGGACCTTAAAATCTACCTAATAACAAGAACCTTATAAGAATTGGGTTTGAGGTACTTCAGGTCTAGTTGACTTAATTCTTTGAGGATCACGAGACTTGGTTCAATGGATTCTAGACTACTTAAGTAGAGTATTTCGGAGCACACGCACGACTCTTGTTGATAATGACCTAACTTGGACACCTGCACCTTTCACATGGCTCAACTCAGTTGGAGTGGTGAGGGGATTGGATTTGCCGGTATGAGACGCACACAAGTGGAAACACTTGTCCTCCTCTAGGGAGGGAAGTGCACCCCATCCCGTCCAGTAATAAGGAAGTCTAAAGACAGGAGGCTGTGGGTTGCGATAAAGCTTCAAAAGAGGGATAGTCTACTGGCTCAAGAGGAAATACTCATTATGTAAATGCTGCTGTGAATAGTACTTCAAAAAAAAAGTTCAGGCATGTACAAAAATAAAAAGCCTGCAAAGTATGTACAAATGTTGTAAAGTCAATAAGCAAGCTTGAGTTCCAAAGTCAAATATGTGAGCCTGCAGCTGGATGACTTGACTACACTGGTCTTGCATCCCAGGATAGGTAGCTACACTGGCTACCGTCCATTCTTCTCTTCACCCCTCCTCTTGAGCTGGTTGTCACTTGAACTTAGAAGGGAATACCCCGCTCCTCGAGGATGGAGTTGTTGGATTGGGGAATCATTGGGTTGTCATACTGGAGAAGTCAGTTTCTTTGTCATTCTAGTTGGGGAGAGCCACCATCACTTACATTGTACGAGTCAGATTCATAGTCGTAAGGGTTTGCGTATGAGTTGAGATATTTCTGATCTGGCTATTGAGGAGACTTGAACACAGTTTTGGGATTCTCAGGGACTGTTGGATTTCAAATTCAGTTCTCATTAAGGTTCCGCCCGCACTAAAATTACAAAGGTCCGACTTAAGCTCCAAACTTTGATTTTGTGAAGACAAGTTTGACAATCAAGTTTAATCCAAGTTCTTCTTTTTCTTTTCTTTCTTTTTCTTTTTTGCACTTATTGCATATGTGTTTGCTAAGGACTAGCAAAGGTAAAGTATAGGGGGATGATGAATAATGAAGAACAAATCGGAGTTACATCTTGAAGCGTGAGTCTTTAAAGTAGGAAACCTCCCAAATCAAGTCTGATCTGCAGAAGTCTCTCTTGTGGGTGTGGAGATGAATCGCGTTGCTTCTCACATACTCGGGCGGAGACCAGAGAACAAGAAGAGGCGTATGAGAGATGGAGACTCTCAAGACTCTTCCTTATCTCAAAGGGCATGAAACTTCTAAGGAGTATTGCTCTCCAAAATTGTGTTGTAAAAGAGAGGGCCTTGCCTTTCTTTTATACTTACACCACAGTCCAACATGTGTGTTGCAGTCCCTTGGATTTAAGGGCTTAGATATGTCCTAATTCAATAAGAATTACCTCCTTTTTATCTTCAATTAATAGTAACTAAGTAACAATAAATAAGCAACAACTTAGCTTAGCTAAAATTAGTTAAGGTTGTTGCCTTTTTATCTATAAATTAATTAACTTGATTAATTAAAAATAAATAAGCACCAATTTAGCTTAACAAAAATTAGTTAAGGTTGTTGCCTTTTATCTATTATTAATTAACTTTATAATATAAAAAAGGAGAAGTTATGGAATTAATCAGCAAAGCTTATGAATCATATTCATGAGCTCAAAAATCAAATGTAAATCAAATTTACATCTATAAAAAATAATGTGAATCAAATCGACACAATTTCATGCATTGAAAATATTATGCAAATCATATTTACATAAATATTTATATGAATCATATCTACATAAATATTAATTATTGTGAATCATTATTCACATTAATTAATCAAATATATTTGTGAACCTTATTCACAAAATTCCCTTGCAATAATAACTATTATTATCACAATATTGACATTAATAGGTATGAGTCCTAATCCAATTAGGACTCTTGAGATACGAATGAAGATACTTGGAGATAATGTCGGGGAGATCATATTATCCATGTATAGTGATATGAAATGTGGATAACTATCCAATTTCAGGATTTATACCATTTTTGCAAAAATCCATCACTTACGAATGTTGAGCTCGAGCTGTAACGCTTTACACTCTCAGTGAGCTCAACGAAATGCACCATACTCTCCATGAACTGGAGAAATTGTTGGTTAGTTGAATCTAGTTTTCTTGACCATTTTTAATCATAGTCCAAACAATTTGGAGCTAAGAAATGAGCTCAAGGAGCTTTCGTATTTCCATTTCCATGACCATTTCTATTTCCAACATTTGAACATTGAAATTTTAACTAGAATTGGAAATTGGATTCAAATGAATTGTGATTCAATCCAGTTAAATCTAAATCATCTATCTAAATGGAGCCACTAAAATCCATCTTGTTTCATCACTTCTTAGGTACAGAAGTGTCATGGTAGAGGATCCATTACAACAACAAGAGTAACCCTGAGTATTCCAATTACTCATCCATCCTTCACACTAAGAGACTTTGATAAATACAAAATTCAAACCATGTTTTGACTATCTTCTTCGGAATGTATCAGTATATTTCTCACTCGATAATTAGACGACAATATTAATCTTATACCTTCCAAAAATATATATTAATATCTTGAATTCATGTCTTATTTCATAAATAAGATGACCATGCATGGAATTCATTTTGACCCCAAATTATCTAATGAGTGAGCTCTGTCTCTCGGTTCATTAAGTATGAACATGTATGCTTCCTTCGAGAGATCATACATCTCATACGAATTCATATGCACACAAACGCACCAATATATGAACCTTGGAGAGGTCACCAACCTATAAAAGATCGGATTGGATTGATTAGAAGGGGCTTTTGGCTAGTGGGGTAGACTGCTGATCTTCGGAGCGAATGCGAATGAGAGACTAACACAGAGACCCGATAGAATACGAAGCCCGGTCTAATCAATTTTGATGTTCATTGGGTTCCCATTACCCCCCACTATATAAGAGCTCTCAGACCTTGTGTCTGAAATCTATTCAGCTTTTCAGCTCTTTTGTTTCGGTGTTTTTTTCTAGAATCTCAAGTATAGCACTCTTTCTTCAGCTGATGCTCCCGTACTCATTCACTGTTGCGTATGCTCTTCTTCGCGTCTGGTATGTCAAATGTGCATACTCATGCATATAGATGTATATCTATCTCAGGTCAAAGGATGTGTGCCTAATCGTGACAGTTATGATTTAGGTCTTAGTTTATCTCGACCACATCAAGTCAACTCTTTGACTTGATTATTCCAACACTTCTGAATCTCCATTCCTATGTAGAGGACATGCATTAAGAAGTGGGTTAGAATTCACTCTTTAGAGAAAGATTTCCATCTGTTTCTTAAACTAGAGATATTTATTGAATATCACATGCTTGAAGTCGAATGTGTCCTTCGAGCTGCATGGTATTTAATATGTCCATGGTACATAACCCTAATTGTACAAAGAGAACTTAATAGTAAAGTTCATTCATTCAATTAATCATTTCATTTCAGATGGACATGTAACCACTAATCATCTATTCTATTTTATGTTTGCTCCCCTCTGCATTCGAATTTCTGGTTTATTTTCCCAGCTGTCTTTTCTGACTGGGCGATTCTCCCGTCTACGTCGAAAGTCTCACATCTCGAGGACTAAAAGAGGTCGGCACACAGCTTGTGACTGCCAATCTGAACCCTACTTCTCCTCTCTGCTTCTCTGAGTAGAGCGAGGAAGACTTTTTTGACCAGCTCCATCCTCTTACACCCATAGGCTTCAGCAGAAAGGCGTACCTGACTCCCAAATATCTAGTTCTACTACCCTCGGTCCCACCGCGAATACGGCTCCATACCCCAACCCACTCTAGACCAATAGCTTTTATTGCATTAATGGTTCGTCAAGGGCTTACAAGTCCAACGGTCTCTTACTAGACCTCAGATCCATTCATGTGCAAGTCTCAACGCCATATCAATTGTGCTAATCATTGACTATTTGTCAAATAGCCGGGTAAGTTGATTAGTCACTCTGTCACCGGTGACTATGCCAAGTTTTGTTACAAACTTGCATACCCCAAGTGAACATTAACTACATCCAATGTAGTTGCCGCATCTTATGCAGCAAATGCTTTACTTTGTCGAAATATCCATAATGTCTTGCTTCTTACTACACTTAGCTCACATAGCACTACCGTTCAACAAAATGAAGAACCCTCAAGGTTGACTGTCTATCATCCAAATATGATTGGAAATCTGAATAAGTGTACCCTAAGACTTGGAGATCATTATCTCCATAAACCAATACGTAGTCTTGATTTCTTCTTAGGTTACTTGAAGATATTTTTTTACTACAGTCTACTGTCTCTCTCCATAGCAGGATTGGTAACGACTTACCATTCCTACTACATGGCAAATGTCTGGCCTAGTACACATCATGGCATACATTAGGCTTCCCACAGCCGATGCGTAAGGGCATCCAGCCATGGTTTTCTTTTCCTCAATAGTTTTAGGAGCCATCCCCTTAGATAGGTGAATAACATGTCCTAAGGGAAGGAAGGCTTTCTTGGAATTATCCATACTGAATCATTCTAAGATTTTCTTAATATATCCTTGTTGTGATAGTCTCAATATCCTCTTTTTTCTGCTTCTGAACAATTTCAATCCCAATATATAAGAGGCATCTCTGAGATCTGTCATCTCGAAGGTATTGGACAACCAGACCTTAACACTAGTCATCATCCTGGTATCATTCCCAATGATAAGGATGTCATCTACATTAAGCATAATGAACATGATAGTGCTCCCACTAAGCTTCTTGTGCACACATGGCTTATTTGGATTATGCATGAAATCATAACTCTTTATGATTTCATCGAATCGAATGTTCCAACTACGAGAAGCATGTTTGAGCACATAGATAAATTTCTTCAACTTGCATACTTTTCTTTTCTCAGTTATGAAGCCTTGGGGCTTCTCCATAGATATCCTCTTTGAGGTATCCATTGAGAAAGGCGGTCTTGATATCCATCTGCTAGATGTCATAGTCTAGGCGTGCAGCTATAGCCAGTAATGCCCTGTTGGATTTAAGCTTGGTCACAAGAGAGAATAACTCATCATAATCGATGCCTTCTCTCTGGTGTGTAACCCTTGGCTATGAGTCATGCTTTGGATGTCTCTACCTTCCCATTAGGTTCCTTCTTTCTCTTGAAGATCCATTTGTATCCAATGGGTTTAACCCCTTTATGTGGGTCTTCGAGGGTACATACACCATTCTTGTGCATGGAGTCTACCTCAGACTTCATTTCTAGCATCCATCTATCCATGTCATGATCACCCAAAGCTTCATCAAATGAATTTGGATCATCATCACTCTTATGATACATGGAATCTGTACCTTTCATGTTGTCTTATAACCCTAGAACTCCTTCTAAGAGGTACAATCATGTCATGTTCAATTATCTCTTCATTTTCTGGTGTAGGAACTTCATCGGTCTCGCTAGATTCGATTAGTTCCTTAACTTGATTATTTTCTTGACTTCTAAGGAATTCATCTTCTAGAAACTTGACATCTCTAGAAAGAAATATCCTTTGAGTCTCAGGATCATAAAATTGGTATCCAATACCATTCTTTATGTATCCAATGAAGTAGAACTCTTTGATGCGAGATTCTACCTTGCTTGCATAAATGTTTTTAGCATGAACCAAACAACCTCAAATCCGTAAGTACCATACACTTGGCTTGGTACCATACCAAATCTCGATTTTAGGTAGATATTTAGATGGAATCTTTTTTAGGACATAAGTTGCATTCTCTATTGCATGTCCCAAAAAACTGAGAGGTAAGTTTGCTTTACTCATCATGAATCTCGCCATATCCATCATGGTTCTGTTGCATCTCTCTGCAACTCTGTTAAGTTGAGGAGTACCTAGAGGAGTAAGATTGGAAATAATTCCTCTCTCTTTAAGATATTCTTCGAATTCATCTTAGAGATATTCGCCACCTCGATCAGATGAAATCCATTTTATCGTATATCTTGTTTGGTTATCAACCAAAATTGTGAACTCTTTGAACTTTTGAAAGGTTCCATGGTTGTGACGTAATAAGAAGACAAAACCACACTGTGAATGGTCATCAATAAAGATCACATAATATTAATGTCCATTTCGAGTCGTAGTACGAAACGGACCGCATACATCAGTATGTATCAGATATAATATACCTTCGCATCGTTCACCTTTCTTAGAGAAGGGTGTCCTGGATATTTTCCCACGAATACAATGTTCGCAAGTTGGTAAATCATGAACTTCTAGGAAATCTAGATGTCCATCCTTTATCGGTCCATCGATCCTATGAATAGTCACATGTCCAAGTCTTTGATGCTCGATCAAAGTTAAAGGATTTCCATCTCTCTTGATTATTTAGGGGTTTTAATATGACTATTAATATTAATGTTATCAGTGGTATTGAGATTCATGATACATTCATGCATTTTCAATTCATAGAGTTCACATGTTGTAAGAGTTTATGATAAGTTTATTACATATATAGAAAGTATAACCATAACCAACAATCTTAGATACAGATAGTAAATTCCTTTTAACATTCGGTGCATATAGACAATCTCTAATGTGTAGGACTCTCCCACTAGATAATAATAGTCATAGGTTCTAATGGTGATTGCTGAAACAGTTGCATCAGATCCCATCTGGATGACTATCTCCCCTTTATCAAGATTTCTAGTGTTTTGAAACATATGCAACTGATGCATACATGTACATAAGCACCAGAATAAACAATCCAACTTCCTTCTCATCCTACGAGTAAGTTGGCTTTAATGATGAATGTAGACTTATTATTTGCAAGAGTTTGTACACTGGTCCTTCTCTAAGGACTTTACGTATTCTGGATGGTTACTCTTCCAGAACCCAGGCTTATAGCAGTGATGGAAGACATCCATCTCTATGGGTGACAGGTGTGTTGAAGCATTAGAAGAATGATGAATAGTTTGACCTTTCTTCTTCTCTTAGATTGCACCCTTTTGATATCCATGCTTCCTCTCGTGTTTCCCTTTAACTTGTGTAACTACTGCACCGCTAGAGGGAAATTCTTTCTCATAATATCCTCAGTGTATCTTAATGTAAAAAGAGTGTGAATCACACCTCCATACATCTCCTTCAGATTCAAGAGGATGTGATGAGCGGATTCAATGTCTATAAGTTGCTTCTGAAGCACGTTAGATAATGATACAAGAATGTAGCAACGAGCGATCGAATGATCCTCATCCCACTTCTTTTTGAATTAAAAGGCATCCTCTGTCTGAGGGTTCTCATACTTCATAGACGATAGCACATATATTTTGTGTTCTGTCTCAAGTACGAGTTCCAAATTATGGATCCAATCCAAATAACTTAGACTAATTAACTGCTTAACCTTAAGCAGATTGTTAAGTGGGCTCAAAGATTTCATCTGAAATAAAAGAAAAAATATAATACATTTTAATATCTTGATTAAGGAAACTACACGATTTAATATTTTTAAATCAAGAGTTCTCGTATTTTTTACTTTGAAATGCTTTCCCTTATAAGCTTTCAAAGCATCAAGCAAGATAACCAAAGGCCTCACTATTAGATCCGAGTCTCCTTTCCATTCAATAATATGAGAAAATGCAACTACAATGAAAGAAGCAGGAACTCTTTCCACCTTACAAGTCCAACTTGTATTCTCAGTTCGGTCTTCAATACCCACACCTCCATGTATATGGAGTTAGCATGTTGTCGATTAAACCAACCATTAATGAGCTAATATCAATTTACGCTATGTGGAATCCAATGCTATCTAAACAATATGAGTAACAACATTGGGTCACTACGCATCCAATCCATCTCTTTTGAGAAACGAAGAATCCGATCCACGTGAATTTGTATTCTGAAGTCATGACTACGCATTGACGTCTATAAAAATACAATCTATGGCAACTGAGCTCTCCGCAATTATGGTAGACCATGGATGTCATCATATGACTTAGTCCATATAATGTTTAAATTAATGATTAATCATTTCAAATCATATTCTCATGATTAATCTAAGGGATAAAGTTAGGATGCATCTTATTGTCTTACTTTTATTCTAACTAAAACAATGACACTTAAGCAGTCCTAGTAAGGGTTAGATCTTTTTATGCACTTGATGTTATCATATAGTATTACACCCTCATTTAGTACTATTTAATGTTTCGATTTTAGTTGTTAAAGTATGCCATGACTCTTCGTGCTACCTTTCCTTGAAACGGATCCAGCCATGTCCGACAGATAATGCCAACACGAAGCTCTTCCACTGCAAATGCGATGCAAGGTGACAATTAAGTAACTGGTTAGCATATCCATGGTCTATATACCTTCTCCGAATCAATTCGAGACAACACAATCAGTACATATTGTACTAATGATGTTATATCGATCTTTAAACTATATGTGATATTATATAATAACTCTCAGATATTTTAGGAATTAAAACTCCTTTTAATTTTCTAAAATGTCTAGTGCAACAATCTAGACACCTTTTGAAAACACTTTTAAATTTTTGAAGGTCTAGTGCAATAATCTAGACACTTCTTTGAATTAAAACAATTTCAATTGCAATGGAAGACTAGTGCAACAATCTAGACAATTCACAATTTCCGATCGCAATATTCAACTGCATAAATAATCAAAGAAAAATGAAATAAAAAAGACTTTCTAATTTATTGCACGTATTCAAAACAAACAAAGATTTCAAATTCTAATTTGTAACCCGTGGCCATCACATTTCAAGTTATAAGACATCTTATAACTTGGGCTTAAAATTCATTGTGACCTCAAATATTTTGGAAATATTAAGTCCAACTCCTAATGTCAATACATCAAATATATTTCCATCAATTTTAAGTTCAAAAATATGAGAAATAAGTCAATAAGACAATCGAGTCCTCTTTTAACTCTGCCTATGGAGAAATCCATTTTCTCGAGGCCGCACGGTCGACATCACGTGAAACTTTTTTGCACTGATTTGGAGAATTGATTTATGACTTACTAATTAGTATTTTATAATGTTATATAATCCAAAAATAGTATCTAAAAATTCCTAATTTTAATACTACAATCTTTGGTCGAAATCAAAATCTGCGATCATTTTTAACACCCAGATCTTCTCCCGAATGTCACTAACAATTGGCGCATCTTTTTGGGTATGAGTTCAGACCTTCTAGACCTCATATATATATATCCCAAAAATATGTTTAAAATAGGAGAGAATATTAGCGACTTTAAAAAGTCACTGAATAATCCAAATCGTTAAATTTGTTGCAAGATAATGTGCCCGATAAATGAGATGATCTAGCCAATTATTTATCGGACGTGGATGCAATTCAAATCCTCAAAACATATGGATCTAATACCAATTGAAGGAAGTACCTGAAAATATTTACTATGCATCTCAAAAAATCTGGAATATTTAGCAAACAATTTGGTAAAACAATGTTAGTTCATATACGAACTAGAAAATGTAGCACAACGATTTGTTCATCTAGAAATCAAATTTTTTGAAAAAAATAAGGAAATGATTTCCTTTAGGATTTCTAATATTCATGATGAATGATGGAGAACACATCAGGGTTACCTCTTGAAGCATGAGTCTCTAAAGTAAGAGACCTCTTAAATCAAGTCAGATCTGCAGAAATCTCTTTCGTAGGCATGGAGATGAATCATGTTGCTTCCCACGAACTCGGACGTAGAGCAGAGCAACAAGAAGAGGCATATGAGAGATTGAGACTCTCTAGACTCTTCTATATCTCAAGGGGCATGAAATTTCTATGGACCGTTGCTCTCCAAAATTGTGTTGTAAAAAAAGAGGACCTTTCCCTTCTTTTATACTTACACCACATGTCCAACATGTGTGTTGTAGTCCCTTGGATTTTAAATCAAGGGCTTAGAGCAAGTCCTAATTCAATAAGGATTATCTCCTTTTTATCTCTAATTAATAGTAACTAATTAACAATAAACAAGCAAAAACTTAGCTTAAAGAAAATTAGTTAAGGTTGTTACATTTTTATCTATTAATTAATTAACTTGATTAACTAACAATAAATAAGCAACAACTTAGCTTAACTAAAATTAGTTAAGGTTGTTGCCTTTTTATCTATTAACTAATTAAGTTGATAATCCTATTATCAAAATTGAAGAAATTATGGAATTAATCCTCAAATCCTATGAATAATATTCATGAGCTCAAATATAAATGTAAATCCAATTTACATTTACAAAAAAATGTGAATCAAATTCACACAATTTCATGCCTTGAGAATATTATGTAAATCATATTTACATTATATGAATTAAATCTATATAAATATTAATTGTTGTGAATCACTATTCACATTAATTAATGGGATATATTTGTGAATCTTACTCACGAAAGTTTCTTTGCAATAATAACTATTATTATTACAATATTGACATCAATAGGTATGAGTCCTAATCCAATTAGGACTCATGAGATACAAATGCAGATACTTGGAGATAATACTAGAGAGATCATACTATTCTTGTATAATGACTTGAAATGTGGATAACTACACAATTTCAGGGTTTATACCTTTTTTGCAAAAATCTGTCACCTGTGAATGTTGAGCTTGAGATGTAACATTTTACACTCTTAGTGAGCTCAACGAAACGCATCATACTCTCCATGAGCCGGAGAAAGTATCGGTGAGCTGAATCCAGCTTCCTTGACCATTTCTAATCATAGTCCAATCCATTTGGAGCTAGGAAATGAGCTCAAGGAGCTTGTGTATTTCCATTTCCATGACAATTTTTGTTTCCAACATTTGTACATTGGAGTTGTAATTGGATTCAAATTATTTGTGATTCAATCCAATTAAATCACAAATCATCTAGCTAAATGGATCCACTAAAATCCATCTTGTTTTATCACTTCTTCAGTATGGAAGTGTCATGATAGATGATCCATTACAACAACAAGAGTAACCCTGAGTATCCTAAATACTCATCCATCCTTCACACTAGGAGAATTTGATAAATCCAAAGTTCAAACATGGTTTGACTGTCTTCTTCGGAATGTATCAATAGATTTCTTATTTGATAATTGAGCGACAATATTAATCATATACTTTCCAAAAGCATATATTAATATCTCGAATTCGTGTCTTATTTCATAAATAAGACAAACATGCATGGAATTCATTTTGACCCCAATATCTCATGAGTGAGCTTTTTCTCAGGTTCATCAAGTATGAACCTAAATAATTCCTTCTAGAGATCATACATCTCATACGACTTCATATGCACACCAACGTGCCGGTATATGGACCTTGATGAGATCACCAACCTATTGGTTTGTCAAATGTGTATACTCAGGCATATAGATGTATATATGTCTCAGGTCAAAGGATGTGTGCCTGATCGTGATAGCTACGATTCAGGTCTTAGTTTATCTTGACCTCATCAAGTCAACTCTTTGACTTGATTATTCCAACACTTCTGAATCTTCATTCCTATATAAAGGACCTGCATCAAGAAGTTGGTTGGAATTCAGTCTTTAGAGAAAGATTGCCATCTCTTTTTCAGACTGGAGATCTTTATTGAATATCACATGTTTGAAGTCCAATATATCCTCTGAGCTGCATGGCATTCAATATGGCCATGGTACATAACCTTAATTGTACAAAGGGGCTTTAATAGTAAAGTGCATTCATTCAATTAATCATTTCATTTCAGATGGACATGATAAAACAATAACTTTTATTGCATTAATGGTTCATCAAGGGCTTATAAGTCCAACAACCTTCACAACCAGATAGTGGCGATAATCTATATGGAATCGAGAGAAGTCCTAACATACGACTCTGCTATACTAGGGTGGAGGCAACTGTGACCAACCTCCATGTAACCGACTCTGTGTAAGCTCCCACTTCCTCGCCTTCAACGTAACCTCCTTGATGGAGGTAAGGTCCAAGGTGGAGAGTCTGTCATGGACCTCCTCATCTATCCCTCAAATGTAGGTTCTCATTAGTGGCATTCCACCATCGCTCTACGTACTGATGAACCTCCATTTCATCACCTTTCTTCTTTCATTTTGGCCTTAAATTCCTAGATAAATACATGCATATATCATTAATTTGTACAAAATAACATTCAATAATAGACACTTAAATAATGTATAAATACATATTTTGATTCCAAAATAAAAGAATAAAGGAAGAAAAGAAAGAAGGAAGTGTCAAAGACATTGAGTGACCCTGGACCCCAAGACCTAGTCATCATGATGACTTGGTCGACAAAGAATAAAGTAGGGGGATATATGATAGAGAAATTACACAGATAATACAACTAAACCCCTAATTTTTGTTCATCAATACTTGTATTTTGGGAACTATTTTATTTCTCTTTATTTATAACTCAAATTAATAAACCCTCAACATGAAAATTATACATAAAAACACAAAGATAAATGTAAAAAAATTTTCAATTCAAAAATAATGCAAAGTGTGCCTGGGACACATATAATAACAAGCCGCAAAGAAAACTTTACAGACATGTATCTTCTCCATACAGATCCAATTGACCAAACTCATATTATTGTTCATAAAACTAAATTACTATTTAAAGAAGTTGGTTTCATTTAATTTGGATTTAAGATGTAAAAGTTGGCTTTTGGACCCTCATTGTGCAATATACATGTATATAATATTCAGTATATTTATTCTTTATATTTTCACTTTCTCATATTTTATGTATATGTGTAAATACTATTTAAAGTACATGTAAATAATAAAAATAAAACAAAATCATTAAAAAGATATTACAATAAATAATGTACTTCAATATTTAGGTAAACTAACTTATAATATACATATACCTATTTATTTATGTAAATAAATAAATTAAAAAAAACAAAATAAAAATATGTAATATGTGTTCAAATAATTTATAAATGTAAAAACTATGTATACAAAATAATAAAATCTTAAATACAAATAAAAATAAAATACCTCATTAGGTATTTATAACTATAAGTATACATGTAAATATTAGTACATTATAAAGGGTTGTAAAAATAAATAAAAATCACAATAAAATGCTACATAAAATAAAAAATGTTTTCCATGTTTTAACCTTAAATTAATAAAATCATTTGCTAATTTATATCAAATTAATAAGGGAATTCTTTCCACAAATTTTCTGGTTCGTCCACATGGACCAACCAGAACTCTTCTTTTGTTGACCTTTGATCAACTACCACTTTGGAGCCTATGACTAGTCAGAGCGTCTCGAGTCCCCAACTTTTCCCCATTTTCCTAAAAATCCTAATGATCAAATGACCTTGAGCCTTGAACAAATTCTGTCGATTGGATCTCCGTGATTCACGCCCCAATTTCTGATTCACTCGATCAACATCAAGTTGATCTTGATCTTCTTCACAATATGGCATCTCCGTTTGTCTATAAATAAAACACATGCGCCTCTTTTTTGAATTTGATACCCATTTAGTATGTGTAACCCCAATCCTTCGATTGCTTGAGCTTACTAATGACTGCTAAATGCTCGCACGAGATTTGGCATGGAGAACGAGAGGCTGGAGGTGGAGATCTAGCCTCGCCGGAGTAGACATTGGCAGAGGTTGCTGCTCCATGTTCTTACAGATAAGAGCTGCTATTTTTCCGCATTTCTAGGTTAGTTTTAATCCTAGGGTTCATTTCCTTCTTTTATTTTCAACAATTAAGTCTTAGTTTAAGTTAAATTACAACTTTTCCTGATCGTTGGAGTTGCTGCTCCAGCTCAAATCCATCATGAACCCGTCGTTATTTCTCCTCCATTTCATACTAATTGCCTTCCCCTTCTCTTTCTCCCTAAAAGACCATTGTTTCCAACCTTGATTTTGCAAGAATCAAGGTCCCTCAGAGCTCCATCCATCACCATTCGCCAGAGCCCACCGCCATCTTCATCCACGTGCACATCCGACTTCATTTTAGACCTAGGACCTTTGCCTCGTATCGGAGATTCTTCTGTTGCAGGAGTGAGCATATGAAAAGCCTTCTGTGGCACACATCCAATGAAGAACATATGCCCAAGTTCCCAGACTTCCAGGACCAGATCGATAGGGCCCGGACCTGTCTAAGCCCTCCTGTAGATGCGGGGTGGCTACAACAAGCTGAAGGACCGGCCGAAGATGAAGGAGGAGCTTGGAGGACAGAGTTATCATGGATTCAAGCTGACCAGGGCCAACCTTCTTTCGAGTTCTTCCAAAGTACCTCGGGACCATCGGATGAAGCCCAACTGCCAGATTTAATCGTGTCTATCTAATCAAAGCTGAACCTCTGTGCAAGGAGGATCACACGATCGAACACGTGGCATGCTTTGCGCCCTATGATTGCATGCTCTTTTGGGATAAATGTATTTTTATTTCTAATCCTGCAAATATTAAGTTACATTTTACATTTTGTATAAAAATTGCAACGGAGCCCTCGTGCTTCACACTTATTATAGTTAGGTCCATGTCAGGTCACCTCATGTGGCACCCCACGTGAGGTGGACATTTTGCAGGGAGCTCTTCTAGGTTTTGTAATTTTGTTTTAGTATTTTAAATTTGTAAAACAATGCTAAACTTTTTGGTATTTTGTACAAGAACCCTCAAACTTTATTTTTATTACGAAATATAACCCTATCAGGTTGTTTTGTTTTATTTATGTCTTTCTATTTTTATCTCTAGCGCATCAAAAATTGTGGTAAAATTTCTGTGAACTCTTGATATTGTGCTAATATTCACCCATATTATTATTTAACATTTATTGCATTTTTCCATTTATTCATTAGGAGCTATTCATTTCTGTTTAGATATAAAAATATGAAAAAAATATAAAACCTTACCCAAATATTCTAAAAAATTATATATCATATATTATTATATTTCATCACTCTAGACCAAAAATAAAAAAAGAAAAAGAAAACATTAAAAATTGAATAATCCTAAAAACTCATAAAAATTAGTAAAAATTCCAAAAAATAGATTCATGCTTCTTATTTTTATTTATATTATATGCTATATATTGGAAAAAAATTCGAAATTCTTGAACGGTTATCTATTTTAAAATTTAAAACAATCCAACCTATGATTATATTCCTTGTTTTGCTATATTTATTTAGTTAAAAATGCTTAAAAATTAGCAAAAATTATAAAAATCACAAAATAGAGAAAATTAGTAACACAAAACATTGTATTTTATAAATTTTGATTATATATATGGCTATACATATAACCATATATAGTATATATACATATATTTCTTATATATACTTACTATTATTAATTATATATACCTTAAATATTTTTTAAAACCTTAAAAAAATAAAAAGGACTGTACTTATTTATATTTACTGAATTTTCTATATATTTATATCTTATATAGTATTTATATTATATACATCAGTATATATAGATATAAATCTGTTGAGCACGGAATCTGAGGGTCGGAAATTGATAATATATATGTTATGGTCGTTGCTATCCCCGAAATCCCGTGACAAACAAAAATTATTTTTTTTATTTTTGCTACTTATTAACCTGTATAGCGGACATGGTCGAACTCAGGGAAGCTACAAATCCAAAGGTTTATTCAATTAATCAAAAATCAATTAAGAGAAAACAAGAATCTCAAAGGACAACTATCCTTGGTTTTTATGATTTTTTTATCTTTTTAAATTTTTTATTTCTAATTTTCTAATTTATTTTCTGATTTTCATATTTTTAGTGATTTTTATTTTACAATTTTTTATTTTCAAAAATAACACAAAGCAATATTCACAAGATTAAAAATACGTATGCCAACTCTTTTTGTAATTTTTCAATATATCAAAATTACTCAGAAAAATCCAGAAAAAATATTTTTAAGTTTTAAAAGTTTTGAAATATTTTTTGAGAATTTATGTAGAATTTTTAGATGTTTTTGTATTTTTTTAAAAATTAATAAGTGAGAAAATGTGAAAATATGCATAGCCTGGAGTAATTTGCAACTTAAAAATATTTTAATGCCCAAAACTCCTGATAATTATTTTTATGACAAACTACAGGCAAATATCTACAATCCGAAACTGAAATCACAATTTTTGGATTTTTCTCGAATTTTCTACAATTTTTTAAGATTTTTAGTATTTTTCAATTTTTGGGGGTTTATAGATAATTAATGCACGAAATTTGCATCGAAATTAAAAGACAATGAAATAAAACTACCCTAATGTTTTTGGAATTTTCAGAGTTATGTTCGAATTTTTATGAATTTTTTAATTTCAAACAGAGAAAAATGTCATGTTTTTGATTTTTTTAATAATAATAAATGAGAACAAAATGAAATGAAATTTTTACACTAGGAAGATAATCACATCAGGACATAGCATGAATTTTCAAGAATTAATTAACTAAGGAAAGCATTTATTTCAATATGAAACACAAGTAAAGTTAAGTTCTGGAATCCAAGGACTGAAATGTAAATTTTTAAAAGTTTTACAACAAGAATAACAAAAATAAATCAGTGGAGGAAATATCAATTTACCCATGTAAGGCATGGTATGCATGTGATTTGTTGGAGCAGAGGGACGATCATGCAATATTGGAATTCTCCGGGGGCTGAAATGTCATTTTTCCAATTTTATATTCCCCCTTTTAGGGTTGAAAGTTCCTTCGTTCTTCTCACACAAGTAGGAAAGGGGCACCAAGGGGGAGGCCGCCGCCTTTTTCTCCTCTAGATCGGAGGTCACTGTTGTCGATGAGCGGGCGGTGTGGCTCGCGCACGGGGGCGCGACAGTGCTGGAGATCGGGGATGGTGCAAGGGGGCTTCGGGCGACGGAGGCACGATCGAGGCATGTTGTAGCAGAGGCGCCTTTGTGTGGAGCGACGCGGGCGGCGCTGGCTCACCGGTCCCCGCTGTGGCGAGATGGAGGATGACGGCGGGGGCCGGTGGCCTGGAGGAGGGTTTCAGATATGGCTGGACGGTGGCCTCAAGCCACGGAGGAGGATGGCGGTTAGGGCAGGCGGGCGCGTGGAAATCGGCGCCGCCTTGCGTGAGGCGGAGGGTGGTGCTTCGCAGAGGCAGGGGAGCGGGGGTCGCCGAGGCCGCGGCCACGCGGGGCTGTCTGGAGGAGGGGCGCACAACGCCGACGTAAGGTGGAGGTCGGCACTGCAGCCTGTGCGATGGGCGGCGCATGCACTGCTATTTTTTTTATTTTTTTGTATTATAAACAGTGAATGAAAAAAACCTTTATTATTATTATTTGTAAATCCGAAAAAATTGAAATTGAAAAAAATAGGATATAGAAATTCTTTTTTTATTTTTTTATTTTTTTATGATCCTACAAAACAAACGTTAGAGAAAAAGAAATAAATAAATTTATTATTATTTATTTATTTATTTACAAATAGGAAAATGAACGAGGATCTGGTGAAAATGAAAGGATCGAATCCGATTCTCCGACCACCGTGCGTGGTCGGAGTTGATAGGTCGTGGAAGATAGAATAGAACACATGGAGATCGAGAAAGTGAGATGAAAATTCAGAATTGGAGACGAATGAAATCAAGATGGATTTTTTTAAGATCTAGAAAAACAAAATGACGATGGAATTAAAATGCGATGAAATAAACTACGAGTAACCTAAGATAAAAAATAAGAAAAATGCGGATCTCACCTTAGGAGCGAAAATGGACCGTGATCGCCTCGACAAGGCCGACTCGTTGTCACCGGACGCCTCGGAGGCTAAGCACTTTTCTCGACGAAATTTTTCTCTCGGAGATCAGGCTCCTCTCTCTAAAGATTGATCAAGTTGGAATGAGGGAGAAGGAGCCATATAAATAGAAAAGATAGAGATAAAATTTGAATTTTTGAATTTTTTTGGTGGAAGAGATAATAGATGAAATTTGAAATGAGATAAAGTAAAAAGAGATAAAACTATTTACAAATTTTTTTTTAATTTTCGTCACTTTATTTATTTGAATTAAAAAATGTTATTTTTTTATTTTTTTATGATGGTTAATTAAAAATAGCAACTATATACATATACTATATACATATATGGCATTATATACAAGGGTAAATGAGGAAATTAGCTTTTTTGTTATTTTAAAAATTTTATTTTTTTTTATTTTAATTTTTATTTTAAATACTAAGTCAGAATAATTTACAAATATATATACAAATACAATATTTACAAAATACATGGGAAAATTGCACAAACCATCTCAGAAAACCAACTTTTTATTCATAACTTCAAAAATTATGAAATCACAATCATTTTAAAGACAATTTAATTTAGAATCTAATGGCAGTGATATTGGTTCAGTTTGAGTTCATATGGAGCCGGAATTAGTCTTTCAATTAGTGCTTAGTGGCTTTTTCCAAGTGTAGTTACTTTTATTCTGTACATGATTAATTGTGCAATTATTTTTATTAATTAGGACACATTTTTATTTACAACTTTGGTTTTGAAAGTTATTCGATTTGAGATCAATTAAGGCATAAATAAATTAGTGTTTGTTTTATACAGATATACACAAAATACATTTTTTTGGATTTTCTGCTTAAGGACCCTTATCTCCCCCTACTTTATTCCTGGTCGATCAGGTCAAGTCCTAACTTTCTCTCGGGGTTTGGGTCAGCCTGTATACAGTCTTCCTTTTTTATTTTATTTTCTTTATTTTTACTTTATTTATTTATTTATTTTAGGTTAAAATTAGTAAGAAGTGTACAATATTTACATACAGATGCAAGTTTGTAAGAATATGGAGTTAGTGTTA
Source organism: Ottelia alismoides (assembly GCA_037367405.1). Classification (NCBI taxonomy): domain Eukaryota; kingdom Viridiplantae; phylum Streptophyta; class Magnoliopsida; order Alismatales; family Hydrocharitaceae; genus Ottelia; species Ottelia alismoides. Next base: position 280,405 of record JAZKJV010000498.1, read on the forward strand.
TATGCAGGTGTTTTATAAGAGATTTTAAGCTAAATTAAATGAATAAAGATAATGAATCACAGATTCATCATCCCTCTATGCTTTACCTTTGCTAGTCCCTTAGCAAATACTTATTTGAAAGAATAAGTGAAGAAAAAGAAAAGGAAATGGAAAATAAAGAAAATAGCACAATATTGGGTATTAAACTTATCTTCATAAAATTGTAGTTTGGAGCTCTGGCGGACCTTTGGATTATTAATGTGTTGGAACTTCTGTAAGACTTAGAATTTTAAAATCGACAACCTTCAAGTTCTACACATCATTGTCACAGTTTCGGCTCAGAAGTCATCTTGGATCAATCCTCTTACCAAAGCACACCCTATGAACATTGAACAATCGACTCATGTGCATGAAAGGTTTTAGCTCTTCCCATCCAGAATGCCGGACAACCATGCAAATCCCCTCTCTAGTAACTCGTCCTTGAGGAGTCAGGTATTTCCTTCTAAGGTCTGTTGCGCTGTGTTCACAATCGAATTGGGGGAGAAGTTAGAAGAAGGAAAAAGAAGTAGAGGGTGGCCAGTGTAGTCACCTCTCCTTGTGAAGCTGGCTAGTGTAGCCGAGTCTCCACCAAGATATGCAGGTTTTCTTGAAGCATGGACCTTTTTGGTGAGATATTTATTTGGTAGTAGCTTCTTTGTATTTGGATTTTTGGTGGTTTTGCTTGGATCTTGTTGTGCCCCTACGGATATAGAATCTTTTTGTTTCCGTATATATTTTGGGGTATTAGAAAAAATTGTGCCCAGTCATCCATCCCTTTTCCGAAGCTTTATTTCAACCCGTACTCTGGTCTTTAGATTTCCACGCTACCAGAAAAGAAACTCACACAGTCTTCCAACATCCCGTCTGAGTTGAGCTAAGTGCATAGTGCGAGAGTACAAATTGATTCCTTATTCCAGAGTCATACCCAGAATGAAGAGACCAGGTTAGACACTAAGAGTCAAATGCTGCACATTGTCATGTGGAAGTCAAAGAATTAAGTCAAAGACCTGAAGCTTCTAAAATCCTATTTATCGATGAAGTTCCACTGAGATTAGGTGGATTAAGGTCTAACTAAGCTCTATTCTTCAATTTTATTCCATACATAGTTTAAATGCCAATACTATCCAGAAAAAATGCACATGCAAATGCAAAGAGATTTTTTTTTGAAAAGAAATGATGCACATGTGAAAAGAACATTTTTTAAACATTTTTCTAATTTTGAACTTTTTATGGATTTTTGGAGGAAAATACAGATGTAAAAGAAAGATTATTTTTTGAATTATGCAAGTTTTTTTAGATTTTTTGAATTATGCAAGTTTTTTGAATTATGCAAGTTAGTAATAAAAATGTACAAGATTTTTTTTGTTTTTTCTGTTTTTGTTTTTTTTGTGTTTTTTGTTTGTTTGTTTGTTTTTGTTTTTCCCCTTTTTTGATTTTTGTTTGTTTATTTTTGTTTTTGTTTTGTTTTTTCTACACATGCGGATTTTACAAAATTATACATATAACCCCCAAATAAATTTATTTAAAAGTACGAGTTATGTCTAAAGTATATATACAATATATACGACACCCCCTATACTTAGCTCGAACTATGTCCTCATAGTGATCAGAAAACGAAAAAGGAAGACATAACTCGTGTTAAGTATAGAAAAGTGAAAAGACTCCTATGCTACAACGACTCAAAGAAAGGATAAAAAGAAGAGAGGTTGGTGATCCCCCTATACTTAGGATCAAGTAATCCTAAGTATAGTAGAGTGTACAAAAGGGGAAAACCGATGAAGAGAATATACAAACTCAAAAATAAAAAGACACGATATGAACAACATCACCCCCCCATACTTAGGGTAGAGTATCCCTAAATATAGGCAACATCAAGAGTGATGAACATGATGAATATGAACAACACAAATCATCCACCCCCTATACTTAGCACATCCTAAGTATAGCATATATACACACACACACACGGAAAAGGGATGAATGATAAAACGGGAGAAGAAAGAGTGAAACGAAAGGATATACAAGAGGAATGGATGTACAAAGGTCAAGAAGGTCGAAAGCGAACCTTCTTGCAGAACCGCTGAGGTTTGGACTTGACAAGGTGCAGGTCAATATTGGGATCATCATTAGACATAAACTGAGTAGGATCTACCAAGAATGTATCCCCAGTGGTTTCTGATTGTGCATGCCTAAACCGATTATTGGAAGTAGTATGGTCATGTCCGGCATGGGAAGTCTCGCAAACATCAAAGTAAAATGGCTCGAAATCATTATCAAAAAAATTAGGATTAATCTCAGCATGGCGAGACTCTCCTAGATCATAATCCTCATTAAAAGGCCCAAATTCTTTTATAAAAGCAATCAAATTAAATTCGGACTTATCAGTCTCTTATAAATCATGTTGAGTAGGAATGAACTCATCAGTGAAAGTAGTCAAATTATGTCCGTCCTTTCTAGTCTCAGATTCCGCCTTCCGCTCTAGAAGGTCTATCGTGTAAATTCCGCGGATGTCATCAATTCATCGCCACATATCAGAAGGGGGAACCCCAAGGTCTCTGCTTTCCGAGTCTTCCTCCTTCAAGAGGAATTCTTGGATTTCAGTATCATCCAATATATAACAAGAATCCATGATACTATCATCGAGGTCAAATTCCTTGGGGATGGCTAACACGGGCGGGCTCTCATTGGATGCGGGTCTCTGGAAAGTAGCGGGTGTAGTGATTAACACATCGCTCCCAACATCAGAACGGAAGCGAATCTCTCATGAACCATAATCAATAACGGCTCCCGCAGATGCAAGGAAAGGCCGTCCCAGGATGATTGGAGGGTGCTTCACAGGGGTGGAGGTCTCCATAGGCATTATAATAAAATCCGAAGTGAAATTCATGCCCTGAATGAGAATGATAGCATTTTCTAAAATACCCTTCAGCCTCTTGATAGATCCATCAGCAAATTGAACTATCATCCTGGTTTTCTTGAGAGGCCCAAGATGAAGAGACTGTACCATAGAGAAGGGTATTATATTGATTGATGAACCGCCATCAAGGAGAGTGTTATCACGAGAATAATCAGATATGAAGCAACTCACAAGAGGTGTGGCAGTGTTCCATTTCTTAAAATACGGACGGTGAGAGATGGCTTAGGCTATGGCCATGGTCAAGATGTGACGCTCAGATGTGAATAGATGTATGGGTAAATGATCAGGCATTTAGGTCCTCTCCTCACAAAATGAATCAATAATGTGTTTCCCAGAATCTTTTTGGATTTTCAAAATTTTCTCATTTTTTTGTATTCATAGCGATTGTAAGTTCTCATGATTATCCTCAAGTGAATCCATATCCTCAAATAATGGAGCAACGTTTTGGCTCGTATTTATGTTAAATAGATTGCTAATCCTTGAATTCATATGCTCCATCATCTGGTTTAGGGTCTCAAGTGTGGATATCATGATAGGTGACTCTAAAATCCCAGAATACGGTGGGTTGAATGAGGGTGGGTGAAAATCAAAATCCTTTGATTCCTGAAATAATGGGTTAGGCGGATGTGCACAAAAATTAGAAGGAAAGTCCTCCTGGAAAAAGGAAGGTGGATCTCTAGAGAGCGCGAGTTATTCGCGAAGATCGGATTAAAATAACTCCAGTCGGCCATCTCCGAAACAAAAGATAGGATCGGGAGAGCACGAGTGGTCAAGTCAAAAGATATGGAGAAAAAGGCGTAAATGCACAGAAGGATCGAGTATGCACACAATCAATCAAACACAATACGAACCCCCAGTTCACCAACTCAACTCAAAGTGAATACCGGGAAGGTTCAGTCAATTATCTTGTCAATTTTAGAGTTCAGTGAGAATACAATATATCAGAGCGGTTAGAGCGAGCTGTTAGGAACCCAATTCTCTCAGGAGACTGGCCCAATCCCAAAGTTAGATCTTTCCCAGCCATTATAAATGGCAGACCGTTTATCGGCTACCCGATCAATTCAATCTGTTAAGGATGTCACGGGCCGCTTTATCGGCTACCGAAGAGATCCTCACTGGAGAACGACTAACCCAAGATAGTAGTCTGAAAAGAGTTCGGGTGTGGCTCTATCCTAGTGTACAGGTCGCTCTCTCGCTCAAGAAAACCAAACAATGAGGGGGTTACTCTCCCCAAAACAATAATTTTTCCTTGTATTTTTTAGGGTCGAGTTTTATTTAGCAGCCCCGTATTTTAGGCAGTTGTCACTTGGCTAAAATATTTTCAATGAATCACCTACCGAGTGTCTAATTTCCATTTTAACTTATGTGAGTGAAAACAAGGAAGGAGATCGGAAATGCCAATGCGCGATTAAAAATAATGATGCATGCAGGGGTTAGAGATACGTACCTTGTCACCAGCACTCTACATGCAAGTGATCCGCGTAGAATTTATATAAACTATCCTATATGCAAATGCAAGTGAACCGTCCTAGATGATAGCTTCTATTAACGGGCAAGAACAAGTTAATTTGACTAAGTCCAAATTACGCTCTACTCTATAGGCACAGAAATTTCTTGTTTAGGGTGTTTGGACCTAATTAATTACCCGGCTCAAGCAAATTAATTAAAGCAGTCAAGAGGTAGATCACAAAATCCGTGGAAAATAAAGAAAAATAAGGCGATGAAAACAAAACCGGTGAAGTCCCCCAAGTGCACTAGCACTTGGCAAAACAAACCCGCAACAAATGAATGTCCTTTTACATAGTTCAAATGGAAAAGAAAAACTCTCTCTCTCTATTTTAAATTTTTTTTCTCGTCTCCTTCGTTCTTCTCCTCTGCTCACGCTATCCTGCGGTTTGGTGAAGAATCAAACCGCCTCCATGTCGCTTGGGTGCTTCGGCTCTCCTAGGATCACCTCCTTCACTCCGCGAGCCCTCGCAAGAAAAAGAAAAGAGAATGTGTAAGAAATACAATTATCAAATATGAGAAAAAAATGAAACAAATGCAGTGATATGAATAATGGAATAATGTGGCAAATTATAAACAGATATTTACAACCAAGAATAGCAGGTCAAAAGAGAAACCTAACTACCCTTGCCGTGCCTCCCCGGCAACGGCGCCATTTTGTTGAGTACAGAATCTAAGGGTCGGAAATTGATGATATATATGTTATGGTCGTTGCTATCCCCAAAATCCCATGACAAACAAAAATAATTTTTTTAATTTTTGCTACTTATTAACCTGTATAACAGACATGGTTGAACTCAGGGAGGCTACAAATCCCGAGGATTATTCAATTAATCAAAAATCAATTAAGAGAAAACAAGAATCTCAAAGGATAATTATCCTTGGTTTTAGTGATTTTCTTATCTTTTTAATTTTTTTATATCTATTTTATTATTTATTTTCTGATTTTCACATTTTTAGTGATTTTCATTTTGCAATTTTTTTTATTTTCAAAATAACACGAAGCAATATTCACAAGATTAAAAATATGCACACCAACTCTTTTTGTAATTTTTCAATTTATCAAAAATGCTCGGAAAAATCCAAAGAAAATATTTTTAGGTTTTAAAAGTTTTGAAATATTTTTTGAGAATTTTTGTAGAATTTTCAGATGTTTTTGTATTTTCTAATAAATTAATCAGTGACAAAATGTGAAAATGTGCATAGCCTAGAGCAATTTGCAATTTAAAAATATTTTAATGCCCAAAACTCCTAGAAATTATTTTTATGATAAACTAAAGACAAATATCTACAATCAGAAATAGAAATCATAATTTTTGGATTTTTCTAGAATTTTTTACATTTTTTTTAAATTTTTAGTATTTTTCATTTTTTTGGGGTTTTATAAATAATTAATGCACGAAATTTGCATCAAAATTAAAACAGAATGAAAGAAAACTACCCCAATATTTTTGAAATTTTCGGAGTTATTTTTGATTTTTTATAAATTTTTGAATTTCAAATAGGGAAAAATGTCACATTTTTTATTTTTTCATAATAATAAATGAAAACAAAATGAAATGAATTTTTTACACTAGGAAGATAATCACATCAGGAGCATAGCATGCATTTTCAAGAATTAATTAACCAAGGAAAATATTTATTTCAATATGAAATGCTAGTAAAGTTAAGTTATGGAATCCAAGGACTGAAATGCAAATTTTCAAATGTTTTACAACAAGAATAACAAAAATAAAATCGGTGGAGGAAATAGCAATTTACCCACGTAATGCATGTTATTCACGTAATCTGTTGGAGCGGAGGGACGATCGTGCAATATTGGAATTCTCCTGGGGCTGAAATGTAATTTTTCCAATTTTATATTACCCCCTTTTAGGGTTGAAAGTTCCTTCATTCTTCTCACGCAAGCAGGAAAGGGGCACCAAGGGGGAGTCTGTCGCCTTCGTCTCCTCCAGATCGGAGGTCGCGGTCCTCGGTGAACGGGCAGCGCGTCTCGCGCACGAGGACGCGGCGGTACTGGAGATCGAGGACGGTGCAAGGGGGCTTCGGGCGACGGAGGCGCGGTCGAGGTACACTGTAGCGGAGGCGCCTTCATGTGGAGCAGCGCGGGCGACGCTGGCTCGCCGGTCCCCACTGTGGCAAGATAGAGGATGATGGCGGGGGCCGGTGGCCTGGAGTAGGGTTTCAGAGATGGCTGGACGGTGGCCTCCAACCGCGGAGGAGGATGGCGGTCGGGGCAGGCGGGCGCGTGGCGCTTGGGAGATCAGCGTCGCCTCACGTGAGGCGGAGGGCGGTGCTTCACGGAGGTTGGGACGCGGTGGCCGCCGAGGCTGCGGCCGCGCGGGGCTGTCTGGAGGAGGGGCGCACGACGTCGGCGTCAGGTGGAGGTCGGCATTGCCGCCTGTGCAAAGGGCAGCGCGGGCACTGCTATTTTTTTTGTTTTTTTTGAATTGTAAACAGTGAATGAAAAAAACCTTTATTTTTATTATTTTTTGTAAATCCGAAAAAAAAAGAAATTAAGAAAATAGGATATAGAAATTCTTATTTTTTATTTTTTATTTTTATTTATTTATTTTTTATGATCCTGCAAAACAAACGTTAGAGAAAAAGAAACAAATAATTTTTTTTATTTTTTTATTTATTTATAAATCGGAAAATGAACGAGGATCCAACAAAAATGAAAGGATCGAATCTGATTCTCTGACCACCGTGCGTGGTCGGAGTTGATAGGTCGTGGAAGATAGAATAAAACTCGAGGAGATTGACAAAGTGAGATGAAAATTCGGAATCGGAGACGGATCAAATCAAGATGGATTTTTTTAAGATCTAGAAAAATAAAATGACGATGGAATTGAAATGCGACAAAATAAACTATGAGTAACCTAAGATAAAAAATAAGAAAAATGCGTATCTCGCCTTAGGAGCGGAAAATGGACCGTGATCGCCTCGACAAGGCCGACTCGCTGTCACCGGACGGCTCAGAGGCTAGGCACTTTTCTTGATGAAATTTTTCTCTCGGAGATCGGACTCCTCTCTCTAAAGATTGATCAAGGTTGAATGAGGGAGAAGGAGCCATATAAATAGAAAAGATAGAGATGAAATTTGAATTTTTGATTTTTTTGGTGGAAGAGATAAGAGATGAAATTTGAAATGAGATAAAGTAAAAGGAGATAAAACTATTTACAAAATCATCTAGTTTTTTTGAATTTTTGTCACTTTATTTATTTGAATTAAAAATGTTATTTTTTTTATTTTTTATGGCGGTTTATTAAAAAAAGCAACTATATACATATACTATATACATATATGACATTATATACAAGGGTAAATGAGGAAATTAGCTTCTTTTTTATTATTTTAAAAATTTTATTTTTTTATTTAAATTTTTATTTTAAATAATTAGTAAGAATAATTTATAAATATATATACAATATTTACAAAATACATGGGAAAATTGCATAAACCACCCTAGAAACAAACTTTTTACTCATAACTCCAACAATTATGAAATCACAGCCATTTTAAAGATGATCTAATTTTGAATCTAATGGGAGTGAGATTGGTTCAGTTTGAGTTCATATGGAGCCAGAATTGGTCTTTCAATTAGTGCTTAGTAGCTTTTTCCAAGTGTGGTTACTTTTATTCTGTACATGATTTAATTGTGCAATTATTTTTATTAATTAGGACACATTTTTATTTACAACTTTGATTTTGAAAGTTAATCGATTTGAGGTCAATTAAGGCACAAATAAATTAGTGTTAATTTTATACAGATATACACAAAATACATTTTTTTTGGATTTTCTGCTTAAGGAACCTTATCTCCCCCTACTTTATTCATGGTCGATCAGGTCAAGTCTTGACCTTTTCTCAGGGTTTGGGTCAGCCTGTATACAGTGTACCTTTTTTATTTTCTTTTCTTTAATTTTCCTTTCTTTCTTTCTTTATTTATTTTAGGTTAAATTTAGTAAGAAGTGTACAATATTTACACACAGATGCAAGTTAGTAAGAATATGGATTTAGTGTTATATGTAGGTGTTTTATAAGGGATTTTAAGCTAAAATAAATGAATAAAGATGATGAACCAGAGATTCATCAATATCCTTATTATATCTTAAAAAGAAAAGGAAACTCAAAATTGCACAAATTAAAAAGAAACAGAAATTAAAAATTCAAAAAAATATATAATAAAAATCCATAAAAAGTAAATATAATCAAAACCACAAAAAACAATTAAAAATAAAAGTATGCAAAAACACCTAAGTATGTTGCTTATTTTTCTCTACTCCCTTTTGCTCTCTATGGTTCAACACTCTATATTTATTAACTATACGTATATTTTGTAGAGTTAAAATAAAACAACTTTTGACTGAATTCACTTTGATTGCTTTATTCGTCTTGTGTGGGTTGATTGTTATTTGAGTTAGAGGTTCGTGTTCGGTCGCGTCAGTGACGGTGTTCTCTCCTTGTGTAGAACACTAGATCGGCTCAAACCACTATTCACCAAATGGTGTCGTTGCCAGGGAGAAATGGTTGAGTAGAGTAGAATTAGCTAATTAGTTTTTATTGTCACTTTCTGCTACATCATTGATAGCTCACTTCTCTATTTTATAATATTTTCTATTTGTACTGTTTTGACCATATTTCTTGGTTAAATTTGTTGCGAGGGCCCACTTATCGAGGGAGATCTTATTAGGAGGCTTACTGCACCCGAGAGACGTAGAGGTTGGTGGTTCTTCACCCACCATCAAGAGAGAGCAGTAGAGAAGACAAGGAGACACCAAAGCAACGTAGCTTAGAAAAAGTTTATTTTTTTGTGAGAGGGTGACTTCTTTCATAATGTGCAATATTACAGGACAAGGACACTTGGACACTCTTCGGGCATATTTTACCAAGTATTTATTCACTTGGGGTCCGCACAATTTTCTCATGTTTTCTTCACCTTCTACCTTTATTTCTCCCCCATTTTCCTCTTATTTTTATTTATTTTCCGTGATTTGAGCTTTTCACTTTTCTTTTATTTGTTTTGTGTGATTGAGTCCATAGTTTTAGGATTGCTTGACTTCGTATATTAGGTCTAAAGTCCTAACTATCTGCATGTACCTATAGTTTGTACGCTTAGACCTAGATCAAATTTTGGTTGCTTGCCCGGATTTGATACCACATACCTTGAGAGAGTCGATACAACATTAGAAGGATTTGATTTGTCGGACACCGATGACTCTCGAAGATTGTACTTTCAGTATTTTATCAAGGCAAATCAACAAATCTGTTCTTCACGCTAATAGTAATTCCTGCTTATGGTGATTTCACCGCCTTGCATTCGCATGTAGTTAAAATCTATCTTCCATCCCACATGGAGAGCGGTGGAAAGCATTGTGAATCTTCTTACTGAGAATACATCATTCTGACACAAGGACGAGATTTTCATCCTAGTGTCAACTTGCATTACTTTTCCATTATCTCCCTCTGTTTTTTGCAAACTGGGGTTTAAAGAAAATAAAAAAATCATTAGGAGCATTATTTTAAAAAACACTCAAAAAATTGAAAATCAAATAATAAAACAAGGGGACTGTTTAGTAAACCTTGACCAAAAATAAAAATCGTAATGGATATCCTTATTTGGGTTTCATAAAGCCCGCATTGTTTTAAGATACATTGCAGACTGAGTAAGGTATGACCCATAAGGATTAGAGACAAAAATCCAGCCTGATTACTGCCTTGTTATTGACTGGATTTATAAAGTATTGGCGCTTTTATCGTACGTGGGAAAGTAGGGCCTTATCGATGATTGTGTTCTTGCCTTGTATAGAACATCCGACCATGTTCGAAGTATTGAGCATAGGCCACATCCTCATGGGTGTGTCTGCCTCATCGTTCCATGACAGAGTATCCCGCAAGGGGGAAGTAGTGGTTTCGCCTATCGGCTTCCTCTTCTATTCTTTGACTGAGTAGAGGGTCCAGACCCAATAACAAGGATTCTTTCAAAAAAATGCAAGCTACATGTTACAAAGGAAGTGGAAAGTATGTGATACTTTTCTGGTAGTGTGCACTCTTCTATAAGGCTAGTCTCTAAGGACTTGTTACAAGATTAACTGAATAACAAAATATATTTTAAAAGATAAAATAGTCGAACTCTTATGGCTTCACATTGTGTGAGTTGGTGAACCCTTTGCTTTGTGTTTGTTTGGATCTAGTTTTAGGTCAAAGATCAGTCCTATGCACTTGCGCCATTTTTCATTTCTTCTGTTTTCATTTCTTTTTGCCTTGCTCATTTTTTATCATTCTTACATTTCCTCCTTCCATCCTCTTGTTTCTCACAATACTTCTCTATTCCTCATATATTTCCTCTTCTCTCCCAAGATGTTGACTCATGGATGGATTAGTCGGGATTCCACCGACACCCATATTGATTCCATTGAGCCAACATCTCCAATAATTCGGGGTGATGCCCGAGAGCTCAATTCAGACTTTGTGAAACACTCTCAAGACTCTCCGCTTCCTCCTCAAACAAATCAGGATCTCTCTCATCTCAAAACACTCCATTTTGGATGGAGATTGATTTCACTCATTACAGCTCTCCATCCTTAATAAAGTTTAGAATCAAACTTGATTCCGAATAATTTTCCACATCTAGTGCTTACTTTAAGACCGATCAGGGTAATTTCCAATTGCAGACATAGACCCCAATCTGGATATCAGTTCATCTTACGATGATTATGAAATGGCTCCCAAAAGCAAAAGGCAACAAGTAGATCAAAACGAGGTCAATAACCAGTTGCTCGCTTCAATTCAGGAAATTCAACATTAGTTGATAGACCAGACCTTAACTCAGGTTGCATTTTAGGATATGCTGAATGAGATGAGGAGAAACCAAGGAAACAGAGGAGGAGAAGAACATCATGGTGGAGACAATAGGAAAGTTGGAGAGCAACCTAAGCCGAGTCTCAAGGAGACTTACAACCATGGAGCCAGGAAGATCACAGAGTGGATCTAAATCCCTACGATCCATGGGCACTTTGAACTCAAGCCACAACTGCTTTCATATCTTCCCAACTTTCATGGGAATACAAATGAATAATCTTACATTCATCTCCAATAATTCAACCATATTTGTGGTACTATGCGCTACCCAACATCTTGTTGGAGGTAGTCAAGATGACTGCTTTCCCGTTCTGTTTGCAAGACAAGGCACTGTACTGGATTAATCATCTGGGGAAAGTGGTGACGACATGGGATGCCCACAAATCTACCTTCCTACATAAGTATTATCCTCTAGGTAGTCTAAATCAGATACGAGAACTCATCTCCAATTTCTCACAGTTATCCTGTGAGCCTATCACTGAGGCATGGGAAAGGTTCATGGACCGACTGGAGAAGTGCCCCCACCATGACATTCTGAAGACCAGTTTGATGTAAATTTTCTTTGGTGGGTTAAATCAAGAATCTCAGAAGTTGGTTGATGTAGCCTACGGAGGATCTCATTTTAATAAAGCCGAAGATGTAGTGTGGCAAATATTCTGGGAGATGGCTGAGGGATCGGACACCATGTCTTCATCTCACACCTTCCAGAAACACCCACAGATTCCTCCCAAACATGTTCATACGATAGCATCATATGAATGAGAGAAAGATAAAAACTTCAGTCTCAACATCATTGGGGGCCATCTCTCCAAGATTGATATCATTGAAAAGCGATCACAATATCTGGAAAAACTAAATGTGATCGAACAAAGGACCAAGTAGCTGGATAAGCTGGACTAGATCTCGAAGCAACTGGAGCTTCTTATGAGCACCATCAACTCTTGCAATTCTGTGGCAACGCAAACTGAGACTCCTGCTGAGTCAAAAGAACCAGCACCACAACAATCGGGGCAGTCGAGTCAAGGGCAACCCCAGTCAGTTCAGCACGTGTACTACGTGCAGGCATCAGATCGGGGTCATCGTCTCCACATCAGACACCGATGGTGGTGTATCACCCGAAGGCCCCGACTTATGTCGAACCCTTCTATCCACCTTCACCGCAAATCCAAGAGGTGAATGTTGCGTGGGCCAATGATCAGAACGTGACCCATCCTGGTGGACAAAACTCATGTCAGAACTCTTGGCAATTCGTCCATACCACCCACAATCGGCTGGAAGGAGCTTCCAGCCAAGACAGAACCAACAGTCTCTGCAGCACACCCAACAATGGAGACAAATTTCTAGAACCAACACCAACCATACCGACAATAGTACCATCAACAGCCACGTGGTTATCACTAGAACCAGTATCAGTTCTCCCTCAACATAACTATCAACACTAGTAGGATCACATGATGAGAATCTTCCTTAACAGATCATAGAGATCTTGAAGATCGAATGTGATTATTGCTAGTTAAGGTTTTTAAAATGCTATAATGGACATCACAAGATGGTTTATGTGCATGCACAAATTTATCTCATAGGTGAAATAAAATAGCAATAGAATTGTGTGAGAGAAATATGAAATGTGTATACGATGTTGTTCTTCCAAATAGGATCTAAGGATTCTCATATAGTGATCTTAAATGTTAGAAATATCTCATAACAGTTTGACCACAATTAGGAAGTAATTTATCTTTGAAAAGAACAAATATGGATCAAAGTTGATCGATCGATAAAAATTGGTTGATCAAGTAATGATTGATCAAAATAAGAAGGTAGACCGGCCACTTTTTAATATCTATTATGAATATTTGAATTTGAAATATGATTTATTAGATGTGCAAGTTGATAAATCAATTATCATCCAAAAGAGGTTTATATCCAGGACTTAAGTTGATCGAGAATGTACTGAAGCTCTTTCAAGAATTCTTCATTTTCTTTATATTCTATCGATTTGCATTCATTGCAGAAGGAGACGATGAATCCTCCCAATTACAATAATCAAAACAAGACGTATGTTCTACATTCCATATATATTTAAGATAGATAGAGGAGTCCTGAAGGGTGGTAAGTCCCCCAAGTCATTAGCACTCTTGAAAAAAATGTTCCAATTTTACCTTGGGTTATTCAAATAAGGCTAAGGGAAAGTTAGCAAACGTGGTTTCCTAAATCCCAATAATCCCTCTCTCATGTTTACTAGTAGTCTAGGCGACTTATGAAGAGGAGTTTCTTTAAGGCCTCTAGCATTCAAAGAAAGGAGGTTTTCAAAGTCCATATGAATCATGAAAAGGTGTCATAGCGTAGGAAGTTCCTAGTTTAGTTATATGTATTATTAACAAAACATAAAGCCTCGTTTTCCAAGGCAAGTCAATGCAATCGGGATGTCATACTTACTAGGTATTCCATTTTTAACGAAAAGAGACAGTGTATTGGGTTGTGTCTTTGTTCATCTAGCTTTAACTTAGTAGTTTTGAGAGGGTCGGTGATCTCTTTCATTGATGGCTCATCTTGGAAATGTCTTCTTCTTCTTCTTCAACCTAGGGAAGTTTGGAAGGCTTGTTCATGATTTTTCTTGCTTTGTTGTATGTATTACAGAGAGGAAAGTAGTTTGGGAGTTGGATAATCCAACATCTTGGGCTACCTCTTGCAATGTCCCTTATCACCAATGCACCGGATTGAATATCGATAGAAAAATGATTCTTTGAAGTCGATGGGGTCAAGGATACCTGAGTTCTTTCAAATGAAAAAAATTTCATATCATAGAAAGGATTGATAATGAATTACTTCTCTTCTGATTGTCCTCTTGTGTACTTGTTCCTTGAGTAAACCTTTCTTTCGAACCTTCTTTTTCCTGCATTGAGGTTTCTTTTCCATGGAAAAGTTGTCATTAGGTATGAGCATTGATTTTTAGGAAGGGAAAATTAAGAAGTGAATTCTTTTCCAAAACTAATAAGATTTCATTATTATAATCTTTTGTAACATCTCGGGTTTAGATTCTCGGTCCGTTATCGAGGAAAACTGACCCTAACAACTTGTTGGGCTCGGGCTCAATTAGAACTATTGACAACAACCCAAAATGCTTCAATTCAAGTTATCAAGTAGTAATCCCCACCACTTAAAACCACTTCTCACACTTTGCAAGTTTTAGATGTGGGACTATGTTTTTGAGGTTGAGGTGTTACATCTTTAAAGATAAAGTGTAGCTTTATTGATGTCTTTCTGATGGCATGAGTCTTCGCAAGAAGTTTGACATGCGAAAAGTCAGTTGTCTTCAGCAGGGGCCTCACAAATCCAAAAGCCAATCAACGCAGAGGTAATGATATAATTAAATAGAGGGAAATCTTATAATTTTTTTAGCCAAATTAGATTAGCATCCCTCTCAACCGCCCCAAATTTGGCTTCTACGCACAAAGAGTTGCATGTAGAAATAAAGTGTACGGTGCTGGGTTTAGGTTCTCAGATCGCTACCGAGGAAACCTGGTCTTGACATCTTGTTGAATTTGAATCCAATTGAACTCATTGACAATTATCCAAAATGCTTAACCTTAAGCTGTCAAGTAATAATCCCCACCACTTATAACCAACTCCCACGCTTTGTGAGTATACGATGTGCACCTCAACCCAAACATATTCCCACATAGGTTACAAGAGTAGCTGATTACTACTTTATTTTCGAGCTTAGGCATTTTAGGTGATTGCCAACAGGTCCATCTAAGCCGGAACCAAACAAGTTGCCTCAGTTTTCTTCGATAATGGTCCGGGGACCTAAACTCAAGATGTTGCAGAAAGAATATTTGGCAAGAAGTAATCCGTGGTGGTTATAACACACTCTCACACTTTGTCAGTATTAAGTGTATGAGTATTTTTGAGATATTAAAATGTTTGTGTATGCATACTTGTTTATACGTATGTGTGTGTGCTTGTGTAACTCGAAATTTGAAAAACAATGATATGTTTTTAAGCTGGTTAAAGCAAAACGTACTCATCGAAGTAAAAGTAAGTGGACAAAGAAGAAAGAACAGGTCCACATTGAATTGACGAAACGGCAGCAGGAAAGAAGCTCCATTAGGCCCAACAAGAAAATGGCTGAATAGCAACATATCGAAGCCCATTAGCTGAGAAAAGATACAATTTGTTTAGTAAAATCTTCTCACCCATAAAGAAATCAATTCAAGTCAAGTCAATCGTTTTCGGAATCCACCAGCCCCATTGGAAAATAGAATAGACCATGCCTGCCCTAATAATTGACGTCCTTGTCCCATTATTGCTCGAGACGGACCCTTCGGATCCCTCGATGGGTGGCTCAAATGGAAGAATCCACCGACCACCAAGTCCATACAAAAAGTGGCCGTCCTTTTCGGACAGAGGATTGGATACGAATCACAGATGCCGACGCTCCAAGACGTGCAGTTCATATTTTGGGCACCCTCCAGGGTGTGTTTGGTCCGTGGGTTATCCAGGGGTGGATAACCCGATTTTGTATTTGTGTGTTTGGTTGGTGTGTTAAGGGTTGGGAGGGTTTGTGTGATGTGATTGTATTAGAATTTGAAAAAGTTGGTAGTTATTATGGTATGATTGTATTGAAATTTGAAAAAGTGGGTGGTTATTTGATGTGATTGTATTGAAGTTTGGAATAGTGAGTAGAAGTTGAGTATTTTATGATTTTTAGATGATATGATGGTATAATATATATTTTTTGATTGGAAAGAGAGTGGGCCCCACTAGTGGGTTGGGAATATGGGTTTTGGGGGGTAACCCACCCAAAGTGGGGGGTAACCCCCCAACCAAACGCACCCCCAGACCTTTTGACATGCGGACTTCAATTCAACTTACACGTTCGTGCTTCCTTCGTTTGCTGGCTTTCCTCCTCCTCCATTTAATACTGCACACCCATCTGATGGTGACGTAGATATAAATTATGAATTATCTCCGTTTGGCAGGCCAATTTGTAATTTGTACATGCAAAATTACTGATATATAGTATAAAAACGGGTATGTCAATTTTCTTCACAATAGTCAGAAATCACGATCGATCCAACGTGCTACCAACATCGACATAAAAAGGTTTCATTTTTCAAATGTAACTGGACATGAAAAGTCGTGGAAGCTTACAACACTTTGAAAAAAAAGTTCAAAATATTTTCGTTACATTTTAAAAATGAACTTCTAATTGAGAATCAAGGCATAGTTATGATCCTTTTAAAAATTTTAAGGGCCCTGTTCAGTAGGAGAATAAGCAGGAATAAGGATGGGGAATAAGGGGGATAATGGTCTATTCTCCGTTTGGCTGGATGATAAGAATAAGGAGAATAAGGTGAAATAAAGGTAGGTAAGGTGGGATAAAGATAGGAATAAGAGTGAAATAAGATGAAATAATGGGGAATAGTCGTACCACGAGGAAGCGTATTTGGGACTTATTCTCCTTATTCCATTCCTCCTTGTACCCCAAACGAACATGCCCTAACTGAAGTTGTTTAACTCGTTTTAAGCTTTATTAAATCACTTTATAATATTTTACGGATATTTGTTTCTCTTACAATGTTGAATTTGTCAACGTTTACTCCACTGTCGAATATGATTGGAAGATATAGAAGATGTAATATAATATAAATCACAAGACGGGCAACGTACATAGTGCGTCTGTGCCTTTTCAATCCCATTTTTTTGCTGAATTTTTATGTACGCGTGTTGTTTTTGGTCCTTACTTATTTCAAAATATCAAGGTTTTTGGTCCTTACTCATTTGAAAAACATCAAGGATTAACAAAATATTATATGAGGTTGAATTCTTCTCAACTTATTTTTGTATAGAGATTCATCATCCTTGTAAAAACAAGAGATCGATGTTTAAACGTGATATATATAGGAGAAACTTCAAATGAGGTTATGTCTCACCACTTTTGTGGTAAGCCATCCATCTCATCCCTCTATTTTCAATCACACAGCTGGAATTAATGGTGCAATAACTAAATTATTCTAATGCTTGAAAATTTGTTTTGGTCATTTTGTCATATTCTAAAAATAGAATGTGACAACTCTATGACCTAAATTCTCTCTCTCACACACACAATTGAGATGGGGGCGGTGCATGGTGGAGAAGGCTGGAGATCAACGTGAGGCACGACGAGGGTGGAGGATGGGAGCATCATGGGGTTGGAGGAGGTTTCTTATTATCTCATTTCCTATCTCTTTTCCATGTTCAACGGTGATGTTTCCCAACAACAACTGCAGGCGCACAGAAACGGACGATGATCATCTGATATCGAACTTGATTAATTTTTTATTTCATTATGTTCAATTTGATTCGTTTTTCATTTTGATATCGAATTTGAAGTTGTCGTGATTTGAATTTCAAGGCAGAGTTCGGTACATGGGAGATGTAGGCAGATTCTGGTGTATGGAATATGAAGGCGGAGGCACATGATGGAGCATGGGAGACTAAGGTGTATAATTCTATTTACATTGTGGGATAATATTTTTACATAATTAACATTACACTTTACAAATTGATTCGTTGATTTTACAATCTTAAATTTCATTTTTGTATATACCTTATCCGTAAAATAATTGATGAATTACTAACTTACTTTTTTATTTTGCAGATCACCATACAAAATTTACAAAGTGAGAATGAACTTTACAAAGGCAGTGCGAAAATCTACAATTATGACATTTACATGTAAAGACTTACAAAAAACACATATTTTACAAAAGAATGTAAAAAATTACTAAATATTGACACATTCTGCTTTTCAAAAATATTGACTAATTGATATGTAAAAATAAAATGCAACATGTGCTAAACTATATTATCAAATTCACAAATCTAACATAAATTCTACATAAAACCCATTAGGATTTACAAATATATATGTACTAATCTAGTTCGTTGGGAACATATTTGGGAAATCATCCAATAAAGGCATTAACAAAAACTTCTTAAATTTAAAAGTTCCTAAATATTAATTGACGGTAAATACCAAAACTGCACGAGCCTAAAATAGTAAACTAAAAGGATATAATTAATTTGAAATTTAAATAGAAATAGAGTGATTAAATGCCCCTTTGGTTAAGATACCATTGGATTGAGATCCAATAGATTACATTGATGGCTCACCACAAAATTGGTGAGACCCCACCTCATTTGAAAGTGTCCCTATATATATATAACATGGCTACCCCCACCCCGTTTTCAGCTTTTTTTTATTTTTTCGAAAAATATCACCATGTATATCCATCTCTATATCCTCATATATATCATTCGAATTTCGTCAGAAACAGAGACTCCTACGCTCTCCATCTAGAATAGGTAATCTCAACGGTCTTATAACTGTTGTAATTGTACCAGTTCTAGATGAAGGGCATAGGAGTGTCTGTTTCTGACAAAGTTCAAATGACATATAGGATGGATATAGGGCTTAATATGCATGGCGATATTTTTCAAAAAAATTTTGATGAAAAACGGGGGCTGGGGCATCCCCATATAAAACTATATATATAATTCACGAGAGCAACAACAACAATAATAACAAAAACATAACATTTTCCCAGATTAAGTATGATTGGCTATATGGATTCTTTGCCTCCATTCAGATCTATCATGGGTCAATTCTGGACTTAGATGCAAAAAACTAAGATCCCTTTATTATAGTCTAATTCAAACACTTCTTGGACCTTCCTCGCCTTCTCTTAGCTGGCTCGATATCCCAAAACTCGCATCTCCTAAAGGGTGCATCAACCGACCTCTTTGCAAATGACCAAACCACCTTAAGCAGTTTTCTCGCATCTTATCCTCGATCAGAGCTACACCAACTTTCCTTCTGATTACATCATTCAGAATATGATCTTTATGTGTGTGTGAGTGTGTGTCCACACATCCACCTGAGCATGTTCATTTTTGCTACTATCATTCTCTACACATGTCTATGGTTCAAAAGCCAACACTTAGATCCATAGAGCATAGCAGGTCTTATGACTGCTTTGTAAACCTTTCCTTTACTTTTCAAAGTAGTTTTCTTCTCACAAAGATCGGTAGAGGATCCTCTCCATTTAGGTAACCTATATTTATTCTATTAGTAACATCTCCATTAATTTCCCGATCATGTTTCAAAGTAGATCCCAAGTATCTAAAAGAATCTCTAGTCTGAATGTTATCGTCACCAATCTTCACCTTGATTCCTTCACCATTGCTTCCATAAAAAGTACACTCCATATATGATGTCTTATCCCTGCTTATACGAAGTCATTTAGTCTCCAATGCATGCCTCCAAACCCAAGCTTATCATTTACTCCATGTCTAGTCTCATCAATCAACACAATATCATCAACGAATAACATATACCAAGGTTTCTCATCCTGAATGTGACTTGTCTACTCATCCAAAATCAAAGTAAAAAAGAATGGACTCAAAGTCAAACCTTGATGAAGACCAATGTTGATGTCAAAATAATAATTCTTCGTAGATTGGATCCTTACACAAGATGAAGCCCTATCATGCATATCCTTTATGAGGTTAATGTATAAGCCATATACTTATCTCTTCGCCAAAACTCTCTACAATATCTCTTGTGGGACATAATTTTGATCCTTCTCCAAATCAATAAAAATCAAATGAAGGTTCTTCCTTTTAGCTCTATAACTCTCTATCGTTCTCCTCTGCAAGTAGGTGGCTTCAATAGTTGAGCGACCTGACATGAATTCAAATTGGTTTTATTTTCTTTGAAAACTTGCCTCAACCTTCCATCGATCATGCATTCCCAAATTTTCACAGTGTGACTCATCAGCTTGATACCTTCGTAGGTTGAACAATTTTGAATGTCTCCTTTGTTCTTATATAGAGGCACCACAATGCTTCTCCTCTAATCTTCGGACATTTTCTTGATTCACCAAAAAATATTGAATAAATTTGTAAGCCAAGTCAAACCACGCTCACCTAAACTCCAAAATTCTATAAGAATGTTCCTGGGTCCTATACCTTTCTCAGGTTTCATAACCTTCAAATCCTCATCTACTTCCTTCATTTGTATTCGTTTATAGCTTGCACGATTCAAGTAACTTCACTACTAGCTAGGTCTCCCAAAGTGATCTCTCTATTTCCTTCCCCAATGAAAAGCTTATGGAAATACCGCTTCCATCTAGTCTCTATATCCTTATGAGTAACAAGCTCATGAATCTCAGATTTATAATCACTATACTCCTTAATTATCCTCTGAGCATAAATAATTCAATCAAAATCTTCATTAATTCTGCTTTATTAACAATTGACCCTCTTTCTGTAAACATCCCTGATTATATATAAATTATCCCTATTTATTTTCATTATTTTTCTATTTTATTTCATATTAAAAAAGTCTAAAAATAGATTAACTATTGTAGATATTTATTTTGATTTTGAAAATAAATTAAAAAGATAAAAAATAACAAAACAATTAAACAAGTGTTTTTAATTCTTTAGAAATACTTTCAAAAATATTTTCTTGTATAGTTGACTTCTTTTGACTTTTTGTCCAGCATGAAACTTATATATCTCCTCGAGATCTACAACTTTCATGTTTTGACTTTTTGAAATTCAGCTTCTTTTTATTTTTTGTAATTTATCTTGATTTTCCTATTACAGAATAAACATCATTGGGCACATAGCGCTCTCTGGAGCCGTCATGCGACCTGCTTCCTCTTGTGTTGCACACTGATCCCCTCAGCCGCCCATCACATTCTACATGGCCTCATCTAGACCTTCCATCTCTTCCTCTCCCACAACCATTGGATCAACTCTCCATCTGCACATCCACACCACTCCTTTCCACCCTCATCTCGCCTATTGGATTGCTTTACATCCAATGGTTGTGCCTTCTCTGCGCATCTATCTTGTTCTTCCACCATAGGATCAACCCCCGACTCCATCTCAACCGCACGCTCCTGCTCTGCTCTTAGCCCTTAAATCAGATCTGTTGATCTGATCTGGGCAGCCCACCTGTGCCTCAATCCTGACCATTGGATCACGAGATCCAACGGTTCACAACCTATCGCCCACCTCCAGCTCATCCTCTCTCCTACATAATTCCTCTCCGCACCCACTCCACATTCCACTTTTAGCCGCTCCACCTCTCCAAGCCCTAATGCCCCCTCTATGTAGCCCGACGACCCATCCCTCTTGCGGAAGCATTAGCACACCTCGATCCTATTCCTACGACCACCAGCAACTGTTACAATCCACCACCTCCATCACTGTAACTGTTGGTGCTCCTCCCCTTCAAAACCCCCACTCCGTCGCCAATCCACTTGGTCCACCATTTCAATGAGCTCCAACCCAACCTTCTACCCCTCCCCATGATAGGAGGAGGTGGAATCGATGAGCAATGATGGCTACCGTCTTCGGGTGTTGACCCATGGATTCCATAGCCATGTCACGACCAATCCTTGGTCATTTAAGCTTCGTGCCCCGGGATAAGCATGATGAGCGATGGCCCAAGCCTCGCCGACGCAACCCAAGCCTCGCTCTGCCTTCTTCTTCCTCGTTCAATCTCCAAGTAAGGCTCCTCTGCTCTATCTTAATATTTTCTCCCTTTTTATTGCACACACCTCATCACTTCTTCTTCCATTGATCCCATCTCGAGTTCCACCACACATATCTGATTTTTGCACCACCCTCTCCTTTCTCCGGAACCTTGTTCACCACCGCCCCCTTTCTTCTTAAGCTCGCCGAAGAGGAACCTTGGTCCTCTACTCCTCCACCTTGTCTGGACCTCACTCCACTCACTACTCGCACATACACATGCTTCGGCTATCCACTAACCCTTTTTCCAGGTTAATCCCTTCATTCGTCAGAGCTCAGACGGTTTCTCCATTCTATAGTAGGTGCTCTGATGGGCCTTCATTGTCTGATGGTTTGAACCTCCTCCTTTCTTCAACAGAAGTCCATGACCTTCGTTGACCCACGACGAAGCTTCCTGGCACTTCAGACAAAGATGAGGATCACAGAGGAGATATGGTGGGCTCGCTAGACCCTACCATAATCGTCGTGCGAGGGGCATAGGAAGAAGTCCCTTACGCTACAGATGATGTATGATCTACTTGATCGGACGTCCAAAATCACTATACTGCCTCCGCCCCATACCCACGGGCTCAGTGGGACCGAGCCACCTTCTAGAGCATCAAGACACGACACATGTCCCAAACCTACAGCTGAACTATCTTCACCTCTCGATCCTAGCCCGTGCATGTGAAACGCACATGCAGGATGGGTAAATTGCAGATCATGCCCACCAAGTCTTCCAAGTTGTAAAGAAGTCCTTCCCAAGCGCACGTGCCTCACATGCTCGCTTGGGAAAATTGTAGAATACCCCCATCGATTTTTATTTGTTGCATATATGTCCCTCCTAGGGACCTTTTATGCATAATTGTCTTTTACTTTGCATGTTTTACTACAATTATGCCTTTGCACTATTTTCATTTAATTGGAGCATACGAACTCCAAATCCAATTATTTCAATTCCAATTTAATGTTAATTTTGAGATCTTCATGATGGTAATATTATTTCTCTAATTTGACGCATACTTAAACATGCTCTATTTTAAGTGATTAGTTGTGTCATTTGCTCCTCATTTTAATGTCATTCTTTGAACTGTGAAATATATATACCTCTATTGATATTGAAATTGGAGCCTTTTTATTACTCGATTATTGGACTATTTTAAGGCATGTTGTATGCATCCATCTGTTTGCACTGCATACCATCTTATCGCATCCTTGCATCTTTTTAAATTGTTAAAATAAAAATAAAAATGCATCTTCATCATCCATTCCATGCATCATATTTCTTCACATATTGCATATAATAAATTAAAAAAACATTCTCATTCTGTGTGCATAATTGTTTTGCATTATTTATGCATCATTTTATAAATATTATCAATGTCTATTCGCATCAGTCATTTTATGCATCTTATTTTGTGTGCATTTTTGTTGTGCGCATCATTTTGTCTGCATTCAAGAGACCTAGATCAGAGAATTTAATCACTCAACTCCAATTAATAGATGAGGAGGCTTGTGTCCCTGTGTTCGATCTTGGAACACTTACCAAGTAAAAATTGTTCCATAATAATCAAAATTTATGATTTTTGATAGATCTCTTTTCATTCCTATACTACAACCATCGATTATTAAAGAGGTGAAAATCATCATTCATCTTATGGCATCGTCGCTGGGGACATGATTCCTATCCTTGTTTATTTATTGGATTTTATTGTATTATTTTGAGCTGACTATTTTCAAAAAGTTAGGTCTCCTTGTTACGTTTGTTTTTGCATCTTGATTGCTAATTAAAATTCTTGATATTTTTTTTCAATTTTCTTTTATGGCAGAGTCCATGGTGATGGAGTACGCTCGATCAACATGGAGGCGTGGAGTTGGGAGATCCCGTAACAAAGAGCAGCAGAAGAAACTCATGAGAAATCGAGGAGTTTATTTAGCAATACATTTCATTTCATGGTGTATATAATTGTAAGAATTGCATTTCCAGCGGTCCTCGTTCGAGGGCTCGTGTATGTAACATGAACATGGACATTGCATGTGGTGTGTGGAGCCTGTTTCACCCCAGTCCGATTGGGGGCTCACTTGAGTGTTCGAACCTAGGGTTAGACAAGCAGCTCTCCAAGCTTCCCTTTCAAATTTCATGTGCTTGATTCGCGGGTTAGGACACACAATAAGGATCGAGGAGAATTCACTTCTTCTTGTTGATTCATTGAGACATACATAAACGTCGATCAATTTAGCCAAATTTATCTCAAATTCTTCTCGCTAATAATATCATGTTTATGGTGAATTTCTTTCAACTTGCATACACATAGTGTATAATTATAGGTATTTTTACATCCATAGCCCTGAGTAATTTTGCAATTACAATCATAGCCCCGTGTATTCATGAATTACATTCTAGAACCCTCAATAGTTTTAATTCTTACACCCATAACCCTGTATTAACTTCCATCCAATTTTCGATTAAATATAATGGTATCTGTCAAACAGTTTACCTTTTTTACCCTTTAAGTTCTATTACTTAGAAATGAGTCCATTCCTCCCTCCAACATCCACCTTCTCCTCCCCCTCCGACCACCACCTTCTCCAGCACCCACCTCCCCTTCCCCACTCCCCCCTGCCCCCACCTCCGACCAGCACATGTCATCCACACCTTCCTCCCACACCCCCCTACCGACCTCCTCCTCATATAGACCTTGAGAACCCCAGTCGCCTCCCTGACACCTCCGACGCCAATCCAATCTCGTCGCTGAAACCCATCCCCACCATCGCCTCACCTCCTACAAAGCCCCCCAACAAGCCTTACTTCCCCAATCCCAGCAGCCCAACGCCCCAAGCCCCCCTGGTCGCCTCCCTGCGACCCTGACGTCAAAACCCATCCCTACCATCGTCGCCTCTCCTGCAAAGCACCCCCCTCCAGCAAGCCCTACCAGCTTGACTCCAGCAAAGCCCCCTCCCCCCGTCGTCGCCCAATGCCCCGACCCTCCCACCCCTTTTTCGGTTGCCTCCCTTGCCGCTCCCATTGTCGAAACCCATCGCCACCCTACCACCCGTATAACCAAAATCCATCGCCATCCAGCAACCCCCCCCATCCCGCCACACAAATACACACCACACCCCTCTCAGTCGCCTCCATGCCGCCCCCACCATTGAAACCCATCCCAATCCAGTAAAGCCCCCCCTCCCGGTTGCCTCCCTGTTGGACATGCGAGCCCATGGCGAGCCATTATGCAATAAATGTTATTGCAAATATCATTCCCTAATCTGAAATGAAGAATAAATAATTTGCATAATAGGTCCCTTAGTACAATTAGGCTTATGTACCATGGCCATCTTAATAATCATACAGTTGTTGATTCAATAATTGAATCATAGAGGCTCGTGCTTGGATGAATATCTAAAGGGTTAGATTGAGGACTCATCAAGCACCGTCAAATGATTGCTAAGAGATGATCTCCAGCCTGAGTAGGAGATGGCAATACTTTCTCACATAGGCCGATATCTGACTGACCTCTTGATGCAAGTCCTCTGCATAGGAATAGAGATTCGGAGGTGTCAGATTAGTTAGGTCAAAGAGTTGACTTGACGAGATCGAGATAACCAAAGTCCTATATCGTATGCTGTCACGACACATGCACGCATCCTCTGACCGAAGACAGATGTGTTACTATATGTCTGAGTATGTACATTTGGCAGACCAATAGGTTGATGACCTAACCAAGGTCTATACACCGGCGCGCTGGTGTGCATATAAGGGCATATGAGTAATATGATCTCTCAAAGAGATCATACAGGTTCATTTACTAAACGGAAGGCATGAGCTCACTCATGAGATATAGGGAAGAATCAAATTCTGTGCGCACGGTCGTCTCGCTTTGGAAGCTTGACTGAATTTGTAGGTTTGATATATATTTTTGGAAAGTATATGATCAAGACCTAGGTATGATATATGCTTTTTTTTAAAGTATATGATCGATACCAACTAACAATGATCAAATGAGAAACTTACTGATAAAACCCTGAAGTAGACAGTATAAAGTTGATCTAATACTTTGGGTTTATTCTGAGTCTTCTAGTATGCAGGATGTACAGGTATTGGGAATGCTTGAGGGTGACGTGATCATAAACGATTGTATAACCATGACGCTTCCATTTCTAGGGAGTGATGAGATGGGTCTAGATTTTAGTGACTCCTCTTAGTAGAGAAGTAATCTGATCTTGGTCCAAATGTTGGACATTGATCTGAATGTGATTCAGATGCAATGAGAAGATTAGATTTGCGGTCTTGATTTAATCAAGCATCTATGGGAGGCCCGAGATCTGGATTTGAGATGTGATCTCAATATCTAAGTCACTATACATGGAACAATAAAATCGCCATGTCCTTATCTCCAAGTATCCACGGAGAAAGCGTATTATCCTTGAAAGAGTTCATGGATAATTTCATTGTTGATATATGTATCCAAGTATCGAGAAAATTGATAATTAAATGTGATTTAATTATCATGGATAATATGAATTTGATTCATATTATAAGAGAAGTTATCTGAGATAATTAAATGTGATTTAATTATTAAAGATATGAATAATGTGAATGTGATTCATGTTATTTGGGCACATGAGAAAAGGAGATCCAATATGATTAAATGTGATTTAATTATCATGGATATGAATAATGTGGATAGCACTATCCATATTAATCATATATATATTATAAATGTGATTTATAATATATTAAAGAGAGCATATTGTGATTTATATTTGTTGATTAATTGTTAATGTGAATTGGATTTACATTGAATAATTAATTGAAAATGTAATTACATTCAGTTTTGGGTTGTGAATGAGGTTCACATAATTTCAATGGCATGGTTGATATTTTCCATAAGATAATTTGGAATTATTTTTTAGTGAAAATATTATCGACAAGAGATCATGATATAATCATGAGATAATTATATCTCACGAGATATTGAGATCTCATGAGATGATGGTAGCTGTCTCCTTATTTTAGGGAATTGGTTTAGTCTTCTCATTATCCTATTTTAGTCAAAAGTGATTTAATTTGAGATTAATTATATTGATTTATCAATGATAATTAATTTGAATTAAATCACTTGTTGTTGTGTTTTACCAACAACAATCCTAGCCGTTGAAAAGGGCACAATCAATCTCATCTGTTGATTGTGTCTTGTCCATAGATTAGGATCCATGGACTCCCAAAACCCTATATAAAAAGAGGTACCACTTGCTCTTCTAGACACTCGACATAGATGAATGCTCTCTCTCTACACGCCCATTCTCTCTATCTCTCATGTGGCCGTCCACCATGGATGCCCTAGAGAGATCCTCCATCGTCGCAGCGTCGTTGTTATGCTGCACGATCGTCTGCTCGTGGATCTCCGTCTACTTCGACGTGCCTCGCTCGTGAAGAAGACGTCGTATCTCATTGTCAAGATCAGGAGATCCGTGGCTTGGATCATCAACATGGATTGTGAGAAGCACGTGTCTCATCCACGTGCCCGCAAGCATCTCCTCCGTCGGATCGGACTTGAGACATGAGGTCTCTTTGTTTAGAGACTTGATCGCAACCACGCTTGAGGAGGTAATCCTATTACTTGTTTGTGATTTAAACGAAATGATTCGAGAAGTGTTCTTGGATCATGTGATTTCGTCACATAAAATTTTTAATTTCCGCTGCATCGAGCAACTAATGTGACTAGTCGCTCCCGATCGCATTCGATGTGATCATCACGCTTCCGTGATACGCTTGAGGATTTTTCCCATATCCTTCAAGTGGTGTCAGAGCTAGGTTGTCGAAGGTTTTGGATGAGATCCATGAACCTACGAAAATTTGGGCTCGTTTGGGTTCGAGAAGATTTTAACATTTCAATTTTCGAAGCCCTCTCTTGTGATAAAATTTCGGCCCTGTTTAAAATATTTAAACATGAAATTTTAAATTGAATAATGTTCCCCATTAATTAAGGAAACAGTAGGATTTGAGTTTGCATAATTTGGATTCCGTTTGCTCAAGATATGATCGTTTTATTGACCATATGTCCACTGTTTCGGGGATGACGATTAGAGACGTAATTAAGATATTAATTACGATTTTAAAATGCCTGAAAATGCATGTTTATCACATGGTTTCATTTTTAAATCAATTTATCAATCTCTGGAAATTGATTTTGCTTAATTTGGGTTTAAAATGAATGAGATATGCTATTTTTAGTTAGTGAGGGTCACTGCTGGACATTGCATCATTGTCATGAACCTTGTGATTGTCATTCAAATAAATTAATGAAAATTAATTATTAATTATCTGAAATGATTATTGATAAAAATTTGTGAAATATTTAAAGATGGTAATTATTTCCTTGAATGACATTGCATTAACCAAAAATGATAAGATAGTTGATCTTGTTCACAATTGGTTAATATGAAATTTCCAACAAACATTATTTTCATGAAAATTCTAGTTTATCCTATAATAGTTGTAGGACAACTTTTACATGCAAAACCTTGTTGTTTGAATAGGATTGGGGATTTGTTTAGCAAATCTCCTTATAATATTATCAAAATGGGTTTGATGAATATTACATGGTATAACTTCAGTTGAAAGACCGATGATCATCTCAAGTACAAAGTGGTTGACTCAGCATTGCTTTTTCCCGATGGATATGGTGTCTAGTCGGGGATCGCTGGGGTAGCGGATCGCACCGGTTGCGGTCCATCCCACTCCCGCCGGTACTGGCCATGATAGCAGGTAGGGAACGAATGATGCCTGAGAGATCATGATGTATTTTCTAATTATTAAAATTTGAAATAATACGTATTTGAGATAATATCATATTTTCAAGTAACAATTAAAAAATGTTTGTTGGATATTAATTGGATCATTAATTTAATATGATTAGATTAATTGGAATCCAATTAAAATTAAAACACTCTATTTTGAATAGATTTGTTATTTCACTGGGAAGAATTAATCATAATGAATATGATTCATAATGATTAATTAGAATTTGAATATGATATGGAGGATCACATAAGTGACATCCATGGTCTCCCGTCAAGGCGAAGGGTTCCGTCGTCAGATATTGTATGTAGGAGACGCATATCCGAAGTGACAGCTCCTGCATACAGTCCATTTGGATTGGTCTCTTCGCTTCTCGAAAGATTAAGGCCGTATACGTAGTGACCCCAATATCGGGTTCTCATATTATTGGGGCGATATTGGATTGCTTATAGAGAGTATTAAGCCTGTTAACGGTTGGTTCAATTAAAGACGGGTCAACATCACCTTAGGGGTGGTGGGCCCGGGTGTTAAAGACCGAATTGGGAGATGCAAGTTGGACTTACAAGGCGGAATGTGTTCCCACTTCTTTTTATCCAAGTTACAGGTTCTCATATTATTGGGATGTAACAAAGATAAGGAAGGAGATCCCAGATCTTGCTTGAGATATAACGGTAAGTATATCTCTTACATTGAAAGTGATTAAGGGAATGAACTTTCAGTGTTGACAAGGCAAGACAACTTTGATATAAAAACTCCTAAATCAAAGTAAAATATGTATATATATACACTTATGCAAATTTCTTATTTCAGATAATCCTTCATTAAACCCACTCAATGTTATACTCAATAAGAACCAGTAAAATATCATGGATTGGACTCATGATCCAGATATTGTACTTGCAATTGTACACATAATGTATGTGGTTGCAATATGCAAGTTTCCTCAACATAATGAGGACTGACAATTAAATAAGACAATAAGACATCACCTTAGGATTTGTATGTCTCTATAGTCTTGATCTTTCATCGAGTGTACTTTGGAAGTGACATGTCGATGATGATCGTAATTGTCAATTAATCCTTATAAAACCCTAAGAAGATGTTCTGGCATGCATATGTGCTCTCGACATTTTAATCATGAATGACATGGTTCACTACATCATACAGAATGGTAGCTCTATAAGAGATGATATGTTCGAAATATTTGAATACCTACCTGAACTAATGTTTTTGAGAGTCTAGATGGATGTAGACATGATGAGTGTCATCATTCTACTGTCTATACTCTAGTCATTCGTGAAGCTTCATAATATTCATATTGTATGAATTTAATGAAGCATGTATAAATGTTGAAATGCTCTTACATTGAATTCTTTTAAATATAACATAAGAGATCCTTAGTCTTAAGCAATGGTTGTTTATAGATGAAGGGAGCACAGTGGAAGCATGGGTCGGACCCGAGTAAGAAGGAAAGTCAAAGAGTTGACCTACTTCTGTGACTTCCATATGACATCCAAAGAGTTGGATGAATGCCAATACTGCAATAAGTTGGTGTGTTGATAGTATGACTATCAAGTCTGTCTGGAATCCTTAGAGAAGGACTCAGATAGAGCACAAGAATAATCTACATTTAATCACTGAAATTAACTTTCTTATATGATAAGATTAAAGTCTAATAATTGTATCTCATTCTTCTAATGACACTTGCAATTGTTGCATATTTTTTAGAAGACTGGAGGTTTGTAGTTATCCACATGGATATTGATGCAATTATTGCAACAATCTCTGTTGGATTGATAGACTTCTGAATTTCAGTAGGAGAGCCATAGTCTTAGAGAATGTCTCTATGACCTATATATTAGAATACACTCATTGTTTGTTTCTAAATGTTGGAAATAAACATGAATTCTGGAATAAACCTATCATAAAGAGTTATGATGGATATATTTCAGATAGTAATCTAACATCTAGTGGACTCCACAAAATTAGAAAATTAATGAATGGTTCATTAAGATTTCTAATACTGAAAGTTAAACCTTATAAGATCAATAGGAGGATAAAGATCATTTGATAATGATTTGACATCAAGTTTTGGACATATGCATGTTGATTTGCTTAATGGACTAGTAAGATATGAAAATTTAGAATGTCTAAAATTTCAAATCTTACATACTTGTGAATATAGTATTCAAAGCAAAATGTCTAATACACCCTTCTCTGGGAATGGTGTTTGATGTCGAGGTATTCAAGATCTCATACATATTGATGTATATGGATCATCTATATCATAATAAACATTGTGGATATGTGATATCTATTGATGAGTATGTATGATATGAGATTTCTTCTCTTCACCTCAGAAACCTTTGAAATGTTCAAAGATTTCATAATTTTGGTTTGGAACCAAAGTTTGAAGGAAGATGAAAATGAATTTGATCTAACCTAGGTAGCTTGTACCTGTTAAATAAAATTCAAAGAATACCTTATGGAGATATGAATATCATTTTTTATCTCAATCCTCCTAACACACCTAAACTCAATAGGGTTGTAGGGAGATACCATTGGATCATGTGTGACATGATTTGATAAATGATTAATTTTAGCATAATTTCCTCTTAGTTTCCTGGTATATATGTAGTAGAGACTACATTATAGATCCTTAATAAGATTCCATGCAAGTAAGCTGGAATCAAGCATTAGAGAGTGCTTCTTCATTGGGAAAATAAAGGATGGTATTGGATACCTACTTTACAACCCTGAGATTCTTAAAAGATCTCATCTCTGAGAATGTGATTCTTAGAGGATGACTCTCTTGAGAATCAAGATGAAAATGAAGTAAAGGAACTCATTTAATCTTGAGATGATAATGAGGCTCCAAACAAAAACTAAAAGGATAATTAAAGATGAAACACTAATACCTCTTGAAATGAGTTTGAGGATGTATTCCATATGTCAGCTAAGTCTGACAATGATCGGACTTCATGTGATGAAGCTTCTGAGGATCATGACATGGAAAGATGGATGTTAGCAATAAAGGTCTAAAGTAGACTTCATATACAAGTGTTGTATATGGACCCTCGAGGATCCACCTATAAGGGTTAGACCCATTAAGGTGTAAATTGATCTTCAAGAAAAAGAGGAAACCTGATGAGAAGGTAGAGACCTTCAAAGCTCGGTTCGTAGCCATAAGCTACACACTGGAAGAGAAGACATTGCATGCAATGAGACTTGCTCTTCAGTAACCATGCTTATACCCATCAGAATATTGCTAATTGTAGCTACACAACTTGGCTTTGACATCTTCGAGATGAAAGTCAAGATTGCATTCCTCTATGAATGCCTCTCTAAGGATATTCACATAAAGTAGCCCCAGGGCTTCATGGTTGAGGAAAGCAGAGTGTGCAAGCTGAAGAACTCCATCTATGGACTCGAATAAGCTTCTTGTAGTTGGAACATAAGATTTGATGAAATTATAATTGTTATGATTTCAAATAGAATCTTGATGTACCATGTGAAGCTTAGTGGGAGTGCCATTGTGTTCATCGTGCTAAATGTAGATAATATCCTAATCATTCATAATGATATAAGGATGATAATAAGTGTTTCATAGACTGGTTATTCCATACCTTGAGATGTGATCTCAAGGATACCTCTTAAATCTTAGTTCTGAAGATGTTCAGAAGCAAAGAAAAGAGGGTATTGGAACCATCACATTAGTAGTACACCTTGGACATGTTCCATTTTCTGGAAAATTCCAAGAAAGGCTTCCTTCCCTTTAGTATGGTACTGACCTATCTAAAGGGATAACACCTCAAAGAGTTGAGGAAGTGAATGCTAGAACTGCTTGCACTTGTGCATCAGTTACGAGAAGCTAAATGTATGATAGATGTGTACAAAAGCCAGATATCTACCATGCGATGGGAGTAGTAAAGTGTTGCTAATCCTACTGTGGATAGAAAACACTTGATTTCAGTAATAACAAAATCTTCAAAGATGACAAGATTTTCGAGATAGTGATCTCAAGTCTTATCTTCAAGAAATTAAGACTTTATAGATAGTGATTTAAAAGGTCTTAAATGTAGATGCCTTAGGAGATAGAGATCTCCAGGAATAAGGGTATTCTGATAAGGATTATGGAAATACTGGTTATAATAATTGTTAAGCTATAGTATCAAGGACACTATAACTAACAAGATTGAGTATTGGTTGCATAAGATGCAACATTCGCATTAGATGCGAGCACTGTTACTGGGGATATGCAAATGTCGTAAAAGGACTTGGCGTAGTCTTGTGGGAACAGAGTGACTGATCAGCATAACTAGCTATTTTCTAAATAGCCTATGATTGTCACATGAGTGTGGGTTTAAATGATTAGCCCATTAATGGTTCTTTGGGCTAGTGGGAGATTGTTGGACATGCGAGCCCACGACGAGCCATTATGCAATAAATGTTATTGCAAATATCATTCGCTGATCTGAAATGAAGAATAAATAATTTGCATAATAGGTCCCATAGTACAATTAGGATTATGTACCATGGCCATCTTAATAATCATACAGTTGTTGATTCAATAATTGAATCATAGAGGCTTGTGCTTGGATGAATATCTAAAGGGTTAGATTGAGGACTCGTCAAGCACCGTCAAATGATTGCTAAGAGATGATCTCCAGCCTGAGTAGGAGATGGCAATCCTTTCTCACATAGGCCGATATCTGACCGACCTCTTGATGTAAGTCCTCTGCATAGGAATAGAGATTCAGAGATGTCAAATTAGTTAGGTCAAAGAGTTGACTTGACGAGATCGAGATAACCAAAGTCCTATATCGTATGCTGTCACGATACAGGCACGCATCCTCTGACCGGAGACAGATGTGTTACTATATGTCTGAGTATGTACATTTGGCAGACCTATAGGTTGATGACCTAACCAAGGTCTATACACCGGCGCGCTGGTGTGCATATAAGGGCATATGAGTAATACGATCTCTCAAAGGGATCATACAGGTTCATTTACTGAACCGGAAGACATGATCTCACTCATGATATATAGGGAAGAATCAAATTCCGTGCGCACGGTCATCTCGCTTTGGAAGCTTGACTGAATTTGTAGGTTTGATATATATTTTTGGAAAGTATATGATCAAGACCTACGTATGATATATGCTTATTTGGAAAGTATATGATCGATACCAACTCCCAATGATCAAATGAGAAACATACTGATAAAACCCTGAAGTAGACAGCATAAAGTTGATCTAATACTTCTTGTTTATTCTGAGTCTTTTAGTATGCATGATGTACAGGTATTGGGAATACTTGAGAGTGACGTGATCATAAACGATTGTATAACCATGATGCTTCCATTCCTAGGGAGTGATGAAACGGGTCTGGATTTTAGTGACTCCTCTTAGTAGAGAAGTAATCTGATCTTGGTCCAAATGTTGGACATTGATCTGAATGTGATTCAGATGCAATGAGAAGATTAGATTTGCGGTCTTGATTTAATCAAGCATCTCTGGGAGGCCGGAGATCTGGATTTGAGATGTGATCTCAATATCTAAGTCACTATATGTGGAACAATACGATCGCCATGTCCTTATCTCCAAGTATCCGCGGAGAAAGCGCATTATCCTTGAAAGAGTTCATGGATAATTTCATTGTTGATATATGTATCCAAGCATCGAGAAAATTGATAATTAAATGTGATTTAATTATCATGGATAATATGAATTTGATTCATATTATAAGAGACGTTATCTGAGATAATTAAATGTGATTTAATTTTTAAAGATATGAATAATGTGAATGTGATTCATGTTATTTGGGCACATGAGAAAAGGAGATCCAATATGATTAAATGTGATTTAATTATCATGGATATGAATAATGTGGATAGCACTATCCATATTAATCATATATATATATATATTATAAATGTGATTTATAATATATTAGAGAGAGCATATTGTGATTTATATTTGTTGATTAATTGTTAATGTGAATTGGATTTACATTGAACAATTAATTGAAAATATAATTACATTTAGTTTTGGGTTGTGAATGAGATTCACAAAATTTCAATGGCATGGTTGATAATTTCCATAAGATAATTTGGAATTATTTTTTGGTGAAAATATTATCGATTAGAGATCATGATATAATCATGAGATAATGATATATCATGAGATAATGAGATCTCATGAGATGATGGTAACCGTCCCCTTATTTTAGGGGATTGGTTTCGTCTTCTCATTATCCTATCTCTAGTCAAAAGTGATTTAATTTGAGATTAATTATATTGATTTATCAATGATAATTAATTTGAATTAAATCACTTGTTGTTGTGTTTTACCAACAACAATCCTAGCCGTTGAAAGGGACACAATCAATATCATCCGTTGATTGTGTGTTGTCCATGGATTGGGATCCATGGACTCCCAAAACCCTATATAAAAAGAGGCACCACTTGCTCTTCTAGACACTCGACTTAGATGGATGCTCTCTCTCTCTCTACACGCTCATTCTCTCTATCTCTCATGTGGCCGTCCACCATGGATGCCCTAGAGAGATCCTCCATCGTCGCAGCGTCGTCGTTATGTTGCCCGATCGTCTGCTCGTGGATCTCCGTCTACTTCAGCGTGCCTTGCTCGTGAAGAAGATGTCGTATCTCGTTTTTCAGGATCAGGAGATTCGTGGCTTGGATCATCAACATGGATTGCGAGAAGCACGCGTCTCATCCATGCGCTCGCAAGCGTCTCCTCTGTCAGATCGGACTTGAGACAGGAGGTCTCTTTGTTTAGAGACTCGATCGCAACCACGCTTGAGGAGGTAATCCTATAACTTGTTTGTGGTTTAGACGAAACGATCCGAGAAGTGTTCTTCGATCATGTGGTTTCGTCACGTAAAATTTTTAATTTCCGCTGCATCGAGCAACATTCGATGCGATCATCACGCTTCCGTGATGCGCTTGAGGATTTTTCCCGTATCCTTCACTCCCTACCGCCCACACTGTCGAAACCCATCCCCACCATTGTCGCCCTTCCTACAACACCCCCACCATAAAAAAACTTGCACCCCACCAGGACTCACCGGCCCTCCAGTAAGCCCCCTATCAGCAAGAACCCTCCACCCCCGCATGCAAGCTCGGAGGCCGAAGGGAGGGAGATAGGGCGGTGGTGGCGGCGATGATGGGAGGAGCAGAGGGAGGATAGATGGAGGAGGTAGTGGTGTTGGAGGGGGCTGGAGGAAGGGGAGGGAGTTTTCTTTCTTTCTTTTACTTTTGATTAATCCCATCTGTCAGATCAAGGATTGGTTAGATTAACTCAGCCATCTGGTTGAGTTAATGAACTAAACTAACATAGGGTTATGGTTGTAAGACGTCGCACTTATTCAGGATCCTGGGCATAATTTGTGATTACGCGGTGTTATGATTGTAATTGCGATATTACTTAGGGTTATGTGTGTAAAAATCCCAATTTTATATAGTCTTGCACATGCATGGAGAATGCTGGAAGCATTGTATGTTTCTGTCTCTCAAGCATGCATCATGGATTTCGCGAATGCATCAATTTTTCTCGATCTTCCTCTTGATTTTTCACTTTGGATATTAAAGGAAATTAGGAATGGTCAATTAGACGATGATTGCTTGATCCGTGCTCTCACTTTAAATACAGTGATAACCTAAAGCATATAATTGGGAATGTTAATGTAAGTCGATAAAAATAAATGGAATAAAATGAACCTTGGATTATGAGAGAGCAAAACCCATATTGTACACAGCTTGTGATTGATTGTTGAGAGGTGGGGAAGTATCTCTAGGATACTGCCTAAAATCTATTGTTAATCTTGCGTTATGGACTAGATATTTGGATGATCACTAACTAAAATAGAAAAGATAAATTTGACTGAATTTTATGGTCATCATGTGTGAAGTTGGTGAAATCATGTGTACAATTACTTGCTTGGTTGAGCCTGAATGTGTCTTTCACCCAACCCTCCTGTAACCTTAGATGTTCCATCCCCATCTCTGCAAATTCACTCATCTTTGTAAATCCACCTCCCCTCTAAACCCTAACAATTCCCAGATTCCCCAGCCTTAAATCTTCATCCATATACTTAGGCTACTCGTCAACCTAAGTATTGGGAGAACATTGTACATTCTCTGAGTACTCTCCTCAGGGTCCCTCCTTCCCCATTGCACATCTCTATACTCAGGCTCTTCTTAGCCTATGAATAAGGGGGGCTCGAGCCCCTTATTACCTTCTCTACTCATTTGATCGCGCGGTTCTCGTATGCTCTTCCATATTTTGGCATGAGTTATGGCTTCATATCACTTTGTGCTATGAGGACATAACAAAAGATAAGCATATGGGAGTGTACTGTATATATTGTATATATACTTCAGCCATAGCTCATATTTTGATTTTTTTTAAATTTTTGAAAAATCCTAGGGATAGGGTATATTATTTTGTGAACTTATTTTATAAAAATATTTGTAAAAGCATTGAAAATTTTTCTTAATTTTGTGACAATATTTTGAAAAATATTTGATAATGGTTTGAAAAATGAGATTTGACTCATTTTGAAAATCATTTGAAAAATGTTTTGAAAATCTATATAATATGTGACATGGTTTGGAAAATATTTTCAAAGTTTTTTAAAAAAATAAGGGATTAAGTGAGACTAATCTGCTTTCCTCTAACCTTATACAAAATTCCATAAAATTTTGAAAAATTAAACAATTTTCTTTAGCAATAATTCAGACTACTAAGCTTAAAAATGAGTAGCTACTTCTCAATGAGGAAACTACGATCTCCCTTAACAGAGTGGGTGGTTAAAAGACAATGCGAATGGCATTGTCTTGTAGTAATAGATGTAGATATCTAACGGTCTGTGCTTACACCCATATTGGCTGAAAGTAGATGCAAATATTCATATGAGCTTGGGTCAGCCATTATTTCTATTAAAAAAATCCCATAAAAATTGTAAATTCAAAAATAAAAAATCACTAACTTTGGAGTTGGTGTATTCCTGACACATTCACTATCACTCTAGGCTTAAGGATTCAAGCACACTTGGTTTTTGATATCATGAGAGTTTGAGTTAACCAGCCTTAGTCATTACGGTTTGAGACTTAATAATCCACACTTCCCTAGTTTGAAAAATACAAGCATTATATTGCACTCTTAATCTCTACAACAACAACAACAACAAAACCTTTTCCCACAATTAAGTAGGGTCGACTACATGGTTTCTTCGCCTCCATTCAGATCTATCTTGGGTCAATCTCGGGCTTATATCCAAAAAACTAAGATCCCTTCATATAGTCTCTTTCCAACACTTCTTAGGTCATCCTCTCCCTCTCTTAGCCGGCTCAATATCCCAATACTCGCATCTCCTAACTAGTGCATCAGTTGATCTTCTTTGCA
The DNA here is from genome assembly GCA_037367405.1 of Ottelia alismoides. Taxonomy (NCBI): domain Eukaryota; kingdom Viridiplantae; phylum Streptophyta; class Magnoliopsida; order Alismatales; family Hydrocharitaceae; genus Ottelia; species Ottelia alismoides. The sequence continues at coordinate 318,512 of JAZKJV010000498.1, forward strand.
AATAACCAAACCATCTTTAGCGGTTTTCTCCCATCTTATCCTCGATCGGAGCTACACCAACTTTCTTTCTGTTTTCCTCATTCCGAATCCAATCTTTACGTGTGTGTCCACACATCCACCTTAGCATTTTCATTTCTTCTACAACCATTCTTTGCACATGTCTATGGTTCACAGACCAACATTCAGATCCATAGATCATAGCAGGTCTCACGGATGCTTTGTAAAACTTTCCTTTAAGTTTTAAAGAATATGATCCGCACATCACTTTCACAACTACATGAATGATGAGATGAGTTGAGGTTTCACTTAAGGGAATGGGGCTGGAGACTTGAGTCTAGACTCGATCTAATGATGCTCGAGGATGGGATAAAGTCAGTTAAGGCTTCAAGAAACTTGATTGTCAGCAAACCCTAGCCAGTATGTGAACAAGTTATCACGATATCGTTTGATATTGACTTATGTACCAAGGTATGATGAAACTAATTAATTGTTGATCAGTGTGCGCCTTGCTAAAAGCAGTGGAGCTAGCCTACCTAAAAGAAAAGCAATATGAATAAAAATAGATCTCAAATAGAAAGTCAATTTAAAAAAGCTTCAAGCAAAGGCGAGCGCTCCGAACCATTTCAAAGTGTCCACTTGTACCAAAGCTAATTAGGACTAAGAAGTCGGGCTAGTACCCAAAAAGGGTTATGTATCGTATAGTGATACAAGTCTGAGTGTCAAAGGTATATTAGATAATCAAAAGACAGACCTCGGTGTACTCCCAGGAAAATAAGTGCAGATGACTCTAAGATCTCTTGATGGACACCTTGATCAAAAAATAAAAAAATACATGTGTTGAGTAATAAGGCACTCGAGAGGATCCTTATTCCAATGTGAGGGAGAGAAGAAAATACACAAACACATGCCCTCCATCATATGAACTTCCATCTATTTTTTCAAAGACTGATAAACCAATGAGATGGTAGATTGGACGCAAGAAATTAGTGTTGAGAATTAGGTCTAGAGGAGAGTCGCCTGGACTGGGACCTTGGGTGACATCTCGACTTGACTCTCATGATTTTAGTACACTAAATGTCATGTCCTTATATGTGTACAAACAGAGAGTCTGATAATGGGAGAAGTGGATTACTTTTGATTAGAGATTGGTTAAGCCTAGAAATTTAGGATCACTCCAATTAAGGGTCCTTGATGAATTGGGCCTTGAAAAATTTCACAGGTACTGTCAGGAATTAATCAGGTGCCTTCATTCTTTAAGATGCACGAAGACGAGCATAGTTTAAGTATAGGGGGTGATGAATCTCGGATTTATCATCACTATACTCCTTATTTATCCTTTGCGCATAAATAATTCAATCAAAATCTTCATTACATCTGCTTTATTAACAATTGATCCTTTTCATGTAAATATCCCTAATTATTGTATATAAATTAACCCCTTTTATGTTCCTTATTTTTTTATTTTATTTCTTATTAAAAATTCCAAAAAATAGATTAATTATTATGGAATTTATTTTAGTTATGAAAAGAAATTAAAAGAAGAAAACATAAAAACATAATTAAAACAAATGTTTTTAATCCTTTAAAAATACTTTTAAAAATATTTCCTTATATAGTTGATCTATTTTGACTTTTGTCCAACATGAAACTTGTAGATCTCCTCAAGATATACAAGTTTCTTTTTTTGACTTTTTGCTAATTCAGCTTCCTTTTATTTCTTTTGTAATTCTCTTGATTTTCCTATAACTGAATAAACCTCATTGGGCCATGTGGCGCTCTTCGTAGATGCCACACAGCCCGCTTCCTCTTATGCCACGCGTCGCTGCTCTCAACTGCCCATTGCCTTCTGCTTGGCCTCATCCAGACCTTCCATCTCTGCCTCTCACACAACCATTGGATCAGCTCTACATTTACACATTCACACCATTCCTTCCCGCCCTTATCTCGCATATTGGATTGCTTCACATCCAACAGCTACGCCTACTCCACGTATCTATCTTGTTCTTCCACCAAGGGATCGACCCCCTACTCCATTTCAATCGCACGCTCCCGCTTCGCTCTCAACCCTTAGATCACATCTCCTGATCTGATCTAGGTGGCCCACTGATAACTCGGATTTTGTGAGGGTCTAGAGAAGTCTACACAAGGAGAGGCCACAATGTCGTTGAAGCAACTGCTCACAAAACCCGGGTTAATCAACAATTAACCTATAATACGAATCAAGCAATAAATATCAAAAATGTCGAGCTAAAATTTATTATAACTCTACAATATGTGTGTATAGGTATAAGCATGTGTAGAGGTCGAACTCAGGGAGCAAGTGGTAGGAGGGGGGAAAATAATGCACACAAAAGCTTGCCTTTCATCTCTTGTCCATTTTTGTTATTTTGGTGGGTTAATCCGATTTTATAATTATTTTATTTTTTTTATTTTATTGTAAATTTATAACTTTATAATTTATTTTTATATTTTCATATTTTTATTTTTCTTTTTCTTTTAATATATAAAGATAATATAGCTATATGTAAGGCTATATATAATACAGAGTAATATACTTCTAAATAATAGTAAATATAAATAAAATGTAGCAAATAATTTTTTTAGTTTTTATATATTTTTCCTAATGTTTTTATATTTTTTTGGAATTTTTGCTAATTTAATGGATTTTTATAGTCAAAAAATCCTGAATTAGGGATTTAATAAATACCTGAAATTGATTTGAAAGTTAAAAATAGTAAATAAGGTCCAAAGTTACCCAAATCAAATTTATTATATAAATAAATTTATAAAATAGAAAAACATATTTTGGATTTTTTTAATGTTTTTTTAAATTTTTATAAAAGATTTTGAGGTTTTTAAATTTTTAGGAGTTTTCTTGTCCCATTTTTAGTTGTTTTTGGTCTGTAGTTATAAACTAAATAATATACAAATTTTTTTATTTTTTTTCATGATTTTTTTATATTTTTTGGTATTTTATAAGTTAACAATATGCAAATGAACTCTTTTGATTTTAAATAAATAGTTAAATGCCCAAAAATGCAAAATAAATTCATGGCGTGAAAGTACATGGCAAGAGGCATGTGTCCCTATTTTTACGAGTTTTTAGGAGCACAATAGTTATTTATAATAATTACATCAAATACATAAATATATGTCCTAGCATTGGGCATAATTGTAAATAAAATAAAGTTCAGGGGCTTACATGCAATTTGCCCGAAAACCTACAACATACTTCAAATTTTATTGGGCTAAATATAAATACAAAAAGTACGAGAGGCTTACATACAATTTTCCCAACTCACATGGGGCGACACACGAGCTAAGCTAGATTGGACCAAATTGCAATTAAAATAAATACAAGGGTTGATTTGCAAAATTTCCAATTTATTTTAGACATTACAATTTATTTATAATATTAATAAATAAATACAAACATTCTAAGGGAAGATATAACAATTTACCCCTATTAGTGCACCATCGGACGATCCTGGTTATTTTACTTGATACGTGGCGTCTCCTCGCGGCCTGATGATGCTTCACGCTTGACGCCTGAGATTAGATTGCTAGAAGCGATCCAATGGTTGCAGCTCTACTTGATCCGACTTCTGTTGCTGTGCAGGAAGAACGGGGCTCGATTCGACAGCGGAGAAGCGTATTGGATGAACATGGAAGAAGCCTCACCTGTGCAAGATTCCCCTAGTCGAATCTCGCTCCTCCATCGGGTATGGCTGCTCCAAAAGGCCCATAAAGATTGCTAGTGAGGTCCTCTATCTGCTGAAGGTGTCATAATGCTCCCAGGATGAGTGTAGTTCTCCCAGGAGGGCGGAGCAGCAGATGGGCTCCAGGTACCTCGGGGAAGAATCAAAATCAACTCCAGCTGGCTTTGAAGCTCCGAGAGCTGCACAAAATGGTTAAGGGATCGCAGGTAAATTGCCTCGCCCCTTTAAGCAGTGGAATGGAGGTGTAAATGGTGCGGATGGGGGTGCTCCGGCATGGCGGCGAAGTTAGAGCACCCAAGTCCAGATCTGACGAGGTCTGGTTGAATGGAAGGTGGCTGGGTGAAGGGAAGCAAAGGGGAAATAAAGCGGTGGTGGTAGCGTGGTCGGAGACAGGTCGAGGCACGAGAGAAACATGGCTGGAGCCCGAGAGTTCCGACGAGGGTAACTAAGTGAATTTAGCCTAATTAATAACCTAAACAATGAAATAAAATGCATAAAATGAGTAACTGGAACTAAATTCATCTAAAAAACATAAAGGGTGCAGCACATACCTAGCCGGAGGCCAGGGGGCAGAGGTGGCTGGCGACAACCGCCTGGGTGCACGCCCGCCTCCTTCTACCACTCCAAAGCCTCCAGGGGTGCTCCTCCTGTCACGAGGAGACCCGCTAGGCTGGAGGCAGGGGCTGTAAGACTTGGAAAGTGACCAAAAATTCAAGGAGGAGAAGGAAGTCTTATTTAAATACATGGACGAGCACCCTTGTTGACTAGCGATTTGGTGGAAATTGAAACTATGCACAAAGAATCTCAAGAGTCGGTGTGGATCCTGGAATGTACAGGAGCATAATTGCTGAAGAGATCGAAGGTGATAGATGGACCAATCGAGCAGAGAAAATGCAAGAAAATGGGGGAGTTGATGGTTCCGACAAGTCAGGCGCCTGGAGGGATAGTTGACCAGAAGTCAACAAACGTTGGAATGCCATTAGTCCACGTAGAGTCGCTACAGGACAAAACTGTGAGTTATTCGAAAATAAATAATTTAAAAATAATATTTGATTTTATTATTTTTTATTATAAAGTAAAAAATGTTTATTTTTTATGCAGTATTTTATTATGTTTTTTATTTATTTTTTTGAGGTTATTTATTAGTAGTTATTTTTAGGGGTATATTTATAGGTATATTCATCTATATTTTGTCTTCTTTTTAATTTTGATTTGTATATTTTATTTTATTATTTTGTTATCTTATTTTATATATTTATAACTATATATATACTTTCTATTATATTTTTATGTTATATTTTGTATATTATATAAATAGATATATGTAATATGTACGTATAGGTAGTGTATATTTACCTATGTACTTTTGTATTTTATTTTAGTGTTTCTTTCATGGTTATATTTTAGATTTATATTTTTAGTAGAATATAAATGATATATACAGTAGTGTAAAAGAATAAATAATGAAAAACTATATTTCACATTTATTTATTTACAAATATTAGTATAGGTATTTTTCCTATATACTTATATAGAGGTATTTTTTGTGTTATCATGGTTTTATTTTGGTTTTAATATGTACATATATTATAAATAATGTTGACAAAATTATAAAAATATAAAATTGTAAAATAATCAAGAATGAATAAATTGAATATTTTTATCGGGTATACTATATAATAAGGGTCCAAAACTTAACTTTCACATATTAACTCTAAAAATTATGAAACCACCTCCATTAAATAGCTTATTAAAAGTTATATACAATTAGAGGTGATTTTGATACATTTTGTTATCAGGAAGATATGGGTCTTTGAAGTTGGGATTTTGACTTTTTATTTTGTATATAAACCAAACACTATGTATTATTTTTGTACAAACTCAATTTTGTATTTTTACTTACATTATCATCTACAAATTTTATGTTCAAAGTTTTTTTATTTGATGAATAAATAATAAAGAACAAAATATGTGCTAAAAATACTTTATTGGATGAATAAAAGAATTGGGTTTTTATTGTATTTTTGGCCCTTATCTCTCCCTACTTTATTCCTTGTCGACCAACTCAATTCTTGACTTGGTCTCGGGCTTTACGGACATAAAATATCTTTGATATTTTATTCTTTTTCTTTTCTTCTCTTTATTCTATAATTTTGGCATTAAAAACAGTATTATTTACACAATAAGTGCAATAAATGATTAATATTATTTTATACAAATTAATGCTATTTACATGCTCTAGCTAGGGTTTTTAAGACCAAAATGATAGGATAAAGGTGATGAATTGGAGATTCATCACCATCCTATACTTTCCTTTGCTAGTCCCCAGCAAACACTTATACAATAAGTAGATAAAATAATATGAAGACAAGAAAAAGAAAGAATAAATTGATTTGGTTTTAATTATTAAACTTGTCTTCATAAATCAAAGTTTGGAGCTCAGGTCAGACCTTGGTGTGGGAATGTGTGTGAAACCTAGTCAGGAACCAAATTTAAAACACAATAACCTTCGAGGGTCACAACACTCAGTTCAAACCACCTCAATAGCCAGGTAAAAACTAGCCTACATCATACGCAAACCCTTATGACTATGAAGCTGACTTGTACAGTGTAAGTGATAATGGCTCTCCCGAACTGAAATGACAAAAGAACTCACTTCTCCAGAATGACAACCCAATGATTCCCCAATCCAGCTACTCTTTCATCGAGGAGCGGGGTATCCCTTCTAAGTTCAAGTAGCATCCGACTCAAGAGGAGGGGTGAAGAGAAGAATGGATGGTAGCCAGTGTAGCTACCTATCCTAGGATGCATGATCAATGTAGTCAAGTCATCCAGCTGCAGGCTCATATGGTAACTTTGAAGCCCAAGCTTGCTTATTGATTATACAACAAATATACACTCCGATAGGCATTTTATTTTCAATCTGGCATGTCCACTTTTTTGGAATTTTTTTATTTCTATATACAACAACATTTACATAAGGAGTTTTTCCTCTTGAGCCAGAAGACTATCCCTCTTTTGAAGCATTATTGCAACCCACACTCTCCTGTCTTTAGACCTCATGGCTACTGGATCGGGTTAGGGTGCACTTCCCTCCCTAGACGAGGACGAATGTTTCCACTCGTGTACATCTCAAATCGGAAAATCCAATCCCCTCACTGCTCCTACTAAGTTGAGTCAAGTGAAAGGTGCAAGTGTCCAAGTTAGGTCACGGTCGACAAGAGTCATGCGTGTGTCTCGAAAAGTTCGAGTTAGTCAGTTGAGGTGATTTGAACCCAGCCCTGAGTCTCAAAGAATTAAGTCCCAATGGACCTGAAGTACCTTAAATCTAGTTCCCAAAAGGTTCCAGTGAAGTTAGGTGCAGTAAGATCCAACCAAGCTCCAATCTTCGATTTTGTTTGGATTAGTTCAATTATCAAGCTTAATCTGAAAGAATGTTATGCAAATGCTATGTACAATGCAGAAAAATGATGCAATTTTCAAAAATATTTTACAATTAATTTTGAAAAATAAAAATGCTTTTTGGCACAAAATGTAGGACATGTACAATTATTTACACGGGTGTGCCTCTTTTATTTATTTGCAAGAAATAAAAGTTTAAAGAGTTTACATGTTGAATTTATTATTATAGGTATGTATATATAATTGGTAAAGAATTTTTATTTATTTATATATATTTATTTTGTGTATAAATATATAAATTTATTGATGCATATATTCCTCAAACCTATTTGAAAACTATAGTACAAAATAGTTTTTGCAAATATTTACAAATATTTGAATTCCATTTTGCAAAGATTTTTCAAACAGTGTATATATATATTCAAAATATTTTTACATCCATTTTCAAAACCATTTGCAAATAGGTTTTCAAGACATTTTATTTCACTCAAAGAAAATAATTTTTATAAATCAAAAATGTTTTTACAAAGGTTGAAAACATTTTACAAAAAGTTTCCCAAATGGGTCAAACCATTTTTCAAATCATTTTGCAAAAATATTTTTAACCTGATTTAGTAATCAGTATCTACAAAAAGATATTGCAGAATAATATGCATTATTTTATTATTAATGAATTTTGAATGTATGTGTATATATAGTATTTTAGCCATATTTATTAGTAATACGAAGGTACGAGTTATGAATAAAGTATATACATAGTATATACGACCCCCTATACTTAGCTTGAGTTATGTCCTCATAGATCAAAAAGAAAAAGAGAAAACATAATTTGTACCGAGTATAGACAAGCCTATACTACAATCACTAAAATAAGAAATGAAAGAATGAAGAAATAAATGAATCAGAAGTTGATCGTCCCACCTATACTTAGGATCAAATATTTCTAAGTATAGCAAACTGTACACAAGGCAGGGAGGGTGAAGGGTGGGAATAAGCGGATTACAGCTCGATCTGTCTCTCCCTATACTTAGGGTAAGATATCCCTAAGTATAGTAGAGAAAATCAACAAGAGAGGAGACAGTGGAGGGGATCAAAGAATGAAAGAACTTGGGGTGCACGTCCCCTATACTTAAGACAAAGTACATCTTAAGTGTAGAAGGCAGGCAAAAGGGGCGACACCTTTTTGTTAGAAAAAGAAAAAGGAAAACGAAAAGAAGAAAAGAAGAAAAGATATATAAAGATAGATGACAAGATCATAGAAAACGTATGCATCACCCCCCATACTTAGGATAAAAGATCCTAAGTATAAGCAACGATGGGAGTGATGAAACAGAATGGAGAAAGAACAATTCGAGGTGTACCCCCTATAGATAGGGAAAGGTACGTCCTAAGCATAGACACACATATATGGCCAAAGATCTGGGGTACACATGACATACAGGAGAAAGAAGGAATGTAAGACAAAACACATATATACAACAAGTACAGACTGGTGAAGTGCAAGATGGTATCTGGTAAGCGAATATCGTACTCTCGTCATCGTCACCCTGTGAGAACGATAATGTAGTCAGAAAGTGAAAAGACACCCGTGTATACAATCAAGTGGGTGTAGGCTACCAGGGAAAACATATCTAAACTAAACTAGGACCCGATAACTAGAAGTAGATCACCGGTATATTAGAACGAAATGAGAGATCGAGACCAATACCTGAAGACATGGAGGAAGAATGAGCAGTACATAATCCTCCAAGTCAATCAAAGTCTCTGAAATATATGAAAGGTGAAGAGCAAGAGACTCTCTATGTAGCAAGGTAGTCGGTGGTCATAAGGTCAACAGATCATGGATACACCGAATACCACAAGACATGTCTCAACACTGCAAGGGTCCTTAAGGTGAGCAGACTCAGGTGAGTCAAAGATCTCTAAAGTAATCCACATACTTGGCCCCGTGCTCCAATAGACTGGAAGCACCAGAAGTGAAACTGAGTACCTACAAAATGATGTATCTTCCCGCAAATAACCCTCGGGGAGTGGTACATACTAGTCAATGAATAATTAGAACAGAGCTCACCCTTGTGAGGGTCGTCAAGGTGAGTGGACTCGAAGGAGTCAGGTCCATCAGACGGATCATCGGGTGTGGTCCCGATAGGTGAAAGATCGGTTACCCAGCAGAAGAGATTGAATGATCCATAAAATGTGGTAGCATCCCACAGATAACCCTCAGAATCATACTACCAACTAAGTATGAAATAACCAAGGGAAGATGGCTCATGCTTGCGAGGACATCAAGGAGAGCAGACTCAAAGGAGTCGAGACAACTCGGTCCCATGATCTGATGGATCAGATACACATCAAGGCAGTGAGACCGATGGTACATATCAGATAACTCGATTTCATGCCTCACTAGAGCAGGGACATAATCAGCAAGTGGAACCGAGCGTAAAGAATGTGTTGCATCCTCCCGCAGATAGTCCTCATGGAGTAATGCAAACTAAGCATCGAATATTAGAACAGATCTCATCCTTGCGAGGGTCGTCAAGGTGAGCGAACTCAAAGGAGTCAAACAGATTGGTCTTGGTAGACGACAGATCGGCTACCCAGTAGGAGAGATCGAAAGATCGAGAAAGTGACATAGCCTCCAGCAGATAACCCTCGGGGAGTACTATGATCTGGGTAGAGAATACTCAAAAGATTGACTCAACCTTGCAAGGACGATCAATGAGAAAGGACTCAAAGGAGTCTAGACAATAGATCCCGTGCTTCAACAGATCAAACACAGTTAGGAATTGAGACTGGACGTAAATCTGACGGGTCGATTTCATGCTCTGATAAGATGGCAGCATAAGTAGTGAGTGAAATCGAGCGTAGAGAATGTGTTGTATCCTCCCGCAGATAGTCCTCGGTGAGAAATGCAAAGTAAGCCAATGGAGATCATGGGACTGCTGGCATCAAATGTCAGGTCCTCAAAAACAGTCAAACAATCCTTAGTCAGAGGGCATAAGATCATATGAGGGATAAGAAACAATCAGGTCAATCGCAATACAGTCCCACAAGTCAATCAAAGCAGCTGAGATGGCTTAAGATGTAAGCAGTAATCCTCTAAGTGCTACAGGTGGATGGAAGAGTCAGGAGATGGAGGATGGATCAGTCAAGGATATGAGTGAAATCATGTGGGTTCCTGATAATCGAGACAAATTAAGGGTCATATTAATCCAAAAGGCGGATCAATAGTCGATGCGTTGACCGCTCAATAAATCTCGGTTAATCAATAATTAACCCATGATATGAATAAAGAAATTAAATCTAAAAAATGTGGAGTTAAATTTTATTATAACTCTACATGCAAATGTGTATAACATGTAAGCATGCGTAGAGTGTCGAACACTGGGAGCAAACGGTCTGGGGCAAAATATGCGCATAAAATTATTCAACTCTTTTCTTATCCATGTTATTGTTTTTGTGGGTTTTTAATTTTTATTTTATTTTATTTTTTTATTTTTAAATTTGATTTTTAATTTTCTGATTTTATATTTTCTTTTTATATTTTTATTTTTTATATTTTCTTTTTTTATAAAAAACAATAGCCTATATAAGGCTCTATTTACACAATACATAGAAATATATATAAATATTATTAAATATCAACAAAATTCATAAAAATAAATTGTTTTTGGTTTTTAATATTTTTCTAATGTTTTTGTATTTTTTCTAGAATTTTTTTGCTAATTTTTATGTATTTTTAAAGTCAAAAATATCCCAAATATGGGATTAATACATAATCCTAAATTAATTTAGATTTTTAAAAATAATAAATAAGTCCCAAAATTTCCTAAATTAATTTTAATACATAAATAATAATATATAGATAATTATAAAATGGAAAAAACATATTTTTGATATTTTTGTAGAATTTTTATATTTTTGTTGGATTTTAGAGATTTCTGATTTTTTATTTTTTTCTTATATTTAGAGGTTTTGTTTTCTGGACTCAATAAATTATCAAAATATACAATATATGATTTTTTTGGAATTTTTAAAAAGTTTTTATATTTTTTGGCATTTTATAAATTTATAGGGATTATTTAGACTCCTTTTAATTTTAAATAAATGGATAAAATGCAAAAAATGCAAAGTGGACATGTGGCATGTAAACTCAATGCATGAAATCGAGCATAAGTAGGACTTGTATTTTTGTGACTTTTATATATTATTAAAAATAGATAATGAGCTCCTATTTTTGTGGATTTTTCGAAGCTCATTATCTATTTTTAATAATATATAAAAGTCACAAAATACAAGTCCTAACAGGGGTATTTTTGTAAATAAAATAAACCTAAGGGGCACAGGTGCAATTTACCCACATAAAATATCCTTTGTTTGATGTTCTTGTACTATTTTACAATATACAAAAATTGCCAAGGTATTCTTACAAAATTACCGCACATCACATGGGACAACACGTGATTCAAACTGGTGAGGACCTAAATGTAATTTTCATTAAACTCAAGGGCCTATGTACAAAATATCCTAAGTCATGTGGTGACTACACGTGACTTGGCTGGAAAGGACCTAAGTGTAAAATCAGAAACATGTAGGGGTCCTTATGCAAAAATCCCATTTATTTTACAACGATAAAATTTATTTACATCCTCAAATAATAAATAACAAAATTACGGGGATAAATGTGGAAATTACCCCAAACAAGGTACAGGTGGACGGCTTGATGTGCACCACTTGGCATGCATCGCACATCTAGCGGTGGATACCTCCTCGTCCCCAACGACCGCGATTAGATCTTCAACGGGTGATCGATGGTCGAGGCGCACTTCATCCGACAGCTGTTGTATCGTCTGGAGGCCTCTTCTTGATCAACTGGCAACGAAGGGAGGTGGAAGAACTGGGAAAGAACTCACGTGAGGTGAGTTTGGATCTGGAACAGCGGGCTCTCCCGGCCATCTTCCTCGCTGCCAACTTGCTCTAGACATCCCTGGACATCCTCCGCATCGGCTGATACCTTCAATGGAGCACATGGAGATCCGTCGTGCTCCGGCGAGGTCGCAAAAGGTTGCGAGCTCCAGGTGCTTCTTTATCCTACAAAATAGACCCAATGTGGGTCCTTTGGCGCACCTGGACCTGCAAATATAAAACTTACAAGCAAACGAAGGGTCCAGGGGTCTTATTGGTGGAAATGGGTGTAGGGTGAAGTGAGCGGAGGTACCTCCGGCGAGCGGCGGAGCGAGGTACCTGATCTTCCAGATCCACCAGGGATCTAGTTGAGCGAGAGTGCCTGGGGCGAAGGGAAGCGAGAGGGGAATGGAATGAAGGTGAAATGGTGGTCGAGGAACAAGTGAGGAACATTGTAATGGTTCGTCGGAGCTTCGAAAGGGCCTATCTACGCTAATTAACTACTGTAATCACTAAACTAATAACATAAATGACATGCTAGAATTAAAATCTATCTGAAAATGGATAAATGTGCAGCTCAAACATGACCTGGTGGCCAAGGAGCAGGGCCTCACTGGAGCGGTAGCCTGGGTGCACCTCCGCATGCCTTCGACCGCCGCGGACCTCAGGGGTTCTCCTTCTATCACAGGGAAACTTGCTTTGGCCGAGGATACATGGTTTTAAGGGTGGAAGATGACCAAATTTGCAATGGAAGGCGAAGGTCCTTATTTATCAACATAAGTGTGCACCCTTATTTACCGATCGACATCAAAGAATCTACAATATGTACGAGCAATCTACAGGTCTGGCGTGATCCTGGATGAATGACGAAGAGATCTTGTGAAGTGATTGAAGCCGATTGATCGATGGTTCAGCTGGGAAAATGGCAAGAAAAAGCGGGAAAAGACAGTCCTAACAAGAGTCAGAGGCTAGAGGGCGAGTTGACCGAATGTCAACTCTTGACGCGCCACGATTGGGCCACGTTGGCCCGCTACAAGACAGAATAATAATTTTATTAAAGAATAAATAATTAAAAATAGAAAATGATTTTATTATTTTTCAAGTTAAAATAAAATTTTTTTATTATTTTATGTAGTATTTTATTATGATTTTTATTTATTTTTTGATATATTTTATTACAAGTTTATTTTTAATGGCTTATTTATAGGTATATTTACATGTATTTTGTACATTTTTATTTTTATTTTGTATATTTTATTTTAATTTTATTCTGTTATTTTATATATTTATAACTTATTTTTGTGAGTATAAATATATTTTTATTTAATTTTTATGATATTATTTGTACACTTAAATAAATAGATATGTGTATTATGTATGTATATTTATAGGTATTTTGCCTATATTCTATGTATACTATTTTATTTTAATATTTTTTATGGGTTTTATTTTAGTTTATATTTTAATAGAATATGTATAATATTTACAATATTAGGAAAATATAAAAGAATAATATATTCCCCTTTTATTTATATACATAGGTATTTATTCTATTTTGGCCCTTATCTCCCCCTACTTTATTCTATGTCGACCAACTCCATTCTGGACTTGGTCTCGGGGTTAGGGTCATAAAATATTTTCAATATTTTATTCCTTTTTCTTTTCTTATTTTTTTCTATAACTTTGACATTAAAACCTTATTTTATAGACAATAAATGCAATAAATCATGAATGCTATTTTATGCAAATTAATGTCATATACATGCATTAGCTATGGTTTTCAAGTCCAAAATGATAGAACAAAGGTGATGAAACGGAGGTTCATTAGTTCCCTGGCACCGTCGCTCTAAAGTGCATATAGAGATAAGACATCAATCCACTGAATCAAGACATGAGGAACCACAGAGTAAATCATCTAATCAACACCCATGAAGTCATCATAAAATCATTAAAATACATGACATCCTCAATCTGATGTGCGAGATAAAAAATCCTCAATAAATAATCACAACTTGATCATGCAAACATCAAATAATTCCTCAATACTCTCTATGCACAAATCCGAAGTTGTATCCACCAAGGGTAGCACACCAATCACAGCTTCCTCAAACTTGGATGTCTTACTCAAATAATCGATGTCATCTATAAACTTCGATGCGGGCCCTATGCAGCAATCCCGGGTCAAAGAAGGGATGATACGGAGGGAATGAGGAGGGTGGGTGAGATGAAAGTGGACATAGACAAAATTGTGGTTCAAGGAGAGGGTCTCCTTGAACCGAACTAGATATGGGGGTGATATAGGTAAGGAGAAAAGCCAAAAAAATCCGTCGAAGACGGTGAAGTTCAAGACCCAATATCACGACTCATATGCATATGAGGAAGTATATAAACAAGAGAGGGAGGGGACTTAATGATAAAAAAATGATGACTCACACTAATGAGACTGAAAACTCAAAGAGAGATCAATTGTGAATGCAATCAGAATAATAGTCAAAGCAAAAAGCAAACCTCCAGTTCACCTACTCAACACCATGAAGATCGGGACAATTGTGTTTTATCTTTTCTATTTTAGAGTTAGGTGATTTTCAAGAAATTGTACAAACCAAAGATAGGCATGGGATTGGGGCACTAATGCTAGTGTGTACGTAAGAAGAAAATGTACAGACAATGAGGGGGTTGCTCTTCCCAAGACAATGAATCTGTTACATTTTATTTTAAGGTCTAATAGAGTTAGCAGTCCTAATTTTATTTATGTTATCACTTTTTTTGTTATTTTTCAATTCACATGCCTAACAAGGTTCTGATTCTGTTATCATCCTAGATGAGCAAAATCAGAGGGAGAAGGATGAAAAAGCCATGCAAATCGGAAATGGATGATGCATGCAAAGTCATAAGACTTACAATGCTTCCCAGCTCTCTCCATGGGCAATGCATAACAGAATTGAAAACCTATACTATATGCAAATGCATGCCGATGAAATCACCCTAGATGAGAAATTGTTATTATCTGAAGCACAATATGCAAACTACTCAGAAATGAGATCTAAATGTCCGGTCTCTGAAGTGCATCAGAGTCCGCCACAGCGGATCCTGCAAGCATTGTATGGAACTTCTCTCGGCGCTCGATCTCAAGTCTAAATAACTGACAATTTATTATTTGACTAGGTCAAGACGTATACTATAGGAACATGCAATGATTGATTAAGTGTTTTGGACCTAATCTATCGAACAAGCACCTCCTAATCTAGGGCTCATTCACACAAAAATAAATAAAACAAAAATCGAGAAACAAATAAAAAGAAAGTGGGAAAACACGAGAAAAAATCGGTGAGGCTGCCAAGGGAACAATCCCTAGGGCAATGGACCTCGCGAAGATGTTGTGTCTGTGAGAGTCCAAATTATTACAGATTAAGTATCTCTCACATGAAAATACACAATAATGCATAAAAATAAATTAAATATAGAAAGAAACTGTCTTCAAAAATTCCCTCCGTCTGCCCTTTCTGCTCTCTCCTTCCATCTAAGTCTGAAGACTGGCTCCGCTTTACTTGACTGCACCGATCCTCCTTGGAGGTCCTCCCTCGTGTGGCGGTCCCTCGCATAAAGGTCAAACAAAGAAAGTGGTCAGAACAGTCATAATTAATATCAAATAATGAAAAACAAAAAATGATAAGAATAAATAAAAGCGAAAATGAATAATGAACAAGAGAGACAGGACAAGTAAAGAATCCCAAACTATGCGGTGTTGCTCCCTGGCAATGGTGTCATTTGATAATTTGGATTTTGCGAGGGTCTAGAGTAGTCTACACAAGGCGAGACCACAATGTCACTGAAGCGACCGCTCACGAAACCCTGGTTAATGAAAAATTAACCCACAATAGGAATCAAGCAATAAATATCAAAATGTGGAGCTAAAATTTGTTATAACTCTACAACAGGTGTCTATAGGTGTAAGCATGTGTAGAGGTCGAAATCAGGGAGCAAACGGTAGGAGGGGGCAAAATAATGCATACAAAAATGTGTCTTTCATCTCTTGTCCATTTTTATTATTTTTGTGGGTTTATCTTATTTTATATTTTATTTTTTATTTTTGTTTTATATTTTATATTTGTTTTAAATTTTATAATTGTATATTTTCTTTTTATATTTCAGATTTTTTTATTTCTTTTTCTTTTAATATATAAAGATATAATAGCTATATGTAAGGCTATATATACAATATAGAGTAATATACTTCAAAATAACAATACATATATATATTGCAGTAAATAATTTATTTTCGGATTTTATATATTTTCCTAATGTCTTTTAATTTTTCTGGAATTTTTGCTAATTTTTATGGATTTTTAAAGTCAAAAATATCGCAAATCAGGGATTTAATTAATATCTGAAATCGATTTCAATGTTAAAAATAGTAAATAAGGTCCATAAATACTCAAATCAATTTTTATATAAATATTTATATAAAGAAAATTATAAAATAGAAAAACACATTTTTGGGTTTTTTAATGAGTTTTATATTTTTAAAAAGTCTTTGGGGTTTTTAAATTTTTAGGAGTTTTCTTTTTCCATTTTTAGTGATTTTGGTCTGTTGTTAAACTATAATAAACTAGACAATATATATTTTTTTTGGAATTTTTCAAGATATTTTTATATTTTATGGTATTTTATAAGTTAGACAGTGAAAAAATGAGCTCCTTTTGATTTTAAATAAATAGATAAAATACCAAAAATTCAAAATAAATTCATGGCATGAAAATACATGACAAGAGGCATCTGTCCCAATTTTTGTGAATTTTTAGGAGCACAATAGCTATTTATAATAATTAGATGAAATGCATAAAATATATGTCCTAGTAGGGGCATAATTGCAAATAAAATAAAATCCAAAGGCTTGCATGCAATTTACTTAGAAATATACAACATACTTAAATTCTATTGGACTAAAAATAAATACAAAAATGCGAGGGGTTTACATGCAATTTGCCCAGTTTACGTGGGACGGCACGAGAGCTTAGTTGGACTGGACCCAAACATAATTAAATAAGTACATGGGTCGATTTGCAAAATTTCCAATTTATTTTAAATGTTACAATTTATTTATAATATTAATAAATAAATACAAAAAATCTAGGGAAAGATATAGTAATTTACCCCTATTAATGTACCATCGGATGATCCTAGTTATTTTACTTGACACGTGGTGTCTTCTCGCGGCCCGATGATGCTTCGCGCTCGACGGTTGAGATTAGATCGCCGGAAGCGATCTAACGGCTGTGGCTCTGCTTGATCTGACGTCTGCTGCTGTATGGGAAGAATGGGGCTCGATCCGACGGCAGAGAAGCGCATTGGATGAATATGGAAGAAGCCTCACTTACGCGAGCTTTCTCCAACCGAATCTCGCTCCTCCGTCAAGTATGGCTTTTCCAAAAGGCAAGGAAACATTACTGGCGAGATCCTCTATCTGCTGGAGGTGTCACAATGCTCTGAGGATGAGCGGAGTTCTCCCAAGAGGGAGGAGTAGCGGATGGGCTTTAGGTATCTCGGGGAAGACTCAAAATCAACTCCAGTTGGCTTTTAAGCTCCTAGATCTGTGCAAAATGGTTAAGGGGTCGAGGGCAAATTGCCCCTACCCTTTAAGCAGTGGAATGGAGGCATAATTGGTGCGGATGGGGGTGCTCCGACGAGGTGGCAAAGTTGGAGCACCCAAGTCCAGATCTAACGAGGTTTGGTTGAATGGAAGGTGGCTGGGTGAAGGGAAGTGAAGGGGAAAGAGAGTGGTGGTGGTACCGTGGTCGGAGACAAGTCTAGGCACGGGGGAAACATGGCCGGAGCTTGAGAGCTCCGGTGAGGGTAACTAAGTAAATTTGGCCTAATTAATAACCTAAATAGCGAAATAAAATGCATAAAATGAGTAACAAGAACTAATTTTATCTAAACAAACATAAAGGGCGCAACTCATACCTAGCCGGAGGCCAAGGAGCAGAGGTGGTCGGCGACGGCCGCTGGGTGCACTCTCGCCTCCTTTTGCCGCTCCAAATCCTCCAGGAATGCTCCTCCTGTCACGAGGAGACTCGCTAGGCTGGAGGCAGGGGCTGTAAGACTTGGAAAGTGACCAAAAATTCGAGGAGAATGAGGTCTTATTTAAATACGAGCACCTTTATTGACCAGCGATTTGGTGGAAATCGAAACTATGTATAAAGAATCTTAAGAGCTGGCATGGATCTTGGAATGTACAAGAGCATAATTGCTGAAGAGATCGAAGGCGATAGATGGACCAATCGAGCGAAGAAAATGCAAGAAAATCGGGGAGTTGATGGTTCTGACAAGTCAGGCACCTGGAGGGACAGTTGACCAGAAGTCAACAAATGTTGGAACGCCATTGGTCCATGTAGGCTCGCTACAGGACAAAACTGTGAGTTTATTCAAAAATAAATAATTTAAAAATAGTATTTGATTTTATTAATTTTTTATTATAAAATAAAAAATGTTTATTATTTTATGTAGTATTTTATAATGATTTTTATTTATTTTTTTGAGGTTATTTATCAGTGGTTATTTTTAGGGGTATATTTATGGTATATTCATCTATATTTTGGCTTATTTTATTTTTATTTTTATATTTTTATTATTTCATTATCTTATTTTTATATTTATAACTTAATTTTATATGTATAAATATATTTTTATTATATTTTTATGATATATTTTGTATATTAAATAGGGTAAATTACAATTTGGGTCCCCATCTATGGGTCAGATCTCAGAATAGGTCCCGATCTTTAAATTGTAACGATTCGGGTCCCAGGATCATTAATGTAAGGAAATTTTTGAGGCAAATGACGAGTATGCCCTTGTTTAAAAGTTGGAATTCAACCCCCATTCCCTTCCCAAGAAGGGGTATATTCGTCATGAACCCCAAAACTTCCATTTCCTAAATGGTCCTGGGACCCGAATCGTTACAATTTAAAGATTAGGACCCATTCTTGGATCTGACCCATAGATGGGGATCAAAATTGTAATTTACTCTATTAAATAAATAGATAAATGTAATATATAGGTATATGTAGTGTATATTTACCTATGTATTATTTTATTTTATTTTATTTTAATGTTTAGTTTATGGTTTTATTTTAGATTTGTATTTTTAATAGAATATAAATGATATATACAGTAGTGTAAAAGAATAAATAATTGAAAGAATGAATTTCACTTTTATTTTTTTACAAATACTAGTATAGGCATTTTTCACATATACTTAGATAGACTTATTTTATTTTGTGTTATCTTTATGGTTTTATTTTGGTTTTAATATGTACATATTTTATAAATAATATTGACAAAATTAGAAAACATAAATTGTAAAAATAATAAAGAATGGTGAATATTTTATTCGGGTATACTATACAATGAGGGTCCAAAACCTAACTTTCATATCTTAACTCCAAATATTATGAGACCACCTCCATTAAATAGCTTATTAAAATTTATATAGAATTAGAGGTGATTTTGATAATTTTGAGTTTTATTTGGAAGATATGGATTTGTGAAGTTGGGATTTTGGTTTTTTATTTTGTGTATAAACTGAACACTGTGTATTGTTTTTATACAAACTCAATTTAGTATTTTTATTTACATTATTATCTACAATTTTATGTTCAAAGTTTTTTTATTTGATGAATAAATGATAAAAAATAAAATAGGTGTCAAAAATGCTTTATTGGATGAATAAAAGAATTGGATTTTTATTGTATTTTTTGGCCCTTATCTCCCCTACTTTATTCTTTATCGACCAACTCAATTATTGACTTGGTCTCAGGATTTAAGGTCATAAAATATCTTTGATATTTTATTCTATTTCTTTTCTTCCCTTTATTTTATAATTTTGGCATTAAAATAATATTATTTACACAATAAATGCAATAAATGATGAATGTTATTTTGTATAATTAATGCTATTTACATGCATTAGCTAGGGTTTTTAAACCCAAAAAGATAGAATAAAGGTGATGAAATGGAGATTCATCACCCACCCATGCCTCAATCCTAATCGTTGGATCATGAGATCCAACGGTCTACGACCCATCTCCAACTTCCAGCTCATCTTCTCTCCCACGTAACGCCTATACACCCCCTCTTCATTTTTAGCCTCTTCACCTCTCTGATCCCTAACACCCCCTCCAAGTAGCCTGACGATTCGTCCCTCTCGCAGAAGCATTAATACACCTTGATCATATTCCTACGGCCACCAGCAACCGTTACAATCCACCCCCTCCATCACGGTAATGGTTTGTGCTCCTCCCCTTCAAAACACCGCTCCATCGCCAGCCCACTTGGTCCACGATTTCATGGAGCTCCAACCCAGCCGTCTTCCCCTCCCCGTGACAGGGGGAGGTGGAATCGACGAGCGACGATGGCTGATGTCTTCGGGTGTTGACCTGTGGCTGCCATAGCCATGTCATGACCAGTCGTTGGCCGTTTGAGTTCTATGCCTCGGGTTGAGCATGATGAGAGACGAACCGAGCCTCGCCAGCTCAACCTAGGCCTTGCTCCACCTTCTTCTTCCTCGTTTGATCTTCAGGTAAGGCTCCTTTGTATTTATATTTTCTCTTTTTTATTGCACGCACCCTCGATCACTTCCCCTTCTGTTGATCCCATACCAAGCTCCTTCACACATCCCCGATCTTCGTGCCACCCTTCGACCACCCTATCGCTTCTCTAGAACCTCGTTCACCACCACCCCTTTCTTCTTCGGCTCGCCGAAGAGGAACCTTTGTCCTCCACTCCTCTACCTTGTTTAGACCTTACTCCACTCACCGCTCGCACGCATATACGCTTCGGCTATCCATTGACCCCCTTTCACATGTTAATCCCTTTATTGGTCAGAGCTCAGAAGGTTGCTCCATTCTAGAGCAGGTGCTCCGACGGGCCTTCACCCCATTGATTTGAATCTCCTCCTTGCTCCTCCAGGAGTCCATGACCTTCGTCGACCCTCGACGAAGCTTCTCGGTGCTTCAGACGAGAAGGAGGATCACAGAGGAGATATGGTGCGCTCGCCGGAGCCCTACTATCGTCATCGTGTAAGGGGTGGAGGAAGAAGTCCCCTATGCTACATATGTCATCCGATCTACTTGATCGGACGACCCAAATCACTCTACATCCTCCGCATCGTACCTACAGGCTCGATGGGACCGAGCCACCTTCCAGAGCATCGGGACACAACATGTGTTTTGAACCTGTAGCTGAGCTATCGTCACCTCCCAAGCTAGCCCATGCGCAGGGGCTGGGTAAATTGTAGATCATGCCCTCTAAGTCTTCTAAATTACAAAGAAATCCTTCCCAAGCACGCATGCATCGTGTGCGGGCCTGGAAAAATTATAGAAGACCCCTACCAGCTTTTATTTATCGCATATATGCCTCTCCTAAGGACCTTTTATGCATATTTATCTTTAATTTTGCATGTTTTTACTATAATTATGCCCTTGCACTATTTCATTCATAACTAAAGCACAGAATCCAATTATTTCAATTTCATTTTAATGTTAATTTTGAGGTCTTCATGATGGCAATATTATTTATTTGATTTAATGCATAGTTAAACATGCTCTATTTTAAGTGATTAATTATGTCATTTGCTCCTCATTTTAATACCATTCTTTGAACTATGAAATATATATACTTCAATTGATATTAGAATTGGAGCCTTTTATTGCTCAATTATTAGACTATTTTTAATCCATATTTGTGTGCATCCATTTGTTTGCACTTCATATTATCGTATTGCATCCTTGGATCTTTTTAAATTGCTAAAACCAAAATAAAAATGCTTCTTCATCATCCATTCCATGCATCATATATCTTAGCTTATTGCATATAATAAAGTAAAAAAAGCATTCTCATTCTATGTGCATAATTGTTTTGCATTATTTATGCATCATTTTATAAAAATTGTACATGGTTATTTGCATCAGTCCTTTTATGCATCTTATTTTGTGCACATTTCTATTGTATGCATCATTTTGTATGCATTCAAGAGACCTTGATCAGGGAATTTAATCACTCAATTTAACCATTAATCTCCGATTAAAAGACAAGGAGGCTCGTGTCCCTGTGTTCGACCTTGGTACGCTTACCAAGTAAAAATTATTCCTCAATAATCAAAATTTGTGCTTTTTGATAGATATTTTTTCATATCCTATACTAAAACTATCGATTGTTAAAGAGATGAAAATCAACGTTCATCACAAGCGCATGACCTTCCTCATCCTTTATGCATATCACTTAAGAAAGGTCTTTGGTTTATCTTTCTCTTACTTTATCCAACCTGAATATATGATTCTGGCCCTCCTTAGAATTACGATTTTTGTACAAAACTTCATAAGCTTTGGACTTCCTCGCTTACCGTCTTCTTTCCTTCCTTCTTCAATATTTTGTAGTTTGTGACTATTTCCTCTATTCTATCTTTAGAAATAGCTTTAAAGCATGCTCTTTTAATTTTGAGATTCTCTTGCACCCCTTCACTCCAGCACCAAGCCTCCTTTTGTCCTGGAGCTCCTCCCTTTGACTCGCCTAGCACATCACTGGCTACCCTTCGGATATAATATGCCACCACCTCCCACATCTCATTTGCACTTCATTTACAATCCTAAGGTAAGTCTTCTAAAACCTTCTCCCTGGAGCTTGATTTCTTCAATTGAAGATTCCACCATCTAGTTCTAGTGATCTCGGAAACCCTTCTTTTATTTACCAACCCTATTATTTGCACATCCATGACTAACAAGAAAAGTTGGATTGCCACAAAGTCTCTCCTGGGATTACTTTAGAGCCTTTGCAACCAAACTGATCTCTTCTCCTCAACGTAAAGTAATCTATTTATGTTCTGATCTGGTCACTCTTATAAGTAATTAAATGCTCCTCCATCTTCTTGAAGAGAGTGTTTGCTATGATAATGTCATAAGCCGTTACAAAATCCAGAATGACTTTTTCCTCTTAATTTCTATTTCGAAGTCATGACCTCCATGAATACTATCATATCCAGAAGCATCCTTTCCCAAATGTCCATTTAGATCTTTACCTAAGAAAACCAGCTCTCTTTGTGGCATTCCTTGCATAATCTTATCCAAATCCTTCCAAAAAACGTGTTTAATCCTTTCATATAAATCAATCTGCAGTGCATAAACTGAGATGATATTCAGAATTTCCTCTTCAGGTGCTAATTTTAGTAAAATAATCCGATCCCTGAATCTTTGCACTTCTTTACTCGCATGCGTTGATCATGCGAGAACCCTTGTAAATTTTAGACTGCATCCGAGCGGTGACGTAGTGAAACTAGCTTATTTACTTGCATGCGTTCCTCATGCGAGAACTCTTTTAAATTTTGAAGTACATCCAGACAATGATGTAGCGGCTCTTGTCGACTTCTAATTGCATTTGAATGGCACAACACGTTGCTAGTAGGGAATGCCCATATGAATTCTAAATGTTTGCTTAAATCCATGTTGAAAAGATCCAAACTGTTTTGTTAGGAATGTATCTCTCTTGTGGTGGCTATCGACTACCTATGTGCAAACCTCCACAATTTACCCTGGCTTGGAATCCATCATGGCTGAGTTAATATATAACTCCTCAACCTTTCTTAAGAACACTATTTCACGAGGGCATCAAAGAAAAATAATTTCTTTTCAAAAGATAGTATTTTTAGTCATCAAATATTTTTCCTCGAACATGAGGCACAATGCATGTTGAGATATGCCTTCATATATGCTCTCATACATTTCACAAATGATTGTCATATCCGACTAACGAATTTTTAAGATCTGATTAGATCAGTTAATTATTGTGTACCCTATATATACATATTTTACGGACGTGGGTTATCTTAGAGTCTATTTTCGGGAGAGCACCGCCTCTTGGGGTTCTTTATAATAGATCTCTCTTTCCCCCATTGCATCAATGTAGTTTTTCTGCATAAATCCTTATCTTCCTTGTGTAATTTTTTGTTGACTATCTATTGCTTGGATCGTCCTCACCAAAGTATAATCTCGTATCTTTCATGTATTAGCCGTTAGATGTATTGAGATACCTTAAATCGTGATACATTTATTCAAGCTCATATATTCATCACAATAAACTTAGTCTATGATAATGAATAGTTTCAATATTCATCGCCATATATTATAGTAGTGATAATGAATGGCTATAAAAATGGCGAAGCATTCTCCCACTATAAGTATGGTCATCTATATGTATTTCTGTTGAAATCCATATTGAAAGATTTTACTATTTTTTACGCTGGTTGTCAACTACCTAACGCAACCTCCACAAGGGAGGATTTGACCATGATCTTTTATGTGGTACGCACATTGCATTACCACCAGACCATTTAAGTGGGTAGTCAATGATAATAAATAATTTCAATATTCTTCATTGTCTATTATTTGTTGCAAAATTTTTCTATGTTTTTGAGTTCTCAATGAATGTCACATTCGGTACTAGAAGTCCATAGATGATAATTATCCATTGATATGTAAATTTTATATAACTTATTGTAAATTTAGCAATTATTAAAAGAAAAAGCTATTGAAAAAATAAACAAGTAATCGATTTTATAATTTATTATTAGAAATATAGCAACTAATGTTGTATTCATTGCAAATTCGAGCATCAGAATTACATAGTAATCTCTTGTCGCAGTGGAATTAGGTTTCAGAAGATATACAAACCTTGTAACAATGAAAACTATGTTAGTTAAAGTAAGTTAAATATATGAATTAGCTTACAATTTGAGGTATAGGTTCTTTTACATAAGATAAAATTATTAACCGGTAAAAAAAGTAATAATCGTATAAGATATGAAAGTACACAAATATTTCAAAAAAACGCTATTGTCATTGCTATATGCAGTATCGAATTACGTGACTGTGACAACAAAACTTCAACTTGCAATGGTTTAATTATCGCATAAAATCCATTAACAAAAGTAGATAGCTAAAGAATTGAAATAATAATATGTTCGTTGACACTATTTTTTGACAATGAAGAATTTGTCATTTTTTTTCATTACGACAATTCCTCTCTATTATGGGAATTTGTTTTAGCATAAATATACATTGAAAACTAATAAAATGCATTATTATAAACTTAGTATTTGACGATATAGTAATGAAATCGTAAATTATTTCTTCTATAGTTCCATTTGATTGTAGAGCACGGTAAAGCCTTTAAAAGGTACAAAAGGAGTCATGCTACCAATACTACCCCCCTCCCCCCGCGAATAGGAGGTCATTGCAATGTTTAGAAAAACCAGTGAAAACACCTTATTTCGATTATTAAACAAATCATATTTGGATAAAGATAATTATTTATCTGATAAATGACATTTTCTGCGGAAATCAATTTACTAAGCAAGTAGTATCTTTAAACCATTTTAGTATTATACTGAACCAAATACGTGTTATATTAAATAACTATGGATTTCAACAACATGAAAAGACTAAGAAATCAGTGAGTCAACTTTTAATAGAGCACTATAATCCCTTCATGCATTAATCGTTCCATGCATACTTTTAAAGCACATTGCATCAATACATAGATCTCGTGCATTGGTATACCCTCACCATCTCATTACATGTCCTCATAGATCGAAGAGAAAAGGAATACATAACTCGTACTAAGTATAGAAAAGCCTATACTATAATGACTAAATAATCAAAGAATAAGAAGTCGATCGTCCCCCTATATTTAGGACCAATTAATCATAAGCATATCAGATTGTACACCAAGTTGGCGTCAACGAGGATTTGAATATACAAAATCACGACTCGAGTTGTCTCCCACTGTACTTAGGATGAAATATCCCCGAGTATAAACAAAATATAAACAAGTTAGGAGACAAGCGAGGGAAAGAATGAGCACTCAACACACTCATCCCCCTATATTTAGGATAAATTCAAGCTAAGCATAGCATTGATGAAAGGGATGAGTAAATAAATAGAAGAAGGAATGAATGGAAAAGGAAAACGAGAGGAAAAAGAACGGAAATGATAGTGTTTTTGTGCTTAAGAATTTGATTCATTTGACTGTTCATTTTCTTGTTGAAGTACCACTTCTACAGAGTCAACTACGGACAGGAATGTGTCATGATCTATGTAT
Source organism: Ottelia alismoides (assembly GCA_037367405.1). Taxonomy (NCBI): domain Eukaryota; kingdom Viridiplantae; phylum Streptophyta; class Magnoliopsida; order Alismatales; family Hydrocharitaceae; genus Ottelia; species Ottelia alismoides. The sequence goes on from JAZKJV010000498.1 coordinate 344,689, forward strand.
GGCTTTAGCAACTGTCTATTGACTATGAAAGGTTGTACGTCAGATGACAACTCTGATATAAGAATGCTATCGTTGTCACGCACAGTCCTCACACAAAACGGTCATGTCCACTTGCTCTTTAATTTGTCGAGAAAATCTTTAATTTTGCATCAAACAATCAAACCTTCTGTCATGGTTCAAAAGTATTTCTTTTGATATGCTTGTCGTGCCATCATTTGACTTTCTCCTTGTACATCAAGCTGTTACCATATACATAATCTCGAATTTCAGAAGTCTGTTCATATCTATCTTGCAGTTCTGGCCACTACGTTGTGAGTCCAAATTACAGATGTTGACTACCCAAAGTGATTTGTGAATTAACTCAACCGGCTAATGACATGGCTTACGATAAACAAGCCGATGGGGAGACCATACCCAACGGAGTCTTGTAAACGGTCAATAAGCCCATAAACAGAATCAAGAAGTTGAGAGCAGTTCTTCCTATCCGGTTGTACAAGCTTCTGCAGAACAGTCTTGATCTCCCTATTGGATAACTCAACCAAATCATTTGATTGTGAGTCGTAAGGAGATGTGACACGGTGTTCAATGCATTATCCTTCACGAGCTTTTTGACTTTTTTGTTCACAAAATTTCTTCCTCTGTCTAAAATAATGAATCTTGGGAATCTCGAACTGTAAGATAATGTTGTCCTTGAGAAAGTGACCTACATTAAAGCTATTAGCAGAATGAGTGGGGACAACCTCCACCCACCAACTCACATAATCCATGACAAGCAAGATAAATTCAAATCCCTGAGTGTTAGGACAAGGACCCATAAAACAATGCCCCAAGCATCAAATACATCTGAAATTTGGATGAACTAAAGTAGCATCGAATCTTTAGAACTAATGGTACCTCCTAATTTCTGACAGTCGGTGTAGCCTTTCACATATGTTGCAACATCCCTTGAATAATGTGGGCCACCAGATGCCATACTGCAATACTTTCATTGTCGTTTGCTGTCTAGAATGGTGTCCTACTTCAAGCTTATCATAATGCTCAAGGATACTTGTGTACTCCTATTGAGGAATGCACCATCGCCAAATGCAATCCACGCCTTCCTTGTAAAGGTACGGGTCCTCACACTAGTAGAAATGGATGTCAGACAGAAATGTGTCCTTCTTGACAAGAGTCCAATCTTGTGGAACTTTCTCGATCATGAGATAGTTCACAATCGCGGCATACCAGGCGAGAGAACTGATACTCAAGAACGATTCATCAAGAAAGGTATCAATTATAGTTCACAATCTCGGCATACCAGAGGAGGGAACTAATACTTAAGATTGATTCATCTGGGGAGTCTCCAAATTTCATGTATGGACAAATGCTCTACTACCACATTCTTAACTCCAGATTTATCTCTTATTTCCAAATCGAATTCCTGGAGAAGAAGGATCCAATCGAGCAGTCGTGACTTGGCATCCTTCTTGTCCTGTAGATACTGGATAGTAGAGTGGTCAGTGTAGACACTTATTTTGGAATGCAAGATATGTGACCTTAACTTCTCAAGAGTGAACACCACGATCAACAGTTCTTTCTCTGTGATATTATAGTTTCTCGGGGCATCATCTAGGGTTCTAATGGCATAATTTATAGTAAATGGAACTCCATCCCCGCGCTTACCCAACACAACCCCAATATCAAACTCTGAAGCGGCTGTCATAATCTCGAAGGGGAGAGACCAATCGGGTGGTTGAAGGATAGGCGCTTGACATAACCAGTCTTTTCAAGGTGTTTAAAGCTAGGATTACCTTATCATCGAAAAGAAATTCAGCATCCTTGCTCAGAAGCTTGGTAAGAGGTAGGGAAATTTTGTTAAAGTCTCGGATAAAACACATGTAGAATCCAACATGCCCCAGAAAAGACCTCACCTGCTTCCGTGTTCTACGTGGTTCAAGATTTTCAACGACATCCACATTGGTCGAGTCAACCTCCATACCTCTTTTTGAGATGGCATGGCCTAACATAGTCCCATCTGTAACCTTGAAGTAGCTCTTTTCCCAAAAGAGCACAAGATTGACTTCACAACATCTCTTAAGCACTCGGTCAAGATGCATCAGGCATGACTCAAAATCATCACCATAGACCGAGAAATCATCCATGAAAACCTCTAGAAAACTACCTACCATGTCAAAAAAGAGTACATATACCTTTGGAATGTAGAGGGAGCATTACACAATCTAAAGGGCATCTGCCAAAAGGCGAAGGTGCCAAACAGACAAGTAAATGTAGTCGTCTTAATCCTCAGGGGCGATTACCACTTGGTTATACCCAGAGTACCCATCCAAGAAATAAAAGAACGATTTCCTTATAGTATTTCGATGATCTGGTCAATAAAGCGTAGCAGAAAGTGATCATTCTTGGTCGTGGAGTTCAAGAGCCGGTAATCTACATAGACACGCCGGGACGTAGGTACTCGGGTCGATATCTCCTCTCCTTCCTCATTTGTGACCACAGTGATCCCGGCTTTCTTCGAGACCACATGTAATAGGCTAACCCATTTGGAATTGGAGATGGCATAGATAAAGCCCGCCTCACAATATTTCGTTATCTATTTCATGACAACTTCTTAGAGATTAGGATTCAACATGTGTTGAAACTCACAAGACGGCTTGGTGTCATCCTCTAAGTAGATATGGTGTGAACACAAGGTCGGATTTATCCCCAGAGATCTGCAATATTCCAACTAAGAGCCTTGCGATTTTTCTCTAAAACAACTAGCAAGTGAGATTCTTGATCAACAGTCAATCGTGAACTGATGATGACCAGATACTGTTCGGTCTCACCTGCAAGGAAGGAATACTTAAGATTTGTTGGAAGCAACTTCTTAGGTGTAATCAGATCTGACTTCTTAGTTACTTCTAAAACTGTAATTGCTACTAGTCAATACTGCATTAGTATTTTTGAGTCCACCTCAATTACTCTAGGGTTGGATAATGTAATGTCAAACATACATGTAATCGTTCTCTCTTGTTTGGTCTGGGATGTATATTCTTCAAGCATAATGATAAACTCTTCAAACTCAACCTCATTAGTGGCGATGGAGCAAAGTCCGGCAGTGCTTTCAAGGTCTTCATCGAGGATGAGGAATTCCTTGGTCTCGGTTTTAGTCCATAAAGCATTTGTATCTCTGATCTCCTCAAATATGTCACAGTCGACTGCATGAACATAAATCCTTTTCTCCGATGTGCTATCTTGCTTCTTCGGCTCTGCACGCATCTATATGGTTTCCTTGTCACTGTGGAGCGAAAGGTGATTTTTCCAGATCCATAATCAACTACCTCCTCGGCCGTTCGAAGAAATGATCGATCAAGTATGATCAGTGCCTTGACTAACAGTACCAAGGAATCCATATCCAGGGTAATGAATTCAACTGGGAATTTCATACCTTGGACCGTTACGATAATTCCTTCCAACACTCCACATGGTCGCTTAATGGATCGATCAACAAACTGAAGGATCATTCTAGTTGGTTTGTGTGAACCAGGCCCAAATTCCTTGGCCAAGAAAGTGGGCAAGAGGTTGATCGAATAACCGTTATAAAGTTACGATCAAATATCTTATTGAAGATCTCACATTAAATCAAAGGGGATCATTTGTCTTTCTTCTTTTGTGGGAGGTTGCTGATCACGCTGACAGTTGCCAAAGTCAGGATATGCTTCTTTGCACAACCATGTCGATTCTTGTGGGGTTGATGCTTAGATGTACATGCCTCTTTTAGACCCTTTTTGAGATTCGACATGCTTTCCATGGCTTGCAACAGTGGCATCTCAAGCATGATATTCTTTAAAATTTCCATAATAGAAGGATCAGACAGAGTTATTTTAAATTTTCTCATTATTTTATTTTTCATTGCTTCTGGAAAAGGTGAAGATACATTTTAAAAAGTAACATTTTTTCATTAAGAGAATCAGTGTGTACGTCTTGACAAATAGAAATGATATAATAATTCAATATAAGGGATTTAAGCCTCGTTGGCTCACACGGGAGTTGTCGTTGGCACTGGCATCTCCGTGGCTGCATCGGCTTGGCTTCTGTTTATTTCTAGTATTTTAATTTTATTTATTTTTTGGATTTTTGTTGACTTAGAATTATCTCCTTTAGGTGCATCGAGTCCATAGCTCCAGGTTGGCTCGGTTGTTGATGTAGAAGAATCACCCAAAGAAGTTTTATTATTCTCCGTTGCATCTGTAGATGGTTGTAGTTTCCTACCGCTCTTGAGATTCACAATATTTGATAATATAAAACCAATTGTACCTGAATTAGGGGGAGGTGGGTTACTACGAGATACATGCTCCCTACGCTTGAAGTTGTTGGGGTTGTCCTCTACCTGTGCTAGTATGATCATCTTCGTAGTTGTGAGATCATCGATATTCTGGCTCATCTCATTCATATTTTTTTATAAATGAGCCATACAATCCAGATTAGGATTCACGGGAGTGACCTCAAAAGGTTCAACAACATGATGTTGTTGAGGTTGGTAATAGTAAGGTTGCTGCTGGAAATTCTGAAACTGGTGCTAAGGGTACGATTAATATTAGTAGTGAGGAGGAAGGAAATTCTGATATGGACCTGCTGGCTACCGGTGATAGAATAGTTAGGGGTATTCCAATTGATAGAAGTTATGTCTCCAAGTGTAGTTGGGATGTGGTGGAGACTGGTAGTGAGGTTGTTGTTGGTGTTGGTGTTGCTACTGTTGAAAATTCCTTCCACCCTAATTCTGGTGGAATGGCTGGTTGGCTTGTGCTTACCCCTGTTGTTGTCCTCTAAGATGGGGAGAAGACTGTTTTATTTCCCAGACGACGACCACTTCATGGATCCACGAGGGTGGAGGTGAAGTAAACTGTTTGAAATAAGTTGGAGCTTCGGGATGGTAAATGGCCATCTTTGAGTGTTTTGGTGACTACAAACCCTTACTCGGTGCTTGCACATAATAAACATGCTACATCATTGGTTGTTATGCTGGACTCTATTGTTGTTGTGATAGAGACGATGCTTGCTCTTTCAGCTCAACTGCAAGCGTCTCGATGGTTGTGCTCACAACATGAATTGCATTGATGGTACCGACAAGAAGCTCCAACTACTGTGTGATCAGATCGAGCTTATCAAGGTGCTTGGTTCTCTGTTTGATCACATTAAATTTGTCCAGATCTTGTGATCGTATTTCTATTGTATCCACCTTGGAAAGATAGTTCCCAATGATGCTCAGATTAGAACTCTCATCTTTCCTCTCTTCTTCATACTTCTAAAAGGCATGAGATGAGGAAAATGTTGCCGATCCTTTGATCATTTATTCAAAGATTTGCCAGACCACGTCCTCATCTATATTGAAGTAGGAGACTAACATCCACAAGCTGTTGGCTATCCTGATGCAATCCCCCAAAGAAGATTTGCACAAGGATTGCCTTCGGCAAATCATGGTGGGGGCACTTCTCCTAAGGATCATGGAATCGTTCCCATGCCTTACAGAACGGCTCATGGGATAGCTGTGTGAAGTTGGAAATAAGAGATCTCATCTGATTGAGATGACCCAAGGATAGTACTTATGTAGAAACACATATTTCAGTTCTTCCCAGGGCGTAACTACTTTCCCTGGATGATTTATCCAATAGACGACCTTACCCTGAAGGATAAAGGGGAAAGCAGTCATCTTCACCACCTCAAGTGGTACATTCAGATAATGCATGGTACCACAGATGCAATTGAATTGTTGCAGATGAATATACGATTCTTCATTTGTGTTTCCATGGAAGGTCGACATGAGAGGTAGTATTGATGGATTTAGCTCAAAGTGACCATGTAACTGCGGAATATGGACCCAGTCTGTGACTTGTCCTTCTCCAGGTTGTAGGTCTCTTTGAGAGTTGGTTTGTGCTCGACCTCTCTCTCCTCTTCCTCCCGGCCATGGTTTCCTCCTACAGCTCCTCCTACTCCTCCATGTGCACTGCCTCCATTGGCACCTCCTCCATTTGCACCTCCTGATTGTTTACCACCATGTTCACCTCCATGATCACCTCCTCCTTGATTTTAATGTTCCCTCCTCATCTCCATAAGCATTTCCTAGAATGCACACAGGGCATTGGCTTGATCGGTTATCTATTGTTGAATGATCTGAATGGACACAAGCATTTGGGAGTAAAATTCATTCTGATCCGCACCTTGGTCGATTTCTGGCCCTTTCCCTATCTCTGACGAGCCATTTCTGAATCAATGTTGTTATCTGACTCTAGTGCAGGCTTTTGATCTGCATCGCGAAACAAGCCCTGATCAGTCTATAGAATTGATTAAGACTGAAAAGAGATTTCGAGCTTATAGTCAAGCTCGGACATCAGATTTATTGGTGAAATATGCATAGTGAGAGAAGATAATTCAGGAAGAGAGTCATCCTGAACCCTAGGGGGAGTGAAGATCAGGGAGCTTGGAATGAGGTTCGTAAAAGTCGAAGACAATTCTCTGAGATTACCCTGGTGAAGCGGTGATGTCGGCATCGTGGAGTCGATGTAGGTGTTCGTGGAGTTCGAACAAAACCCTCCAAGATGCAACATCGTGATGGAAAGAGGAGTGAGATGATGATGGAATGAGAAGAGGAATGGAAGAAGAAGAATTCAAGAGGAAGTGAGAAGAGAATGATTGAAGTAAGTGGAATGAATAAGAACGGATAGAAGAAGAGTAGAGATGGAAGGGCGTAAAATGCATGGAATTTTTGATCTTGACCTCTTTTATTTGATCTAAACAAACCTCAAAATAAGGGTTAAATCACCAACTCAATATAATGAATCCATAAGAGTTCAACAATTATCTTGTAAATTTTATTGGTGATTTTCTGGCAATTATCTTTTTCACATGTCCTTAGAGTGCTATCCATATAGGAGTGTGTATACTGATAGGAAAGTTCCCTGTGCTTGTTCCACCTCCTTTTGTAACATGAGATCTACGCACTTAGAGGTCCATGATCTCGTGCCTAGGTGGCTACTCAACCAAATAAATAGAGAGGGGAAGTCGATAGTCGAAACAACTACTTCCCTCACAAGTGAGGTACTCGGACCCAGTATAATGAGACATACACCCCCGTGAGCGTGTGGACTATGCTCAATATTTGATGAATCCTCGATACACAACCTTTATCCTTTAATTTTTTCCTTCAAACCCTAGCTAAATGCACGTATTTAACATTAATTTGTCAAAATAAATACTCTATAAGTTGTATAAAATATTGTATAAATACTGCATTTATTGCCAAAATAAAAGAATAAAGAAAATAAAAGAAAACAAAAACGAAACGAGACACCATAGGTGTTGAGTGACCCTAGCCCTAAGACTCAGTCATCATGATGACTTAGTCGATAAGGAATAAAGTAGGGGGAGATAGGGCAATGAATTGTACAGTAATACAGTCGAAAAACCTTACAAAAATAGGACAACATTTACCTTTTGGGATCTATTTTATTCTTTATTATTTATTCATCAAATCAATAAACTTTGTCCATGAAAGTTGTAGAAAAAATTACAAATAAAAATACAAAATTGATTTCATAGAAAAATAATATACCCCTTACTCTTTATACTTTGAATAAAAAGTCAAAACTCAAACTTCCCAAACCCATATCTCCTCAATAAAAACTCAAAATATATCAAAATCTTTTAATTGTATATATCTTTTAATAATCTATTTAATGAAGGTGGTTTCACTTAATTTGGAGTTAAGATGTGAAAGTTAGGTTTTCGACTCATAATGTATAGTTTGCCTGAATAAAATATTCATTTTATTTACTCTTCATTATTTTATAATTTTATATTTGTATAATTTCATAAATATTATTTACAGTATATGTACATATTTTAATAGTATAAAAATATAAAGAAAATAAAAAATAAAATAACTATACAAAATACATAGATGAAATACCTATACTTATACATATATATTATATACTTATATTTATTTAACTGTGAAAATAACATCAGAAAAATACAATAAATATATATTTATGTATATTTAAATAAGTTATGAATATATAAAGTACATATATAAAATTATAAAATATAAAACACAAAACGAAAATAAAATACATAAAATAAAGATGAATATACCTATACTTGTACTTGTAAAAAGTAACATATAATAAAATACCTCAAAAAATAAATAAAAATAGGTAATAAATAGTACATGAAATCAGAAATATTTTTTATGTTTCAATAAAAATTAGTTAATCGTATACTATTTATATTCATTTTCCAAGGTATTTTTGCCTCGGAATTTCCTAGTTGGTACACGTGGACCAACCAGGTGCTAGTGTTTATTGACCTACGGGCAACTGTACTACCTCCTCTGACTTCAATCAGAATTTCAAGAGACCCTGACTTTGCCAAATTTCCTACGCCTCCACCTTCACCCTTTGACCTCGAGCCATCCACCTCTGTACAACCCCTAATCCATGATTTACGCCCATGCTCGAATCCTCACCAAACCTCGCCCAAGATCACGCCATCACTCCTCGAAAACGTATGGAAAATTGCCTATAAACACAACCCCAGATCTTTTTTTGAGTTTTTGATCGATCTTCGACAAGTCTTAGCTCCTCAATTCTTTTCACCCATCTCCAGCTTGGTGACATGAAGCAGCATGTATTGATCTGCAGAGAGGAGGACAACCGGAGAAGCGGATCCACCACCTTCAGCGAGCCGCCGTCGAGGCTCTTGGCCCCTCAGGTCGATTGAGCCCTTTATCTTCTCATCATAGGTAATTAGATAGTGTAGATTTCAATTCCGGTGTTAGTTCATCATTTAATCAATTAGGGTTAGGATAATCAAGGATATTTCATCGGCAAGGAGCTTGTTCTCCAAGCTCTAATCCATCGTGTTCTGACTGTGATAATCCCTGTTGACCACCCCACTTCAATCCTCGACGCAATCTCCATCTTGTCCACATGTTGCACCTTTGATTCGAAATGGAACAAAGATATCAAAGGAGCCCTTCTTCCGCATCGCCGGAGCCTCATTGCCTTCATCATTCATGCAACTACAACTGCCATTTTTGGGTCGAGAGCATCGCTCTCAAGCCGTGTAATCTCTTCGTGCAGGATACAAGCTCTGTCGAGTGATTGGGAGCGGATGGGACCACCTAGAACTCCTCCAGGCTGCCCTTAAATAAGATACCCTCCAGGTCTACCATTGACGCGCCTCTAGCTCAGTGGAGCCTACCTGTATGCACGGAGGAGTTCTAGGAACAAGAAGAACCCCTTGGCAAGTCAGATCGTGGACAGAGGAGTGGAGAATCAAAGGAGCAAAGTCAACAGAGACTTGTTCTTCCCCAATTCATCCATTGACATTGCGAGCTGTCCGATCATTTCCATGCTCCAGATCTAATCTGGAGCGTCATTCTAGTCGAATTGGTGCATGTTCAGAGCCGCAGGATCCGCCACGTGTATACACGAACGTCGCCCGATCAACATGTGTTAAGAGGTAAATATCATATACACCCTTCTCCTTTTTGTGTTTGGTAATTAACCCTATAAATATTTTATCCCATTTAAATTGTAGTAGACAATTGCACGTACCCCTCATCTATTTTTAATATTGCCAATTAGTCCCTGCTAGTCACGTGCACTAGCATGTGTTATGTTGTAAAGATTGCATGTAAACCCATGCAGGCTATATTAATTGATGTCTAATATATAAACTTTTGGTTTATTTACACGGAGCCCCCTGTGTTTATTTTTATTTAAAAATATGCCCCTACCAGCTCATTAATTTTTGCGTATGTTTTCTATTTATTAAAAATAGCATCTATTCTCAGAAAATTCTCAAAAAATAGGTTTAAGTTCCTGCTTGCTTATAGTTTCACATTATACTTTTAGAACAACATTTTAGGATTTTTTTCTTATTTTATAAAAATTAAAAAGAGCTCGGATATTCTCTGTTTGCGGTATAAAATACCAATAAATATAAAAACATTTTGAAAAACTCCCAAAAATATATTTTTTTATTGTTGTATTTTCTAACTTCAGACCAAAAATCCCTAAAATAGAAAAAGAAAATGACCAAAAAATTAAAAACTGCAACATCCTTTTATAAAAATCTGAAAAAAATCTCAAAAATATCTTTTTCTATCACTGAAATTTCTTTTTATTATATATTATCAATTAAAAATAATTTTGAAAATGTTGACATTATTTCCTATCTTGAAATTCCAAAACAATTTGACCTTTTTATTTAATCTTTGTTTTGGGTTATTTTTACTTTAAAAATATATAAAAATTGGCAAAATTAACTTAAAAATCATAAAAATAGTATAAAAATTATTTAAAATCTAAAAATATTTCATTTTTTGTATTTTGACTATTTTAGTAGTATTTATAATTATATTATCTTGTATTGTATATGTAGCCTTATATATTCTTATATTATATATTTAAAAAGAAAACTAAAAAATCAAAATATATAAATAAAAAGAAAATTTCAAAAAATATAAATAATAAATAATATATATAGATAATTAAAAACCCACATTCTTTGATCAATATTGTGCATACCTATATACATACAAATACCTATATTATTTATTGATTATTTATTTATAAATAATTTTGAGTGCTACACCGTGTGTTCCATGTGTTCTAACCCTACTCTACTTGGCACTATATACATTTATTTGTAGGGTTATAATAAATTTTGATTCACACATGTTTATTCTTGCTTGACTATATTGTGTGGGTTGATTATTGACTTTAGTCTTGGTCTTTGTGGGCTGTCATCACAGCGACTTAGTGGTCCCGCCTTATGTGGACTGCGAGGGCTTGGCTTTTTCAGATGGCACTGTTGCCGGGGAGAAATGGATTGTAACACATTTTTTTGTATATATAGTTGCATATTATTCTTTCTTTAATCTTTGCTTATCTTATTTTGATAATTATATGACTATTCTAATCCTTGTTTCATGTTGATCTTTCTCGCGAGGGACCGCTTGACGAGGGCTATCTCTTAGGAGGTGGATGTACCCGAGGAGAGCAGAGGTTGGCGTTCGCTTGTGAGCCAACCCGAAGAGAGTAGGAGGAAGGAGTAAGGAGAGGAGAAGAGCAGCCTACCTTAGCTTTTATTTTCATTTTTTAGAGAGTGTGTCATTTTATTTTTAATTAATTTGTAATAATTGGGACACTGCCACACTTAGCGAGGTCCAGTGTCCAGATGTCTGTTCATCTAACGGCCTCATCACAGTTTTTTGTGTTTTATGGCCTTTCTTTTATTTTGTTCCACGTGATTTGAGCTTTCTACTTTTGTTTTTATTTGTTTTCTGTGAGTGATCCCTTAGACATTAGGTTGCTTAACTCGGTAGCTAGGTCCAAAGCTCTAATTATATTGCATGCACCTAGAGTGATACGTGCTTGGACTGAGTCAAAATTAATTGTTGATTATTTGTACTTGAGATCGAGCGCCGAGAGAAGTGTTATAAAATGCTTGCAGAATCCGTTGCAACGGACACCGTTGCACTTCAGAGACTGGACTTTTGGATCTCATTTCTGAATAAATAGCATTTAGTTCTTAACAATGATAGAGCTACTGTTTAGTACGTTTTCTCGCTTTTGCATATCGTCATATAGTGTAAATATTTCAATTCTATCTTACATCCTGCCTGGAGAGAACTAGGAAGCATAGTAAGTAATTCTATCTTTGCATGCATCATTAGTCACTAAGGTGAGATATCCATCGTAGTGACAACCTACACAGCTTTTCCATCTTCTCCCTTTTGTTTATATCACTTAGGATATAAAGGAAAAATACGAAAAAATCATTAGAAACTTGCTCTGAAAAATACTCAAAAAATTGAAAACCCCAAAAGTTAAAAAAAGGGACTACTAAATAAACTTGACCTTAATTAAAACTCGTAACGAACCATTCATTGTTTAGGGTTCATAAAGCCCACATTGTTTTCGGGAAACTTCAGATAGAGGGAGGCACGACCCGCTAAGGTTTAGAGCTAAAAACCCAGTCTGTAATTTCCTTGTGTATCGCATGGATTACCTAAGTATTTATGCTTCTATCGTACGCAACTGATTAGGGCCTCATTGAGCACGGTGTTCTCACCGTGTGTGGAACATCGGACTTGGTCTAAAGTACTGAGCCTAGGCCGTGCCCTCACGGGTATGTTTGTCTCATTGATTTGCGTCCGAGTAGGTCCTTTCATGCTCACAGGTGATTCCGTTGTGAGCGAGGTTCGAATTATTGATTACGCCTATTGGTTTCCTCTCTTATTATTTGGTTGAGTAGGGACCTAGGAAGGGTTACAAGGATCTCAAAAAGTTGAGACTACATGTTACAAAGGAGGAGGACAAGTATGGGACACTTTTCTAACAGTACTCTCACTCATATAGGGTTAACATACTTAAGGATTTGTTATAAGATTGCCTAAAAATAATAATAAAATTAAAAAGATAAAAATAGTCTAACTTTTATGGCTTCACATGTTTTGAGAGGGTGAATCCATCCTTGTCTTGTGTTTGTTTGAATTAGATTAAGGTTCAAAGATCAGTCCTGCACATTTTGTGACTTTTTCACTTTCTTCTATTTTATTCCTCATTTGACCCCTTCCTCACTTGGATACTTCTATTGTTTTGCACTCTCTTTATTTCTTGTTTGACTTCTGCATCATTCTTCCATTCTTGATCTCCTCTTAACCTTCAAGATGGCAACACATGGACGGCTAATTCAGGATCCCGCCAACACCTACGTCGATTCCATATGCCCGTCCTCTCTAATAATGTGGGTCGATTCTCGAGAACTCAGTTCAGATTCCACAAACTAATCTCTGGAGTCCCTGTCTTCTCCAATAATCTAGGATCACTCTTGTCTTGAACTCTGCTCATTTTGGAAGGTCATTGATTTCACTCCTTGCACCTCACCATCCTTAAGGAAATTCCGTCTTGACCATAACATAGAATGATTCTCTACATCTGGTTCTTCAATTCAGACTGATCGAGGCATCATTCCTTGTACAGAACACGAGCCCGATGTGGAGTCAGAAATTCTCTTGTATTTAGAGTCAGAAATAGATATAGAAATAGAATATGTAGGAAAAGGGAAGGAACCGTAGCACCCGCCGCAACCACTATAGGAGCAGGGTCAACCAGATCAGAACACCGAGAATGCACAACTTCTCGCCTCTATTCAGACGATCCAGTAGCATCTCACCGACCAGGCATTGGCTCAGGTCTCCTACCAGGATATGCTCAATGACTTGAGCAAAGGAAGAGAAAATCCAAGAGGAGGAGGAGAAGAAGAAGGAAGATTGGGTGGAGGTAGTGCAGGCCCAGCAAACGAGCCCAGAGAAGAGCGACCCAAGCCGACTCTCAAAGAGACATACAATCCTGGGGTCGGTCAAGTGAAGAACCATGAAAATGCCCTCTTAAATCAATGGAATTAATGATTACAAGATGTTCGTTATATCGAACAATTTCACGATTGATCAAAAACAACAAATTTTAGTTAATGTGTCAATTAAAGCGAGCGATCAATTTCCTTTTTACTTGGGAAAGTCGAAGGTCGAACTCAAGGAGGCATCTGTCTTCTTAGGTTGGTTTTTAGTCAATCTCAAAGTTAGATTTTCGGAGAGGAATTTTTTTGGTATTTTTAAATGCACGATATGCAATTTTGGCGAAGTTCAGAGACTAAAACGTAAAGTTCAATCAATTGAATTCCAAAAATCCTCAAACTTATCCAAAATTTAAAATATGATGAAATTAGGCTACTGTGTTTTTTTGTAATTTTCGGATGCAAGATGAATTTTCTGTGAATAAATAATGCAAACAATGAGATTTTTACTAATTATAATAAAGTCTAAATCTCGTTATCTTCAGGAAATAAAATTATCTAAGATATGTCACTATGTGACTATCTCAGAAAAATCCTAAACCCTAAAATGTTGGATTTAATACCTATTAAAAATTAATTAGTGAAATGCACAAAATATTTTTTTAAAAGAAAACTATGTAAGCAAATGTAATTCTTTTTGGGCATAATGTCACTAACAATTAATTCTATAATCTGTGAATTTTTTGCAATTTTTAGATATGTGGTTAATTATCTATGAATTTCTAAGCTCGGAATGGGTAAAATATGCTAATGTTCACAAGAATAATTATTACTAATTAACCACATCATAAAAATTTAAAGAACATGCCACAATGTAGATAATTAGTTGAAGAACAAAGTGTTAATTTTTAAATAATAAAAAGATGCAATGTTGAGGTTCAAAATAAATGGAGAACACAAGGGTCTCAATGCATTTTATAGAAAATAAAAAATGTAGTGCATGGACTAAATCATAATTGCCAAAACTTCTGAGGGAGATCTGCAAAATATCCACGGTCACATGCGAAGCACGTGAGCTTAGACGGCGGGGCCCTCTGTGTAGTTTCTAGGATCTCCATGGTATCCTTCGCAAATTTACCAAACGGTCATGTGCCTAGCACGTGACCCTTGGCCTTGGGGCTCTTGCGCAGTTGGAAGATTTGACTGGGGCCTTCTTGTAAATTGGCCTACCTCTCATGTGTAAGTCACGTGCTTATGGGGGGGCTTTGTCTTCTTATCTTCGTATGCAGGTAGAGGTGCTCACCTCGAGCGGAGTGGCCAAGGATGCGATGGAGGCCACGTGCGACTGGCAGAGCGAGGTGCGGCTATCAGCGACCTTTGCTGGAGGCGCGGCTGTCGACGGATGAGAGTGGCAGAGGCGCATGGAAGGTGCACGCGCGGGTGATGGCAGGGGCTCCTGAGGAGTTGTCGGTGAAGGCGTGGGGGTTGACGCAGAAGATGGTGTGTTGTGAGGTTGTTTGCGGCGGGAGGAAGTCACTGGCGTCGGGGCTGCACACGGCCGTGTGCAGGCACGGGAGCGGGCGCCTGGAGGCGCAGAAGTAGGTGGCATTGCGAGCTGGCACCTGGGGTTAGGAGGCAGAGCTTGATGGGGCAGAGCAGAATGTGGCAGGTGGTTGCCTGCTGTGTGCGGTGAGGTCAATTATGTCAATGGTGGAAGTTGATGCAGTGGTTAGCAAATAGCTGGTACCGGTAGCATTGTAGGTTGAAGACGAGTTTGATGAGGGGTGATAGGGAGAACAGAGGGTATGGTGAAAAACATGGGAACAAGGAAGAAGGGGATAGGGGATCACTTGGGATTGGGTGAGGAAAAAGGTCCTCTCCTTGATGTCATCGCCTCGACTCTACGGCGGAGGAGGAGGCTCTGGAAGATCACACCGGAGATGCCCTCACCGGAGAGAGGAGCCCCTGTCACAGGCTCCTCCTCCAAGCTCTCTTATTGTGGAAGATGGCGGATGCATGACAGGCCGATGATGGTGGCTTATATAGAGCGGAATGAGGAGGAGGTGAAGGGGATAAGGTGGTTGCGCGATACGAGGGAGCGGAGGAGGAGTGGCTGACTGTTGCGCAACGGGCGGAGGAGGTTGTGTGGGTGGTTGGCGGTACGCGCGAGGAAGAACGGAGTTAACTAGAAGGGGAGGTAAAATTTTTTTATTTTTATAAAAAATGAAATAAAAGGGGTTTAAAATTAGCTGATACGTGGTGGCTCCAGGAGCTACCACGTGTCAACTCCAGAAAATTCAAAATTTATAAAAAAAAGATAAATGAGAAAGAAATAGCAAATGACCTCGGATCGAAAAGGCTCAACACAAAAATTGCTTGTCTCGATGAGATTTACATTTTTCATGGAGATCAAGAGCAAATGAAGTCATCTGGGCTAAAGATATTTTTGGGGTACTCTATGTATAGAATACTTTGATTTTAGGTTTTGTAATTTTTTGGTAATTTTTAATTAAGAGAAAAATCGAGAAAAATATTATAAAATTAATTAAATATTTACATAATAATTTAACTTTTTTGGATTTTTAATAAAGAAAATAGGAAAATAAAATAAAGTTAAAAAGTGAGATATTTATACAGACTCACAAAGGACACTCGGACTTGGTCAGATTCTTTGATTTCAGTCTCATTCCGAATTTAGCTTTTTTTGGATTTTATTAAAATTTTCATCAAAGAATTTAGATGAAAAAGAAATAAGAGAAAAAGAGTTAAGTATGTACATAAAATAATAGGTCGAAAATTGCTAAAAGACAAAATACTCAAAAGAGGCCCAAGACCCAACTTTCACATATGAGCTCCGATTTTTATGAAATTGGTCTTTTTTTGAAGTTCTTTGAATATATAGTACTGTAAAAGTGAGTAGACCTAAATCAGGCACTGTATGAGGAAGATATGAGCGTTTTAGTCTATCTAGTCTGGAATTGGAGTTTTATCTCATGTGCCAATTATTTGAGTTAGTAATTTTTTTTATTTTTTCTTTAATTTTGTTAGTAATATGTACACAATGGAATGATTTGAAGTCAATTGGAGTTAGTATGAATTAATTGAAAATGCATGAAGCTGGGTGCAAATGTGAAGATAATTATGAATGCATTTATGAGTGTTAAAATGCAAATATTAATTTTATATGCATGAATGATAAAAATACAGAATAAATGATGAAATGCAGCTAATTACTCAGGAATGAAGCTATATTTTCGTATTTTAGTATGATGAATCGTGGATTCATCAACCCCCTATGCTTAAACATTGCTCGTCCCCGAGCAACTAAAATGAAATGCAAAAGTGAAATGATTTTGGGTTCCATACCAAATTCATGAACAAAAGGTGAAAATAGAGCTAGACCCGACCTTTGGATTAATAGTGTGGCGGAACTTTTATGAGACTTAGGATTTTAAAATGAATAGCCCTCAAGTTCTACATATCATTGTAACAGATTTGGCTCAGAAGTTATCTTAAATAAATCCTTCTCCCAAAGCATATCCCATGAACATTGAACAACTGTCTCATGTGTGTGAAAGGTTTTAGCTCTCCCTATCAAGGATGTCGGACTACCATGCAAAACCCCCTCCATGTAACTCATCCTCGGGGAGTCAGGTATTTCCTTCTAAGGTCTGTCGCGTTGTGTTTACAATCGAAAGGGGGAAGAAGCTAGAAGAAGGGGAATAGAACTGGAATATGACTAGTGTAGTCACCCCACCTTGTGAAGCCGGCCAGTTTAGCCAAGTCCCCACTAAGATCTGCAGGTTTTCTTGAAACTTGGACCTTTTTGGTCAGATATTTATTTGGTAATTTAGCTTCTTTTTGGTATGGATTTTTGGTGACTCTGCATGGATCTTTTTGTGTTGGTATCTTTTTTCTGTACATGTTTTGGGGTATTAGAAAAAATTATGCCCAGTTGTCCATCTCTTTTCCGAAGCTTTATTTCAACCCATACTCCGATTTTTAGATGTCCACGCTACCAGAAAAGAGACCCACACAGTCTTCCAACATATCGTTTGAGTTGAGCTAAGTGCATAGTGTGAGAGAATAGGTTTATTCCCTACTCAAAAGTTATACCCAGAATTAGGAGACCATGTTAGACACTAAGAGTCAAAGGTTGTACATTGTCATGCGGAACTCAAAGAATTAAGTCAAAAGATCTGAAGCTTATAAAATCCCCTTTCTCGGTGAAGTTCCTCTGAAATTAGGTAGATTAAGTCCAAGTCAAGATCACTCTCCACTTCTACTCCTAACTCAGTTTATAACCCAATACTTTCCACTTTGCACATGCTAGATATGCAAAATGAAATGCAGATGCATATGAGGTGCAGTATGAGGTGAAAGATTTTTTTTGAATGCAAGAATGATATGCAAGAGTAAAGAGATTTTTTGTGTTTTTCTTTTTCTTTTTTTATCATGTAAGGATGATATGAGAGAGAGTTTTTTTTTCATTTTTTTTATTTTCTGATTTTGTGTGTGTTTTGTTTTGCTATTTTTTTTACTTTTACCCATCCCGTAATTAATATATATGAAAATACGTGAAGGTACGAGCTATGGGTAAAGTATGTATGTAATATATACAAGCCCCCATATACTTAGCATGTTATGTCCTCAGAGCACAAGAAGCGACAAGAAGACATTGCTCGTGCTAAGCGAAGAGAGAAAAAACAGAAAAAGAAGTCAACCTCCCCCTATACTTAGGGTCTGCTCAGCCTAAGTATAAAAGAAGAAGAGGAATAAGAAGAAGAAGAAGAAGAAATGGAATGGTTGAGGTCAAGAGGAGAAATGGATGGATATATACAGGGCAAGCATCAGTCCCCCCTATACCTAGGCTCTGGACAGCCTAAGTATATGATAGGAGTGAGTTCGAGAACCGATGAGATCTGGAGAATATACAGATCGAATGAGGAGTAGAATGATGAATAAATACAGATGGCACCAGTTCCCCCCATACTTTGGCCTTGGCCTAAATTTAGGAAGAAAATATACAAGGAAACCGATGGGGGCGAGGGAAGGGTTGGCCGATGATCAAGGTGGTTTACGGCCGATCTTTTTCATGAAATGTTGTGGAAGGGAATATTAATTGGAGGAGGATGAATCAGAAGAATCTCAGCCAACGTCGGAGTTGTCGTCAGAATAATAATTAAAGGTCACGTTACTCCAACTATTCTTATTTTTAAACTTTTTTTCTTAGAGCTCGCTCAGTTTTCGGGTTAACATTTTCTTCCTCTTAATATTCAGATGAACAAGTGTCAGTCTGGTCATAACGTATTGTTCTAGTATATTGAATGGGATTGGGAGAGTCAGCCTTAGATGAATAATGAGGGGTAGGGAAAGTCCAACGTGGGTCGACATATGACTTCTTGTTCCGATTAGGCTGCAAGTTCTCCGAACTGAGCTCTCTCATACTACTCTTTTCCTCTAAACTTGATGAGTAATCTGAAATCTTGAAAGTGTCATTTTTATTCGGTTCAGGAGGTATTATTTGTGAGGTGCCGACCATGAGTTCCCTATCAGATGAGTCCCCATATAAATAGTAACATTCTTGTAAGGTCAGCACACATCCTCTGTATTTACTCTCTGTTGGCTTTGTGTGTGTGGACTCAGGGAGATCGGACATAGCTTTGTCCAAGTGTGGTGACTCAAGTGTGTCTCGATTGATTTTATTCACCTTCATAGGTTCGTCAGCCGCTTCATAAGATGTCTCTCCTTCATTTAAGTTTGTGATAAGCAGAGAGGTCTGAACATATGAAGATTCTTCTATCTCATGACTGACGGTTTTTGGTTTGGTTGTCTCAGGGTTTGATGTGTCCTCGAGAACTTGATCAATTTGGTTTGGGTTAGGGAATACGTTATCTTGAGTCTCGCAATTAATAGTCGCTCTAGCGGAAGCTAGAAATGGCTTTCCCAAAATAATGGGAGACTCATATAAATCTCCTCGGTGTTTAGTGTCCAGGACAATGAAGTCCACTCTATGTGTGACACCTTGGAAATTAATGGCGACGGAAATGATTCCTCTCGGTCTTTTTGTGGATCGATCAGGAAACTGAACGATCCCTTGGGTCTTTCTAAGCGGTCCGAGTTCGAGTTTGTCAAACACGGACTTTGGGAGGATATTGAGTGTAGAATCGTCGTCAATCCGAATATTATTAAATTCTATATTCTCAATTTCACATGTTTCCTTGGTCAACCATTTAACTTTCCGAACCTTGTTTGTTTGGGTTAGCACCATTGAACTGGCCATAGTGGTCGAATGATATTCTGTTTGAGATCTTTTCTTTCCCATCTTCTTGGGTGATAATCGACTCTTCACAAATCTCTGAAGATCGGGAACATACTCTATGGCCTTGATCAATGGAAGTTCTAATATCAGACTTTTGTAAAAGCTTCCATATTGATGTTGTCTAATTTTTTGAATTTTTTGAATTTTTAATTTTTTTGGAGTTTTAACTAAAGTCAGTAGGAGGGTCAGTGGTCTGTGGTGTTTGTGTGTAGGTGTTAGGCACAAGATGATTTTCGGGTTCACTCTGTGATTTTCTTGACTCCTCTTGGTTGATTCTCATGTTTTGGCTATTTCGATGACGTTATCAAATTGTTCAGTCAAAAACTCAGTCCTCTTATTGATCCGAGCTATGTCATTCATTATCTCCTCATGACTCGGAGACGAGTGACTATGCTCGGTATGCCACGACATTGGCGTTTTCTCTTGAACCGAGATATAGTCTACTTCTGTGATAGAGGTTTGGTCATGAGTTCTATTTCCTTGACTTTGGATGTCATCTATGTGGTCAAAGGAAAAGTGATCATACTCGGGTTGTGGATCGTCCCGAGTAGAGTATGGTTCAAACAGTGAATTTTCATACGTAACCAGAAATTGTGTTCCTTTATCAAAATCAGTTACGTCAATATTCATCCTCGAATCTGCTCACTCCATTGTGTCTTCATAGAAAATGTTCAGCTCTGAGAGCAGTTCTCTTAAATTTTCAACCAAGGGTGGGTGGGTGGGTGAAGAGAATGGTGGCTGGGGAGAAACTACATCAAAGAGAGGATTTCTCTGAAAAGGAAATAGAAATGAAGATTGGGAATTTGTCATGTGAGCACGACCCATGGAGTCTGGGTATGAATGCCAACATTCCGTCGTCTTCAAATGGAATGGAATAAAGATTTGCGAAACCATGATCTGTGTGTGCAAGCACACTATCACACGATTCAATGCACAAATGGAAACCTTGATTTCACCAACTCAACACACTGAAGGACCTGAAGCTGTGTTCGATTAATCTGGTTGGTTTTAAGTGTGATTTTCAAGCAAAGTTAGCAAGGATTAAGTGATGGCCTATAGGGGAGTCGGCTCAATGTCGACTGCGTCTCCCCTGTTTAACCTGTCGCCAAAGATACCAACGCCCTTCCTCTCTTAGCTCCTATCACCAGCTTACTCGGTTAATACCGATAAAGTTCAGAGACCTGCCCCTAACTACCAACTGAAGTAGGCAGAGGCTGACAAGGCTTGTCACTTCACCCCGAAGGGTTACTAAGCAACTTGTCACATCGCATCGTTGCTTCACCCCTATCTACTTGCCCAAGCAAGCGGAGGCTACTTGGTGCTGGTCAATTGAACTTCGAATACTTCAGCTTGTGATATTTGCGAAGAGTGGGGTACGTTGATATGGAAGACAGGGGTTTGGGCTCTATATTAGTGTGTACACACACTCTTTGTACCCTCAACTCAACCTGAAATCAAACAATGACGGGGTTGCTCTCCCGGAAATAATGATTTTCCATTTTATCAATCTTAATTAATCAATAATGTTAGCATCCCTAGTTTTAATTTGGTTAACACTTAAATTTGAGTGGGGAACAATACACGTCTACACGGGGATTCCAATTTACTTTATTCATATGTAAATTAAAATCAAGGGAGAATCGAAAAAGCCGTGCAGCGGGAAACACGGTGATGAATGCTGAGTTGGAAATACTTACAGTGCTTCCTCGCAATCTTCATGCAATATGCTAGACAGAATTGAAATTTCCCTAGAGAAATTAATCTAATGTACGCACGGGAAATCGCACTTAGATCGTGAATTTCTATTAACTTGTGATAGAACAATTTAATTTGGCTAAATGAGAGATGATCTAGTACGTATAATTTAAGTGCAGTGTGGTCCTAGTCCTACGAGCATAATCAAAAATCCTAGTAGCTCTAATAGTCGTATGTGCAGTCCTAGAATTACGAACCACTCAAGTCATGCCCTACCCTCACCAGAGAGTGAAACAGGCCTACACACCACATAAAAATATTCAGTCCTTTTTACACATGTGAGAACCCGACCGAGATCTGTTGGAAATTAGCACATAATTAAAAAAAATCTCTCTTCAAAAATTAAATTCTTCGAGCGGTCGATCGCTTCGAGTTGCGTCGAATTCAAAGAAAGTCGCTCCAAGTTCATCAGGTACTTCGCACGAAAAATAGAATATTAAATATTAGAGAGAGGTTAATAGAAAAATATACAAAAATAAAAGAAACAAAAATACCGAAAAGGAAAAAAAGAGAAATAAACATAATAAAACAGGGTGTCAGACTACCGGGGGATGGAGTGCGATAAATGTGTGATATGCAATTTTGGCAAAGTTCGGGGACTAAAATGCAAAGTTCAATAAACTGAATTCCAAAAAATCCTCGAACTTGTCCAGAATGTAAAATATCTCAAGATGCAAGATGAATTTTCTGTGAATAAAATAATGCAAACAATGGGATTTTCACTAATTAATTATAATAAATATTAAATCTAGTTATTTTCAGGAAACAAAATTAGCTAAGATATGTTACTAGGTGATCTATCTCAAAAGAATCCTAAATCTTAAAAATGTTGGATTTAATACCTATTAAAAATTGATTAGTGAAAATGCACAAAATGATTTTTTTTAAAGAACTAAGCATGCAAATGCAATTCTTTTTGGGCATAAAGTCACTAACAATTAATTCTATGATCTGTGATTTTTGGCAATTTTTGGAGATGTTGTTAATTATCTATGAATTTCTAAGCTCGGAATGAGCAAAATATGCTAATTCTCACAAGAATAATAATTATTAATTAACCACAAATCATAAAAATTAAAGCACATGCCACAATATAGAGAATTAATTAAAGAACAAAGTGCTAATTTTTTAATAATAAAAAGATGCGATGTAGAGGCTCAAAAAAATGGAGAACATAAGGGTCTCAATGCAATTTACAGAAAATAAAATAAAAGAATGTAGTGTAGGGACTAAATCGTAATTGCTAAAACATTTGGGGGAGATCTGCAAAATGTCCACGGGTCACGTGCCAAGCACATGACCTTGGACGGCGGGGCCCTCTATGTAGTTTCTAGGATCTTCAGGGTATCCTTCGTAAATTTACCAAACGGTCACATGCCAAGCATGTGACCCTTGGCCTTGGGGTTGTGGCACGGTTGGGAGATTCGACGGGGGCCTTCTTGTAAATTGGCCTACCTCCCACGTGTAAGTCACATGCTTGGGGGGGCTTTGTCTTCTTCCCTTCGTGCGTAGGTGAAGGTGCTTGCCTCGAGCGGAGTGGTCAAGGATGCGGTGGAGGCCACGCACGACTGGCAGAGCGGGGTGCGGCTATCGGTGGCCTTGGCTGGAGGCGCGGCTATCGACGGACGAGAGTGGCGGAGGCGCGTGGAAGGTGCACACGCGGGTGATGGCAGGGGCTCCTGAGGAGTTGTCAGTGAAGATGTGTGTTGCGAGGTCGTTTACAGAGGGAGGAAGTAGCTGGCGTCGGGGCCACGCATGGTCGTGCAGAGGTGCGAGAGTGGGTGCCTAGAGGCACGGAAGTGGGTGGCATTGCGGGCTAATGCGTGGGGTATGGAGGCGAAGCTTGGTGGGGCAGAGCAGGACGTGGCGCTGGTGGTTGCCTACTATTTACGGCGAGGTCGATTGTGTCGACGGTCGAAGCTGATGCGGTAGATGGCGAATAGCGGGAGCCGGTAGCATTGTAGGTTGAAGATGAGGTTGATGAAGGGCGATAGGGAGAATAGAGTGTATGGTGAAAAACAAGGGAATAAGGAAGAAGGGTATAGGGGTCGCCTAGGATTGTGTGAGGATGGAGGTCCTCTCCTTGACGTCGGCGCCTCGACTCCGTGTTGGAGGAGGAGGCTCTGGAAGATCGCATCGGAGATGTCCTCGTCGGAGAGAGGATCCCATGTCACAGGCTCCTACTCAAAGCTCTCTCTTATTGTGGAAGATTGCGGATGCATGACAGGCCGATGATGGTGGCTTATATAGAGAGGAATGAGGAGGAGGTGAAGGGGATAAGGCGGTTGTGCGATACGAGGGAGCAGAGGAGGAGCGGCTGACTGTTGCGCAACGGGCGGAGGAGGTTGCGCGGGTGGTTGGCGGTACGAGCGAGGAAGAAGGGAGTTAATTGGAAGGGGAAAAGGTCCATCATGTGCGCAGCATGTGAGGTAAAACATTTAATTAAATTTTTTAAATTTTTTTATTATTTTTATAAAAAAACGAAATAAAAGGAGATAAATTAGCTGACACGTGGTGGCTCCAAGAGCTGACACGTGTCAACTCCAAAAAATTTGAATTTAAATAAAAAGATAAATGGGAAAGAAATATCAAATGACCTCAGATCGAAAAGTGCTCAACACAAAATTTGCTCGTCTCGATGAGATCTACAATTTTCATGAAGAGATCAAGAGCAAAAGAAGTCATCTGTGCAAAAGATATTTTTGGGGTACTCTATGTATATAGAATACTTTAATTTTAAGTTTTGTAATTTTTTTGTGATTTTTAATTAAGAGAAAAATCAGGAAAAATTATGGTAAAATCAAAGATAATTATTTACATAATAATCTATTTTTTTGGATTTTTAATTAAGAAATAAAATAGGAAAATAAAATAAAATTGAAAAAGTGATATATATTTACAAACTCACAAAGCATACTCGGACTTGGTCAGATTCTTTGATTTCAGTCTCATTCTGAATTATGATTTTTGTGGATTTTATTAAAATTTTCATCAAAGAATATAGATGAAAAAGAAATAAGAGAAAAAGAGTTAATAGTGTGCATAAAACAATAGGTCGAAAACTGTTAAAAGACAAAATGCGTAAAAGAGGCCCAAAACCCAACTTTCACATATGAGCTCTGATTTTTATGAAATTGGTCTTGTTTTGAACGTTCTTGAATATGTATTACTTTAAAAGTGAGTAGATCTTAATCTGACATTGTATGAGGAAGATATGAGCACTTTAGTCTGTCTGCTCTGAAATTGGAGTTTTGTCTCACGGGCCAATTATTGGAGTTAGTAATTTTTTTGTATTTTTCCTTTAATCTTGATAGTAGTATGTACACAATGGAGGTGATTTGAAGTCAATTGGAGTTAGTATGAATTAGTTAAAAATGCATGAAATTGGGTGCAAATGTGAAGATGAGTATGAATGCATTTATTAGTGCTAAAATGCAAATATTAATTTTACATGCATGAATGATAAAAATGCAAAATAAATGATGAAATGCAGCTAATTACTCAGGAATGAAGATCTATTTTCATCTTTTAGTATGATGAATCATGGATTCATCATCAAATCACCGAATGGATCCAGATTCCAACGATCCACACACCTTTTGAGTTGAAGCCTCAGCTCTTGGTGCTCCTGCCTAGCTTCCACAAAAATACAAATGAGGGACCATATATCCACCTGCAACAGTCGGGCGCATTTGCGACACAACGTACTACCCTAACATACCGCTAGTAGTCAAGATGATGACATTCCCATTCATTCTTCAGGACTAGGCCCTTCATTAGATCAACCACTTGGGGAAGGTCGTCACGACATGGGAAGAACTTAAGTCATCCTTTTTACATAAGTACTGCCCCCTTGGGTAAGGATGGGAGAGGTTTACAGAGTTGCAAGAGAAATGTCCCCATCATGTCATTCCTAGGACCAGCCTGGTCCAACACTTCTTTGAGAGACTCAGAGCTGAAAGTCAGAAGCTCGTAGATGCCGCATGTGGCGGCTCACTTTTTAAAAGGACGAGGACGTCGTATGATAGACCTTTGAGGAGATGGTCAAAGGAGAGATTGCATTGTCATTTTCATGTGCCTACCAACGCTAGCCCCACACTCTTCAGAAGCATGTCCATATGGCATCTTCTCACGAGCCGGACAGGGATGAAAGGTCCAACCTGGACATTATAGGGAGCCACCTGTCCAAGATGGATATCATAGAGAAACAATCACATGACCTCGAGAAACTTGTTGTGATCGAACATAGGACACAGAATCTAGACAAGTTGGACCATATTACCAAGTAGATGGAGCTGGTGGTCAGAACAATCAGCTCCTACAATTCGGTGTCTGCATCGGCTACTAGTCCCATTGAGTCGAAGGAACCAACATCGCCGCAACCTCCACAGCAGAGTCGGTCCCAGCCACGGTCCAGCACGTCTACTACGTGCAGGCCCCAAAACCAACATCTCCACAATAGCCACAACAGTAGTTGTTAATCTACCAGCCTGAGCCCCAGCCTACGCACGATCCATATTTCCCTCCTTCACCTCTCATTCAAGAGGTGAATGTCGTATGGGCGAACGATGCACAGTCGGTCTATCCAGGTGGACCTCAATAGGGCCAGCAGTCAAGCAACCGCCAGTTCCCTCAAGAACAAGGAGGGAGGTTTCTCCAAAATCAACCTCAATACCACCAGCAGTCTCCGCCATTCCATGGTAATTAGAGATAGAATCAGTAGCAGCAACCGCAGTACCATCCAAACCAACAGAATCAGCAGTAGCCATATCACCAACCTCCTCAGCAATACCAACAGAACCACCCTTCTCCTCACTACCAAAACCAGTATTCCCACTCGTAGCCTTCACACCATTCCCTGTATCAGAGTGGCTAGCACGTTGAACCACTTGAGGTTGCTCCTGTGAACCCCTCCTTGGATTGTATGGCTAAGCTAGTGAAAATCCTCACAGAGATGAGCCAGAAACTTGACGACCTAACCACCGCAAAGACCTCCATTTCATCACAAGTGGAGGCTAACCCCAATAATTTTAGAAAGAAAGAGCGGGTAGTTTGTGATGTTCCAGCTGATCTAATAAAGTCATATGTGCTTGATTTTTTTTGTATCTGATGTTGCCACACTCAGGAGTGGTAAGACCTTGCATCCATCAACCACATGCAAGGGGAAGAATAAAGCCTCAATATGCACATCATCATATTCTGCATAAGCCAATCTAGAATCCGAGCCTGGTGAGGAGTACAGGAAGGAGAAGCAGCAGCAACAAAAATCCAAAAAATCGGAAAAATAAAAAATGCCAAGAATATAGCACCAACAGCAGCAACCAGAGCACCAACCAGCCAGTCTTAGAAGAGACCGCACCTACAGTTGATCCAGTGCCAGCTGATGGAGCCTCGGATAAGAAATTTGGATGACCACCGTTCATGGATGACCCTGCTCATTTTAGTCATCCATTTGTATAGCCTAATGTGGGAATAGATTTTAATGTAAATAAGAACTCTATTGCTACTACTTTTGATTATGTAAATATTCCGTTTCCGAATGCATTAAAAAATCCAAAAAAATCAAAAACTTGAAATCAGCCTTGTATGATCCTAACGTTGTTGAGATTATCCAGAATCTTGTGCTTGAAATGCCTCTTCTCAAAGCCATCAAGTACATGCCTAACCTCAAGAAAGATCTTAAAGAGGCATGTACTTTGAAAAGACAGCCGTGCAAAACCAGAGAAAGAAATGTGAAACCTATTCTGACCGCAGCTATAGTGAATGCAATAAGCAATCTCCCGACAAAAAGGAAGGATATGGGAGCTCCTCTAGTTAGATGCCAGATGTTCGATCAGGAGTTAGATCAAACTTTACTCGACAGTGGATCCTCAATCGACCCGATGCCTACCTCAGTACTCAAAGAATTTGGTTGGGACCACTCAAGTCCACAAGAATGATTCTGTAATTTGTAGGCACCTCTATCAAGCGGCCCAAAGGAATTTTGGAGGATGTCATCGTCACCATTCAAGGAATGTAGTTCCTTGCAGACTCCATCGTGCTAGACATGGACACCTCAGTTCCTCTTCTTCACACCACAATAATCCTTGGATGATTGTTCATTCGAACAGCTAAAGCAGTGTCGAATTATAGCATCGGCCAAATCACCTTCCGTTCGAATAGCTACAATGTATCAATTGAGATGATCCAAGTACATAACCGTCAGATCCTTCATCAGACGAGAGCGAGCCGACCGAGCAGTGAACAATAGATTGTGACTTTCTCGCTGAATACAAATCTGTTTATGGATGATACTGAAACCCACAAGTTTCTCTCCACAAAATAAACAGTGGATAACACAATCGAATTTCCAGATATCCTTGATGATGAGATTTTCATCGAGTTGCCTGATGAACCCATCTATGACCACCTGTCATTGGAAGATCAAGAGGAAATCATTGAAGAGTTTTGTGGACAAGATTCTATGATAGAAGAATTCTATGCAGCATTGAATACATAACCCACAATATCTATGGTGGTTACATTGCAGTTGAAAGATCCGACACCCTCGCCCTGCACAGTAACTGAAGTTACAACAGAATTGAACCAGACCCCTCCTAAGCTCAAAGTACTTACAACAAATATGAAATATGCCTTCCGTGTAGGTGCGCAGAACCTGTTCCTCATGATTATTAATTCACAGCTGACAGAGGAACAAGAATCTTGTCTGCTTGAGGTTCTAGAAAGAAACCGCAAGGCCATAGGCTGGAAAATTTCATATCTCCATGGGATCAACCCCTCACTATGCTCGCATCACATATATCTTTAAGAAGACAGCAAGTCATCCCAAGATTTCCAGCGAAGATTGAATCCAAATCTCTGGGAGGTTGTGATGAATGAAATCACGAAAATGGTGTGATGTAGGATTCATATATCTCTTCTCCGACTCAAAATGGGTGAGTCCCTTGCATGTTGTGCTAAAGAAGTCAGAGATCACCATGATCAAGAATGACAAAGGAGAGGAGATCACAACTAGAGTACCAACATCTTGGCGCATCTTCGTGGACTATAAATGCATGAACCTAGCGACCAAGAAAGACCATTTCCCACTCCCTTCATCGACCGGATCGTTGAGAGATTGGCTGTGAAGGAGTATTTTTGTTTCTTGGATGAATACAATGGTTATAATCAAGTTGCTATAGCCCCTGGGGATCAAGAGAAAACAACCTTCACCTGTCCATTTGGGACCTACGTCTTCCACAGAATGTCGTTAGGTTTATGCAATGCTCTAATGACATTTCAGCGAAGCATGTTGGTTGTATTCGCACATATGGTTGGAATTTTTCTTGAGGTTTTCATGGATGAATTCTCGGTCTACGGAGACAGTTTTGATCAGTGCCTATCTTATCTAGACTAAGTCTTGAAGAGATGTTGTGAAGTGGACATCATGCTCTCATGGGAGAAGAGCTATTTTATGGTAATGGAGGGTATTGTACTAGGCCATGTCATCTCAAAATGTGGCATGGAGGTAGACCCTACGGAGGTTTGCGTAATTTCCAAACATGAGCCACCAATAAATCTGAAGTAAGTCAGATCATTCTCAGGGCACATCGGTTTCTACCGACGATTCATCAAAGACTTCAGTAAAATAGCATGACCACTGACTGAGCTTCTGAGGAAGGAGGAAGATTTTATCGTTGATAACAGAGTCCTCCAAGCATTCAATCAGTTGAAAGAACTGATCACCCAGGCCCCTATCCTCCAACCGCCAGACTGGTTACTCTCGTTTGAGAGCATGACTGATGCATCAGATTACAGCATTGGAGTAGTTCTAGGATAGTGAAGAGACAATCTGCCTTTTGCAATTCACTATGCTAGCAAGACTCTAGATGAAGCTCAGAGAAACTACACTATCACTGAAAAGGAGCTGCTAGCAGTCGTCTTCACCGTGGAGAAATTCAGATCCCACCTGTTTGGATCCAAAGTAGTAGTATATACAGACCACTCTACCATCAAGTACTTGCAGGCCAAGAAGGATGCCAAACCCAGACTTATCAGATGGATCCTTCTGCTCCAAAAATTTGATTTAGAAATCTATGATAAACCTGGTGTCAAAAATGTGGTGGCAGATCATTTCTCAAGAATACAGAGCCAGATACTCTTGGGAAGAGCTCAGTGCCAATCATGGAAACTTTCCTAGATGAAGCAATCTTCTCAGTTACCTCACTCCGTTGGTTCGTCAATATTGTAAATTATCTAGTATCCAAGAAAACTCTACAAGATTGGTCGAAGATGAAAGTCGATAAATTCATGTCGGATATTCATTTTTATTAGTGGGGAGATCTTATCTCTTTCGTGAGGGTGCAGATTGCATATGGAGGAGGTGCATTCCTCAGGAGTAAGTCAAAAGTGTCCTCGAGCACTGTCATTCCAAAGAATCAGGAGGACATCACTCTGGAAGAAGAACGACAAATGTGTCCTTTGATGGCGAACTCTATTCAAAGATGTAGAAGACTTTATTAACCACTATACTGATTGTTAGAGACATGGCGATAATATTGGAATAAGAGATACGATGCCTCTGAAGTACACTCAGATTTCAGACTTGTTTGAGGTGTGGGGCATCGACTTCATGGGCCAGTTTTCTAACAGTAAGGGTTTCGAGTATATTATGCTTGTTGTCGATTACATGAGCCGCTAAGTTGAGGCTATTCCAACCCGAGCCACCGACGGTCACACATTCTGTCGGTTCCTGAGGGAAAATGTCGTTGCACGATTTGGGATCCCCAAAATTCTTATATCAGATGGGGGTAGAAATTTCATCAAGAAAGAGGTAAAAAGCTGACACATAAATTCTGCATCGAGCATCTTGCCGCCTCTCCGTACACCCACAATCCAATGGCTTGGCCGAATGTTCGAACAGGGATATAAAGACAATTATGCAAAAGCTTGTATGTCTCGACAGGAAGAATTGGTCACAATTGCTTGATTCCGTTCTTTGGGGCTATCAGACCGCCTATAGGTCACCTCTAGGAATGTCTCCCTACCGGCTAGTGTACGACAATCCATGCCATCTACTGATATAACTTATTCACAAATATTTGTGGGCAATTAATGTCTATAATTCGGATTCCAAGAAGGTTGGAAAGAATATGAAGGTGGATATGAATTGACTTCTAGAGTTCCGTGAGTATTCATACGACAACAGCTAAATGTACAAGGAGAAGGTCAAGAAGTGGAACAATAAGCACATCTGCTAGAAGACTTTCGAACCAGGTCAGAAGGTTTGGTTGTTTGATGCAAAGCTCAAACTATTCCCAGGTAAGTTGAAGAGCAAGTGGACCAGGCCTTTTACAGTGAAGCATGTTCGTGACAATGGAAGCATTGTGATATCTGTATTGTTAGCGGACGCACAATCATTTGTGATCAATGGACAGTTACTCAAGCCTTATCTTGAACATGATACATTTTTGTCCGTGGTTGATTTAGTACTAGTGGTCTATGATGAAGAATTCACAGTTGCAGCATCAACACAATAAGACGATGCCATCAAAAACATTGTTGAGTAGTTAATCTTTTTCTTCTGTTCTTCTTTTCTTCTTTTCATTTTAATTCTTCAAATTCTTTCATCCATGTTGCTCTCACCCCATTCATCTGATATATACTTAGGATATGCTTCATTCTAAGTATAGGAGGGTGAGAATCCTCAAGTTATTCATTCTTCGATCCCTCGCTTGTCTCCTCAACTCTTCATAATCTATCTATACTTAGGAATATTTTACCCTAAGTATAGGGGTATGCATGCCAAGCTGATTATTCATTTATTCGTTCCCACCCTCGACCCCCCTGCTTGTAGATTACAGTCTATTATACGTAGGATTAATTGATCCCAAGTATGGGAGGCGGTCGACTTCTTATTATTTATTAAGTCGTTGTAGTATAGACTTTTCTATACTTAGTACGAGTTATGTCTTTCTTGCCTCTTCGACCTATGAGGGCATAGCTCAAGCTAAGTATAGGGGGTCAATATATACTCTGCATATATTTTATCTCTAACTCATACTTTTGTATTTTCAATAAGTATGGCTAAAATCTGTGTAAATAAACCAATTTTATAAAATGTATTAAAATTATTTTTATATATTCATTAATAAGTTGGGTAAAAATATTTTACAAAATATTTGAAAAATGATTTGAAAATCTTTTTGAAAAATCTTTTGAAAACTATTTGAAAAATATTTTGTAAAATATTTTCAACCTTTGTAAAAAAGTTTTGTTTGTAAAAATTTCCATTATTTGTGTGAAATAAAATGTTTTGAAAATCTATTTGCAATGATTTGAAAAATGGTTGCAAAAATAATTGAAATCCTATATATACTGTTTGAAAAATCTTTGCAAAATGATTTTAAAATTTTTTAAAAAGGTTTGCAAAAATTATTTGTCAAAACTAGTTTGCAAAATAAAGTTTTCAAAATGTTTGCAATTTTTTTCAAATTATTTTTGAGAAATATGTACACAATTCAAGCAAATAAAAATCTTCTACAAACCTAACACACTAACTTGTAAGTAACTTTAAATACCTCATGTAATTCTTAAATCCTAATCCTTGTAAATAAGAAGATGCCTTGGTAGTTTAATGGTTTTATCTGGGGGGGGCTGAACAATTTCACGTACATGGTTCTATCAGTTCAAGGTAGGAAGAGTATGCGACTGAGAGGATGGTTTTGACTTGATTGTGAATTGGACTGGATAATAGGAGTATGAAACCTAATGGTTGTTATGTCACACCTCCCGACTTCTTTGTGGTTTCGAACGTGCCATAATCCAAAGGCCTTCTCGAGATCCAAACTTTGACTATATTAAGACAAGTTTTAAAAGTTGAAAATTATTCCAAGTTTTTTTCTTTTTCTTTTCTTTATTTTCTTTTCTACACTTATAGACATAAGTGTTTGCTAGGGACTAGCAAAGGTAAGTACAGGGGGTGATGAATCCCCAATTCATCGCCTTTATTCTTTGATTTTTGACTTAAAACCCTAGCTAAATGCATGTATATAGCATTAATTTGTCAAAATAAATACCCTATAAGTTGTACAAAATACCGAAGAAAATAATGTATAAATATTACATTTATTACCAAAATAAAAGAATAAATAACAGAAAAGAAAAATAAACGAGACACCATAGGTGTTGAGTGACCCTAGTCCCTGAAGCCTCAGTCATCATGATGACTTAGTCGACAATGAATAAAGTCGGGGGAGATAGGGCGGCGAATTGCATAGAAAATACAGTCGGAAAACCCTACAAAAATAGGCCAATAATTACCTTTTGGGACCTATTTTATTCTTTATTATTCATTCATCAAATCAAAAAACTTTGTACATGAAAGTTGTAGATAAAATTACAAATAAAAATACAAAATTGATTTCATAGAAAAATAACATACAATATACTCTTTATACTCTAAATAAAAAGTCAAACCCCGAACTTCCCAACCCATATCTCCTCAATAAAAAATCAAAATGTATCAAAATCATCTTTAATTGCATATAACTTTTAATAAGTTATTTAATAAATTGGTTTCACTTAATTTGGAGTCAAGAGGTCAAAGTTCGATTTTGGACCCCTATTGTATAGCTTACCTGAATAAAATATTCATTTTATTTATTCTTCATTATGTTTAAAATTTTATATTTTTACAATTTTGTAAATATTATTTATAATATATGCACATATTTAGAATAGAATATAACCATAAAGAAAACACAAAAATAAAATAATTATACAGAATACATAGATGAAATACATATACTTATACATATATATTATATACCTATATTTATTTAAGTATGCAAATAACATTAGAAAAATAAGAAAAAAATGTAATTATGTATATTTAAATAAGTTATAAATATATAAAATATGTGTGTAAAATAATTAAATATAAAATATAAAATAAAAATAAAATACATAAAATATATATGAATATACCTATATCTGTACTTGTAAAAAGTAACATAATAAAATACCTCGAAAAAAAATAAAAATAGGCAATAAATAGTACATGAAATTAGGAATATTTTTATGTTTTTTTAAAAAAATAATTAAATTGTATATTATTTTATATTCATTTTCCAAGGCATTGTTGCCTTGGAATTTCCATGGACCAACTAGGTGCTAGTGTTTGTTGACATATGATCAATTGTACCCTACCTCCTATGACTTATGTCAGAACTTCATGAGACTCCAACTTTACCCAATTTCATACGCCTCTACCTTCACCCTCTAACCTCGAGCCATCCACCTCTGTACAACCCACTCATCCATGATCTTCGCCCATGCATGAATCCTCAACAACCCTCACCCAAGCTCATGCCATCGCTCCTCAAAAACCAACAAAAAACCACCTATAAATACGACCCCAGATATTCTTTTGAGTTTTTGATCTATCTTTGACCAGTCTTAGCTCCTCAGATCTTCTCATCCACTTCCAGCTTGGTGGCAGGAAGCAACAAGTTTTGATATGCAGAGAGGAGGACAACCGGAGAAGCGGATCCCCCACCTCCTGCGAGCCATTGTCGAGGTTCAGCTCTCGGCCCCTCAGGCCGATTGAGCCCTTTATCTTCTTGTCATTAGGTAATTAGATAGTTTAGATTTCAATTCTAATGTTAGTTCATCATTTAATCAATTAGGGTTAGGGTAATCAAGGATCTTTCATCGGTTTGGATCTTGTGCTCCATGATCTAATCCACCGTGTTCCGATTGTGACGATCCCCACTGACCACCGCATTTAAATCCTCGACACATTCTCCATCTTGTCCACCCTTTGCCCCCTTTAATTTATCCTGAATCGAAGAGATTAGAGGTGTTCTTCTTCTGCATCACCGGAGCTTCATCGCCTTCATCGTTCATGCAGCTCTACCTGCCATTTTTGGGCTGGGAGCATCTCTGTCGCGCCGTGTAATCTCTTCGTGCAGGATACAAGCTCCGTTGAGCGACTGGGAGCAGACGGGACCACCTGTAACACCTCCAGGTTTCTCTTGAAGAAGATAACCTCCAGTTCCACCATTGATGCACCTCTAGCTCAGTGGATCCTACCTATATGTGCGGAGAAGCTCCAGGAACAAGAATAACCCCTTGGTGAGTCGGATCGTGGACGGAGGAGCAGGGAATCAAAGATTCAAAGTGAACAGAGACATGTTCTTCCCCCAATTCATCCAACGATATCATGAGCCATCCGATCGTTTCCATGCTCCAAGTCTAATCTGGAACATCCATTCTAGTGGAACCGGTGCAAGTTTCGAGCTGCAGGATCCGCTACGTGTATGTGCGAACGTCGCCCGATTAGTAGGCGTTAAGGGGTAATTTTCATATGCACCCTCTGCCTTTTTGTGTTTGCTAAGTAACCATGTAAATATTTTATCCCTTTTAAATTGTAATGGACAAATTAGATGTACCCCCTCATCTGTTTTTAACATTACCAATTACTCCCTGGTAGTCACGTGCACTATCACATGTTATGTTTTAAAATTGCATGTAAACCCCTATGGATTATTTTAATTGTTGTTTAATATATAAACTACTGATATTCGTTATAAACTTTTGGTTATTTGCATGAAGCCCCTTGTCTTTAATTTTAATTGCAAATGTGCCCATGTTAGTTCATTAATCTTTGTGTATGTCTTTCATTTATTAAAAATAGCATCCATGCTCAAAAAGTTCTCAAAAAATAGGTTTAAGTTCATGCTTACTTGCAGTTTCATGGTATATTTTTTAAACAACATTTTAGGATTTTTTCCTATTTTATAAAAATTAAAAAGAGATCAGATATTCCATTTTTGTAGTATAAAATACTAAAAAATATAAAAATGATTTTAAAAACTCCCAAAAATATATTTTATTTATTATTACAGTTTTTAACTTCAAACCAAAAATCCCTAAAAATAGAAAAAGAAAATGATAAAAAAAATTAAAAAGGTTAAAAATCCTTTATAATAATCTGAATAACTCTCAAAAATTCTAAAAATACCTTTTTAGTCTCTAAATTTCCTTTTTATTATCTATAATCAATTAAAAATAATTTTGGAAAATTTTGACTTTATTTCCTATTTTTAAATTCCAAAACAATTCAAACTATTTATTTAATCCATGTTTTGGGATTTTTATTTAAAAAATTTACAAGAATTAACAAAATTAGCTAAAAATTACAAAAATAGTAAAAATTATTAAAAATAAAAAATATTTTGTTTTCTAAATTTTGACTATTTTTAGTAGTATTTATAATTATATTAACTTGTATTTTATATATAGCCTTATATATGGGTTAAATGGGGATGCCCCTAGGGGAGCTAACTTGGCTACCCCCGTGCCATTTCTCCCATTTTTTTTATTTTTGAAAATTTCTTCTATGAATATTCATCACTATATCCTATAGTATGCTATTCAAATTTCGTGTGAAATAGAGACTCCTACGGCCTCCATCCATATAGTCATTTTTTAACGGTGACAAAATTGCTAAAAACGACCCTTCTTGATGGAGGTCGTAGGAATCTCTATTTCATGCAAAATTTGAATGACATGATATAGGTATATATTGATGAAAATCCGCAGAATAAATTTTCAAATAAAAATAAAAAATAGGCGAAATGGCGTGGGGGGAGCCAAGTTAGCTCTCCCCATGGGGGCATCCCCATTTTACCCTTTATATGTTCTTATATTATATATTTAAAAAGAAAAATAAAATAAAAATCAGAATATATATAAAAAGAATAATTAAAAATATAAATAATAAATATATATATATATATATTATTAAAAACCCACATTCTTTGATCAATATTGTACATACTAATATACATACAAATACCTTTTATTTATTAATTATTTATTTATAAATAATATTGAGTGCTACATCGGGTGTTCCATGTGTTCGACACCTTACTTTGCTTGTCACTATAGACATTTATTTGTAGGGTTATAATAAATTTTGATTCACACATGTTTATTCTTGCCTGACTATATTGTGTGGGTTGATTGTTGACCTTAGCCTTGGTCTTCGTGGGTTGTCATCACAGTGACTTAGTGGCCTCGCCTTGTGTGGACCACAAGACATTACCTATGAGGGTTTTGGTTGTTTCAATACTTCAGACCGAGTCGGATGTTCAACACAAGGTGGGAACACTATCGTCGACAAGGCCTTACTTACCTACGTACGATAGAAGCACCATTACTTCGCCGTCCCAAGTGATTATTAAGGCAGCCATAGATTGGGTTTTGGGCTCTAATCCTTAGGGGGTCACGCCTCACTCTGTATGGAAGTTATCTAAAATCAACGAGGGCTTTATGAACCCAAGACAACGAAGTTCGTTACGGATTTTAGAATTGGGTAAATTTTTCTTTAGTAGTCCATTTTTAATTTTTTGGGGTTTTCACTTGTTTTGAGTATTTTTATGCAAAGGTTTAATGATTTCTCAATTTCCTTTATTTTTTCCTAAATGATCAAAAATAGGGGAGAGAATGGAAAAGCAAAGCAAGCTAACACGATGCTGGAAAACTCATCATCGTGATATATGATATATGCTCAGTAAGAAAACTCGCCTTGTTTCCCAATGCTCTCCATACGGAATGCTAGACAGAATTGAAATTACATTAAATGCATGCAACGATGTGAAATCATCCTAGAACATGAACTGGTATTACATAAAGCATCAGATTTATTTGCATTTATGTCCAAGCGAGGTAACTATAGGAACATGAGATATATTAAGCTTTGGACCTAGGTTACTAGATCAAGCAATCCTAATATATATGGGCTCATTCACACAGAATAAAGGAAAAGAAAGGAAAAAACACAAATCAAGAGAAGCAAAACAAAACAAAAAATAAGGAAAAGAAAAAAAGTGAAGAAAACCATCAAAACTATCAAAACTCGGTGAGGTACCCCAACTGCACTAGCACTTAGAGAAACATACCTCGAATAGTCTAAGTGTCCAAGTGTACTTGTATCATTACAAGTTCAAATAAATATCCCTCTCTCACACAATAAAAATAAAATAACTACTAAAGACAAGTTCGCTCTTCAACACTATGCTCCGTCTCCTCTAGTGGTCTCTTTTACAGGTCAATGCAGATGACCTACTCTGCCTCACGTGGGTGCAAAGACGATCCGAAGATGGCCTCTCTTGATCAACGGTCCCTCGTAGCAAAGTAAATAAGAGACAATGTCAAAAACAGATATGAAACAAATATAAGCAAAATATAGAAAGCTATGTAAATAAATAAGCAAGCAGAGAAAAACCTATGTCCCTAAGGCAGCTAATCTACCTGATCGTTGCTCCCTAGAAACGGTGCCAATTGATGAGAAGAGATAATTATTCAAAGGACCCTAGCGTCCGATCTCGGAGAGCCTGCAGTGTTCATCAAGTTAGAATCAACAATCGCTATATCGGCGCCGCTCTCGGCTCTCGGGTCGTGAACAATCAACTCAGTCAACAGTGATCAAAACCCACATATATGTATATGTAAAATAGATCATGCAGGTGTGAGTGATGAGACTTATTAAACTCTACATGAAATGTGTAAGGTAGACTGACGTCCACGGGAGCAAACATGGATAGATTACAAAATGAAACCCAACTCAAGGAGTCAAGCACAAAATCGATGGTTTCACAACCTATTTGGTTTTTATGTATTTTTGTGGGTTTTTATTTTTTTACTTGATTTTTATTTTTATATTTTTATGGATTTTAATTTTACAAATGCTTTTTAATTTTCATGGCTATCTAAGCAATGGCAGTGGCCTTTTTACAAATAAAATAATGTTCAAGGCTATCTAAGCAATGTTTCCAATTAGTATCAATTCCAATAAAACTCGTAGGAACTAAGTTGCAATTTTCATAAGTATTTTCAATATTTTCAAACAACTCCAACAAATCAACAGGACTAATAGTGTAAATTGCCCACAAAAACCCGCATATGGGACCATACGTAACGTGATGTGGCTTGGACTCAATAGCAAATAGCTACTACCTCAGGGTTCAAGTTGCAAATTATCCAAAAGTTTTTGAACGGTTATATATATTTACAGGATCGAATAGTAATTAGCAAAAATGGGAGGGGAAATAGTGTAAAATACCCACTCCTTGTGTGCTAGGGAATGGATAGGATTGTTTCACTTAGACATGTGTCATTTGCTCGATGATCGATAACCCTTCGTAGATGAGGGAGCAAGATTAATTCCGAGTTTTGATCTGATGGTGGAGATGGCAAATCATCGGATGATGGTTGTGCGATATGGGCGACATTTCTTCATCGAACGGTAAATAAGGCTCCTGGAAGAACAGACAAAGAACACCTACTCGACGAGCTTTGATCCGATCTCCTGAGCAGCTCCGACCTTCTCCCATTGTGCTAATGAGCTAGGAACCTTCCTGGGATGAAGTCATGTGTGATGGCGGTTGGAAGATGGTTCAGGTCCCAAGGAATGGGTCTTGGACATCAACGAAAGATCCGGGACCTGGATCTCCTTCTCTGGTACTTGAGACCCCTCAGATGGGGTCTGTTAGAGCTAGGACCAACACAGTTAGCACAAGGATCTGGAAATGGATCTTCTAGGCCTAAAAAGAAGCAGGGGATGCAATGGATGAAGCGTGCGGATGGTCTCCGACGAAGGCGGTAGAGGGAGACCCATCGAACCTGATCTTTGCAAGATCGGGGTGAAGGAAGTGATCTGGGAATTGGAGAAGTGAAGGGGAAGTTGGTGATGGCAGAATGGACAAAGGAGTGGCATTGGTTGATCAGGGATAAGTGTTGGAGCTCCAAGCTCCGACGAGGTGTTTTTTGAAAAGATTCAAGCAAAATCAAATGAGCAGGAAGTAAAACTAATCTACTGCTAACATAAGGAATGAAAAGAAATAAAGAAAAGAGCAGCTCACAAGAGAGAAGACATGGGAGCATAGATTCACCGAGAAAGCTCTGACGAAGGATGGATACGTCTCCTCATCCTTTGTCCATGCCCAAGAACGGGTGCTCAGGCTTCCTGTCACCAAGGCGAGGCTTCCGGATGGCTCAAAGGGGTTAGAGAGGCAGTGGATGATCAACGAGCAAATGAGGAGCTTGGAGGTTTATTTATAGCCGGCATAAAAATGGAAAAAGGCATTAGGGTTTTGGCATGCTCGCTCGACTAAAATTACAATAAGATGATCCGTGAGCAAGAGAATAATCTAATCTGCATTTTTCAAAAAGAAATCAGGCCCTAATAATCAAAGATTCTCATGTGAAAAATTGGCAAAAATGTCTTCCCTACCAGATCTGACACACAACGTAGGGGGAGGGGTGTTGACCTGGGGTCACACTCCAAGGGCTGCAATTGGGCCATGTCAGTGCTATGTCAGCACAAGACGACAAAACATAACTAAAGTAAAAGAAAATTCATATTAAAATAGAAAAATATTTTATTTAAATAAACTTAAAACATAAAAATGTTACATATTTAGTAAACTATTTTTTGTTGTTTTTATTTATTTTTATCACTTTATTTGTGAGGTTTTAATTTTTACCTGTAAATTATAAGTATAAATATATATATATCCTTTATTTTTTATTTTGTGTTTTATATTTTATTATTTTATATACATAATTTTTGTATTTACATTATATTTATTTACATATGTACATATTTTTTATTTTTCTAAAGTTATTTATGTACTTAAATAAATATATATACATATAATATAGGCACTTTATAGGTATATTTACCTATGTAGCAAAGGGAATTATTTATCTAAATGTAATTTTAATGATTTTATTTTATTTTTATTAAGTACAAGTATTTTAAGTAATATTTACAAATTTATAAAATACAAGAATGTGAAAATATATAGGAAGAATATACTGAATATTATATACATGTATAGTATATAATGAGGGCCTAAAAGCCAAGTTCTGCATCTTAACTCCAAACTAAATGAAACCACATTCATTAAATAGCTTATTTAATTTTGAAAAATAAAGGTAAGTTTGGTGAATTTTGAGTATATATGGAGAAGATACAGATCTGAGAAGTTTTCTTTATGGCTTTTTAGTTTGTGTGTCCTGGGAACACTGCACATTATTTTTTAGTGAAATAAATTTTGTATTTTTTTATATTTTATGTATAATGTTCATGTTCAAAGCTTATTGATTTGAGGTATAAAAATATGAAAAAAATAGGTCCCAAAATATGTGTATATATAGACAAAATAATTAGGATTTTTGTTCTGATTTTTGTGTGGTTTTTCTGTCCTATCTCCCCCTACTTTATTTCTTGTCGACCAAATCACTGCATGATTTAGTCTCGAGGGTCAGTCAATATCTATGATACCTCCTTTATTTTTCTTTTCTTTTATTTATTCCTTCATTTTAAGATTTAAATACATGTATTTATATACTCTATATAGATGAATATACATAGGTTAATTCATTAGTGTTAGTGATATTTACATGCATTTATCTAGGGATTCAAGCTTAAAATGAATAAATAAGTATGCATGAATGCCAATTCATCACTATGAGTCTATCTTGTACAGTGTCAGTGACATGTAGCTCCTCTCGACTAAAGCGGTAAAAGACAGTCTTCTCCAACATGGTAACCCCAATTCCCCAATCCAGCAACTCTTTTATCTAGAAGCGGGGTATTCCCTTCTAAGCTCAAGTGCAACTGGCTCAAGAGAAGGATGTATAGAAGAGAATATACCTATCCTAGGACGCTTAACCGGTGTAGCCCAGTCATCCAACTACAGGTTCACATGAATACTATGACATGAAGCACAAGCGTGCTTATTGAATACATATATACATGCTCTGATAGGAATTGATTTTTCTTTGATTTTTGCCCATCTATTTTTTTAGATTTTATAATTTTTGCATTTTTTAAATACTATCTACAACAACATTTAC
The DNA here is from genome assembly GCA_037367405.1 of Ottelia alismoides. Taxonomy (NCBI): domain Eukaryota; kingdom Viridiplantae; phylum Streptophyta; class Magnoliopsida; order Alismatales; family Hydrocharitaceae; genus Ottelia; species Ottelia alismoides. The sequence continues at coordinate 386,021 of JAZKJV010000498.1, forward strand.
ATATGGAGTTTTCCCTCTTGAGCTAGTAGACTATACCTCTTTTTAAGTATTATTGCTACCCACAACATTTTATATTTACATTATATTTATTTACATATGTACATATTTTTTATTTTTCTAAAGTTATTTATGTACTTAAATAAATATATATACATATAATATTGGCACTTTATAGGTATATTTACCTATGTAGCAAAGGGCATTATTTATCTAAATGTAATTTTAATGATTTTATTTTATTTTTATTAAGTACAAGTATTTTAAGTAATATTTACAAATTTATAAAATACAAGAATGTGAAAATATATAGGAAGAATATACTGAATATTATATACATGTATAGTATATAATGAGGGCCTAAAAGCCAAGTTCTGCATCTTAACTCCAAACTAAATGAAACCACCTTCATTAAATAGCTTATTTAATTTTGAAAAATAAAGGTAAGTTTGGTGAATTTTGAGTATATATGGAGAAGATATAGATCTGAGAAGTTTTCTTTATGTCTTTTTAGTTTGTGTATCTAAGGGACACTGCGCATTATTTTTTAGTGAAATAAATTTTGTATTTTTTTATATTTTATGTATAATGTTCATGTTCAAAGCTTATTGATTTGAGGTATAAAAATATGAAAAAAATTGGTCCCAAATGTGTGTATATATAGACAAAATAATTAGGATTTTTGTTCTGATTTTTGTGTGGTTTTTCTGTCATATCTCCCCCTACTTTATTCCTTGTCGACCAAATCACTGCACGATTTAGTCTCGAGGGTCAGTCAATATCTATGATACATCCTTTATTTTTCTTTGCTTTTATTTATTCCATCATTTTAAGTTTTAAATACATGTATTTATATACTCTATATAGATGAATATACATAGGTTAATTCATTAGTGTTAGTGATATTTACATGCATTTATCTAGGGATTCAAGCTTAAAATGAATAAATAAATATGCATGAATGCCAATTCATCACTATGAGTCTATCTTGTACAGTGTCAGTGACATGTAGCTCCTCTCGACTAAAGCGGTAAAAGACAGTCTTCTCCAACATGGTAACCCCAATTCCCCAATCCAGCAACTCTTTCATCTAGAAGCGGGGTATTCCCTTCTAAGTTCAAGTGCAACTGGCTCAAGAGAAGGATGTATAGAAGAGAATATACCTATCCTAGGACGCTTAACCAGTGTAGCCCAATCATCCAACTGCAGGTTCACATGAATACTATGACATGAAGCACAAGCTTGCTTATTGAATACATATATACATGCTCTGATAGGAATTGATTTTTCTTTGATTTTTGCCCATCTATTTTTTTAGATTTTATAATTTTTGCATTTTTTAAATACTATCTACAACAACATTTACATATGGTGTTTTTCCTCTTGAGCTAGTAGACTATCCCTCTTTTGAAGTATTATTGCTACCCACAACATTTTGTCCTTGGACCTCATTGTTATTGGATCAGGATGGGGCACAATGACTACAGATTATGACTTCTTATGTTTCCATTCGCTTGTGTCTCACGGCAAATCCAACCCTCTACCATATCAACTGAGTTGAGCAAAGTGTAAGGTGCATGTGTGCAAGTTAGGTCACTAACGACAAGAGTCATACATGTGTTTTAAAATATTCTACTGAGGCAGTCAAGATGTCATATGAACCTAGTCTTGTAGTCTCAAAGAATTAAGTCTAGCAGACTTGAAGCACCTCAATTCCAGTTCCTCTAAGGTTTCTATGATTAAGTGGATCAAGGCCCAACAAAGTTCTATTCTTCTAATTTTATTTAAACTAATTCAATTGTAATTATCAATCTAAAAAATGTGAATGCTATGTACAATGCAAAGGAAATCTTTTGTGAATCCATTTATAAGCTAGTTTTTATTTATAAGTATTTGTAAAATTTATTTAATGATATTATCTACAAGGTTCCCAAAACATTTGAAATCATTTTACAAACCTTTGTGAAAATTTATTTTTTCAAATATTTTGATATAGTTTCATAAACATTTACATAATTTTAAAATCATTTGGCAAAGATTTTTCAAATAGGATATATAAATTTTTAAATATTTCTATAACCATTTTCCAAACCAATTGCAAATAGATTTTCAAACCATTTTATTCATGAAAAGAAATTTTTACAAACAAAATATTTTTACAAAGGTTGGAAAACATTTTACAAAAAAATTCCAAAATATTTTCAAAAGATTTTCAAATATTTTTCAATCATTTTTCAAATCATTTTGTAAAACATTTTTAACTTTATTTATTAATCAGTATATACAAAGAATTTTGAAGAATTTTTTATACACATTTATACCAGTTTATTCTTTACAATTAATTAATCGTATATTCATATAGTATTTTAGTCATATTATTGAAAAAATACGAAAGTACGAATTATGGCCAAACGATATACAACGTATATAAGAACCCCCTATACTTGCTTGAGTTATATCCTCATAGATCAAAGAAAAAAAAGAAGACAAAACTCGTACTGATTATAGAAAAACCTACACTACCATAACTAAAGAATAAGGAATGAGAAGTCGATTGACCCCCTATATTTATGATCAATTAATCCTAAGTATAGAGGATTGTATACAACATGCAATGAGGGTCGAGTGTGGGAATGAATAGATCATCAACTCGATATGTCTCCCCATATACTTGGGGTAAGAGATCCCTAAGTATAGGCAAGAATATCAACAAGAGAGGAGACGTGCGAGGGGACCAATAAACCGATAAAAAGAAATAATACGTTGCAGGAACGAACACATCACTCACCCTATACTTATGGTACAAGATCCCTAAGTATAAACAACAACAGGAGTGACGAAATACAACGAAGAAAGAACACTCGACTAGTCCACTGATGAATCTATGATTCATCACTCTAAAAGTGATTAATTAAGTTCAATTACCCAAAATGTATCTGTATTTTATCAATTATATTACATAATTAGCATTCAGACATATGAAATAATAATTGCATTTTGTCATAAATAATTGCATAAAATAAGAAGTCAAAAATCCCAGGCCAATTAACCTATAAAATAAGCTAACTTCACTGATTTTTAAATAATTCATGCTAACTCCAAATCATCCGAAACTAACTCCATTTTCTACATATCACTAACAAGAATAAAGAAAAAATACAGAAAATCACTAACAGAAATAAGTGGTCCATAAAGCCAAACCCTTATTTTAGGACAATCAGATTAAAACACCGATATATTCCTTATACAATGTCTGATCTATACCTACTCATCGTTGAACTAATGTACATTCAATTATCTTCAAAACAAGACCAAGTTCCACTGAATCGGAGCTCATATGTGAGAGTTGGGTTTTAGGTCTCTTTTGTACATTGTGTATTTTACCCATTTTGACCTATTATTTTTAATGTACATAATTAGTTCTTTCATTTTATTTTATTTTTCATTTGTTTTCTTTAGAAAAAGTTTTATTAAAATGCACAAAAATCCAAATCTAAAATAAGACCAAAATCGAAGAAATTGACAAAGTCTGAGTGTTCACTAACAATCTGTACAAAAGTTATCTTTTTCATACTTTATTTTATTTCTCAGTTTTCTTAATAAATAAAAATAAAAAAAGATTAATGTATAAATAATTGTCTTTGATTTTATCACATTTTTTCGAATTTTTATCTTATTTAAAAATTACAAAAAAATTACAAAACCCCAAAATCACAATGTGCAAATTATTAACTTTGGCTTTGGTCTCTTTAAAAGTTGTTGACCTTATTGAGAAGAACAACTTTCATAAAGAAAATTTTTCGATCAGAGGTCCTTTGTTATTTCTTCCGTATTTATCTTTGAATTTTAATCTTCAAATTTTCTGGGGATGACACGCGACAGCTTCTGGAGCCACCATGCATCCTCCATTTTCGGGCTTTATTTATTTTGTTTTAAAAAAATTAAAATAATAATAATACAATAAAAAAACATGTGGCATGATCCGGGTCGTCCGATCTCGGTCGATCGGACGGTCCCAGACCCATCTTCCTCCCCACGCTCAATCTCTCCCCCTTTCCTCTTCTAGTTGTATCGCCTTCACTATTTTCGTCGTCGCCGCCACCTACAATCACCAAACCGCCTCCACGCACCTTTCATCCTCGGCCGGTGTCACCCTCGTGATCATTCCCTGATCTCCAAATGAGATCTCATCAGATCCACGTACCCCATCTTTGATTTCCTTCTCAATTCGCCCCCTCGTCAGATCGTCGTCTCGATCTCCTGCCCTCCATTGCCACTCGCTCCTCCCCTTTTAAAACCCAGCGCAGCCCCCGATCAAGACCATCCATCGACTGCATATTGAAGTGGCCTAGTGGTGACAACCCGGTCCTCTCCTCCTTGACGAGATCCAAGGCGATCGCCTTATTGCATCAACCTTGCTGCTCTGCTTCGGCTCCTCTCCTCTATCGTAGAGCTTCGACATCGCATATCACCTTCGAGCCTCCGCCAACCATCGACTCTCATGCATCGACCACCATTTGCAGGCCTTCACGAGGAGCTTCGCCTCCACACCTCCCCTCAGTCGTCCACTCCGCGCAGCACCAACTGTCTGCAGTGCCAAGGGCTTCTTCCAAGAGCTATCCTTCATCGGCTACTGCAGTGCCTCAACATCTTCAACTTCGACACCGACCTCCTCTGTCCACACTCCTCCCCCAAGCAGGACTCTACCTCCTCATCCAGGCACCGTACCCGAGGGGGAAGGATGTGAATAACAACCCACAGACCATGCCTCCTCCGTCGCTCTGCTACGCCAGCCGTCACGCATCGTCAGGGGTTGACCCATCACCCTCCCCTCATGTACCACACATACGTGGGGGAGGAATCTTTGTAGAAGACCCTTGGAGATTCGCTCCTTCTCCAGAACCCCCTCGTCGACCTAGAGGTCACATCTGGGCACGTGATCGTCCGGAAGTTATGCAAGCAGCACCCAAAGGGACTGGTGATTCAACCGTAGTCCAATGCTTTGCATTTTTATTTCATTATTTTAATTTGAAAAAAGAACCCTGAATTCTATCTATTAGTTGATCAACATTTTCGTATCTTTTTATTTATTATAATTTTCTAGTCTTTAAAAATGGCCAACATTTGCAGTTGCATTCATAAATTGCATAAAAAATTCCAAAAATATTCCGCCTCAAAAACCGCACGTGAACTTTGAAAGACATTAATCTAGGTTGCCCCTTTGCCTCCTTGAGTTAGACCCTAGGGCTTGCCCAAGCTAAACAAACATAAAATAGCTCAATTAGAAATTAATTAAAAAATAATTAAGTGGCTATTTCTTGATTAATTCCGATTACTCTCCTACAATGAAATAAATCCATTTATTCATGCGTTAATTCCAATAAATTAATAGAGGGTCCATCAAACTCGTCATCCACCTCCCCTTTACTTAGGATAAAGTGCATCCTAAGCAAGGAAAATACATGGATCGAGGTGGATGATGGAAACATAAGATGGAACGAAGGAAATGAAAGCAAATATACAAGTTGGTAGCTATGCAATGATCAAGAAGGTAGAAATCGTACTTTCTTGCACGACCATTGAGCAATGGATCTAATAGGGTTCAAGTTGATATCGGGATCATCAGCTGACACTGTCCGATCAGGATCGACATGGTGAAGATCCTCATCGGTCTCAGAATGAATAGGCACATATGTATCAGTGGAAGTCATATGGTCAGGTCTGTCCTGGGAATCTCCTAAGTCTACCATCTGCAACAAAGTGACTATGGTGTAAATACTGTGGATCTCATCAACACATCGCCACTCACAGAAAAAGGGAACTACAAGGTATGTGCTTTCCGAGTCTTCATTCATGAAGAAGAATTCTCGAGTCTCAGTGTCATCCATGATAAAGCAAACATCTCTGATTTCCTCAACTAAGTCAAAGTCCTCGGGTGACTGACGCATGTACACTCCCATCAGATGTGGGCCTCTGGCTGACAGTGGGTGCGGTGATCATGTCAATCAAAATTCTCTCGTTGTGGGAATGAAAGCGTATCTTTCCAAATCCATAATCAATGCGGCCTTCGTAGTGGTGAGGAAACGTCGACTCAGGAATATTGGAGCATGCTCCACAAAGGTGGAGGTCTCCATGGGAAATACAACAAAATATATAGTGTAGCTCATGCCTTGGATCTATATGACGACATTTTCAAGAATACCCTGAGCCTCTTTATTTATCCATCAACAAATTGACAAATCATCATGATTTTCTTGAGAGGCCCCAGATAGAGTGGTTGGACAAGAGAGAAGGGTATTATATTAATCGATGCACCACCGTCAAGGAGAGTGTGATCACAATGGTGGTCAGAAATGGCACATCTCACAAAGGGTGTACTAGTGTCCTCTTTCCTATTGGGCAGATGTGTGATGGCATGGGCAGTGGCCATGGTAAGAAGTTGTCGCTCGACTCTGCGTCATCTCTTTTTGGGTGTGGGAGTAGGCATAAGGTTCATGGATTTTCAAAGTGGGGCATCAAAAATATCCTGAATAGCTGCCACCACTTCTGTGTTGGTTAATATTTTTTAAAATTATCTATATCTTCCATACTAGGGAAGAGATCGGAATCATCATCTGCACAAGGATGACTCAGAGAAGTCTATACACAATCATCCTCAGGGGTGAAGGAGGTGAGAACTGTGGTGAATGCATGTTCGGGAAAAGGATGTGGCATGGGTGTCTTCTCCTCACAAATTGACCCAGCTCGGTATCTCCTCACAAAGGATGCGGGCAAAGGATGTGGTATGGGTGCCTTGTCCTCACCGCAGGCCCTCCAAGACTGGGCGTTAGGATCCCCTGGGCTCTCGATTAAACAAACAACACCATTTAATAGAGAGATCGGAGTAGAGGATCTTAATGCCTGGTCTTGGAGGGCATGCGATGCCCGATAAGTCAGGTCCGACAATCACTCTGTCGGTCACTCTCGCAGTACTTAGATCATATCCCAATAAATCAAATCAACAATCAACCCACAATAATGATAAATTAATGAAATTGTGCGAGGTAAAATGTATTATACCCTACAAATAAATGTGTGTAGCAAGCAAGATTAGGGGTCAAACCACTAAGGGCAACAAGGATATGCAAATAATTATTATCTATAAAAACAAACAACTATTTTTTGTGCCATTTGGGTTTTTATATTTTTGTGGGTTTTTAATAATATTTAATTTTTACGAATTTTTAATTTTATATTTTTATGTTTTAATTTTTATATTATTTTTATATTTTCTGATTTTTAATTTCTTTTTCTATACAATATGTAATAAGTATATTTTATAATATGTATCAAAGAAATAGTGTATATGATATAAATATATAATAAATATATAAAATCTGGAAAATACAATTAAGCACAGTATATTTTCTTTTCATAAAAGGCTTTAAATATATTATAAATATTTATATTAATAATAATCATATTAATAAGTATATAAATAATAATATGCATAAATAATATATATAGGCTTTATACTTATAAATCTATAAATGCTTGAAAAGTATAAAATATTTTTATCTTTTTATATTTTCCCTATTTTTGCGAATTTTTGTGTAAGTTTGCCAATTTTTAGGTATTTTTAAAGTCCAAAATACTCCAAAATAGGGAGGAATTAAATAGGTTGACTTGTTTTGAGTTTTAAAAATATATAATAATTTCAAAATTACTCAAAATTATTTTGAATATGTAGTATATTATATAAAATAAATATACATAAGATAATTATTTTTATTTTAGAAATATTTTTTTATTTTTTAGGGTGAGGATGTTTTTTTCACTTTTTAAGGTTTTTTTTGTATTTTTTGTGATTTTTGGTCTAGAGTTATATCATATAATAATACATGATATATTTTTTTTAGAATTTTAAATATTTTTTTGTATTCTTATATATAAGCACGGACTAAATAGATTTTTATTAAATAGAAAATGACAAGTAAATTCTAAAATAAAATAAGGGCATGAACATGCACAACATCAGATATTTAATTTAATTTTTCCATAATTGTTTGAGCATAAGAGGTATTTAATCCAACATAAAAGCACAATTTAATTTACAAGGTCTGACAGGGATATATTTGCAATAAAAATAAAGTATAGGGGTGCATGCAAATAAACCACAAATTTTAAACTTAATTTACAAAAAGTTATACTAAAATGAAATACCCAAACCCGAGAGGGTTCGAGTGCAAATTGGTAAACTCATGTGGGGGACCACATGAGCTGACCTGGCACTAGACCTTGATGTAATATACAACAAGTGTGTGGGCCTAGATGCAGTTTTTTTCATAAAATTTATAATGTATTTAGATATTTATAGAACTGTATTTTAATTACAAAATAAACTAAGGGGATACTAAGTTAATTACCCCTTAATATGTGCACGATCGGATGACGGGGAAGCTTTCACGTGACGAGATGAGCGGCTTGGGGAGGTGATGGTTCGCCTAATGATTGAATGGCCCAAATTAGATCTGGGTCGTCATCCTGATCTAATGTCTCTTAGGTGTCCTAGAAGAACATCCGAAGAACTAGGCTCCATCAAGCTTCAATTGTGGTTCTTTTCCTCATTTGGCCTCCTTCTTCATGGCTGCGAAGCTCCTCAGCATCTTGGAGGCCTTGCACGTCAACATGTGTCTTTAGATGTGTCCAGGGCCCATCAGAGGGGCCCTAGAGCTCAGGTCACTTGGAGCATTTGTTTAAGTGTCGAGATCTTGCTCTGGGTGGCTTTCTTGATCGTGGACCTGCACAAAATGGTTAAGGAGGCTGAGGGCTATCTCCTCCGCCCTCTACTAAAGCTGAAGATGCATGGAGGAAGTGAGTTGGGAGAGTTCCAGCAACAGCGGTGGATGAAGCTCCTAATCCTATTTGATCCTTGTGGGATTAAGGGGGAAACATGTGGATCCGATGGAGAAACACATGGGGAAGAAAATGAGGGTGAATGGAGGTCGAAAAAGTGGACGGTCGCGATGGATTTGGTGTCGGAGCTAAAGGCTCCAATGATTTTGATTTTTAGCTAAGGGAGTGATTAATTAACGGAACTAAAACTACTCCTAGGTTACTAGAACTAAAAGAAATAAAAAGACGCTAACCTAGAAGCTCAACAAGACCTGGAGCTCGGAGTAGGAGAAGCTCGATAGAGACGAATGCCATTGAACTTGGATCGCAACGCCCTAGCCTTTATCCATGTCGTGGAGGATTGGAGCTCGAGCTGTCACCAAGGAGCATCAACAGGAATGTTCCTCTTGGGGATACAAGCTAAGATCGGGGATCAAAATCAAAAAGGAAGATGGAGGGGGGGTTTTATAGAGATGGGTTCCGTCCAAAAAGGTGGAGAGATGGTGGGAGAGAGGACAATGGTAGGTGGAGATTCTGGCATGGGCTTGGAAGAAGGACGAGCGGGCTACAGTAAGGTGGGTTGCTCGATGAAGATGGAGAAAGGGTGGAGGCATGGGAAAATGGAGAAGTTAGGGGGTAGGTGCCCGACACGGGCAGGCGGCTGGGAAAGGATAGTTGACATGCCCGGTCAACAATCCCTGGCCTTTGGTTGGTCCCCGTGAACCAACCAGGAAAAAATGAATTAATTTTTTTATTAATCATTTAAAAATAGATATTAATTTTATTAAGTTAAAGTTAAATTAAATATGTTTGTAATTTTATGTAGTATTTTTTAGACATTTTTATTTATTTTTACAAACTAATTTATTACTAACCACTATCTACATGTATGTATATAGGTAAATATACTTGTATTTTGTATCTTTTATTTTTTTTATTTTTTATTAATTTATACATATAATTTATATATTTATAATTTATTTAAATATGTATTTGGGCATTTTATGGCATTTTTCTAGGTTTATTTTCGTACTTAAATAATTATGTATTTATTCATTATAGGTGTATTGTAGGTATACTTTACTTATATTATAAAGAGCTTTATTTATTTTAACATATTTTTGATGGTTTTATTTTAATTTTATTATGTATATGTATTTTATATAATATTTACAAATATAAAAAATAAAAAAATGTGACAGATATAAAGAATAGATATAACGAATATTATATAGATGTATATTGCACAATGACGCTCAAAAGGCTATCATTTGCATCTTAACTCAAATTAAAGAAACCACCTTCATTAATAGATAAATTTATTTTATGAAGAATAAAGGTGAGTCTGGTGAATTTTTAGTTTTTTATGGGGAAGATACATATATGTAAAGTTTTCTTTGTGGCTTTTTATTTTGTGTGTTCCGAGCATACTGTGCATTATTTTTTAATGAAATAAATTTTGTATTTTCTTTGTATTTTTGTGTGCAATATTCATGTTGAAATTTTATTAATTTGAGGTGTGAAAAATAAGAAAATAAAATAGGACCCAAAAGGTCTGTGATTGTTAAATCAAATTAGGGTTTTGAATGTATTTTTTGTACAATTGACCACCCTATCTCCCCCTACTTCATTCCTTGTCGACCAACTCATCATGATGACTTGTTCTTGAGGTCTAGGGTCACTCAATACCTTTGCTATTTCATTTATTTTTATTTTATTTTCTTTATTTTTTTTATTTTGGCAATAAATACAGTATTTTATCTGTGTCTTTTATTGAGTGTTAATTTTAACAAATTAATGTTATATACATGCATTTAACTAGGGATTTAAGGCTAAAATGAAAGAATAAAGGTGATGAAATGGAGATTCATCAACTAACTCTAGTGCTTTCACCAAGATTGGTGCATACTGATCAATAATTAATAAGGTTTTATGCACATTAGCACTTAGGTTATATCAAAAGATAGTATAAGAGCCATGTTTTCATACTAGCTAAGGTGCTGACATTTAGGTTTCATGAAGACTTCATTAATTTTATCCCATCCTCAAACATCATAAATTCATGTCCAAACTCAAACCTCTCGTCCTAGTTGCTCAGGTGAAATCTCAACTCTTCACATTGTTTATGTAATTGTGAATGTGGGGTGTTGGTCATATTCATTTGAGGTAGAGATTAAACATACAATATAACATGTATATATTTCAAACTAGAGAGTTCAAGCTTTAAGTCTTAAACCCTAATGACCAAGAAGGGTTAAACTTTGAACCAAATGTCACTCTAAATCAAGTATCCTAACTACACAAGTCTTGTGTGAAAGTGGAAGTGTTAGGGATAAAACCACTTATTGGTTATGATTTTATTTTGTTTTTTTTCAAATAATTTGTAAGTATATACAGAAACACTGTGTCAAAATAATATATACCCTTTTTAAAATAATTTGTAAAATATTTGTACAAACAATGTCAAATACATATAATAATTTTCCAAACATTTAACAAAGCATTTTTACAAAATAGTTTCAACTCCTCATAACCATAGCCCATAATAATATATAAAACATGTGAAAGTATGAGAAATTATTTAAGTACATATGCAACACACACACACCTATTGCCAAACTCGTCTGGTCCTTATCCTACAAAAATAATTGTATGGTCTTTGATTCCAACTTTGATCTCTCACCTGTTGGAAAATGCATAAAGACTCTATAACCAAATGTACATAAGTGCTCTAAGGAAACATGCTTTCCATACCAGACTCTATCGGGGATATCTTCATCCAAAGTAGTGTGTGGAGATAGGTTGATCATATGATCAGTAGTGCTTAAGGCTTCACCCCAAAAGGAACTTGAGAGGTTTGCCTCAGAAAGTAGGCATCTGGCTCTCTCCATGAGAGTTATGTTCATCCTCTCAGCAACACAATTCAATTGAGAAGTCTTCGGTAGACTCTTATGATGTCTAATTCCATGAGATGGACAATACATGTCAAAGGATCCCACGTACTCCCCGCCATTGTCATTGTGAATGCTCTTCAGCTTCTTTCATGTTTGCATCTCTACAGGTGCATGAAAGTCCTTGAATACACTAAGAACATTATCATTCCTCTTTAAGGTATGGACCTGTAAATTCCTGAAAAAAATATCAATAAAGGTAATAAAATAAAGTGCACCGCCAAGAGAGCTAACCTTTAGAGGACCACATAAATCTGTGTGAATCAACTCAAGCACTTGTGCCTTCCTCGAGGGTGAGTTACTTTTGAATGTAACTCTCAGCTAGTTTCCAACCAAATAATGAGTATATCGCTTTATCTTTTCTTTCTTTACGTTTGAAAGAATATTCATCCTAATCAAGGTGTACAACCCCTTTTCAATTATATGGTTGAGACTCCAATGCCATAACTTACTTGATTTGTTAACAAGGGCTACATTCACCTCAAACTTTGGTTGCATATATAACATAGACATTATTGATGCACTTCTGCTCTTGAGCCGTAAGGGAAGTACCTTGGTATGCTTCTGTTGTCCACCGCTAAATGTGTTGCAAGAACCTTTGTGATCAAGCTTTCCCGTGGATATCAAGAACAGATGTATACCAAGAGCATCCCTCACATTTTCTAGCTACAAAGGAACTCCAATAGCATTGTATAAAATAACTTCACCCTTGCCAATAACTTTAGACAAGGAACCATTGTCCATTCTAAAAATGCCAAAATTACCAGAAATGTAAGATGTGAAAAACTCCTTATTAGAAGTTACATGAAAAGTTGAACCACTATCAACGAGCCAACATATATCATCCTTAGAAATATTCATCATATCAATATCATACACTATTAGCAAATCGTGCTCAGTAGCAGCAACAACAACATTAGGACTTGATTTTTCCTTTTCAAATTAGGACTACCAATGTCATGTATAAGGATTAGAAGGGGGAACCCACCCAACATATTTTATGTACAATTTATGAGTAAATGCATGTTGTTAGTGTTAGTTTTCGCTCAAGTTTAGGTTAGATAACATGGTAACCACGAGTTTCATCACTTACATCATCTGCCTTTCACGAGACACTTGACTTTAGAAATTTTACTTATCATTACTCTTGCTTAACGATTTCAAGTTCACTACCTTCCACTACAATATTTATAATTTTACCGTTTATAATTTTACCGTATAATACCACAGTAGCACAAATCTGGATTTGTTGGAATCATACAGATTAGACACTTTTAACAAGACTACCTATGAAGTGATTTGTCAAGTGAGAAAACTATTGAGATCAACTTAGTGATTTTGAGGAAATAGTCATTTCTTTAGTATTGATTATAACAAAAAATCAATAAAAAATCATTGACATATGATTTATTAACAGTCGTATAACAACAAATAATATCTTCGTTGCAAATTGAAAGGTAGAGAGGTCATTTTGCAATACATATTGTGTTTATTGTTATATTTTTCAAAATCTTAATTTTTTCTATCACCATAATCCCACTTTGCTGTAAATTTACCTCTAGGTAAATGAACCCCAGCAAGAATGGATGCTGCCAATCACTACCATGATGCGGTCCTTGATTCATATGATAATTCGTATAAAATGGTACGTTATTCATAAAAAGGAACTTGATATGCAAATACACAGGAGTGATTCTTTTGAACAAAGAATCAGCTTGGAACCAAGGAAACTGGGTTCATAATCTCTATCTATGCATTAAAGCCAGTGGGGTTGTTCTCGTTGATAGCACTCTTCACCCACCATTAATTTTTTTCTCCATAACTGTGATGTTCATGGAGATAGCATATAAGCTCAGATTGGTATTCTCCCAACTGCACTGACAGAGTTCTCAAGTTATATTATATCAGAATGATATACGTCCAAATCTTGCAGGTATCTATCTAGTTAACCCTTCTCTCCATGTCGTCTGCATGTTTGAGTAGAAACAGCTCCTTGATTTTAATTTGAGTTGCTGCCACAAAGAACGATCTCGGAGATATCAAATATCTGCCGTGTTTGCTCAAAACTATAAATAAAAGCTCCTTGCTTTTTATTTGATTCCACCTATTTTAAAAACTTACAATCTCTTTTTCCTATGCTTTCAACAATACGCATATATGCCTTGCACGAGCTGCTGCTTGGTTATTGTTGACATGCAGCAGCGGGGAGCTGCTCCGTCACGATCAGGATGTCTGCCAACCACAACCGTGTACCCATACATGTAGTACCCATACATGTAGGGATGAAATCGATCGAATATGGATGTGAATACAGGTAGAATTATGTCCTTATCTATTTTAAAATACGGGTATATGAATGCGGATACGAACGTTGATGGATTTGAAAATTGTGTTACCATATCCTTAAAAACGAATACTAATCATATAGAAATAACACTACAAGAAAGTGGACCTAAGGCAATGATTAATTTGAATATTCGTTGTTATATCTTCCGATGTTAAAGTTATAACAACGAATATTATTCGTTGTCAAATGATCTTTTGTACTTGTAATTAACAACGAATATCATATTCGTTGTTAAAGGTTCATATAACGACGATTTTTTCGTTGAATTATTCGTTAAAATTCATGCTAATCGTTGCCATATTTAGCAGCGATTTGAAAAAACGACAACGAATAATCGTTGTTATATGATTCGTTGCGAGGAATATAGCAACGAATACCATTATTCGTTGTGAATTTTAAGAAGTAAGCAATGAATAATATTCGTTGTTATATATTTAACTACAGAAGATATGGCAACGAATATTAAATTATTCGTTGCCTTAGGTCAATTTTCTTGTAGTGTAATAACAGAAATATTTAATATATTAATTAAAATATATATATTTAGGATAGTTTGTACATAAAATAAATATACTAGATATATTTATTTCATAAAAAATATATCAACAATGGTTAATACAATCATAAAATATCATTACACACGGTTATAAATAAATCTATTACTTACTTATGTACGAAAACGGATATATGAATACGAATGCGAATATTAACAAATGTCAAAATGATATCCATATCCACATCCATTTTAAAATGAATATGACTATGAATGTTGAAATATGTATAAAAAGAATACAATATCGGATCGGAGATAAATATATTGATATTTGTTTTTCATCCCTACATGGTGTGCCACCCAATTGTGATCTAGCGACTCCTCTGTTGTTAATCACTATGTTGTTAATTGGGTTCCGAGAATGGAGTGTGGCTTTTGTTGCTAAATATATAATTCATGGTACAACAAGATTAGTTGCAGATGGAAAGATATATATAAAAGGGTTTTTATTAGTCGTGCCCTCCTGAGATACTACAATATCAATTATGCCTCTCTTCTTTTTAGAATATCAATTGTGCTCCTTACTTCTTGCACTGCTATCACTTGTATCATTTCGTTAAGTTCATCGTTAGTAAGTTGAAATAAACCATGGTTTGGTTAACATGGGAAGAAATGTCAAAACCAACCCCCCTACCTCCTTTGCCCAACGCACCCCCTCCTTCTCTTCTTCTTCTCAAGTCAAGTAGAATAACATGGGGTCTCCACCACCTCCTTCTCTTCTTCTTCTCAAGTCAGCTTCGACCCCCCTCCCCCGACCCCTCCCTCTCCAATCCCCTCCTCATCCTCTCCTTTTTAGCTACTTCTTCCATTGCATGTTTGCCGACTATGGGATCTCATCCACTCGAAGCTAGAGGATGTGAGGGCGGGAGGAGTTGTAGGCGACAAAGGAGGGGACTTTGTGTGTGGGGGGGGAAGGGGTTATGAAGTGGGGCGAAGGAGGGGCAAAATCGACGACAAAAGAGGGGGTGGGAGGAGATGTGGATGACGACGGAGGGAGCTAGAAGAGGTGGGCGGAGGACGGGTGTGTTGTAAATAGGATCAACAAGGCATGTTTTAAAAGGTAATTACACGGATCCAAATGAAATAAAAGAAAAGGATTACAGATTAACAACATTTTAATCATGCATTCACCATCCATTATCTGATTACATAATGCAAACAGGAACCGATTAATTAAACAGAAACATAAATTAGGGTGAGATCCAGGAAAGATAAAGCAATAAACAATTTACGGCAAAAAAATAAAAGAAATATTATATTAGAAATCACTGAAGCATCCATGAAATGGACTGTCCTTAGAGAGGATATCGTCCCCACAATACCGGTGCGTAGGGTACTGGAGATCCGCTCCTAGGATACGACAATACATGGTCTTCGTCCGTGCACACCGACGAGACCATCCTCGAAAGTACCTCCGAGAACTTGCAGCCGAGAAGAACATGTCGCAGATGCGGTGGGAGCGCAGAAAGAAAAGACAGCGTGAGTGTTTTTTTTGCGACTGAAGAAAAATAACGTTGGGGGAGAGGTATAAAAATAATTTCGTGTGCCCTAGCACACGGTACCTTTCGATTTCCAAAAACACCCCTCAACAGACGTGTCTCTTCAGGTTTCAAAGACGCGGCTAAAAACGAGTCATTGCATCGAGTCGAATTCTCAATTGTAGTCGAATCCACATTAATCCATCTGATTAATTTAATTGACCTGCCAAATGAAATCCACAGCAAAAGTATCGAGATCTGAATTGACTCTACCGAGCCGGAGCCGAAGCCGGAGATGGAGATGAAGCAGAGCGTGCGCGCGTGTGTGTGGTCCTCCATTCCTCTTCTCTACTATTTCTACAAGAGCTTGGATTGTGAACTCATATATAAGTCCACCAAAAGTTTAGAAATAATAGATGTGGCACTAAACTTCCAACCAAGCTATTCCATGTTTCAAATTTGGGAATTCTCAACTTTTCCTCCAAGTCATTTGGTTTCCCAATTGAAACCAAATTGACTCTTATAATAATTTCGCAGGTTTTTCCAATTAAAACCTAAAATACTTACTTTAAATACAACAATCTCCCACAAATTCACCAATTTGAAAAAGAGATTCAAAGAAAGTTAAAAACATCTTTCGGCCGCCACACTTTACTTTTAGTAAAGGTACCTTCCGATTTGAACCTCTACATGAGTTTACTACTTTCACTTTAACAGGAACGAAGTGAACTAAATCTTGAACTTCAGACCTTGGTGTCAAAATATACGGTAGAAACAATAAAGTGTTGTTCTTGGTACAATCTTCTGGGTTGGTGCTCTTAAAGGCCATGCACCTTTATCTTGTTTCATGAGTGTGTTCATGAAAGACCATCTTCCTTTAATTGTGGCCCGCAGTAACACTCACATTGGTGGCGTTCTCCAAGGATGCACTTCTAACATCCTTCCCTCAGGCTTGAACCCATTCAAAGCCTACGCCCTTCCTAAACTTGCAGTTTGTATGGCACTCATGCTTCCAGAGATAAGATACTCATGCATAAGCATTAGAATTAAGAGTGCCAATCAGTTCTCCAAACAGTTTGTTATTACCACATTGAACCTACTTTGTGGGATCTCCACTCAGATTGGTTGGGTTGCTACTGTAGATGAACTCCCAATAGATCTCAGTCCCATCCCAAGCCTAGACTTTAGGACTAAAGATCTATCAAGTCCCTTAGTCAACGGATCTGTCGTGTTGTCTTTGGATCCAACAAAATCCACAGCCAACACTCCTCTAGACACCAAAACCCTTAATGTCTTAAGTCCGAGTTGTATGTGTCTTCTCGTTTTCTGATTGAACTTTGAACTCTTGATCTTGGCAATTTCGGTCATGTTATCACAATGTACCGAGATCGTAGTAACTGACTGACCTACCATAGGAATTTCAGACAAAAGTTCCCTTAGCCGTTCAGCCTCAATTCCAGTGGTGTCCAAAGCACACAGCTCTGCCTCAAAGGTAGATCGAGCTAGAATGGTCTGCTTCACAGACCTCCAGGAGACCGCACTGCCTCCAAGGGTAAAGACATACCCAGTAACACCATTACTCCTAGACTCCTATATTTTCCCGATCCAGCTTGCATCACTATATCTTTCTAGTACAGATGGATGTCTACCATAATGCAAACTAAGGGAAATAGTTCCCTTCAAGTACTTCGGTACTCGATCTAGAGCCTTCGAGTGATTACGGTCAGGATATCTAGTGTATCTACTCACCTTTACAATCGAGAATGAAATATCAGGACTCGTGCAATTCGTAAGATACATTAAACTTCCTATTACTTGTGAATACCTTAGCTGAGCTACAGGTTCTCCACTTTTGTTCTTAAATAGTGTTTTGGATTAATCAAAAGGAGTGCTTAGAGCTTTGCAGTCTTGATATCCGAATTTTTCAAGTACCTTCTCAACGTAGTGAGATTGAGAAATTACAATCCCATCAACTGACCTTGTCAGTTTGAGACCCAAGATTACATCACCAACACCCATGCCTTTCATATCAAACTTGCTACTCAAGATTGCCTTAGTCTCATTAATAATCATTGCATGTGATCCGAATAAAAGTATGTCATCAACATACAGGCACAAGACATTACACTCGTCACTCTTTACCTTGGAATAGACGCACTTATCGGATTCATGAACCTTGAAGCCACATGACAAAATGGTTTTGTCAAATTTCTCATGCCATTGTTTCGATGTTTATTTCAATCTGTAAATAGATTTAACAAGTTTGCAAACCTCTCCCTCATTCCCAGGAATTGATGACCGCCCGAATGACTAAGGTAAAGGTGTAGAAAAATAGGTCGTTGCGACCTCAATCACTCAGACTAAGTCAATCAAGAAAAATCAACCACTCAAGACATGTAAAACTAATCAAGCACAAAAGAGAGCGGTCTCGCTATGAGATTAACCTGGTATAGCACCCAGGGTCGAACACAAGGAGCACGGATTGGCCAAAGGCCTACGAAGTAGTCAAGATGAAATAAAACACAGAGAAGATATTTTTAGTGATTTTTAATGATTTTTATATTTTTTTGAATTTTTAATATGTGAAGAAAATAAAAGAAAGTAAATATCAACACACTTCTACAATTTATTTCACACACCAAAAATAAAGCAAAAATTCAAGAAAAAAGGTTTTTATGTTTTTTAAGTTTTTAAGTGTTTTTGGTGAATTTTTGGTAATTTTCTTTGGTATATTTTATTTTCTAAAAATCAAAAAGTGAGAGAAAGACATGGTACTATCCAGCCAGAACCAAAACCCTTAAATAAAATATCTAAGGATCACAAAAGGCTCTGGAGGTAATTTTCCTATATTCTAAATAAAATAAGGAAAATTTGGGCACCAGAATTATTGCTTTTGGATTTTTAGATTATTTATTATAATTTTTATGGGTTTTTAAGGGTTTTTAAGTTTTTAGGGTTTTTACGCAATGAAAAATATCCAAAATTGGCTAGAAAATCAAACAACACACAAACAACAGTAACTAAAATTTTTAGAATTTTTGGGAGTGATTTTATATTTTTTTGTGATTTTTCAAGTTAAACAGTAGCAAAAATAGGGGTTTTTGAATTTTTAAAAATAGCAAATGAAATCAAAAATGTCCTCAAAAATTCATAAAAATTCTACACCATGGCAGGAGCCATGTGTCAAATTTTCATCGAATTTGGAGGTGATTTGATTTTTTAATCAAAAATAAAGGAGGGGCACAGTGCATAGGGACCTAAGTGCAAATACCCAAAAGTTCTGGGGTCCTGGTGCAAAATACCCAAGAAATCACGTGCGTGGCGCGTGCCTGGGGCACTCAGGGACCTAAATGTAAGAAAAATAAGTTCCGAGGGCTTATTGGTAACAAGTACCAAAAGTCCAGGGGCTTATCTGCAAAATACCCAAAATAAAACGCACATGGGGAATTAAATCACGCACAGGGGCATAAATGCAAATAAAGAAAACTTTTTATTCAATCCGTAACATCCAGGACTACAGGGCTTAAGTCGCAAATAACCCAAAATATCACGTGTCGATGCACGTGTCTCACACAAACAGGGGCATAAATGCAAATACTGAAAAGCTCGAGGTCTAATGTGCAAATAACCCAACGTAAACAAAATACTCAAAATATTTACAGGACTGAAATGTAACACAAAAACTACGAGGGGGCCTAAGGTAATTTACCCCTTTTATTAAGTCGAACCGATGGATGAGCGCCACGTGGATAGATGGACGGCTGAGAAGGGGGTGGCGCCCAGGTCTCCGGTCCTCGACTGTGATCCGACGGTCCAGGTGCTGCCACGTTGCAGATCGAACGGTGGGCGGATGACGAGGCTGAGCTGCACTGGATCGACGGTGGAGATCGACTCTCGGATGGATCTGACGGTTGAAGCTGCTCCTCGAATGGACGTACGTGATTGGATCTGGAGCTCGGGGGTCAATCGGACGGCGGAGGAGGGTGATGGACGAACAGGGCTCCGGCGAACTTCGCCGGACTCGTGACGGCGCTGGTCTCCTCGTGGACGCTCGCTGAAGGTTGGAGAAGGAAGCTGCAATCCCTCCGCGTCTAATGGAGCCCTCCGATGGCCCAACCGATCCTCTAGGAGGTCCGGTGAGGTCGGCGGAGGTGGAGCAGCTGGTCCAAGTGGTCCAAGCCCTCAGATGGGCTTGGATAGACCTGCAAAGTATCCCAGCAAACTCGCGGGTCGAGGGCAAAGTGCCTCGACCCTGTTAGGCGTGGTGAAGGTGCATGGTGCGTCGGAATGGAGAGCTCCGGCGAAGGTGGTCGGCGGAGGAGCTCGATTCCCAGATCCTGTGCGATCTGGGTTGGGTGAATGGGTGAAGAAGATGCGGAGAAGTCTGGTGAAGATGATGGTCGGGTCGGAATGGCAGATGGGAGATCGGAGGTGGCTGGCGACGGCGGCGGAGCTACGCTACCAGTAAGCTAAAAATCGAAAGCTACGCTAATCTACGGCCTAAGAGATCTACCTGGGTGGTCGGAGAGACTGGGGAAGAGCAGGGGGTGCTCCTAGTCTTAGCCTCAAGGGTCGTCTCGGCCCGAGGCTCGGTGCTCACGCTAGTGGCGGAGCAACGGCGGCGACACACGCCGGATCAGTGGTTTCACCTCCTCGCCTCGCTGCAACAGGGGCGATCGCTTGCTGTCACTCTCACGGTGCCTCTGGAGTTCACTGGGAAGAAGGGGAAGGTCCAAAGATAAGGCGCGGAGGCGGCGGAGGTCGAGATATATATGGAGACAGGGTCGATTAGGGTTGGGTGGAGACGGCTATGGAAGGCGTGGATAAATCGGCGAAGTCGGGTCGGGCGCGGGTCTCCCCAAAAGGAAAGAGTCAGCGGGGGAGTTGACCGGGGTCAACAATCCCCCGTGGACCATTCAGGAGCTGCCACGTATTTGATTTTTTTGTTTATTTATTTTAAGGCAGAAAATGGCCGAATTAAGAAAAACTTAAAACATGAAATATTTTTCTTTTATTTTTTTCTATTTTTTGGTGATTTTTAATTAATTTTTGGAAATAAGAATAAGGTATGTACATTATAGGTCTATACATAGGTATATGTACAAGATGTTTTTGTATTTTTAATTTTGTAATTTTTATTTGATTTTTGTTTTGTTTCTTTTTATTTATTTTATTTACAAAATATAATCTAAAATATTTACAAAAAGTTTTAGAAATAAATAAATTTATTTACAAGGTGAAATAGCTAAGGAAGGTGGTATATGTACATGGTAAAAAGATATTTTTGGATTTTTGATTTTTAATTTTTATTTTGTTTTTAATAGCTTTTACAAAATATATACAAATATTTACAACATATTTTTGGGTGAGGAAAATATATAGTTTTATTTATTTACAAATATATACATATGTGAGCCCCTATCTCCCTCTACTTGGCTTTTATGCGGTCAGGCCCAAGCTGAGCCCTCCCTTGGGTTAGGTTGCTCAATATTTATTCTAAATATTTCCCTCTTTTTCTTTTTACTCTTTATTCTTTTATTTTTGCACAAAAACATGCTAATTATCTATTTTTACAAAGATGCATGCTTTTGCTAAATAATCCTATTTGCACATATCTACATGCATTTGCATAAGTTTTTGTAGCTAAAATATAAGAATAAAGAGTGATGAATGGGTATTCATCAGGAATCACAAGTCCATCAAGTTGATTCATATAAATCTCCTCCTCAAGATCGCCATGCAGGAAGGCGGTCTTTACATCCATCTGGTGGATGGAGAGATCATATACAGAAGCCAATGTTATGAGCATCCGGATTGTGGTCATCCTAGTCACAGGGGAATATGTATCGAAATATTTGATACCTTCCTTTTGCCTAAAGCCCTTAGCAACTAATATGGCTTTATACTTTTCAATTGATCCGTCGGGACTAAGTTTTCTCTTAAACACCCACTTGCATCCAATGGTAGAGCACCGTTTGGGTAAATCAACCAACTCCCAAGTTCCATTAGCCATAATGGATTCCATCTTAGATTTGATGGCTTCCTTCCGTTGTTTTGCTTCAGATAAAGCCATGGATTCCTTATAACTTGGTAGATCACCCTCGATCTGATAGACAACAAAGTTGCTACCCAGATCCTTGGCTATCTGAGGTCTTTTACTCCTTCTTGACTTAATCTCTTCAGAAATATCATTGGGTTTGGGTTGAGTCTCAACCCCCATATTTGTTATCCTTACCACTTGATCTGAAATAGATCTTGATGTGGAGGCACTCTCAATGGCCAGATTCTAAGGGATCCCAGTCTTCATAGGGAAGACATCCTCAAAGAAGGTAGCATCACAGAGTTCTACAATAGTGTTGACATCTATGCCTGGTATCTCGGACCGAATTACCAAGAACCTATATGCATAGTTATTTTCCAAGTAACCTAAGAAGACAGCAACAGTTTTAGGATCTAGCTTTTTCTCTTGTGTTATGGGACTTAAACCTTAGCAAGACAGCCCCACACATTGAAATATTTTAAGCTCGGTTTCCTATTTCTCCAAAATTCAAAAGGATACTTTTCCATATGCATTGGAGGAACCCTATTCAGAATATAGAAAGTTGTATTCAAGTCTTCTCCCCACATATAGGTTGGAAGTCCAGAACTTTGTAGGAGAGCATTGATCATGTCAGTTAAGATTTATTTTTCCGTTCTGTTATCACATTTGAGTGTGGTGAGTATGGAGCAGTAACTTCGTGAACTATGCTAAATGATTTGCATTGTTCATCAAACAAGTTAGAGGTATATTCACCTCCTCTATCTGACCTAAGGCATTTAAGCACTTTTCATGTTTGTGTCTCCACCTCATTCTTAAATATAAAAAATTTCTCTAAGGCTTCATCCTTGGTTGTCATAAGATACACATAGCAGTATCTACTGCCATCATCTAAAAAGGTGATAAAGATTTCTTATTATCTCGGATTAACACACCATTAAACTCATAGATATCTGTATGCACTAGATCCAAGATCTCACTATCTCTAGAGACAGATTGAAAAGACTTTTTAGGTGTCTTAGCGTGCACACAAATTTCACATTTTTGAGTTTTATCAATAACATGTTTTGGGATCAAATCTAAATCCATCATTCTTTTAATTGAATTTAAATTTACATGTCCCAGTCTACCATACTACAGATCACAAGATTCTAGATTAAGAACTACATAAGACACATAATTAGAACATCCAGAATTCAAAATATTCAATCCATCAATGTTTACCGAATCACATCTAATTCTAAATAACAAATCAAAATCAGCCAAATAGCCTTTTTTCATAAAAAAAATGCCATGTCTCATAATGACAGCTTTATTACATTTAAAGTTCAATTCAAAACCATTTCTAACTAAGATAGAGCCAGATAAAACATTCTTCTTGATGTCAGGAACATGCAACACCCTGTGCAACATCCAAACACGTCTAGAGGAGAACCTCAAGTTGACTTGTCCTGACCCTAGCACCCTGGCTGTAGAATCATTCCTCATCTTCACAGTCCCACCACTGTAGGTCTGATAAGAAGAAAACAAACTTCTGTCACAATAAATATTTACATTAACTCCTGTATCCATGAGCCATTCATTTAGATCATGGATATGGTATAGTTCAGGTTTTACAGAGACATACCCCTCGCTAGCCCCAAGTCCAGTAGTGATCATATTCATTTGTGGACTCCCATCTGCAGCCTTAAGTTGAGCCTTTAAGGACGGGCAGTCCTTCTTCTAATGGCCAATCTGGTTACAGTACCAGTAGGGTTTATTCTTTGCCTTTTTCTGTTTTTTGCCCTTTGGTTTCATTTTATTGTTGTTATTACCATTTCCCTTCTTATATTTGCCCTTCGAGGCCATGAAATTGACCTTAGCTTGAATATCAATAGAAACCAAAGGCTTTTGTTTCCCGTGTTCCTCCTCTATGACGATTACCACCATCAAGTCATCTATATAAATTTTCCCCTTTCTCTGTTTCAAGGTCATTCCAAGGTCTTCTCAAGATTTTAAGAATTTTTCTATGATGCACATGACCTGAAACTTTTCTGGAAGTTTCATTTCAGCATCTTCTAAATCATGGAGCATAAGTAAAAACTCGTGTGCTTGTTCAGAAACTGACTTTTCTTCATCCATGAAAAACTTTAATAACTTGGCCATAGAGTATTTCTCAATATCGAGATCTTCGGTATTATACTTCCGATCCAAATCTTCCCGTAGCCCCTTTGCAGTCTGCATGGACAAACAGTATACGTCAAATAATGTGTTGGACAGAACCAATGAAAAGATGCAACCATGACATATACGGTCGCATTCCTTCCACGCAGATTGCGCCTTCTGGCTATCGAGTGAGGGGTTTTCCTTTTCCACTGTAGGATAATCAGTTTCAAGCATAGAGATTAGTCTTATGGTGGTTAACCAGATCTTCATGCGTTATTATCAATGCTTGAAGTTATGACCACCGAATTTCTTAAGCATACCCGTCATAACCACCCCCAATTTAAACATTGTTTCCGACATGGTTTTAAATCTGGTTCAGGATATCCTCTCTAAGATTGTTGTAAACAGGATCAACAAGACATGTTTTAAAAGGTAATTACGTTGAGACAAATGAAATAAAAGAAAAGCATTACAGATTAACAAGATTTTAATCGTGCATTTTCCATCCATTATTTGATTACATAATGCAAAAAGGAACTGATTAATTAAACGGAAACATAAATTAAGACGAGATCCAGGAAAGGTAAAGCAATAAACAATTTGCGGTTAAAAATGAATGAAAGATTAGAAATCACGGTAGCGTCCATGAAATTGACTGTCCTTAGAAAGGATATCGCCTCTACGATATAGGTGCGTATGATACTGGCGATCCGCTCGCAAGATACGACGATACATGATTTTTGTCTTCGCACACCGACGAGACTGTCCTCGAAAGTGCCTCCAAGAACTTGCAGCCGAGAAGAACATGTCGCAGATGCGGTGGGAGTATAGAAAGCAAAGACTGCATGAGTGTTTTTCTTGCGAGTGAAGAAAAATAATATCGGGAGAGAGGTATAAAAAGAAGTTCGCAGGCCCTAGCGTGCGGTACCTTTCGATTTCTGAAAATGCCCCTCAACGGGTGTGTCTCTTCGGATTTCAAAAAACGCGGCTAAAAATGAGCTGTTGCATCGAGTCGAATTCCCATTTGCAATCGAACCTAAATTATCTGTCTGATTAATTTAATCGATCAGCCAAATAAAACCTACAACAAAATTATCGAAATCCGAATTGACTCTCCCGAGCCGGAGCTGGAGCTGGAGCCAGAGCGGAGTGCGCGCGTGCTTGTGTGGTCCTCCATTCCTCCTCTACTATTGCTACAAGATCTTAGGTTGTGAACTCATATATAAGCCCACTAAAAGTTTAGAAATCTCAGATGTGGTACTAAACTTCCAGCCAAGCTATTTCATGTTTCAAATTTGGAAATTCTCAACTTTCCCTCCAAGTCATTTGGTTTCGCAATTGAAATCAAATTAACTCTTATAGTAATTTCATAGATTTTTCTAATTAAAACCTAAATTACTTACTTTAAATACAACATTGTGTGGGGGAGGAGGTATGGGCGGCAAAGGAGGGAGCTGGAGGAGGTGGAACCGCGTAGAGGAGGGCCCGGAGGAGGTGGTGTTGGCGGTAGAGGAGGAAGCGAGAGGAGGTGTGGGGGCAGAGGAGGGGGCTAGAAGAGGTAGGGAATGCGTAGAGGAGGGGCCTAGAGAAGATGGTGTTGGTGGTAGAGGAGGAAGCGGGAGGGGGTGTGGGCGACAGAGGAGGGGGCTGGAAGAGATGGAAGCTGAGGAGGAGGGGGTTGGAAGAGTTGGAGGCTGGAGGAGGTGGGGTAAGTGGAGGGGCCTAGAGGAGGTTGGTGGAGGTGGTATGGGAGGCAGTAGAGGATGGGGCGGGAGGAGGTGTGGGCGTCTTAGGAGGGAGCTAGAGGAGGTGAGGCAAGGGGAGGGGGGGGAGGGGGTGGCGGAGGAGGAAGATGGAGGAGAGGAAGAAGATAAAGAGAAGAGTAATGAACAATCTACTCTAGAGGTTACTTAGAAAGTACCCTTATGTCCAAAAATTAACATGTGTTTTGGACGTAAGTAGATGGCAAATAACCCGAGGGGTATATGAGTTAATGCTAGAAGAAGTAAAGGGCACAACTGATATTTCAAAAAAAAAAGATGAGTATAATTGATATTACAATATCTCAAGATAGCACAACTGATAAAAAGCCAATATAAAAAGTTGTGTGGTTGCTCGTATACCATGGCCTAAGTAATAGCTGAACCACTACCAGGTCTGTACCACCTGCCTATGGGATTGTCAAAGGACCACTGGTTGGACTTCGAAGTTCAATGGCTTCATGACTAATTAATTCTCCCGTGTCATTTGAGAATCGCTCTCCGCATTACAAGAACCTTCGTTTTCTATTTGCAGAGCACGGATTTTACAATTAGAAACAAGAATATGAAACACCACATCGAACAACACACAAAGCAGAAAACGTCTAAAAGGAGACAACCGACAACAATAATAATATAAGCTTATAAGTTATCTCCCAACCCTAAATAATTTCAACGTTCATTCTATATTCTAGGAATAATTAACCGAATGAGTCCATTTTGGTCTAGTTGAGTAATTTTAAATAAGCATACAGACATGCATGATATCGTGCATCTCCCAACACGAATAAGTAGAACTGGTTGCTTAAGATAAATCTATTTCATTCAGCATATAATTTTGTAGGCAAAATCTAGAATAATAAGGGTAACAAGCAAACACGTACTAGTGTGAAAACATAAAATTGTAAGAGTTTGAATACAAAAAGATCTATAAAGACTCTACTTAGCCTCTATATATAGTAACAATCTATACGACGACGATGTGCTCTATCTCCAGTTGCCCATAAAAGCATTCTGGAGAATGTCAACTGAGATGATCAACATCGTCGCGTGGAAATTCAAAGCAAAAGTATAAGGGGAGCAGAAGATGATGAGTACCTCTCGTGTAATGGAAGAACTTCTATGTCAGGCTATTTTTGAGTGAGTGACCGAGTTCATATTTCCTTTCGTGTAATTTATCCTATATTATATTTTTTGCTCCAATCAAATTTCATCCAACCGAACTTTCGCTCCAGCTGAAAAGGTAAGGATCAACTTAAGACAAGGAAATTTAAAAACTTTTTTTTTGAATGACTAGGAAATTTAAAAACTAACGTATAATACAATAATTAACTTTAAAATGACCATTCTTTGCGCTTGTTTAAGTAGTTCTCCAAAAAAAAACATCCTATCGTCTCACACTTATCGGAATAACAGTGGCCAATTTCACATAATAAATGCAGAAAGAAAAGAATAGCAATACTCATACGACACTATAACACCTATATATATTTTATACTTAAAAAAATTATCAATTGCATGCATTTCATTTCAAAATAAGGACATCATTCTATTGAAAAATGATAATACTCACCATATTACGTTGATACATTTTGAATTTCACAAGTCAAAGTCATTAAAGCCATCCCGACATAAATAACTTCCATTGAAATAATGTAATCTACAAAGCGGGAGATATATAGGGAGTATAAAATTACGTAGAAAAATGTTGACAAATTTACGTGACATAATGCCGGAGACGGGTTTTTCAATGAAGCTTTTAAACAAAACAAAGAGAGAATAGCTAGTAATGGACGGGTTGGAGGTCAACGCCTAAAATTACATGTGCATGCTTGTAATAATTGCATAGGACCTCCATGAACGTAGCTTGTAAAAATTACATGAACATGCTTGTAAAAAGGGAGACAGTGGAACCAAAGGGCATTAATTTATTATGATGCACCTTTATTGCTCGGAATAACATATCAGATTTGCATTTACGTTTAAAAGGTTATTTCAGGAGTAACTCAATTAGAGCAGATCGTCTGCTATAATCACAGTTACAGCAGACCTGGTTTTTTTTTCTTTTGCGATTTGGATTTCAAAATCCAATCTTATAGATTGAATCTTAGGTCAATGCTTTATATATCCTCCAAATTTCATATTAATCAAAAATTATTTGTTATTTTATATTAATATTCCAAGATCCGAATCTTTTTTAAATGAAATTTAAGTTGCAAAAATTTGGTACTCTCACACATGCAGTCTATAGACCACATTGTTCTTCCTTGGTGGGTGTTCTTTGAGGCATTTTAAGGATAATTATTAATGATATAAATTAAGGATCATCGGACTTTGAGAGTTGTATAGTAGGCTGCGTGCGTCGGTACTATAGGGAGCGATGTTTTAGTAAGGGGAGTTATGCTACATAAACTTCAATTACTATAATTGTTCTCACTATATTTAGGCATCATTTTGTAACATGTTGCATCATTAATGTTTGTCATGGATCCTTTCTGCGAATTTTAGAGCTGATTTTTCTTATTTATTTCTTGCATGTTAACCTTAAGAAAAATGGATCGATTTACCACAACTATCTTGTGCAATTATGTTCTTGCATATATCTTTTTTGGGTGTTAATGTGGATTTAATTCCACCCATTTTGGAAAAATAAATATATGTTTTTTCTTAAGATGGGGAATCTAAGTTTAGGTATTGCATTGATATATCAAGTCGGGTTGCTTGTCGATCAAAATGTTAAACAATATCAATAACGCAAGAGAATCTAGCTAACGATGGTTGGTTACATTATTGTTACATTCGGATCATCCTACGAGTTTAGATAAAAATATGGCCTTGGATGTTCATTAAACGATACATAGTTGGAAGGAGCATGATACCTTACGTTTACTGATATATGTACTTCCTTTAATACATGTATAGGTGGATGAAATTGTATAAGCGTTGGTATAAATATGATATTATATATATAAGATATATGTGTGTGTGAAAAACGAAATATGTTGCTGAGTTGTAAGAAATTGTATGCTCGTAACATCCCACCCATGCCTCAGGATAAACAACTGCAAGTGGCTCTTCTTTGCAGGTTGTGTGGTTTCAAGGCAAATGAGTGGTTGAGAGATGATGGGCATCAAAGTTATATGCAGTTGAGCTGCATATTCCGCTACCTCTCTCTCTCACACACATGCATGCATGTATGTATGTATGTATGTATGTATGTATGTATGTATGTATGTATGTATGTATGTATGTATGTATGTATGTATGTATGTATGTATGTATGTATGTATGTATGTATGTATGTATGTATGTACACACATGTGTATATATAGGGTTGGATGGGGCTGCCCCGCGCTATTTTTGCATAATTTTTTATTTTTTTCGAAAAATATCACCATGTATATTCATTTATATATCCCTCCAATATGCCATTCGAATTTCATAAAAAAATGGTGACTCATATGCCTTCCATCTAGAATAGGCCGATTACAGCAATGTTTAGAACATTAAAATTACATGTTCTATATGGAGGACATAAGAGTCTCCATTTCCGAGGAAATCGAATGCCATATTGGAGGGATAGGTAGATGAATATACATGTTGTTAGTTTGCAAAAAATAGCAGGGGGCAACCCATTTTTTCCATATATATATATATATAGTGGAAAGGGAAGTTGTTCTGTGTAACAGCCAAGTTGGTTGTTACACGGAGCAGTTTCCCCTATTTTTAATTTTTTTTCAAAAATTTTTTCATGTATATTCATCTATATATCCCTCCTACATGTCATTCAAATTTCGCGAGAAATAAAGACTCCTAAGCCCTCCCTCTAGACCGGGTAATTTTTAACGGTCTGAAATTTGTTGTAATCTACCTCTTCTAGATGGAGGGCTTAGGAGTCTTTGTTTCTCACAAAATTTGAATGACATGTAGGAGGGATAGATAGATGAATATACATGAAAAAATTTTTGAAAAAAATAAAAAAATGGGGGAAACTGCTCCGTGTAACAGCCAACTTGGTTGTTACACAGAACAGCCTCCCCGGCCTCATATATATATATATATGTGTGTGTGTGTGTGTGTGTGTGTGTGTGTGTGTGTGTGTGTGTGTGTGTGTGTGTGTGTGTGTGTGTGTGTGTGTGTGTGTGTGTGTGTGTGTGTGTGTGTGTGTGTGTGTGTGTGTGTGTATAGGTTAAATGAGTATGCCCCTTGGGAGCATATAAGAGTATGCTCCCACCATTCTTTTCGCAAATATTTTTAATTTTTTTAGAAATAAAATATGAGGGGATTTACTTAGAATAATAAGTGGAAAATGTTTTTCAAATTTTGTGTAAAACATATGTTCCTGACACTTCCATATGAAGGGAGTCAATTTCAGCAGTTCTAAGACCGTTAAAATTTGACAGTATTGATGAAGGAGATAGAAGTCTCGAATTAAGTCAAATTTGAATGACACTATGGTGACATATTGTGATCTGAATTCCACTAGGTTTCATTTAAAAAAAATAAAAAAAATACGGAGAAAAAAAGGGTGGAGCATGTAGGTTACTAAAGGATATGGGGAGATCCTCAAGCGCATCACGGAAGCGTGTGGATCGCATCGAATGCGATCATGAGCGACTAGTCGCACTAATCGCTCGATGCAGCGGAATTTAAAAATTTTAATGTGATGAAACCACATGATCCAAGAACCTTTCTCGGATCGTTTCATCTAAACCATAATAGGTATAAGGTTTACCTCTTGAAGCGTGGTTGTGATCGAGTCTCTAAACTAAGAGATCTCCTATCTCAAGTCCGATCTGACGGAGGAGATGCTTGCGAGCGCGTTGATGAGACGTGTGCTCCTCGCAATCCATGTTGATGATCCAAGCGGCGGATCTTCTGATCTCGTCACACGAGATCCGACGTCTTCTTCACGAGTGAGACGCATCGAAGGAGTCGAAGATCCACGAGCAAATACTCTGGTAGCATAATGACAATGCTACAGCGATGGCGACTCTCTCTATGGCTCCATGGTGGATGGCCATAAGAGAGAGAGGGAGAGATGCACATGACGTGTAGAGAGATAGGAAGAGAGCATTCGTTGTTATCGTAAACAAGTGTCTCGAAGAGCAAGGAGTGCCTCTTCTTATATAGGGTTTTGGGATCCATGGATCTCAATTCATGGACAACACACAATCAATGTATGGGATTGATTTGTGTTTCTTTCAATGACTATGATCTTGTTGTAAAAAAAATACAACAACAATTAATTTAATTAAAATTAATATATATTGATAAATCAATATAAGTTAATTTTAAATCAAATCAATTGGCTAGTCTTGGAGATATTGAGGAGACTAACCACATCCCCTAAAAAAGGGAGGACGGCTACCAATCATCTCATGAGATCTCATTATCTCATGAGATCTCATTATCTCATGATATTTCTAAGATTTACAACAACATTTGTTGTAAAATATTTCACAAAAATAATTCATAATTATCTTGTGAACATTGCAATCATACCATTGGAAAAAATGTGAATCACATTCACATCCCAGAACAAAATGTAAATTATATTTTCAATTAATCATCTAATGTGAATCCAATTCACATCAATAATCTATTAACAAATATAAATCACAATATGCTCTCTCTAATATATTATGAATCACATTTATAATATACCTGATTAATATGGATAGTGCTATCCACATTATTCATATTCATGATAATTAAATCACATTTAATCATCTTGGATCTCTCTTCTCATATGCCCAAATCACATTCACATTATTCACATCTTTGATAACTAAATTCATCTTAGATAACTCTTCTTATAATATGAATCAAATTCATATTACTCGTGATAATTAAATCACATTTAATTATCCATTTTCTCAATGCTCGGATACATATATCAACAATGAAATTATCCATGAACTGTTTCAAGGATAATGCGCTTTCTCCACGGATACTTGGAGATAAGGACAAGACGATTGTATTGTTCCACATATAGTGACTTGGATATTGAGATCCCATCTTAAATCTAGATCTTGCGGACCTCCCATAGATGCTTGATTAAATCAAGACCACAAATCTAATCTTCTCATTACATCTGAATCACATTCATATCAATATCCAACATTTGGACTAAGATCAGATTACTTCTCTATGAGAGGAGTCGCTAAAATCCAGACCTGTTTCATCACTCCCTCGAAATGGAAGCATCATGGTTATACAATCAATTATGATCACATCACCCTCAGGCATTCCTAATACATGTACGTCATGCATATTTGATGATCCAGAATGAACCTGAAGTTTTAGATCTCTTTTAGATTGTCTCCTTCAGGGTTTTATCATTAAGTTTCTCATTTGACTATTGGGAGTTGGTATCGATCACATGTTTTCCAAAAGCATATATCATATCCAGGTGTTGATCATATACTTTCCAAATCAAACCTACAAAATCAGTCAAGCTTTCAAAGCGAGACGACCATGCACAGAATTTGATTCTTCCCAATATCTCATGAGTGAGCGCATGTCTTCTGATTCAGCAATGAACTTGTGTGATCCCTTTGAGAGATCCTATTACTTATATGCCCTTGCATGCACACCAGCGCACCGGTGTATAGACCTTGGTTAGGTCATCAACATATTGGTCTGCCAAATGTACATACTCATACATATAGTAACACATCTGTCTCTGGTCAGAAGATGCATGCCTATATCGTGACAACATACGACATAGGTCTTTGGTTATATCGATCTCGTTAAGTCAACTCTTTTAACTTAACTAATCTGACACCTCTGAATCTCTATTCCCATGTAGAGGACCTGCATCAAGAGGTCGGTCAAATACTAACCAAGTGAGAAAGGATTTACATCTTCTACTCAGGCTGGAGATCCTCTCTTAATAATCATTTGACGGTACTTGATGAGTCCTCAATCTAACCCTTTAGATATTCATCCAAGAACCAGCCTCTATGATTCAATAATTGAATCAACAGCTGTATGATCATCAAGGCCATGGTACATAACCCTAATCGTACTGAGGCACCTATTATGCAAATTAGTTAATCTTCATTTCAGATCAGGGAATGATATTCGCAATAACATTTATTGCATAATGGCTCACCGTGGGCTCGCAT
This sequence comes from Ottelia alismoides, assembly GCA_037367405.1. Taxonomy (NCBI): domain Eukaryota; kingdom Viridiplantae; phylum Streptophyta; class Magnoliopsida; order Alismatales; family Hydrocharitaceae; genus Ottelia; species Ottelia alismoides. The sequence goes on from JAZKJV010000498.1 coordinate 419,296, forward strand.
GTCCAACAGTTACATGCTCCAATGAGCATCCTCCTTTTCCCCTACACACACATACACACACATTTGGATAAAATGGGTATGCCCTCACGGGGAGCTAACTTGGTTCCTTGTACTTTTTTCCATAATTTTCTATGGAATTTTTTGATAATAAATGGGAGGATTCTGATAACTCAATGACAATATTTTTGCCATTTAAGTTTCATGTAAAACAGACATTGTTAAAATGTCCATATGGATGGGGTCGATTTAGCAATTCTGAGATCATTAAAATTTGAAGGTCTTATTGGAGGGGATAGAAATCTCCAATTGAGTTGAAATTTCAATGACAAAATAATATCATTTAGTGATAAAAAATCATTGTATTTTTGAAAAAATCTCCAAAAAATACAAAAAAGGGTAGGATAGCTAAGTTATCTCCCTGAGGAGAAGCCTTATTTTACCGAGAGAGAGAGAGAGAGATTTCGTATCTAATTTTCTCAAGTTCCAGATTTTTTAAGTGAAATCTATCGTAGGAAAGATCTACAAAGTTTATTGTTGTTCTAAGGTTTGGTTGATGCCAAACATAAAACTCGTTGAGAAATTTTGAGTGTTCCAGGATTTTTCAAAATCCTAGAAGGACTCCAGCATGTCCTTGAAGTATACGATAAGAAAATATATGTAGGCAATTTAAATGTAGCAATAACATTGAGGAAGGATACAAGAGACTAAGTGTATGGCATCTATTGAGGTTCCAGCAGAGTTCGATGCAATAACCTCGAAAAGCAAAGAAACATAGGGGGGAAATCATACAATTAGATTTAATGTTAAAAAATAAAAAGAAATTCGAGGGCAAACAATCTTGTTAAGCATATATGTAAACAAGATGAACACTTTAAGAAGCATTGTTTTCGGTAAAAAAATCTAAAAGACTACAGAAGAGGCTCCTTTGTATGGTATCTCTTAGTAAAACCTGGACTCTGTACCACTAATGAGTTTTGAACATCTTAATTCACAACTTATTAAATGAAGTGTTATCCGATCACTTACCAGGATATTATAGCTTTGTCGGAAGCTAAGCATTTGAAGGATGCTTTTTAAGAGTAGAATGATGAACCGCTAAATCGGCCCTTTAAAAGTGTGATTTTAACACTTGAAGTTGTCATCGCAGTCGGGCCGAGATGGGCTCATCAAAAGACCATCTCATTGATATTTCCATAAGAATAAGATGGTCGTATATATTTTTTTTACTTGGCAAGAAACCAAGGTCGAACTCAGGGACACGAGCCTCTCTCGTATTAGTCAGATTTTTATCTATCTAATTAAGCGTTGAATTAAAGACTGTATAGGTCAAATTATGCATGAAGGACAAGGCAATGCATTGAAACAAAAGTAAACATGCATTTTTTTATTTTATTCTTATTATGCAAATAAATGCAAATGCAAAGCAAATAATATGCCCGACATGATAATTACTTGAGCCATAAAAAATACGAGTCAAACAGAATCAAATAATGAAGCACTTTTCATTTATATAGCAATTAGGCATGAGAAACATAGAAATCTGGACACTTAGTTAATCAAATAGTGCATTAAAGATCATAGTGTCAAACTAAAATCTAAGCATTCCATAAGAAAGATGACGAGAAGAGCTTCAAATGAAACTGAAATCACCTGAAAATGAGTTACGGTGCTCAAGATATACAACAAAGAAGACAAGGGCATAAATGAAAGAAAACATGAAAATAAAATTGCATACAGGTCCCTAAGAGGGACTAAAATGTAAATATGAAAAAGTACGAGGCCTTCCCTGTTAAATACCCACACACACAGGGGCATTTTTGCAATTATTAAAACCCGCGAGGGCATAATTGCAAAATACCCAAGGTACGCGTAAGCTGCACGTGATGCTGGACCTGGATGCAATATGTGAAAGATGCGAGGGCACCGATGCAAAAAGCCCAGAACCCACGTGCGTGAGGCACGTGGGTTCAGGCTCGGGTGGGGGCGAGGCTCGGCGCAGCTTCGGACGACCGTAGCAGGTGGCTCAGGCCACGTGGCGGCTCGAGGTTGCCTCAGGCGAGGCTCGGTCCCACCGAGTCTCCGCGCTCTGGGCTGGTGACATGGCTGCTCCAGGGTCATTGGATCTCCGCCGTGGGGACAGGATCCAACGGTATCTGCTCTTCCTTCTTCCTCGAAGGTGGTGGCGCTATTGGAGCTCCGGCGTGAGGCCTGGAGCTCCTCCGCGCCTCTCTGTGCTCGGTGAAGATCGGGGAAGGATGCTGAAGGTCTGGCGATGAAGATCCGAGGTCGGAGAAGATGCGAGAGTGCCTGGAATCCTCCGTCGACGCCTGATCACCGGAGGCGGAGCTCTAGAACTCGGCTCCGCCCGAGGTCCGGCCAATGAAGATGTGGACCTGCAAAGGGGGTTAGGTGAAAGCCAAGGTGTGTGTGCGTGTGAACGGAGGTGAGCGGAGGGCTTAGGGAGCGAAGAAGCGGAGCCCTTAGTGTGTCCTCCTCCGCCGGACGGAGGGTGGAGGTGTTCGGAGTAGCTGGAGAAGGTGAAGGGTGTGTGGTGGAGCTTGTAGGATGATCAGGAGGTGGTGAAGACGACTAGAGTGACCTATTAAATTACGAGAAAGTCAAGGAAAAATACAAAATGTAATCGAAGGGAGCTTACCTGAGCTATGGTGGTCGGAAGCCTGGGTTGAGCATCATGTAGATGCCCGGGGTTGTCGCACGTCGAGGTCGGCTACTCCTCGGAGCTCGAGCGGGGCTTGAGCCTCCGCATCGCCACCATTATCGGAGGCGGGTCTCACCGAGGACGCAGGTCGTCGTTGCTCTATCCTAGCCCCTCCCCCTGTCACAGGGAGGAGGAGGAGGGCTGGGCCTTGCCCTTCGTGAAGGTGGACAGGAGGAACGAGGGAGGTGACGGGGTTTTTAAAGGGCGAAGATGGCAGAGGGCTGGTGAAGTCGTGGGTTTCGAGGGGAGATGCTGACCGGAGAGAGGAGGGTGGTCGTGGCTGTGTGTCACGCGAGAATAGGGGATGTGAGGGCTACGTGTGGGTGATCTCTCCGAAGGAAGAGGGTGACCAGGGCTATGGCTAAAAATGGAAGGGCGGAGGAGGTCTGCGAGGCGCGGGGCTCTGCCGGAGGTTACGGGAGGTTGATGACGAAGCCCTGGCCGTTGACGATTGGGCGCGAAAGAACGGGTGCGATTAGATCTGAGGTGATGCGATCGAAGGGTCGATGAAGTCGCCACGTGTCGAGCTGCGGGAGCGGCGCTAATGGGTGATTCAGATCAGATCTGGACGTAATCAGATGGTGGTTATCGAAGCGACAATAGACGACGGTGATCAACGAGACGAAGGCAAGATCGGAAGGTGCACAAAGCGCCAAGTGGCAAGTTCTGGGCGAGGCGCTAGCGGAAGGTTGTGATGAGATCTGGGGATTGATCGGGCGGTTGAGAGTGGATGTGAGTTTGGATGGCATAGATGAGATCTTGGGCGATATGATGGAGGGTGGAGGGTGCGCCACGTGTTGTGATATGAGCGCGGCGCGAACGGAGGGCGGTGATCAAGGCCTGAGGGAGATCAGACGGTGATGGACTAAGAACAGGATTGGAAAGATCTGGGTTGTTGGATTCAAGATGAAATCCAACAGCCAGGGGGCGTGGGCGGATGCTGCGAGGATAAGCGGCCACGTGGCTCTCCCAGAATGGGCCACATGGCCCAATCAGATTATTGCAAAAGTAAAATTGATTTTTGAGGGTGATAATGGCCGAATTTGAGAAAACTCAAAACATGAAAGTTGTAGATCTTGATGAGATCTACAAGTTTCATGTTGACCAAAACTGGAGATGAGATCAAACGGAGACTTGAAATTATTTTTAAGGATATTTTAAGGCTAAAAATACCACGATTTTTAATTTTGTGATTTTTTTTGTGGTTTTTAATTTATTAAGGACTCTGATAATTAAACGATATTAACTGGATTTTATTGACACAACTTTAAGCAAGGGGGTTAATAATGGAAAATAAAGATGATGAAATTGAGTTTCATCACCCCCTATACTTAAACTATGCTCGTCCTCGAGCATCAAAGAAGAATGAATAAGCTGGATTAACCCCCTTGTGCATGTGAGTACAGGATCCAATTTGTTCAAGTCCACTCAATTTTGGAGGTCCAAAATTCTAGAGTTCAACCCAGCCTTAATCAAGAGGCACCCAATTCCTCTAATTCTCCAGACTCTCTCTGATGTACATATAATCTAAAGGATATGAAATTTAGTGTTGACTGCAATTCCGAGAGTAGAGTCAAATCGTCACCCAAAGTCTTGGTCCAAGAAATTCTCCTAAGGACCCAATCCTCAACACTAGGGAATAAATCAAATCTTGCATTCGATCCACCATCTCTTTAGTTGTCAGACTTAGAAAATATCGATGGAAGGCCAGTAATGGAGGGCATGGGATTGCGTCATTTCTTCTCTCCCTCTCATTGGAACAAGGATTCTCTCTAGTGCCTTTTTACGCAACACGTTTTTTTGGTGTTGATCAGTGCGTCCGTCAAGAGGAGTTGGAGCCGTCTGCACTTGTTTTCCTGGGAATACACCGGGGTGTGTCTCTTTTGAGTACCTGTCGTACCTTCGACACCCAGACTTGTAGCATTTACGATGCAGAGCCCTTTTTTGGTGCAAGCCCGACTCCTGGTCCTAATAGCGGTGGTCCAAGTGGACACTTTGAAATGTTTGGGAGCGCTCACCTTTGGTGGAAGCTCTTTGATATTTGACTTTGTGGAATGAGAGCTTTTCTTTGACATTTCATTGACTTGTATAATTTTTGGCTAACTTCACTGCTTTTACCAAGAGTTGGCGCACACTGATCAATATTTTTTTATTTATTTCACACCCTGGCACTTAGGTCAATATCAAGAGATTAGTATAAGAACCAAGTTCTCATAATGGCTAATATTTACTGACTCTCAGGTTTCATGAAGCCTTCAAAGATTTTATCCCAACCTCGAGCATCATTAGATCAAATCCAAACTCGACTTCCTCATCCCAATTCCTCAAGTGAAAAATCAACTCATCTCATCAAAAACTGCAGTCGTGCATGTGATGTGCTGATCATATTCTTTATGTCTGAGACTAAGCATGGAATATAGCATGCAAATCTAGAAACCTAGGGAAATGTGGATGATTAAGTCTACGACCCTGATGACTAAGCTGCTTAACCTAAAATCTCAAAGACCTCATAAAACTAAGTCTCCTTGATCATTTCAGATCCTGGGTAGAAGTGTAAGTGTAGAGGATTAATCCAACTCCTTCATTCGAAAACAAAACTTTTTTTTTGAACTTCAAGAGATATTAGGACTGCCTAAACTCAATTGAGCAACTGCATTCAACCAGTGTGGATGTAAGTACAGGCCGAAGCCCGTTGCTTGAGGACGGGGCCTTATGCGATGTCCTCTAAATCATCCAATCTGCTAAGGGCGAACCTTCACTGAACGCAGCTACTTAATTGGGCTTAGTAGTCACTAATGGCTCCTAAAGAATTTTTGTATTTTTCTTACTTTTATGGATTTTAATTAAAAAGTTAAAACACATGTTAGACTCAACTTTCCTTGAAAAAGAGATAGAAAAATTTTTCAAAACCATGTCACACAAATAAAAAGTTTTCAAAACATTTTCAAAAGATTTTTTCAGAACAAGGATAAATCATTTTCGAAAATATTTTTATCAAAATAGAGTAAAATAGTATAGAAAAGCCGTGAAAAAACATTTGAGTTCTCTTAGTCCAAAGAATTTTACTTTAGCCAAAAAGTTTTAAATTTTTAAAATTTTTCAAATTATAGCTAGGGTAAGTATACGGTATATACGGTATACCACCTATACTTAAACTTTGCTATGTCCTCATAGCACTAGATGTTACAAGTACATAGGTCCATTTAAATGTAAAGGAATATACGGGAGCTAAGAGGGGCTCCCCCTATACTTACGTTAGAAATAACCTAAGTATAAAGGCAAGGAAAGGAGAGTAGAGAAAATCACGGGGACTCGGGTTCCCCCTATACTTAGGCTGAGATTAGCCTAAGTATAAAGATGGAATTTGATGCTGGGAGGGACCCAAGGTGAACGAAGAAGATGGGTGGATTTACAGGTGAGCGGATGAATCTACGGAGATGGATGGAGTGACTAAGGTTCTGGGGAGTGTAACGAAGCAATCATAGCTCAATCAAGCAAGCAAGACCCTCTATTTCACCAACTCACGCATGAAACCAACCGGGGTTGGTTTATTATCTTGTCAGTTTTATTAGTGATAAAACTTTAGATTTTTTAAGGGTGTTGCTCTCCCAAAACCAAAGTTTTACTCCATGTTTGGTTGACTTGCAATTAACAGCCCCAGTTATTATTAAGGTTGTCACTGAATTAAGGTTAGCACATAAATCAAGAAATCATCGTCTATCGTTCATTCCCATTTTTCATTAACCTAGGTGATCAAGCTAGGAGGGAAAACCGAGAAAAAGCCGCGTATTCGATAAAAACTGCGATCTAGGCTAAGCGAGAAATCATGCAGTGATTTTGGCGAAAATTCGTGAAATACTTGGGCTGTTTTGAAAATTAAAATCAATATGTATGCAAGTCGATAAAAGCCGCACCTAATCATGCTTTTATTAGCGGGGAATATTTCCATTAATTTTGGCTAAGTGAGGCGAGATTATGTGCGTCTTGAATTAAGGTGTGCCCTACCTACGAGCAAGCACATAAAAATGTGAATTTGAAACTAAGCTCGAAGAGCCGCGTGCCTGGTTCTAGGTCCACACTCAAGTGGGGACAATCCCCACACAACCATGATCGTTCGATTACACTCGCAAGTCTTCGATCGAAGACCACTGTAAAAGACGAATTATTACAAGTTTATGCATGGAAATGAAAATGTAAGACAAATTTTTTTCTTTCTTTTCTATTTGCTCCACGTATGTTTCTGCAGCTCCTCGCAGCGGGAAGCTCCTACTCCTCGCCTCCTTGTATCATCAAGGGCCCTACCACAGAATCAATGGTTAGAGATCAATCGAAAAGAAAATTTTATAATGCAAGCAGATGAACAAAGTGACCTATAAAAGAAACACTAAATTAAATAAACAAAAATCCAAAAATTACAAGAAATAAGTCGTGTCCCCGGCAACGGCGCTATTTGATGAACCGCTAAATCAGCCCTTTAAAAGTGTGGTTTTAACACTTGAAGTTGTCATCGTAGTCGGGTCGAGATGGGCTCATCAAAAGACCATCTCATTGATATTTCCATAAGAATAAGATGGTCGTATATATTTTTTTTACTTGGCAAGAAACCAAGGTCGAACTCAGGGAACGAGCCTCTCTCATATTAGTCAGATTTTTATCTATCTAATTAAGCGTCGAATTAAAGACTGTATAGGTCAAATTATGCATGAAGGACAAGGCAATGATTGAAACAAAAGTAAACATGCATTTTTTTATTTTATTCTTATTATGCAAATAAATGCAAATACAAAGCGAATAATATGCCCGACATGATAATTACTTGAGCCATAAAAAAATACGAGTCAAACAGAATCAAATAATGAAGCACTTTTCATTTATATAGCAATTAGGCATAAGAAACATAGAAATCTGGACACTTAGTTAATCAAATAGTGCATTACAGATCATAGTGTCAAAACTAAAATCTAAGCATGCCATAAGAAAGAAGACAAGAAGAACTTCAAAATGAAACTGAAATCACCTGAAACGGAGTTACGGTGCTCAAGATATACAACAAAGAATACAAGGGCATAAATGAAAGAAAACATGAAAATAAAATTGCATACAGGTCCCTGAGAGGGACTAAAATGTAAATACGAAAAAGTACGAGGCATTCCCTGTAAAATACCCATATGCACAGGGGCATTTTTGCAATTATTAAAACCCACGAGGGCATAATTGCAAAATGCCCAAGGTACGCATGAGCTGCACGTGATGCTGGACTTGGATGCAATATGCGAAAGATGCGAGGGCGTCGATGCAAAAAGCCCAAAACCCACGTGCGTGAGGCATGTGAGTTCAGGCTCGGGTGGGGGCGAGGCTCGGCGCAGCTTCGGACAGCCGTATCAGGTGGCTCGGGCCACGTGGTGGCTCGAGGTTGCCTCGGACGAGGCTCGGTCCCACCGAGCCTCCGCGCTCCGGGCTGGCGACGTGGCTGCTCCAGGGTCATTGGATCTCCGCCATGGGGACAGGATCCAACGGTATCTGCTCTTCCTTCTTCCTCGAAGGTGGCGGCGCTATTGGAGCTCCGGCGTGAGGCCTGGAACTCCTCCGCACCTCTCTGTGCTCGGTGAAGATCGGGGAAGGACGCTGAAGGTCTGGCAATGAAGATCCGAGGTCGGAGAAGATGCGGGAGTGCCTGGAATCCTCTGTTGACGCCTGATCGCCGGAGGCAGAGCTCTAGAACTCGGCTCCGCCCGAGGTCCCGTCAATGAAGATGTGGACCTGCAAAGGGGGTTAGATGAAAGCCAAGGTGTGTGTGCGTGTGAACGGAGGTGAGCGGAGGGATTAGGGGGCAGAGAAGCGGAGCCCTTAGTGTGTCCTCCTCCGCCTCCGGTGGAGGAGAAAGCCTGGGATGATAAAGGTTCTGACGGAGGGCGGAGGTGATCGGAGTAGCTGGCGAAGGTGAAGGGTGTGCGGTGGAGCTCGTAGGATGATCAGGAGGTGGTGAAGACGACTAGAGTGGCCTATTAAATTACGAGAAAGTCAAGGAAAAATACAAAATGTAATCGAAGGGAGCTTACCTGAGCTATGGCGGTCGGAAGCCTGGGCTGAGCATCATGTAGATGCCCGGGGTCGTCGCACGTCGAGGTCGGCTACTCCTCGGAGCTCGAGCGGGGCTTGAGCCTCCGCATCGCCACCATTATCGGCGGCGGGTCTCACCGAGGACGCAGGTCATCGTTGCTCTATCCTAGCCCCTCCTCCTGTCACAGGGAGGAGGAGGAGGGCTGGGCCTTGCCCTTCGTGAAGGTGGACGAGGAGGAACGAGGGAGGTGACGGGGTTTTTAAAGGGCGAAGATGGCAGAGGGCTGGTGAAGTCGTGGGTTTCGAGGGGAGATGCTGACCGGAGAGAGGAGGGTGGTCGTGGCTGTGTGTCGCACGAGAATAGGGGATGTGAGGGCTACGTGTGGGTGATCTCTCCGAAGGAAGAGGGTGACCAGGGCTATGGCTAAAAATGGAAGGGCGGAGGAGGTCTGTGAGGCGCGGGGCTCTGCCGGAGGTTGCGGGAGGTTGATGACGAAGCCCTGGCTGTTGGATCATGAGACCCAACGGCTGACGATTGGGCGTGAAAGAACGGGTGCAATTAGATCTGAGGCGATGCGATCGAAGGGTCGATGAAGTCGCCACTTGTCGAGCTGCGGGAGCGACGCTAACGGGTGATTCAGATCAGATCTGGACGTAATCGGATGGTGGTTATCGTAGCGACAATAGACGGCGGTGATCAACGAGACGAAGGCAAGATCGGAAGGTGCACAAAGCACCAAGTGGCGAGTTCTGGGTGAGGCGCTAGCGGAAGATTGTGATGAGATCTGGGGATTGATCGGGCGGTTGAGAGTGGATGTGAGTTTGGATGGCACAGATGAGATCTTGGGCGATATGATGGAGGGTGGAGGGTGCGCCACGTGTTGTGATATGAGCGTGGCGTGAACGGAGGGTGGTGATCAAGGCCTGAGGGAGATCAGACGGTGATGGACTAAGAGATGGCGTGGAAAGATCTAGGCCGTTGGATTCAAGACGAAATCCAACGGCCAGGGGGCGTGGGCGGATGCTGCGAGGATAAGCGGCCATGTGGCTCTCCCAGAACGGGCCACGTGGCCCAATCAGATTATTGCAAAAGTAAAATTGATTTGTTGAGGGTGATAATGGCTGAATTTGAGAAAACTCAAAACATGAAAGTTGTAGATCATGATGAGATCTACAAGTTTCATATTGACCAAAACTGGAGATGAGATCAAATGATCGAAAATATTTTTAAGGGTATTTTAAGGCTAAAAATACCACGGTTTTTAATTTTGTGATTTTTTTTGTGGTTTTTAATTTATTAAGGACTCTGATAATTAAAGAATATTAACTGGATTTTATTGACACAACTTTAAGAAAGGGGGTTAATAATGGAAAATAAAGATGATGAAATCGAGTTTCGTCATAGAACTAACTGATTTAGCTCAATATTATTCTGCCATAGGGTATAAATGTGTATTATACTATATATTTTAGGTTTGGTGGATCAATAAGCAATTTTAAGACATGATTAAAATCGTGGATTTTAAGAATAAGGAAGGTATTGATTATTTCAACATGTATTCTCACCGTAGTAGGATGACTACAATTGAGATGCTTTGTCACGACCCGCTCCGCTAGCCGGAACGAAGCATGTTAACATCTTAACATCACATCATTTCATAAAAATTCCAGCAACAATTCCTCTATAAGTTGGAGTGCTCCCAAGAACACCGACCTGTACTAAAATGATAAATTACATACATTCCATATCATTCTCACAAAATTCCACCCTATGAACATCGTCAATATTCAAACTCAAAATCCAAATATGACTATTCAAAGCTTCACGAATCCATTTGTTTAAATATACAAACCCGATAGCTACTATCATGTATCAAATGATTCATCTTTCCTTCTACATAAAAATTTTCTTGTTGTGTTCTATAATACATCACATTTACCTAAAAGATTTCAAGATGTTATTATAAAGTCAAAATAATAGGGTGGCAACAACCTCCAGCTAGGTTAGTGATGATCCCATGCGTCCTATGCTTCTTGTTATGGTAAGTCTGTAAATATATAAGCAATAAGTGGTGAGTCTAAACCCAAATAAGGAGTTTAGACCCAATGAATGGTCTAAACTTTAAAATGAAAATATCTTATTTCAACATACATAAAAGAAACAGTTATCACTTTAGTATGAAATATCACAGGGTTAAACATAACAATATTATAACCATAAATTTAAGGAAATTGCACCCTAAACAGACAATAACAAGCTTTGCGTAATACAAATTACAAACAAAAGACTTTGAAAAGAACAGTTTGATTTCCACTTCATATGAACATAAATATGCACCACTATTTCTATCTTATCTTACTTAGTCTATGAACTATACTGCCAAGGAGATTTTATCCATCCCTTAGCCTTACATATGTCGAAGAGAGCGAACTCCACCTAGGACCTTATCTTACTATTATATGCGCAGATAACCCCAAGGGTCAAAGACACCCCTCATACGACCCAAAGCCTACGTGTATACGGAATACGGACCCAAAGCCCTCTTACTTGTCCATGATTGTTCTTTTAGGTGGATCTAGCGTATGTTTTCCAAACGTACATATTACCTTTTCATATATGCCACTTGAAAATCATAATTCTCATAATCTTGCACAAAGACATGGTATTTTGCAAAATTAACAAATGATAAATTTGCAATACTAATAGTAGCACCATAACTTCTGAAAATAGAACATAACATGAAGCATATTTGAAACTTGACGATGTAAGTGGAAGTTTATAACCACTCACATGATTTCTTATAAAACGAGGTTAAAAAAAGTGACTGCGGATTATAAATACCTAAAATATTTGAAACATATGATCAACTTCCAGGAAATATATCTTAAGATTTAAGTATATATGTATATAAATATACACACTAATATAATCTTTACAACATGAACCTATATTATTTTAGATAGGGATTAAAGTCAGCTTGATTCATGGCCATGTGCTGACTATTATATCACAAATGGACCATAAATCCTGCAACCTTTTACATCTAAAAAAATCTCAATAATATGATTGAACTTTTCTTTCTTTTCTTTTTTTACCTCCTAAAACTAATTTCTCCCTCCCCACTTATTTATTGTATCTTCCGCAATAAACTTCATCTGTACTGGATAGAAATCCAAATAATAGCACATCTATCTTTACGGTACTTTTTCTCTCATGACAAAAATTTTCATAGGGAGAAAGTGATCCTTATTCAACAATCATGGATGTAATGAAAATCATTTCCTTTTATAATGAACATTTAACTAGGATTTGAATCTCTATGTATACAGTGATCAAGGTCAATGTTTTTAGTATAAAAAATTTACGTAGAGCTCATTTACGAGCTCTCTCTCTCTCTCCACACACATGCATGCACTTCCATTTTTTATTCTACAAATGAAAAAATATAAGTCTCTTGCCTTGGGAAGGAGTAACTTATTATGTGACTACAGATTTCCTTCTTTGATCTGGAAAAGTAAAATTCATTACAACTGTGTGCAGAAATAGCAATACAGTGGCTTTTATTAGTTTAATATTTATTTTTAGCATCAGCTTGATGCCCCATGTAAAGAAAATATAAGTCTAATCTACTCTATACGCAAGAACATATAGGAGATATACAAGATTTACCTAAACCATGTAGATGGATTTGTCTTTAGGTCTCCCGTTTCTCTTCTCCCCCACTGACAATGTATATTTTCTTTCCAGCAGAATATCGAAGTATCCTTTCATTCTTATAAATCTTCCATATATTAAGAATGGATGCCCAATCTTCGTATTAAAAATCTAGATGTATATCCAACTTGCACGTGGCTGGAAGCTGATAGGTAGCTGACGTTGTTTGCATTTTTATTTGACGATGCAATACATCATGTGGTTCAAAGTTAACCTTCCATATAGCACCGACCTTGTGACTTTCTTTCCATTATATTATTATCATTATTTTATATAACTTATATTATTTACTAATATTATTCCACCATTGAATTTGGTTACATGTGTGTTATACTATACTACTAACTATCCTAATCCAAGATAATCACTAAGATATACATATGATGCACATACCTACAATACTATTATCTTTCCCAATAATCTTAGACTTGGAAGTATCACCAGTTATTATTGATGCATAATATTACCAATTATCAAAAAATTTCCTTGCGTGGTGTTCTTGTCCCTTGTATCTTCATTTATATCTATATATGTCCCTTGTCATCTCTGACTTGAACTCTTGGTACATGTGGAACTATCTTATCGGATATGAATATTACAACACTCTTCTATTTAAAAGAATTTCATCCTTGAAATTTTTACGTACCTATATCTGTGAAGAGATGTGGATACTGAGATCCCATTTTGTCCTCTCTTTCACATGTTGCCTTTTCTATGGTATGTCTTTTCCATAATACGTTGATAAATCAAATCTCTTTATTTCGCAGTTCTTGAACTTTATGGTCCAAGATTCGCACGAGCTTTTCTTCATATGATAAGTCTTCTTTCAGTTCTACTTGCTGAGGTTTTATCATATGTGATCTGGAATATATTTTCTAATAGTAGAGACATGGAAAACATTATGAATCTGTGCCAACTCTAGTAGGAACAACAAACTATATGCCACTTGTCCAATTCTTTGAATACTCTCATAAGGTGTAATGTATCTTGGAGTGAGCTTCCCTTTCTTACCAAATCTTAGAAGACCCTTTCAAGGAGAAACTCTTAAAAATACATGATCACCAACTTCAAATTCTAGATCTCGCCTTAGTTTGTATGTGTCTTTTCTGTCGACTTTGTGTTGTTTTTAAATGTCTTTTGATTTCTTCTATTTTCTCACCGGTAGTTTGGATCAATTTAGGACCAAGTAGTTTTTGCACTCTCACTTCAGTCCAACATACATGCATTCTACACATTCTACAATACAGAGCTTCATAGTGAGATGTTGATACTAGAATGGTAGCTATTGTTATAAGCAAATTCTATAAGTGATAAATGGTCATCCCAACTACCTTTGAAACTCAAAGCACAAGCACGGAGAATATGTTTTAATGTGTGAATAGTCCGATCTGATTTGCCATCTGTTTGTGGATGAAATGTGGTACTAAAGTTCAATTTCGTACCAAGTGCTTTCTGCAAACTTGGCCAAAGTTTAGAAGTGAATCTGGGATCCCGGTCTGAGGTTATAGTAACAATTGCTCCATGTAGACGGATTATCTCATCAACAAATAGTTTGCCTAACCTCTCAAGAGTATACTTCACATTAACTGCTATAAAGTGGGAGACGTGGTTAATCTATCAATAATAACCCGTATTGCATCATGATTTCTTGAGTTGCGAGGAAGTCCCGTTATAAAATCCATGGTAATATGCTCCCATTTACATTCAGGAATCGAGAGAGGTTGCAACATACCTGATGGTCTTACGTGTTCTGGCTTAAACTGCTGGCATACTATACATTTAGCAACATAATCAGCTATTTGCCTTTTCATTCTAGGCCACCAATAGACTCCCTTCAAGGTTCTATACATTTTACTACTTCCAAGATGCATGGCATATAAGGAATTATGTGCTTCTTAAAAAATTCCTTTTATTTCTAAAGAATCCGAAACACGTATCTTTTGTTTAAAATGTAAGACCCCATGCTCGTTCTCAAACTAAATTCTAAGTTATCTTCGATCTTGTCTTTCTCCATTACCTCCAAAATTTTGGTGTCATATAGCTACGCGTTTTGAAATTCATTATAAAATGTTGACATTATTTGTAAATTTGCTAAAAGTTCTCCACAATCATCGATAGCCAACTTTGTCCTTAATGACATCATTTGTTTCAAACTACTTTCATCCCTCATATAAATCAACATTCCACTAAACTTTTAGCTTAACACATCTGCAACTACATTCGCTTTTCCGGGGTGATAATCAATTATACAATCATAATCTTTGATTAGATCTAACCACCTTCTCTGTCTGAGGTTTAATTCCTTCTGTGTAAAAATATACTTTAAACTCTTGTGATCCATAAAAATCTGGCAGGTTTCACCATATAAATAATGTCTCCAAATCTTGAGGGCAAACACAATTGCAGTTAATTCTAGATCATGAGTGGGATAGTTCACTCCATGCCTTTTTAGCCTCCTAGAAGCATAAGCAATAACCTTACCATACTGATAAGAACACATCCTAGTCCTTGACTTGATGCATCATTGTAGATCACATATCCTCCACTTCTAGATGGAAGACTAAGAATTGGGACTGAAGTCAAATAACTTTTGAGTTCTTGAAAACTCTTTTCACAGTCATCATTCCATGCAAATTTTACATCTTTTTTGGTTAATTCAGTTAATGGAGCTGCAGTAATTGAGAAGTTCTCGATGAACCTTCGATAATATCCTACTAGTCCGAGAAAACTCTGAATTTCTGTAATAATGGTCGGGCGTTCCTAGTTTACGATAGCTTCAACTTTTGCAGGATCCGCTTAGATACCATCTTGTGAAATGAAATGTCCTAAAAAGTTCACCTTATGTAACCTGAATTCACATTTACTTAATTTGGCACTACTTCCCTTCAAGGTACTCAGCACAGTCCTTAAGTGCTTTTTATGATCCTTTTCGTTTTTGGAGTACACTAGGATGTCATCAATGAACACAATCACAAATTTATCTAAATAAGGATGAAGGACATGATTCATTAAATCCATAAAAGCAGCCAGCACATTTGTCAATCCAAATGGCATTATCATGAATTCTTGGTGTCCATAACGTGTGTGAAAAGAATTTTGGGAATGTCTGTCTCCTTGATTTTCAATCGGTGATATCATGATCTGAAAATAAATCTTTGAGAATATAGAAGACCTTTATAGCTGATCAAATAAATCATCTATACGAGGCAAAGGATAATTATTTTGTACCGTCACTTTGTTTAGCCTAAGGTAATCAATGCAAAGCTTGAGAGTTCCATCTTTCTTCTTAACAAAAAGAACATGTGCTCCCCATGGTGATACACTAGTTCGAATAAAGCCCTTATCTAATAGTTCTTGTAATTGAACCTCAAGTTCTTTCAATTCAACTGGAGCCATACAGTAGGGTGAAAGGGCTATTGATGTTGCACCAGGAATCATATATATTGTAAACTCAATTTCCCTATCAGGGGGTAGTCCCAGAAGTTCCTCTGGAAAATCTCTTAGTACAGGAATATTTTCTAATGAGATAACTTGAGCTTCCATATTGTAAATAAAAGTAGAAAAAGCTGAGCAACATTTTCTAATTAACTTCCTAGCCAATATAGCAAAAATCACACAAGGAGTTTATAATCTTCTCTCACCATGAAAAGTGAATTCCTTTTCTCCAGGCTTTCGAAAGATGACTTCTTTCTTGTAACAATCTAATACTGCGTGATATGAACTCAAATATTCCATTCTGACAATAATGGCGAACTCTCTCAACTCCATAGGAATTAGATTCACACGAATCTCATGTTCACTCAAGGGGAAGACATCGTGTATAACTTCAGAATCTCCCTTGGGCATAGATATTAACAAAGTATACTCTAATGAATCTAGTTGTTTATCAACATATTTAGAAAAAGTTTGAGAAATAAAAGAATGACTGGCTCCAGAATCAATAGGAGTATATGCATATTTATTAACAATTCTCATAATACATGAAACTACATCCTCCCCAGAAATAGCTTCTTGAAGTGTCATGGTAAAGGTTCTTCCTTGAGCATATGTCTTGTTAGCTTTACCACCCTTCACATCACCTCCTTTCTTTTCAGCTGGAAATTCTATAGCTGCCAGTTGCTTTCCTTATTGAAATGATTTCTTGATTTTTGTAGTATTTTGAACCAGATCACGACAATTGTGTCTCAAATGATCAGTCTTTCCACAGTTATAACAAATCTTCAAACCCTTTAGACATCCTCCAGGATGACGTTTTCCACATGTACTACATGTACAATAAGTTTGATACGAACCACTGAACTTTTGTTCTGTTGGGTTTTCTCTCCATCCCGGCATAGGTGCTCAAAATTTGTTTGAGTTCTCAGTTCCCTTGAATTTTTTATCTCCAGGACCTCTCCAGCTGGACACTTCTCCTCCTCCTTTTTGTGAATTATCATTATTTCTTCTCCTTTCTTGCACCAAATTTTCCGTTCTCGTCACTACGTCTATCAATTTAGCATAGATTGTATACTCTATAAGATATCATGGATCTGATATCCATGTGCAATCCTCTTTCAAAATGTTGGCATTTGTCCTCTTCTTTTGCCCCCAGTTCAGGAAAAAAATGAGATAATTCTAGAAATCTTTTTTCATATGTAGTTACCGATCCTCGCCCTTGAATGAGAAATAAAAACTCGCATCATCGTTCTTCTTGATAAACAATCAGATAGAAATGATCATTAAATTCGGTCTGAAATAATTACCAAGTGCAGTTAACGGGGTCTGGATACTTGTTCATGATAGATTTCCATCAATCATAAGCATTGTCTTTAAGAAGAAAAATAACATACTTTAGATTTTGATCATCTGTGTAATCCATCAATGCAAACATTCTTTCTATCTACTCAAACCAACTCCTAGCTTCCTTTAGATCAGTTGTCCCTTTAAAAGCTTGTGCCCCAAGTTTGAGCATATGTTCATACGGTAGTTGTTGTTCATATGCATGTGGTCGCACCGATTGTGCAGCCATTGATCCCAGCATTTGAGTGATCAATTCCAATGTGTCTTGCAGGCCATTGTTCAATACCTCATTCCTATTATCAGAACTGGATGCATTCAGAGGAGGTTGTTTTGTACCCACCACTTCCTAAAATAAAGAAAATACTAGTAGAAGTCAAGTAAAGATCCTCTGTGAAGGCTTAAGTGCTAAGATCCTATAACTTCAATTACATAAAATCATGAATCCATTTATCTCCTTCTAAATCTTATCAAGTCTTCTAAATAAATAAATCATACTCCGACATACTAGTAGATCAAAATCCAAATTTCAAAATACCAATCAAAATCCAAGATCATGTTGCTCTGATACCAAAACTTGTCACGACCCTCTCTGCTAGCCAGAACGAATCATGGCAACATCTTAACATCACATCCTTTCATAAAAAACTTCAGCAACAATTCCTCTATAATTTGGAGTTCTCCCAAAAATGCCAACCTGTATTGAAATGATATATTGCATACACTCCATATCATTCTCACAAAATCCCACCCTATGTACATCATCAATATTAAAACTCTAAATCCAAATATGACTATTCAAACCTTCACGAATCCATTTATTTAAATATACAAACCCGATAGCTACTATCATGTATCAAACGATTCATCTTTCTTCTACACAAAAGTTTCCTTCTTGTGTTCTGTAATGCATCACATTTACCTGAAAGATTTCAAGATGTTATTATAAAGTCAAAATGCTAGGATGGAAGCAACCTCCAGCTAGGTCAGTGACGATCCCAGGCATCCTATGCTTCCTCTTCTGCTAGGTATGTAAATATATAAACATAGAGTGGTGAGTCTAAACCAAAGTAAGGAATTTATTCCCAATGAATGATCCAAACTTTAAAACGAAATATCTTATTTCAACATACATAAAAGAAACAATTATCACTTTAGTATGAAATATCACATGGTTAAAGATAGAAATATCATAACCATAAATTTAAGGAAATTGCACCCTAAACAGACAATAACATGCTTGTGTTATAGAAAAAAACAAATAAAAGCCCTTGAAAAGAATAATTTGATTTCCACTTCATATGAACATAAATATGCACCATTATTTCCATCTAATCTTACTTAGTCTATGGACCATACTGCCAAGGAGGTTTTTTCAATCCCTTAGCTTACATATGTCCAGGAGAGCGAACTCCACCTAGGACCTTATCTTACTGTGATAAGCGTAGACAACCCCAAAGGTCAAACACCCCGCATACGTCCTAACACATATGTGTATATGGAATGCGAGCCCAAAGCCCTCTTACTTGTTCATGACTGTTCTTTTAGGTGGATCTAGTGTGCATGCTTTCCAAACATACATGTTATTCTTTTCGTACATGCCACTGGAAAATCATAAATTTTCATAATCTTGCACAAAGACGTAATATTTTGCAAAATTTACAAATGATAAATTTGCAATACCAATAGTAGCACCATAACTTCTGAAATAGAATATAACACGAAGCATCTTGAAACTTGACGATGTAAATAGAAGTTTGTAACCCCTCACCTGATTTCTTATAAAATGATGTTAAAAAAAGTGACTGCTAGCTATAAATACCTAAAAAATTTGAAACATATGGTCAACCTTCCAGGAAATAAATCTTAAGATTCAAGTATACATGTATATAAATATATACATTAATATAATCTTTACATCATGAACCTATATTGTTTTAGATAGGGACTAAAGTCAGCTTGATTCATGATCATGTGTTGACTATTATATCACAAATGGACCCTAAATCCTGCAACCTTTATAGCTAAAACAATATCTCAATAATATGCTTGACCTTTTGATAATTGAGATTTTGCGAGGGTCTAAATATGTCTCACATAGGGCGAAGACACAGTTGCTATGGCGACCACTCACGAAAGCCCACTTAGTCAACAATTAACCCACAACAAGTAATCGAGCAATGAAAAGCAAATGTGGAGTTAAAATTTATTACAACTCTACAATGGATCATGTAGAGGTCGAACACAGAGAGCAAACGAGATAGATCGGGCAAATTAATGCACAAAAGTGATTGTGGAATATTTGTCTATATGTCTTTTTGTGGGTTTTTATTTTTATTTTAATTTGATTTTTGATTTTTATATTTTTGTGTTTTGATTTTTAATTTTCTATTTTTATATTTTCTTTTTAGATTTTTATGTTTTCTTTTTAAAATATATAATAAAGCTATATATAAAGTATATATATAATATAGACTAAGATAGATATAAATAATAATAAAAAAATAATAAAGAAAATTAATTATTTTTGGGTTTTAAATATTTTTTACTATTTTTATTATTTTTTTAAATAATTTTGCTAATTTTTATATATTTTTAAAGTCAAAAATATCCTAAATCAGGGTTTAGATTAAAAACCTAAAATTAAAATGGAAATTAAAAACAGAAAATGGAGTCCAAAATTTTCTCAATCAATTTTAATATAATAATAATTATATATAGAAAATTTAGAAATAGAAATTATTTTTGAGATTTTTAAGGATTTTTTATATTTTTACAAAGGTTTTTGGTGTTTTAAAATTTTTAGGAATTTTCTTTTATAATTTTTAGGGATTTTTGGCTTGAAGGTCAAAAATACATAAATAAATAAAATATATTTTTGGGGAATTTTTTAAAATGCTTTTTATTTTTTATGTATTTTTTAGTGTAGACAGGGATAAAAAGACTATTTTATTTTTAAAAAATATTAAAAGTCTTAAAATTACAAAATAAAATATGTACATGGAAGTGGCACAATCAGGAGCATACACGTATTTTTTTGAGAATTTTTGGAGTTTAATTGCTATTTTAAATACACAGAGACAATAAAAAGAAACTATACTACTAGTAGGGTTATTTTGTAAATAAATTAAAGCTCGAGGGCCAAAGTGCAATTTCCCCAAAAAACTACAACATGCATTTCAAAATGTCCGATTAAATAGTAAATAACCAAAATCATGAGGGCTTAGTTTCAAATGTCACAGGGTTTGTCGGTTGACTCAACGTGGGACTAAAAAGTAAATAAAGATAGTATGAGGTTCTTTATGCAAATATTACAAAATTTAATATACGGTAAATGAAAGTTTCTAAATTAATAATTAAAATGCAAAAGTCACTGGGGTGAAATGGCAAAATACCCAGCAGACACGGATCCAACGGTTGGAGGCCGTTCACTTGACACGTGGCACTCACACAGAACACGATACCCCTTCGCGAGCGACGGCTCTGATTATATCATCTTCGTGGGATCTGACAATCGTGGAGTAATTGATCAAACAATGGCTGAAGGATCTGGAAGCGGTGCTCGATCCAAAGGTCTTGGAACCCCCTGCAAGAACAGGGAAGAACCAGGCGGGGCTCGAGCTTTGATCGACGACGACACGCTACTCCAGCCACCTCTTTTGCTGCAGAAGGGCTTCAACGATTCCTTGAAGGGTCCTCAACCGAACGGTCGTGCCAAAATGGACAGGAGGGCTCCGGTGCGTCGTCGTGAGGTCAAGGGGAGTTGGCGAATCCAGGAACCTGAGTTTGCATAAAAATCGACCGCAACAGGGGGTCTTCGAGTCTCCAGTAACTGCAGAAAGTTTAAACAAGAAAAGACAAGGGGACTGGGGGCCTTATTAGCGAGGGGGGAATGGCTGGTGGCACAGGTGGAGGTGCCTCCAGCGAGCAGTGGAGTGGAGCACCTGGGAGACCAGATCGAGGATGGATCTAGGTGATTGGGTGATGGAACGAGGTGTAGAAGCGACGAGGTAGGAGAATGAGGTGGCTGGTGCGTCGGAGAACGGTCGGAGGAAGGTGAGTGAGGTTCGTCAGAGACTAGCTCCGGCGAACTTCATGAGAATGATTAGAGGCTAAAACACGTGATTTAAAATATGAACGAAGGCAATAATGAAACCTAAAATTAAAACTAAACTAAAAAATGCAATAAAAATAGGGTTACCTCACCAGCAGAAACCGAGAAGTCGACCTCACGGCGGATGGTCGCCGGAGATGGGGTGGAAGCACTTGGAGGCTCGCTTGAGCCCTCTCCCAAGGAGTTGGAGAAGGATATGTCACCGCTTTCGATCTTGAGCACCCAAGAGAGGGGCAAAAACAAGGATAAAAGGAGTTCAAAATGGGGAGGAAGGTTGGGTGGTGGTTTTGTACATGAGACAAGGCGGATCCAAAGAACGAAGAATCATGAGCGAGGCATTGATTCAATCCCCGAGGGAATCAATGGGCGTGTAGGAGCAATCCACGAGGAGAAAAAGTCATGAAGACTTCGACGCGAAAAAAATGGAAGAATCAATGTGTAGAAAATCGAGAAAGAGGGCTCGAATGCAGGTATGACAGATAGGGAGCCTCGATTAGAGAGTTGACCGAGGTCAACGGGCGGGGGAAGCTGGTTGGTCCACGTGGACCAACCTGAAAAAAACCCTGCTAAAATTAATTAAAAATCAATAAAAAATAATAAATGATTTTATTAGGTTATAAAATAAAAATGTTTATTATTTTCTAAATTATTTTATTATGATTTTTATTTTTTTAGGTTATTTATTACAAGTTAGTTTTTAGGATTAGATTATAGGTATATTTATCTATGTTTTACGGTATTTTATTTGTATTTTGTACATTAAATTTTATTATTTTATTTTATTATTCTATAAAACCATAGATTAATTTTATATACTTAAATATATTTTTATTATATTTTTTATATATTATATACACTTAAATAAATTAGACTATTTATTATATAGGTATAGTTATATGTACTTTATCTATGTATTTTCTTTGAATATTTCATTTTAATGTTTTCTTTAATGTTTTAGTTTTAATATGTACATATATTATAAATAATATTTACAAAATTATAAAAATATAAAATTATCAAAATAATAAATCATAAATAAAATGAATATTTTAATCGGGTATACTATACAATAGGGGTCCAAAAACCTAACTTTCACACCTTAACTGCAAAAATATGAAACCACCTTCATTAAATATCTTATTAAAAGTTATATATAATTAAAGGTGATTTTGATATATTTTGATTTTTATTTGAGAGATATAGGCCTGAGAAGTTGAGATTTTGGAAATTTATTTAGTAGCATAACTTTTATTCAGTATATTATTTTTTTATAAAATTAATTTTGTATTTTTCTATATTTTATTATCTACAACTTTCAGTTTAAAGATTCTTTATTTGAGGTATAAAAAGTATAAAATAAAATAGATCTTAAAAAATAAATAATAAATGAATAAATAAATAGAAATTTTATTGTATTCTTGGCTCTTATCTTCCCCTACTTTATTCCTTGTCGACCTAGTCATCAAGATGCCAAGTTCTCGAGGTTTAGGATCAAAAAATATCTTCGATATTTTATTTTTTTTCTTTTATTTTCTTTATTCTATAATTTTGACATTAAAAATAATATTTTATACACAATTTACATAACAATGAATGGAAGTTAATTTGCCTAAATTAGAGGTATTTACACGCATTTACTAAGGTTTTTAAGGCTAAAATGATAGAATAAAGGTGATGAAATGGAGATTCATCACCTTTTCTTTCTTTTCTTTTTTCTACCTCCTAAAACTAATTCCTAACCCCCTCCCCCCAGCTATCTCTTGTATCTTCCACAATAAACTTCATCTCTACTGAATAAGAATCCAAATAATAGCACATCTATCTTTACGGTACTTTTTCTCGCATGATAAAAATTTCCATTGTGAGAAAGTGATCCTTATTCAACAACCATGGATGTAATGAAAACCATTTCCTTTTATAATGAACATTTGATTAGGATCTGAATCTCTTTGTATACAGTGATCAAGGTCAATGTTTTTAGTGTCAAAAATTTGCGCAAAAGGTCATTTACGAGCTCTCTCTCTCTATGCATATGCATTCACTTCCATTTTTTTCTACAAATGAAAAATCCGTCATGTCTTTGCCTTGGGAAGGAGTAACTTATTATGTGACTGTCGATTTCCTTCTTTGATCTAGAAAAGTAAAATTCATTACAACCGTGTGTAGAAATAGCAATACAGTTGGGTTTTATTAGTTTAGTATTTATCTTTAGCATCAGCTTGATGCCTCCTGTAAAGAAAATATAAGTCTAATCTACTCTATACACAAGAACATAAAGTAGATATACAAGATTTACCTAAAATCTCTAGATGGATTTGTCTTCAGGTCTCCTGTTTCTCTTCTCCTTCGCTGAAACTGTATGTTTTCTTTCCGGCAAAATATCGAAGTACCCTTTCATTCTTATAAATATCCCATATATTAGGAATGGATGCCTAACCTTCGTATTAAAAATCTAGATGTATATCCAACTTGCACGTGGCTAGAAGCTGATAGGTAATGGATGTTGTTTGCAAATTTATTTCACCATGCAATACATCATGTGGTTCAAAGTTAGTCTTCCATATGGCACCGACTTTGTGACTTCTTTCCATTCTATTATTATCATTATTTTATATAACTTATATTATTTACTGATATTATTCCACCGCTAAATTTGGTTACA
Source organism: Ottelia alismoides (assembly GCA_037367405.1). Taxonomy (NCBI): domain Eukaryota; kingdom Viridiplantae; phylum Streptophyta; class Magnoliopsida; order Alismatales; family Hydrocharitaceae; genus Ottelia; species Ottelia alismoides. The sequence goes on from JAZKJV010000498.1 coordinate 443,342, forward strand.
TATGTGTTATAATATAGTACTAACTATCCTAATCCAAGATAATCACTTAGATATACATATGATGCGCATACCTACAATACTATTATATTTACTTTGCATGCATTTTCCCAATAATTTTAGACTTAGAAGTATCACACTTATTTTGCTACATATTATTACCAATTATCAAGAATTTCCTTGTGTGGTGTTCTTTTCCCTTGTATCTTCATTTATATCTATGTATGTCCCTTGTCGTCATCTTTGACTCCAACTCTTGATATATGCGGAACTATTTTATCGGATATGAATTTTACATGCTTACTGATTTTGGCTTTTATGTGATCTTTTTATCCGCAACTATATGCGAAGATTGCCTTTTTATATAGTGATCTTGACAAGGAGATACAATGGATCAAACACACGAATTTTATAGTAAGTGCTAATGAAGGTAATATTTGCAAGCTTATAAAGTATCTACATGATTGAAACAAGATCCAAAACAACAACATGCAAAGTTTAATACGACTATTTATTACAATTACATTACACTTAATAAACACATACAATGTGTTTGTTTTATGACTACATGTGATATCTCCATATATATTCTTCCTATGTTGGAAGATACCTTGTGGTTTAAACCATGCATGCATATAATTAATGAAGTGAAGGCATTCTTGAGTAGTAGGTTTGATATGAAGAGTATGGGAGCTGTTGACGCCATCTTAGATCTCAAGTTGACCAAATCAATTGGAGAAAGAGTTGCTTCTACAAGAAGATTCTAGAGGGTTTTTACTATCAAAATTATAGATCGATCAACACTCCTTATAAATCTTCAAAACATCCATGCAAGGATAAATATGAAGTACATGCTTCCTAGTTTGGTACTTAAATACTATAAAAAGCTCGATGCATCTTGCTAACTATATCGTATCCAATTCCTTTGGCGGTTCGCAAGTTAAGTATATTTACAAGTTATCTTGACCAAACTCACTAGGTGATTTAGATTGAGTACTCAAACACATTAAGGAGTCGTTTTGATTGGGGGTTACTCCACAAAATTTGGGTTACCCTCCAATTTAAAGAGGTTTTTCCACAATGTTTTTCACAAAATCCCCATTTCCAACATGTGGGCTCCACCACCTACTTTTTATTCTCTATCGTGTGGGTCCTACTAGAAAACTACACCTACACACACTCTCTCATTTAATACATCAAATCAAACTTCTTTCATCCATTACAATAAAAAAATATAATAGTATATCATATTATCATCTAAAAATTATAAAATACTCAATTTCTAATTATTTTTTCAAACTTCAATAGTACAACTACTTTTTATCCAAGCGCACTAGAATTAAGGCCAAATGGCTAAGCAGCCTCAATATGGAGATGTCCATGGTGGGCAAGCTAATTCCTAAGTTCTCTTTGCATTGTGCTAATAAGACTTCAATTGCAAAGATTTGAAACCTCGGACATATTAAAAAATCAAGAACACATCCAAGTTAAACTAAAGTCTATAAAGGAAGCTCGTGTCCAAAAGATAGATTTTCATGGGATTTACACACATTCAAAGATGATATGATGTACTTTTTGATTATAAATATGCGAGTGGAGACCCCATCGACAAGGTTCAACTTGGAAAGGCCTATTCCATCTTAGTGTCCGTCTGCCTCAACGTTTATATAAAGGATGACGTATGGGAAATATTGAAAGCAAACTGTTTCGAAAACCAATTGACACTCAAAAGCAATTGCTATTTAGTTGAGTTCAATCCTTGAAAACCTAATTGTTTGAGAACTGCCTAAATATTTGAGAACTGCAAGTTATTGAAGAGATGAAGGAACGAGTCCAACATTTTAAAGGTGGGGGTAGGATGTAAGTAGTTACATCCTTTGGGAATTACATCTATGTGAATATTTCTATGGACTAGAGATATAGAAATAGTATTTTTTTCTTAATATATTATGATATATCACTGGCGCATGGACAAAATAGCACAACTTAACTTTGTCACCGAGACAAACATTTTATTGTTAATATCCTAAACGTTCACATAAAGTCTAATGTCAAGACATATGTGCTTTTTTCATATGAAAGTAAAAGTAGACCAGGGACGGGAGGGGCCAAGCCTCCCTATGACTCCACACCTCCCCTACCTAAATTTAGGAGAAAACATGATTGGCTCTGGTGGATTTGTAGTTGGGTTAAATGGGTCAGAACATATAAGAGCATGTTCTAACTTTTTTTGTACAATTTTTTTTATTTTTTAAATGAAACCTTAGAGGGATTTACTTAGAATAATAAGTGGAATATGTGTTTCAAATTTCATATAAAACAGACATTCCTAACATGCCCATGGAGTCAATTTCAACAATTTTGATACCGTTAAAAATTGATTGTCTTGATGAAGAGGATAGAATCTCAAACTAAGTTGAATTTTGAATGATACCATGATGATATGTGATGATCTAAATTCCATAAGCTTTAAAAAATACTCTTTTTTCTTTAGTAGTTGGTTATTTTCAAAATAAAAAAATACATGTATTGATTTTCACAATGACATTCCCGTTCCCACAGCTTCCCTTCCCATTCAAAAGAGTGGACTGGTGCACGCAACTTCGTATTCCTTTATTAATTTTATTTTCATAGACGCAAAATGTGTTAGTGTCGGTCTATTCTCCTTTCGATTTATTTCCAATTTCTTGAATAGCACAACATCTTTACCATCTTACCATTTTCGTCTTCTTTCAGTAACATGAACAAACGAGGGTGTTGGCGGGTGAAAATCCGCTCCATTTGTATGCGACCCAATCCAATATATCAACCCACTCAAATTAAAATGGTTATTCATTAGATTGGATACTCATTTTGTGAAATGCATATTATATTACATGCGGTATCTTTAGATCCAAACAATTAGATATATGCTAAACAAAAATTTGTTTGTCATGTACGTATACGGAAACGGATGCGAATATAGAAATGAAAATAGAAACAGAAACAGATGAAGATATTAATGCAGAAACATAAATGGACACAAAAACAATTCGATTGGATACCCATTTGCAATCCATCGCACTTAGTATATGATGCGGATACAAAAAATATGGAAATGGATGCGGATACGATACAAAAATAGAAACGGATACGAATATTGGAATTAACATTGTTGGGATATTTGATACAATTTGATGGTCAATATCAAGTTGTATTAATGTATCTCAATTCCTGGAATTCAATGTTTCAACCCTGTGGGGTGCTGTTTAATCCCACATCGTGGAGAGTCAAAATTGGCACTTGGTTTTAATATGGAAAGTCCTGAGACTAGTCTGGAAACAGACCAGAGAGGACTTTGGACCACCACACACGCGTGTGCGCATGCCTGCTCGCCCGTGCGGGTTGGGTCGGGCGTGGGCGCGGCTGCGGCTGCGGCGTTGCGTGGCGTGAAGACCAGGTCAATTTTGTGTAATCGCCCGTTTGAATTCCAATGGATGTGTCCCTTTATCCTCTCACAAAGGATAACCGTCTGGACATCTTTAAGTATCTCTTAAAGTCGTGGGCGTGGGTGATGAATACACGACTCCCATTCTCACTGCCTCTTCTCTCCCTCTCACGATCTTGGGCTTCGTCTATGGAGGTGACTTTCGAGGACGCTCAAGCACGGTGCGCACCATCGACGAGCGTGGACCGTCGGACCCTGTGAGCGGCACATAAAGACCCTATGCGCTGGCAAAGTGGGGGGCGATGTCTCTCTAAAGGGAGTCGTACAACAGGACGCTTCGGTTGTAATCTCTAACTCACCTTTTTCTTTACCGCATTGTTTGTCGTGATGTTTGTCTCCATATTTTTCCCTTGCTATAATATTCATACGTATTTAAAACGATTATTTTTTTATCAGTGATGATCTGGATGCATGCATACATTGTTTTTCCTAGAAATCTATTGAAAATAGGATTTATGTATATGTGTTGATGACGTTTTTCTCAACAATCGTAGAGAGACGGATCTTTAACGAGATAAGAAAAATGTCGGATTTGAGGTTTTGGTCTCGTGTGGATTTCACTGGTATGTCAGAGAAATTCGGGGGCCAGAATTTTAAGTGTTAGCAACAACACATGAAAATCTGGCTGCCCACGATTGGCTTGATTTCGGTTCTGGAAGTCGAATGCTCTAAGTTATCAAAATAGAATCCAGATCCAGATGCGGTTAAGATGGCAGATGCATGGAAAGAACATGACCGTTTGTGTCATGGGTGCATTCTTACTGCACTATCGAACATTATGTTCGATGTCTAAGGCGCATCTACCAAGACTGCTAAGGATGTGTGGGAGGAACTAGATAAGAAATACAACACAGGAGATCTTGGTATTGAAAAATACTCGGTATCCAAGTTCTTGAAGTTTCAGATGACTGAGGGAAAATCAATTTCTGAACAGGCTCATGAGTTTCTGTTATTGCTCTACGGATTAGCCGAGGCGGAAATAAAACTTCCTGAAAAGCTTCAGGTCATGTAAATCATTGAGAAATTTCCCAAGTCCTAGGAAGATTTCAGGATGTCCCTAAAGCACAGGAAAGAGAAAAAGTCTCTACTGATTTAATGATATCAATAGATATAGAAGAGGAGCATAGGAAACAAAAACCTGTGATGCTTGTTGACATGAACCCTAAGGTCAATGTGATAACCTCAAAGGGAAATAATGCTAAAGGGAAAAATAATAAACTGAAAGCCACGAGAAAAATCCAGAAAAAACCAAAGAACAAAACCTTGTTTGCAATGTGGATAGGTTGGACACTAGAAGAAGGATTGTCCTTCTCTAAAGACCCAACAGAAGTCTACGGATGTCGTTCCTCATGCTCTTGTGCTGACTGAGGGATGCGGGCCCGGTGAGGGTTATGTCTCAATGAACCCTAAACTCTATATAGTAAATGAGCCTAATGAGTGGCTTGTTGATACTGGTGCAAATGTATACATTTATACTGAGAGGAACTTCTTAGTGTCTTATCAGGCTTCAGCCGGTGGAACAGTAATGATGGGGAACAGATCTGCAGCCAAGGTGCTTGGGTCTGGACGAGTCGAGCTGAGATTTACAACTGGACGAGTTTGGACTTTGCGCAGGGTGTTGCACGTTCCTGATATTAAGAAGAATGTCTTGTCTGGTTCTTTATTAGTTAGAGAGGGTTTTCAATTAGACTTTGAATCTAATAAAGTAGTTTTTCTGAGATATGGTATTTTCTTTGACAAAGGATATTTGGTTGATCATGATCTTTTATTTAGAATAAGATGTGACATTGATAATATGTTAATAATATTTCTGATTTTGATTCCTCTACTTATGTTGTTTTGAATATTGAATCTACTGATTTATGGCATGCTAGACTAGGACATGTGAATTTCAATTCTAAGAAAAGAATGATGAAACTTGACATGATTCCTGATCATATTACAAACAAACTCACCAAATATGAAATATGTGCTCAAGTTAAGTTGCCTAGAAAGCCTTTTCACTCTGTGAATCGGGAAACTGAAATTCTAAACTTAGTTCACTTTGATATTTGTGAGTTTGGTGGCGTGATGACTAGAGATAACAAAAATATTTTATCACCTTCATAGATGATAGCAGTAGATACTGGTATGTTTATCTACTTAAAACTATGGATGAAGCCTTAGAAAAGTTTCTTATCTTTAAGAATGAAGCAGAAACATAAGTCGGTAAAATAATTAAATGCCGAAGGTCAGATAGGAGTGGTGAATACACATCTAAGATATTTGATGAACAATGCAAATTATTTGACATAGTTCATGAGGTCACTGCACCATATTCATCGCAGTCCAATGGAATAACAGAATGGAAGAATAGGATCCTAACTGATATGGTCAATGATCTTTTATAAAGTTCCAGGCTACCATCTTACATGTGGGGGGAAGCTTTGAATACGGCCTGCCATATTCTGAATAGAGTTCCCCTCAGGCATAAATATAAGAGTTCATTTGAACTTTGAAGAAATAGGAAATCAAGCTTAAAATATCTCAAAGTGTGGGGATGCTTGACTAAGGTCTTAGTCCTAGAACACAAGAGAAAGAAGCTTGGACCTAAAACAGTTGACGCGGTCTTCTTGGGATATCTTAAAAATAGTTAAACCTATCGATTCTTAGTAATTCGATCTGAGATCACGGGCATAGATACTAATACTATTGTTGAACTTCGTGATGCTACCTTTTTTGAGGATATTTTTCCAATGAAAAAAGGAATTCCTGAAAATTTGACTAGTGATGTAGCCTCCACATCTGGTTCCATTCCACAACAAATAGAAAAGATGTCAAATGTGGCGGCCACCTCTTCTGAACCCAATGAATTTTTGAAGGATGTTGAACCTAGACGAAGTAAGAGGCCTAGGATTTTCAAGGATTTAGGTAGCGACTTTGTCTCCTACCAAATCGAGGGTGATCCTCCCATGTACAATGATGTCATGGCTTCTACTGAAGCAAGGCATTGGAAGGATGTCATTAAATATGAAATGGATTCGATCATTTCAAATTGCACGTGGGAATTGGTCGATCTACTTCCGGGGTGTTCCACCATAGGAAGCAAATGGGTATTCAAAAAGAAACTTAGACCAGACGGATCCATAGAAAAATATAAGGCAAGACTTGTAGCCAAAGATTTCAAGCAGAATGAAGGTATTGATTATTTTGATACCTATTCTCCTGTTACTAGGATGACTATGATTCGGATGCTCATTGCATTGGTCTCTATACATGATCTCACAATTCATCAAATGGATGTGAAAACTACCTTTTTTATATGGCGATCTTGAGGAGGAGATCTATATGGACCAACCTGAGGGATTCATAGCATCTGGTAATGAAAGAAAGGTCTGCAAGCTTGTAAAATCTCTTTATGGACTAAAACAAGCTCCGAAACATTAGCATGACAAGTTTGATAAGACTATACTGTCTTATGGCTTTATTGTTCATGAATCCGATAAATGTGTGCTCTATGATTAAAGGTGATATGTGTGTTGTCTTGTGCCTATATGTAGATGATATTTTGATATTTGAATCAAACATAAGGATAGTGAAAGAAACCAAGAGGTTCTTGAGCACTAAGTTTGAGATGAAGGACTTAAGAGTTGCAAATGTGATTTTGGGTCTCAAACTGATTAGATCTACTAATGGGATAGCTGTGTCTCAGTCACATTATACTGAGAAAGTTCTTGAAAAATTTGGCTATCAGAGCTGTAAATCTGTATGCACTCCTTATGATTCATCTAAACCCCTCTGCAAGAATAAGAGTGTAAGACATGTAGCACATCCACGGTATTCCCAGATTATAGGAAGCTTGATGTATCTTGCGAACTGTACTCGACCTGATATTTTCATTCACGGTCGCAAAGTTGAGTAGATATATGAGCTATCTTGACCGTACTCATTGGGAGGCCTTGGATCGAGTGTTGAAGTACCTTAAAGGGTACTGCACTTCTTGGACTGCATTATGGTAAATATCCTCCTGTCTTAGAAGGATATAGTGATGCAAGTTGGATAGGTCAAATGGAAGACTCCGGGAGTAACAATGTAACTGGATATGTATTTACCCTTGGAGGCGGTGTAGTCTCCTGGAGGTCTGTGAAACAGACCATCTTGGCTCGGTCTACTTTTGAGGTAGAGCTGTATGCTTTGGACACAACATGTATAGAGGTTGAATGGCTTAGGGAGCTTCTTCTGAGATGCCCATGTTGGGTAAGACGATATCGGCAATTTCTTTACATTGTGATATCATGACTACTATTGCAAAGGTAAAGAGTTCAAAGTACAATCAGAAAACTAGAAGACAAATCCAAGTTAGACTTAAGTCTATTGGGGATTTGGTGTCTTCTAGAGTGATTGCTGTGGAATTTGCTGGTGTCAAAGATAACACGATAGATCCACTTACAAAGAGACTTGATAGATCTTTAGTCCAAAAATCCAGTCTTGGGATGGGGATGAAACCCACTGGAAGTTTACCCGTAGTAGCAACCCAACCTAAATGAGTGGTGATCCCACAAAATAGGTTCAATGGGAAAACAAGTTGTATGGGGAACTGATTGACACTCATTATGCAATACTTTGCATGTGAGTCCTATCCATGAAAAGTCGAGTCCCTGAAAGCTGCAGGAAAAGGTTGAGCATTATGCTCTTAATGGATTCAAGCTTTTATAAGCAGGATGTGAGCAGTGCATCCTTGGAGAATGTCGCCTATATAAGTACTTCTGTGGGCCGCAGATAAAGGATGAGGGTTTATCCTTAATATACTCATGAAACAGGGAAGGGTGCATGGCCATTAATAGCACCAAAATCAAAAGATTGTCACCATAGACTTCACTCTGTTGTTACCACTCGATACTATTACATTAAAGGATTAAAGTTCAAGACTTAGTTCACTTTTTTCCTGTGATGGTGAAAGGAGATAACTCAGGTAGAGTTTCAAACCAGAAGGTACCTTTACTGAAAGCAGAGTGTGGAAACCCGAGATTTTTGGCTATTCGCGTTTCAACAGTGAATTCGTGGGGGATTGTTGGAATTAACGTTGTTATGATATTTGATACAATTTGATGGTCAATATCAAGTTGTATTAATGTATCTATATTCTAATGTTTCTCATGTGGGGTGTTGTTTAGTCCCACATTGTGGAGAGTCAAAACTGGCACTTTGTTTTTATATGGGAAGTCCCGAGACTAGTCTGGAAACAGACCAGATAGGACTTTGGACCACCACACATGCGCGCGCCCGCCTGTCCGCATCGGGTCCGGCTAGACCGGGTCGGGCATGGGCTCGGGCTCAGGCGCGGCTGCAGCTGCGGCGGCTGCGCGGCGTGGCGTGAAGATCGGGTCAGTTGTGTGTAACCGTCCGTTTGAATTCTAAGGGACGTGTCCCTTTATCCTCTCACGTTGCGTAACCGCCCGGACGTCTTTAAGTATCTCTTAAAGTCGTGGGCGTGAGTTACGAATACATGACTCTCATTCTCACTACATCTTCTCTCTCTCTCTCACGATCTCGGACTTCGTCTACGGAGGTGACTTTCGAGGACGCTCAAGCACGGTGCACACCGTTGATGAGCGTGGACCGTCGGACCCTGGGAGCGGCACGTCAAGGCCTTGTGCGCCGGTAAAGTAGGGGGCGATGTCTCTCTAAGGGGAGTCCTACAACAGGATGCTTTGGTTGTGATCTCTAACTCTCCTCTTTCTTTGTCGTATTATTTGTCGTGATGTTTGTTTTTGAATTTTTCTCTTGCTATAATATGCATATGTATTTAAAACGGTTATTTTTCTTATCAATGATGATATGGATGTATACATACATTGTTTTTTCCTGGGAATATGTTGAAAATCATATTTATGTATGTGTGTTGATGATGTTTTCTCAACAACGAGTTCATATATAGATACATATGTTCGTTTTACATTCATATCCTTTTTTAAGGATATGATAACATAAATTTCATATCCGTCAATATGCATATCTGCATCCGTGTTCGTATTTCAAAATGGATAAAAATATGATAATACCTACATCCGTAGAACATTTTTATTAAATAATTACTGATTGAATTGTAATTGAATAAATATTTACCAAAAATTAATATTTTAAAAATATGTATCAGTCGACACCTCAAATATCGATTTGGAGAAGGCCCATAAAAAATCGGCACCTGAGGTGAGGGGTCTCCTCCAAATCGACATCTAAGGAGTCAATTGGTGCTTATTTTTTAAATATCAAATTTTTATAGTTATTTATTGACTTACAATTTTATAACAATTATTTAATTAAAAATCCATACATGTATCCGTCCGGTGGTATAAAGTTGTCATGGAGGATATAAATTTAAAGTTATCATGGCGGATGTAAATTTGTATAAATGATCTCCATCAATATATTTGCATATCAAACATTACCTATATGTGACTTCCAATGCAAGTTCAATGCTAAAAATATTCTAAATTAGTTTAATACTTGTCATCGAATAGCTTAGGTAAACATATAAATTGGTTTAGTTGTAATGATATATGCTCATTATCTGCTTCATTAAAATATAAAAGCTCCTTTAAATCAAAATTTATAATATGTACCTAAAGAAGAAAGAAATAACCAATTATTTAATAGGAATTTACCCACAATCTATTTTAGAGATAGAGATGGTATGATTTGAAGTCAAAATAATTTTTAATCTTAAGTAAAAAACTCTATATATATTTAAAAAAAGATTTTTACCCCAGGAACACCCTATAAACTTTGTCAATTATCTCTACGACCTTTGAAACAACCTAATTCTCCCTTCGACCCCATACACTTGCTAACCCTTACCGCATGAACCACGCTGTTAACTCTCATCCATTGACCCATCAGATGTAATCGAATTCCATTAAATTGAGGTACCTCTTTGTTTAAAAATTTTACAAACAATGCCACCATCGATGTGTCCCCATCATCCTCATCCCTCCCCTTTGATGCGCTATAGTCCATCCTCTCCCTCCTCCCCACCGTCGACCTCCTCTTCGCCTCTGATATCTCCACCATGTGGCATCGTTCTGCCCTCTCCTCCCCAGCCACCGCCGCCACCCCCGTCACTTCTCTTCCACTGCAAATCCACAACCACCAGCATCTCCCTCCTCGACCCGAGGGGTTGCTCTGTTGCTTCGCCCTAGAGGAGGACATGCGGTCGGAAACCATGGAGCTTCTTGTCACCGTGAAGGTGAATCCATTCGTTGTCAATCGCTGGTGTGGGGGATAGAGTGGTGGTCGTCGGGGTGATGGGGAAGGGAAGGATGTGAAGGGCTTGAGGTTGTGGGAGATGAGTTGTGGAGGACTGCCCCCTCCCCGCCACCCTCCTCCCTTGATCCTCCACCCCCGCCACCCTCCTCCCATGCCTCCGTCCGCAACAGAACTGCCCCATCCATCCGCCTCCCCTTTCTCTCGTCCTCCGATCTCGCCACCCTCTTCCTCTTGCTCCTCCACTCCCGCTAGCCTCTTTCCATGCCTCCGCTAGCAGCAGGACCGCCCCCTCCACCCCATCCCCCTCCTCCCCCATGTTATTCCGCCCACCGCCATCCTCTTGCCCTAACTCCGCCCGAAGCAGGAGCTGCCGCCTCCCTAACCTCCCCCTCCTCTTCTCGATCCACAGCGAGAGCACCCTCCTCTTCCTTGACCTCTGCCTCTTCCTCCAGGTCCGCCACCCTCAGGTCCGTCGCGACTGCTCCTGTTTGATTTGGTAGAAGAAGAGGAAGAAGAAGGGGTAGGAGAAGGAAGGAGAGAGAGAGATTGAAAATCCACCGTCCGATTTTCTTAGGTTAGATTAACTCAAGTTTAACCCAATAATTGAGTCCACCTAAGTTAAAGTTGATGGTAGGATCCGTTGGGATAAGACGGAGCAAGTTTACGGAGTCGAGGGGGAATTAGGCTGTTTCAAAGGTCATAGAGGTAATTGACAAAGTTTATAGGGTTCATGGGGTAAAAATTCCTTAAAAAATTGTTCTATTTTCTCCCCCGAAGCCAACATTCTTGGCTTCATCCCTGAAGTAGACAATTTAGATAGAAAATCAAATCAAAAGGTTCTTTTACTGAAAGCAAATTTTGGCAGCTAAGACGTCTATTTTTTCACATAGTGTGATTCAACGATGAATTTATGAAAGAATATTGGATTAAGAGTCACCGTGTATCAACTAAAATACATGATTTTTGAAATTCATGTGTAATTATGCATGTTCATCAGTTCGACTCATATGTGACAACAGACTCGCAACACATAAACTTGAGCAAGGGCTTGATCCTCACACACAATTCACAAACAACCGTCGTCTTCCTTGATATTTCTCTCCTATCAGCTACTAGTTCTCTCGAGACGTTTTCAAGGGCGATCACAAGTGTACACCATGATTGATCGCATGGATCATCTGACCCTTGGGAATTGCACACCAGACCCCATAAATTGATTCAACGGCGATGTTGTATACCTAAAGGGAGTTCCATTGTGAACGCTTCCATTAGTCTAGTTATTTTGTTACATGCTACATCTTTTGTTTGATCACGAATACTTTCCATAGATTTTTGCACCAGTCTTTTATTCATTTATTCCATGTTAACCTTCACAAACTAGATCCATATGACAATTACAACCTTAACTTTTTTCGACGTATATACTGTTTTATGCTACAATAGCAATGTCTTAAAGGAGTATACGTGTATAGATCACCAGATATAACTAAACGGTGTAGCTGGGGTTAAATAAAATGGAGTGACAAAATGAAATGAGGAAGATGTTCTTTACCTCTCTTGATGATAAATCAGAAATAGATAATCGAAGTAATATATTTAAGAATAAATAAAAACATTTCCGTATAACCAGAAAAAGCGGGGTTTAGAAGTGATCGCAACTAATTGCTTTTGACCAGAAAAAAAACCGGGGCAATCACACGAGTGCTCAACTGCTAACCGTATTTACAAGGCTACATCTGACAATTGCCTGCCACCCTTAAAATGCCAACGACGCTTTCGCCCACGAGAGGGGAGGAGAGGAGCAAAGAACAGATGCCAACTTGCATAAACAAGTGATAAAAGATGAACATCACACGCATTAAGCAACAGCAAAGCAATAGGAAAAGGATGGGAAATTCTATTGGTTAGTGGGAATGGCCCCATCAGCCTGCGAATCATTTCCCATTTTCATTTCAATCAGTAACTGTCCCGATTTCTCTCCTTAGTTTAATTCAACCCCTTAAAAGCAAAGCCCCCTCCCCCGATCCTCCTCTGCCCACAATTCCTTCCTTTCTGTTGATTTTGTCATCTTCTCTCCTCTCCTACCTTTTCCCACTTTGTTCCTTTGCTTCCCTTTTTGACACTTCTCTTCCAGTACAAGAAAGAGAGAAGGGGAGAAAGAAGAGAGAACGGGAGGAGAATAGAGGGAACTGGGGATGCAGAGATCAGAATGGGGTGAATGGGGATGATGAAGCAGCTTGAGGGGATCTCTCAACACAGCTGCTCAGCCCCCATCAGAATCCACTACTTTCCTCATGTTGGTACTGTGTCTTCCTGCCGAAAGATCCCAACTTGCCTTTATTTCCACCCCTTCTTTCGCTGTAGCTTTTCTTGATCTGCTTGTCGAGTTTTCCGGAACCCAGTAGTGATTGGGAGGTGGGTTTGCATTGTTTTGAGGATTGGAGTTCCAGATTTTCCTTAAAGATCAGATCTTTGGGTTTTTTGTCCTGCTGTTCCTGGGGAAGAGGAGAGTCGTGTAGTTTTTTCCCTCTATCGTAAGATTGGTATTCGGGGTTTTGTGGGTATTTCGGATTTTATGTAAAGAGTGGTTTTTTAAAGGCTGAATTCTAGTGATTTGATCATGTTTTTCTTATCAATTTGTTTTGGGTAATTTTTGTTCAGGTTTTTGCCGCTGCTCTAAGCAATTAGATTTTTGGATTTCCTTCGCTTGGGCTGACTGCTGATAAGTTGCCAGCTCTTCAGGTTCCCACCGGTGCTTTTATTTTTGGTAAGTGAGATATCTATTTTCTTATCTGTTACTTGATTTGTATGACTGTGGATCTATGGTCAATCCATCACGATGTTTCAGGGTTTCTTTTGGATCTTTAAATAGAATGTTGAATTTATATTTTTTTGTGCATTTTCTTTTTCTGTGGATTTCTTATAAATATATAATCTTTTATTCACGGTCTTGCATGTTGCCGATCAGGTGGTGTTCCGATTGGTTTTACTCTTTAAAGGGAAACGTTTGCCCGTTTGTGCCATTCCTTGCAATCAGGTAGAAGGAATGATTCGTTGCTGATTTTTTTTGTTCTTTTTATTTTGAGTTTCTGCCTTGGTGCAACTACTACTAATTGTGCGATTTTCTTCATCAGTAAAGATTATCGGTGTAGTTGATATATTGAGTGACAATCTCTGGAGGATAATTGCACCATGTGCATTGATATGGTTGCAATTATCACGTCCAATAATCTTCTTTGCAGTTGTCATGCCAAATGTCGATGCATTTTTCTGAAAAGAAATGGCCAAATGTTGATATAATCTTCCTTTCCGTCTATTGCAGAAAGACAACTTCATATTGACCTGAACATTCTCTTTGCTTGACTGTTGAAGTTGTTCCCCATTCTTGTTCTTCTGCTGAGCTCCTTCACTTCCCTTTAAGCATGGCTTCATTAGCAAAAGCTGATTCGAAACGGATGCATTCATGGTTGTGGGACAGTCATATCAGCCCAAAGAATTCAAAATGGCTCCATGAGAATCTTACTGGTACTGTACTTCATACTCTTTCATTTATCTTTCTCCTTGCTGCATGCCATCTTATAAAGCAGCTCTGTTCTCATACCATTCAGTTTGTTAGATCACATTTTCAAAAAGTTAAAACTTAACTGTGATGATCCTTTTTCGTTGTCATACATGTCAGTACTAATGTGTAGAATGCCAACGGAATTTCTTCTTGTAACTCCAACCTCTCATTCAGCTGTTACCGCTCCTTCATTTTCTTTGACGCCCCATTATCCAAATACTGTATTCCTGTATAAATAATGATGTCTTTCTTACATCACTAACTAATTACACAATATCATATGTGCGTCTTTGCTTGCTAGCGAATCTTGATAATAATTCTGCAGTTTAATGTAATATATTGGTTATTGTGAACTCTTAAATTTGTTGATGTTAGCCTCTAGTGTAAGGGCCTGCCTTTAGGAGTAATTTGACATTTGGGGTTGGACATACATGTTTGTGTGTTTCAAATTGTTCTGTTCATCTCATTTATTCCCTTTTATCCTATACAAGTCAGGTTTTGGATGCCTGATGTTTTGTGATAATCGGAAGGAGCTAGGCAATTTTTTTCCTGGACTAAACTTATTCAAGAATTTTCTTCTAAAAGACTAGGTAACTAGTAGTCACCTAGTCTTTTAAAAGAATCCTGTAGACTGATATGAGTATAGTCTTTCAATCCTTATAAAATCATTGTAATAAATTCGTAGTCTTTTCTTTTCTAAATTACTTTTTGTTGGAGAAAAGGTGGGATGGGCCTCCAATAGAGGCCCGTCCAAAGAATATATTATAAAATAATAGAATTTCACACCCGCCAGGTTTCAAAAAGGGCTCTGGCATGTCCATAACATTTTCGAAATAAAACCTCCCACCTTCAAAGACAACAACATTTCTGGCTAGCCATAATGTCCAGACTAGCGCACAAACCTTCGTCCACCCTTTCTCTGAACTTGACCAATCTCTACCAAGCGAAGCCCGAAAAGAATCTTTATCACTCCAATGAATTCCCGGAAGGTTTGCACCTCTCCATGACTCCACTGAACCATGACAGTGGAAAAACAAATGATCAACATCTTCTACCGCTCCATCACATCTCATGCAATGCGCCTCTACTCCGGGAAACAGTTTGTCCCTTCGTGCACATGCTAAACTATGATATCTTCTCAATAGCCAGAAGGAAACCCTCAACCTTGTAGGTATCTTCCATCTCCAGATCCTAGCACAATCCCGAGAAGTCTCCGAGTTCACCAAAGAAGGTGGGGGTAGAAACCACCTTGTAAGCCTTCTTGGCTGTGAACACCCCATTTCTCCAGCACCATGGATCTTTTCCTTCCGACGACACATCAAGTCTCGCCAATCTGCCAGAGAGACACAAAAACTCATCTGCTCTTTGATCCGACAACTCCGTCACAAAGTCAGCAGTCCACGAACCATCGAGCACATGTCCGCAATACATGCCTCCCTATCCACAGCTAGAGCAAAAATCCTAGGGTACAAGTCACAAAAGGACCCTCCTTGGACCAGTCATTCGTCCAGAAGCAGAAACCACATCCATACCCCATAAACGGACGCATTGAGTTCGCTAGGATCAACAAGACCGAACAAACGTCCCTCCAAAAGGTGGTTGGCGAAGCCACAACCTCAACCCGGACGCACATGCTGAGCAATACTTCATAAATAGATCTCACCAATCTAGAAAGCAGTTCACTCCCACCTCCCCATATCTTCATTACCCACTTTGTAAGCACCGCTTTATTCATGCCACCAATCTGCAATACCCTAGCCCTCCCTCCATTATCGGCGTAGTCACCACTGACTAATCCATTAGTGCTAGAGCCCTACGATCATGGATCGACGACCAAAAGAAGCATTACATCAATGCCTCCAACCTCTTGCAAATGCTCGCAGGTAGCACGTAAGGACTGGAAAAAGGCAGGAATTGCTTTAAGGATAATCGTCACTAGAACCAACATATGGAAACCCAATAGCTATTGGTAGACTCATCTATCTCGTTCCTAGGATCTCACACATGCCACTGACTCCTCTAAAGCACAATGTTAAAGGGGACAAAAGATGATTTTGCTTCATTAACCTTCAATCCCAACAACTCACCAAAAATATCCAACACTACCCTGTCCGCCTTACACTTTGTCGCACTCCCTTCGATGAAGAATTGTCGTCCACGTATTGCAAAATCAGAATTAAGAAATCCTCCTTGGAATAACCCTTGAAGAAACCACTACCCTCTGCCCATCTCAACATAACCCCTAACTCATTTGTCGTCATAACAACAAAAGGGGAGCCAAGGGACACCCCCACCTCACCCCTCTCTAATTTTGAAAAAATCTCCCTTCCTGCTTCCCACTAACTAGTATCGAAAGTGAGGAAGTGGTAATGCACCTCTTCATCCAGTCTATCCAGACATCGGGAAGTCCCTCCTGACCAACGACTCCCAGATAAATTTCCAGCTCATACAATTATATGCCTTCGAAAAATTCACCTTCCAGAGGAAACCATCAACTCCTCTCCTTTTCCAATCCGATACCATCTCCGATGCCATAAACACTCCCTCTAGCAACTGATGCCCTGGAATAAAT
Organism: Ottelia alismoides; assembly: GCA_037367405.1. Taxonomy (NCBI): domain Eukaryota; kingdom Viridiplantae; phylum Streptophyta; class Magnoliopsida; order Alismatales; family Hydrocharitaceae; genus Ottelia; species Ottelia alismoides. The sequence continues at coordinate 460,205 of JAZKJV010000498.1, forward strand.
GCTGTTTGAGATGGCTGCACAAGATCATCCAAAACTCCCTTGAGCTGGTTGGCCAAGCTACAATGAGATAGATAGCATTAGACAATGCTATGGGGATAAACTCATCCACCCATTCCGCACCTTCCTTCTTCAGGAGCGAAAGGAGAAAGGATCTGCTGAGCTTCTCTAGGCCCTTATTTGCATCTCTAAATTCCACGATTAGCCCCGTGATGGCATCTTCAACCATATCTTAGAATTCCTTGTAAAAAGACCGAAAGACCATCTGGTCTAGGTTAGGGTTGGCCATTAGGCTGGGTCGGCCTGACCCGGCCCAAAACCCGACTCACGTAACCCTACCCAAACCCAAACCCAAAATTTAGTTGGCGGGCCATGGGCCCTAAAATGGGTCTGTATTGTTTATCGGGCTGGGTTTGGGTCTGAGAAAGCCCAAGCCCGATAGCCCGACCTATACGATATAATTATATCCAGTATATTCATGTTCGTTCCAAATACCATGTTCAAACTTTCATATTCTTCTTTTGAGTGTAGAATAAATGCTTAGGCCCATTGATAGTCATATCCATTAGCATGGATTGAAGACATTATTGCATTAATATGCAAGATTATTACATTAGTATGCAAGAATGGAATCTTTTTTCAAGTGTCAGAGCATGTATAACTGTAAGTAACCAATCTGTATCAGGTCATAGTGCCAGCATCTATAATAGAATATGTAATGGTGAATTGAATGGCGGTTTAATTCATCATATTTTTTTACCACATTTCTATTTCTGACATACAACTAATATCAGAATCACGAATTAGTTAGCGTACTTAAAGTCTTAAACATGCATAAGAAACAACTAGACAAATGCAAGAAGAACAGAACACATGCTATTGGTGTACATAGGTGTTAAATTGGGCTGGACTGACCCGAACCCGATCTGTTTTGTTTGGGCCGGGTTTGGGCTTGGACCTGGAATTTGAAAATAAAATGGGCTTAGGCCTGACCTATTAGCCCATATACTTAAATGGGCGTGGGTTGGGCCAACTCAAACCCGAACCGATGTCCAACCCTAGTCGAGGACACCTATATGCATTGATGTCAAAGACAACCCGCTGCATCTCCTCCCTAGTGAACTCAGAAACAAGTGATACCTGATGTTCAGGTCCCAAGGACTTGGCCATCCTTTCGGTCCACCTAGTACTGAAGGACGGTGTCCTCCTGCTGAACTATGGAAGTGTTCCACAATTGCCATGCCTATCGCCCCTCTCCCCCTCCTCCTACAAGCTGTGTATTAGATTCCTCCTCCTTCTACTTGCCACCACATAAAAGAACATTGTATTCACATCTCCCTCCTTTACCCAATTATGCATAGATCCACCTCCTTCCACTAGTCGTCTTCAACTACAATCCTTTGGTGTTCACCCCGTGTCAGTAATTCCTCCTGGTTAAACACACTCATCTTCAACCCCATCCAGTCTGACAATCTCCTTCACAACAACTCCTCATCGTTCATTGCGGCTCTGCCTCACCTCCTTCCTATGCTTCTTCAACATCTCTTGCAATCATGTGATCTTCTAGGCCAACCTTTGGGCAGCTGACCCCTCCACCTGCAAGGATCTCTAACAATTCGCAACCATCTCTTTGAACCCATCGTCCAACAACGAGGCTCTTTCGAACCTGAACACCGATCTTGGAATCATCCCCTCACCCAACTCCCAATAGAGAGGCGTACCATCTAACTTCGATCTAGGAAGTACCTGTAACACAACCAGTGGGAACATCATCATCAATTCTGTCAGAGTTATTAGATTTACATTTATGTTTGCAACCCTTCGAGTTCCGTAACCTCCCGTGACCCTTCGGGTTTCGTAACCCTCTGTGACCCTTCGAGTTCTGTAACCCCCTGTGACCTCTCGGGTTCCGTAACCCTTGTCCTCTCTAGGGTTTTCTCTCTATATAAGAGACCCTAGTTCTATGGAATAAACATCTCATTCGTCTCTCTTCTCAACATGGTATCAGAGCAACGGTCCTAGACCGAAGTCTAATACCCTAAATCCGCTGCCACCACCAGCCCTCTCTCAGCCGACAAGGAGAGAGGGCTGGACCTCCTGCATCTCTTGTGGATTCCATGGTCTCGCGTAAGTCAGTTCGAGCCCCCAGCAGCACCATGCACCAGCTGCCACCTCCAGCGACACCAAAGTGCCGTCCGAGGCTCCAACAGCTCCTGCCTCTCCTCCGACGTCGTCAGTACTGCCTGGAGACCCCCTCCAACAACCCATGCTTCATCACGACTTGTTTCTCCTAGCTTTTTGTTTCTCCCAACTTCATGTTCCATACTCTTTATTCCATCAAGTATGGGAGAAAGGGGGAGTCAGAGATGATTCTTCAGGACGTCTATTGCCTACCATGACTGACAAACCTCCACTTCAGACTACTACTCAGATCATCCATCTTCATCAAGCATCGACTTCTTCGTCATGGCGTATATTTCTTCTTTTACGACCCGACTACTACTCCGCGCTGGACTTCTTCTACGGCGATTATTCTCCAGGTGCGACAGTGATATGTTCCGGTGACCTGCAGGCACGACAGAGATACGTTCCGGTGACTTAATATCGTAGCGACTCTACATGCATGACAGAGATACGTTCCGGTGACCTGAAAGCCGCAGACCCGTCCTCGAGCGAGGTCTTCTATCATCAACGGATATATGTTCTTATGATGCTTTGTGTGAAGATACGGTGTATACTTTTTATTTTTGCTACAAGCTACACCTTTCTTAGCTCCAGCTTGAGGGGGAGTGTTAGAGTTATTAGATTTACATTTATGTTTGTAACCCTTCGAGTTCCGTAACCTCTCGTGACCCTTCGGGTTTCGTAACCCTCTGTGACCCCTCGAGTTCTGTAACCCCCTGTGACCTCTCGGGTTCCGTAACCCTTGTCCTCTCTAGGGTTTTCTCTCTATATAAGAGACCTTAGCTCTATGGAATAAACATCTCATTCGTTCCTCTTCTCAACAATTTCTATAGACACCTGGAAACAATTCAAGTGGAACCTCGACGAGGTGTTGCGCCAGATTTATCTCATATTCATGGCATCAAGAACATCCAACGCCATCTCTCCAACAAACTCTATGAAGTTTTCCGAACACGGATCCTGCCCCCCACGATCACCTGGGTGATCCGAGGCAAACTATGCATTGAAATCTCCACCGACTATCCAAGGGATGCTTGGAAAGTCCCTCCTAGCTGATCTCAACTCCTCCCACAAAGCATGGGTCGCATGCACGCCTAGAATATCATACATTGAGCTAAGCAGTAGTCGACTATCCCAAGACCTATGCTCCAACAACATAGAAACATATGTAAGAACCAATCTTTCCTCCAAAGTCAATAACATATCTCCATCCCATGTCAGCACCACACCACCCGCACTCCCTACTGACGAGACTGCTCTGATCTCCATCAGTCTATGATTTCCCAACGATCTCCAAAGAAACGAATCCCAGTTGTCAATCTTAGAATCTTGTAAGAACACCACATCATCATGACATGAAATCAACAGACCCAAAACAATTCCTCTCTTCTCCTTATCCCCCAACCCCTGTACGTTCCAACCGACTTTCTTCATGACCCACTCAGAGGGCTAGTGGTGGGTAAAAATATCCCCAAACACTCCGCAACCCATGCGTAAACCGAACTCACGTCTCCAACTGTTTGCCAGATGTTCTCCTCCTGCACTGCCAACATCAAATTCTCAACCAAGATGATCCCACTTGTATCAGGGGACAAAACCCCCACACCTCGGTTCTTCAACTTTTTCTCCAACCACATTCATGCCTTCAGTTTCTTTATCTTGCGCGGGAAGGAGAGAATCAGATCTCCTCGCGCTCTTCGGCTACCTTCCCCCAATGCCACCTCCTCTCCCTTTGAACCCGCTCCATCGCCAGAATGTGCCTCTCACCCTTTTGACTTTGTGCCACAGATGTCGCCCTCGACATCTCCGCAACCACAACTCCATCCAACTTCCTATTCTTCCCTTCCTCCACAACCACATCAATGCCACCCAACTTCTTAACGACAAAAATTACACTCGCGGTGGCGGAGAGCCCGGCCCCAGTACCACCACTATGAGGCTGAACCACAAGAAAGCCCCCACTTTCCGTGGGGAGAAGCACGGGGATGCCAATCCTTCCCAAATTCGGGTCCTCCAGAACTGTATCTGGCACAATCAAATCCCCAACCAGCCCCCCCTCATCGAACGTATTGGAGAACATGGTTAAAGAAGAGCCTGGATATGAAGACCACCCCTCCCCCATCCCTTTAGAGATATCTGTACTCGATAGCTAACTCGACCCGAAAGGGACAGATCCACTTAACCCCATGGCTCTCAAAATTTCTTGCCTACCAAAGAGGCGAAAGGGTGGGGCTCCCAAATTAGGTATATTTCTAGCAAAACCCGATGATTTTAATCGTAAATCATGGTACTAAACCACCCAATTGATTTGAAAATTGTACGCCACCTTCTACAATGTGGTCGGGACCACCATCGGATCGGAGCCCTCGATGTGGGCCCCTTCGGCTGACCACCCTCCAACCAGGTTACAGGCGTCTTCAGCCGACTTGCCACCGCGGCGGTGACCATGAGCAGTACTGACTTTGCCACCAAGGTCTCCAAGTCTTTCTCCACAGTTGCAAGCAGAAATGTGAAGCTCACTCTTCCGACCCGAAACACGACCTCCATCGGCAAAACCCTATGATGACCTCGCATATGTACAACCACATCCCACCTCTCACCTAGGTGCTGACCTGATCGAATTATCTTCTCCACCTCACCCACCAGTTGTAGCAAATTCGTAATAGCCGAGAGGCCACGACATCTAACCGAAGGTCCTTAACTTTCACCATCCATCGCGATGTAGTCTCCATCGTACCATCTCGCATGAGTAGAAAATTATTACTAACTAATAATATTTTTTGGATTTTATTTTTCTTGTTTTTATGCTTTTATTTCTAATTATTTTTGAGGGTTTTTAATTATATTCAAATTTATATAATCTTTAAATATTTATATTTTTTATATGTTTTTAATGAGGTATTCTGCAACGTTGGTGGGAATAAACCATTACCGTTGCTCAAGAATCCATGCAACTTCTCTGCCTCAACACCATGAATACACAAAGAGCCATATTGCATCTTCAACACAACCCACAACATGCACATCCTCCAGTATTGTGATCACCACAATCAAGTCCTCTCGCAGGCCTTCCGCAATCAAGACCCCGTCCACAATGTCCCCACGATTCATATTGTTAATTCCCTCTTCTTTGTCGATCCACCGTCGACAGCCCTCCGTGACGGGCCTGAGGAACACTCCTTTCGGAGACGACCCTCCTAGCAGACCAGCCTTTGTGTGGGACGCCACCTCGCCAAGTGGCCCGTCAGGCCGCACTTAAAGCAACAACAAGCGGGAAGAGGCAACCTTCCACTCCGACGAGGGCCATCTTCGCCAAGCCGACCACCTCCCTCTAGGTGACTCTCTCCAATGGTGGCCCTCTTCCTCACTGTACTCCCCTATCCCTCCGACTCGATGCGGTGGCCGCGTCGTGTCTCCCTCTTGCATCAAGGGCTCTTTCCCCTGCCCCTCCATCAGATCGCTCCCTCTTAGGTCCTTTTCTAAATTACTTGTCAAAATCTTTTCTAATTAGATGCGACTGAATGTTGAAAAGACGTTGCTATATGTTCTAAAATATAGTGATACCATGCAAGAAATGCATCTTCGCTACTGTGTTCCTATAAATTAATTATTTAAATTATTTAGATTTCTTTTTTTTAAAGCCAAAAAAGGGGGAGACACTCTTAGGTGTTCACCCCATAAATGTATTAAAAATTAAATAAAGTGAAAGAGAGACAAAAAGCGCTCTAGGCGAGCCATGAGCGTAACAGACCAAAGCACCGGTACAGACGTTCTCCTTATAGAATCTATGACTAGAAAACAACATCCTGTTCCTAGCCAGCCAGACAGACCAAACCAAAGCCAGTGGCCGCAATAGCTCCTTCCTTGGCCGATGCTTGGCTGCTACCGAACTCCTGCAGTAATCCTCCACGCTAGCCCTACCCACCCAGTTTAGGTCAGGATCGTCCCAAACAGGAATTACAGATGGGCAGGAGAAAAATAGATGCTCCAGAGTCTCAATCCCCCCACCGCACAATAGACATCTGTCAGAGACCGTGCCGAGTAATCTAGCGTAACGGTCCCGCGTCATCAACCTCTTCCTCCTGAAAAGCCAAAAGAAGAAAGCGATCCTCGTCGATAGCCCCAACCCCTAAAAGAAATCGCAGTCTCTAACCAGTTCCGCCGAAAGAGAGGTAGGGGGTCTGCAGATCGCCGAGTAGGCCTTCTTCACGGAGAAAGAGCCCCCGCGCCAAACCTAGTGGTCCCGCCCCATGGAGGGCCCCGCAACCCCCCCTCAATGTGTCAAGCAGCAACATGAACTCCTCCAGACGCTGATCGAAGAAGTTCGAATGGAAAGCCGACATCCAGTTGCCGTCCACCCAGCAAGAAGCAACCTGAATATCCTGGTCCGCCGCTAAAGCAAAAAGACGAGGGAAGCGTAAGGACATCGCTCCTCCGTCCGTCCAGTCGTCCCTCCAGAAGGCGAAGCAACGTCTATCCCCCAGCGTCGGCCTGAACAAAGTTCGGAAGTTGGGAGAGAACGACTGAATAGCCCTCTAGAAGGGCGAGGGTTTCCGCCCAGACGCCCCGGCCGCCGCAACCCCCTCACGCACCGTCCCATCGACCCCATAGATCCGCCGGAGGAGACTGCAACAGAGGTCCTCCCCACTCCCCCAGATTCTGACCACCCACTTCAGCAGCAGAGCGAGCTTCATTCAGTTCACCAAGTCGATAAATCCCAAACCCGCCCTCGCATTTCCGTAGAGCAATATCGTCCCAGCTAACCAGGTGCATCCCAGGACCTTGTCCGCTCCTGCCCTACAAAAACCGCCTCATCAGACCTTCCAATCTCCTCCTAATGCCCGCCGGCATAAGCCTTGTGGAAGAGTAGTACATCGACATGGCGGAGAGCACCGCCCTTAAGAGCACCAGACGACCCCTTGGAGAGGACCGCCGCCTTCCACCCTGCGAGCCACCTCTCCACCTTCTCAACCAGCGCCAGCCAGTTCTCCGTCTTCGATCTCCCAGTGTTGAGCGGCAAGCCCAGGTAGTGAATGGGCAACCCAGCACTCTCAGTAGCCAACGCGGAGCCACATTGGCCCGCCAACTCCACACTCATAGAGAACATGACCATCTTGGACTTGTTGTTATTCTACACCAGCCCGGACATCTCACTGAAAAGCTCCAGCGCCGCCGCCATGCCCTTAGCCTCCTCAAGGCCCCCTTCTATGAAGAATATGGTATCCTTCGAGTAACCGCATGTGAGCCCAGCCTGTTGGACTCTGTCAACCATACAAGCAAGGACGTCCTCCGCAATGATGAAGAGCAAGGGAGTGAGAGGGCAATCCTGCCTCACCCCCCTCTGTGGCTGAAAAAACCTCCCTCCGGACGCTCGTTCACGAGGACCGTCATAGAAGCTGTGGTCACGCACCACTTCATACAGGAGATCCAGAGCCCAGCAAAACCCCGCCTATGTAATGCTGCCCAGAGAAAGTGCCAGTCCAAGGTGTCGAATGCCTTCGAGAAGTCCACCTTCCACAACAGGGCCTGCCTGCCGCTTTTCTTCCAGTACGCAACTATTTCAGACCCCATTACCAAGCTGTCAGCAATCTACCTCCCCGACACGAATGCCGTCTGGGTGGGGGTAATGATGTGCTCCAGGACCCTACTCAGTCTAGTCGCAAAGACCTTAGCTACAATCAAGTACAAAGCATTGGAGATTGCGATAGGCCGAAAGTCCTCGACTCTCTCCGCCCCTGCCTTCTTCGGAAGAAGAACAATCAACGCCTTGTTTAACCGATCGAAGCCCGCATTGCCGTGACAGCATTCCTTCACCACATCAAACACCTCCCTGCCAACCAAGTCCCAGAAGTCTTTGTAGAAAGAAATAGGGAAGCCATCAGGACCAGGCGCGCCATCATCGTTGAGGTTCGCAACCGGTGCCTTCAGCTCCTCCATCGTAACCGACAAGGTCAGGCTAGACGCATGAGAGCCCGACAAGCGCGTCGCTCCCGAGCCTGTCCATCTCCAACGCCTATCGGCAGCTCTTGCGGAGATCCTGTGGAAGTGGTCCGCAATCGCCCTCCCCAGCTCCACGTTCCCCTCCACCATTTCCCCCTCAACGAGCATCGATATGATGAAGTTCTCTCTCTGCCTCCCACTGGCAACCTTGTGGAAAAAAAAGCCGTGTTCGCGTCACCCTCCCTAAGCCATCTGTGCCTGGATCTTTGCCTCCACTCGGTGACCCTTTTCCTGTCCTCGTCGAAGATCAACTTATGCGCTTCAGAACGGTGCCTTAGTTCGTCCCCCATCAAGGGATACTCGTCCTTCAAAACGTTGAGCATGCTGACAACGCCCTCCGCTGCCGTCCTGGCCGCCAGGCGGATCTCCCTCGATTCCCGCTTGAAAGCGCACATGTTGCCATTATGAAATAAATGAAGTGACTTTAACAATCTCTTCGCAATTGTTGCCATAAAATAAAGGTAACAGGTAAGAAGGTAAGATAGGAATAACCGACTCTAGGCATCAAAACCAAAATTCTTTAACTTTTGGGGGGAGTATATTTGAGTAAGGAAAATAGAATATTCCCTATACAACCATGCAAAAATTGGTTCCAGGGAACAATCATGTACTGATCCTACATAGGCATTGAAGAAAATGAATTAGGCCAAATTTAGTGATTATCTAAATCCAATTACATAAAATGAAAGAAATGGGTTATATGTAATGCCTCGAGCTAAGTGTATGTGCAAAAAATTTGTTACCAAACCCCACATAAAAAAGAACTAGATAGAAAGGGGGTGCGGAGCTGCTTAGGGTGAGTGGTAGCTATCCCAGGAGCTAAAAAAAATCATTAATGAAAAAGTGGTCATGCTTTGATCCGCCTATTTAAACCTACTATGATAACTGGAAATGAGTCTTCGAGGGACCTATTATATATTCCATTCCTTTTTCGAGTACACAAAGACGCCATTCCTATCTTGACCAAGTGAGGAGTCTATGCTGCTTGCGCTTGACATTGAGACTGAGAAGCACATGAAGATAGGAGAGGACTCTCATTCAGGAACATATTCACACGCCCGGTTGAACCTCCCTCACCCTTAGCCCGAGTACGAACCTCGGGCCTAGCCCTACTCTTCCTGAAGCCCTTCACCTCCCCAGAAAAACTTCTGAAGTTTAGAATCGCTTCTCAAGAAATGTGTTTACACCTTTCAGCTTTCTCCAACTTTTAGGATACATAGTTTATCTCTTTCAAGAATTTCCCCAAATTATATACATAGTTTATCTCTTTCAAGAATTTCCCCAAATTATATATAATCTAGACTTTTATTCTAGAATGTGCACATAAAAAAAGGAATTACAGAGTAAATATCGAATAAGAAAACACACATGGAACACATGGGTTCAGTTGGAGAACTCTTATCAACGGACGGGAAAAAGCATCTCAGGAAATATTTAATGCATATGGACAGGTAGATTTTCTTCTATTTTTTAATCCTCAACCGAATATATATTTACGTGCATACGACTCATCACCCTCTAGTTGGGTGTATAACCATGCCCAACTTGTCTACATCTGCTTCATATTGCATAGTTGGAGTGTTTTGGTAAAGTCATCGAGCAATTGATCTTTTGATTTGATGAAAGGTAGGCATAACTGATTGGCATCGACTTCCTCACAAACATAGGGATCATCCACTTCGACATGCTCAGTACTATCATGTTGGTCAGGATTATCAACCAAGTTAATCACGACCTTTCTTTTTTGATCATGACCTTATTTCGCAGTAGAGCTTCACTGGAAGGTTTCTTGGATGCTCATATCATTGAGCATAATACCATGCACAATACTCATCCTCAGCACTCAATATGACACAAACATTCTACTTCTTGCTTCTATGTACAATGAGATTATCTCAAAGGTAAATAAAACAACCGAATTAGACCGATGATGAACCATAAATCCTGCTCGATCAATATCCTCCTCATGTTGACCTCTTTTCCTTCGCTAAAAATAGCCTCATGCATATTATTTTGCAGATAGTAAAGAACTCTATAAACCACAGTGAGATGAACATTGGTTGGAGCTTGTATAAACGACCTAAACATATATGAGAGAGATGAGTTTCCCATCAATCCTCTGGAATCGTCCTTGAAGAGATTCATCTGATCTTTCGATCCATAAGGGTCAGTTTGTGACAGGATTCAGTGAGTGAGTATTTTTGCAAATTGGCACCCTAGTTTTTCAATTTCCTTTAACAAGTTTAGGGCATATTATCTCTAATAAATGCTCGTACCGTCTCTAAACGATATCAATTTCTAAGAAATATCAAAATTTTCCTATGTCCTTAAGCACGAATTCTATTTGATTGGTCTTATTGTCATTATCTTCTTTGATAACCATGTTATAAACATAGACACTCAGAAGTACAACTTTCCCTTGATCTCACTTCATGCGCAGGTTGTGTTCTCCATTCCCTTTTGTAACAGTTTCCTCATAATACCATGTAGAGGTTGAAACCAAGCCTGGTGGATTGCTTCGAGTTTTTCCATGATTTTCATAAACCAGAGAAATCTGCATGTATATCTCCCTTGTCAGGTCTCTATTTAAGAATATATTCTTTATACTTAATGTAGGTCATATCCTCAAGTGATAACAAGAGAGAGAGAATGCTTCTTGTGGAGAAAGGTGAGAGAATGAATTGTCTTTTCCATAGGCTCTAGGGTTTCTTATATAGTGTGAAATCCTGAGGAGCAAAAAACAACAGAATGACAATGGTACCCTTGAGGAGTTTACAAAGTAAAAAAAAAATAAAGGGACTCTGACAATAACTCCAATACTCCTCAAGTTGGAGCATATCTGTCGATCATGCCCAACTTGGAAATAAGCTCAGATACATAACTCTTGGGTAGTGCCTTTGTGAGAATGTCATCAAGCTGAAGATCGGTGGACATATATGGAAATCTTCCCTTGGCGTATACAACATCACGTATAAAATGACAATCAACTTCAATATGTTTGGTTCTTTCATGAAAGACATGGTTGGTAGCAACATGTGACAGATTTGTTGTGACAAATGTAGCCCTTAAGTTGTGCGGATAGACTCTATACCCAGGAAATAGCGTATCTGATCAAGGTTCTTGGTGACAAACACCTTCTGGAGAAATGCCTTGGTCTCTGCAACTATTGTTTTGTCGTCACCAGTTATTATTTTGTCATTAACATAAATGGCCAATATCGTAGTCCTAATGGCCAATCGTCTCACAAAAAGAGTAATCTGCTGTCATCCTCTGAAATCCAAGAGAACCAATCTTAGTAGCGAGTCTGTCAAACCAAGCTCGTAGATTTTGCTTCAAGCCATAAATAACATTATGAAGTTGACATACATACTCCCCCTCGACTAAGTAATCAGGTGGCTACACCATATAAACCTCTTCCCCAAGATCACCATAGAGGAAGACATTCTTCACATCAAGTTGGAATATAAGCCAATTGTTGTTGATAGCAACATAGTTTGAACATAACCCAACCTCGATACTGGTGAAAAAGTCTCAAAATAGTCCATGTCGTATGTTTGAATGAAATCATTTGCCACTAATCATGCTTTCAATCTGTTAATTGTTCCATTAAGAGTCTGCTTGGTCGTGAAGACCCATCAACATACAACCAGTTTCACCCCATGTGAGCAAGACACTAGATCTCATATCCCTCTGGATCTAAGAGCATCCATCTCCTCGTCCATGACCATCTTCCAACCATGATTTTGCATCACACCTTTATGATCACGCGGGACAATGATGGCCATTAAGGCATCTGTAAACCGTTTAATACCACTGGAAAGACTGTCAGTAGAAGTAAAATGGAAGTTGGGATGAAAGGTGCATTGCCTCTTAGTTCGCTGCATAGCTACAGGGAGATCTGACGGAGCATCCAACCGAGCAATAGGAGGGACATTCAAAGAAGATAATTCTTTCTGCAAAAATGGAACATGTACTGGAATAGATTCATTGTAATTGATATTTTTCTTTTATAGACAATAGACAGTGGTGGTAACTCCAAGGGTATATCATCGAATGATGTTGTGAAGAAACTGTACTGTTCGAAAAAGGTGGTGTCAGTAGAGACATAGTGATGATGCCCCACATGGTCATAGCATCTATACCCCTTTTGAGTCCGAGAGTACCCAAGAAAAAACACGTTTGATTGCACAAGAAGACAGTTTATCTGCAGTACGATAATTGTGAACGAAAGATGTGCACCCAAAGTCTGCAGGGTAAGGGAGCAGGCTCATTGGGGTAAAGTAATGAAAATAGAATAGTTCCTTGTAGAACAAATGAGAGTACCATGTTTATAAGGTGGACTGCAGTAAGGATGGTGTTGAAATCTGAGAAGCGGAAGCGATAAATCAAGAAACATATACCAGAGATTTAACGTGGAACCCTACTCCCTAAGGAGTGGGACGAAACCACGGGAGAAGCCCTCAACGGGGCGGATATTCTATTGGAATTTCTCAATGAGACAGGCGGTGTAGGGCTCCTTATAGGACAAAAACCTAGAGTGCTCAAAGGAGAATATTCTATAGAATATCTTCTATTGAATATTCTCTTAACAAATAGCTACATAGAATATTCTCTATAGAATATTCTCTTAACAAATAGCCACAAAATATTCTCTAACACTCTCCCTCAAGCTGGAGTTGAGAAAGCTACAACTTGCAACAAAAAGAAAGTATACAACACATCTTCACACTATACATCACAAGAACACATGTCCGCTGCTGGTAGAGGACCACGCACGAGGACGGGTCTGCGGCTTTCATGTCATCGGAACGTATCTCTGTCATGCCTGTAAAACCGCTGCGATATCAGGTCACCGGAACATATCTCTATCGTGCCTGGAGAAGAATCGCAGCAGAAGAAGTCCAGCGCGAGGAACTGATCGGGTCGTAAAAGAAGAAGTATACGCCTCGACGAAGAAGTTGATGCTCGGTGAAGACGGATGATCTGTAGAAAGCTGGAGTGATGGTCTGTCAGTCATAGATGGACAATTGTGAAGAATACATCTCTGACTCCCCCTTTCTCCCATACTTGATAGAATAAAGATCGCGGATCAAGTTGGGAGAAACCAAAAGATGTACAATTTTTTTAAACATAAGCCGTTCATTTCTTTAATCGGCTTTTCAAATCATTTTTTTGAAACAATATATATATTTCCGTAATACTTTTTTTAAGCCGTTCAACCTCCCTTTTTTTCCTCTTTTTTATATGGCTTTCTTTCTCGAACCCCTTTTTTATTTTTTTAATGCGTACGTTTTTTTGTACGCGCCCTCTTTTTTTTGATTTTTTTTATATCCACTCTCGGCCGCCCCCAAAAAATCATTTTTTTCACGGCTGGGCTTCCCCCTTTATTTCTTTTTTTTAATTCACTCGGCTCATTTTTTTTAATACAGCAGGCCCATTTGGGCCTAAACCCCATGCGCCCCTATTTAGGGTTCCCCTGTTGGGGATACCCCTTGTAAGCTCGCCGCTAGGGTTCCCCCGATGAGAAACCCCATCTAACGCCGCCGCCGCTTCTGTTTGGGCGCGACTAGAAGAGCCACAAGAGGAGCACCGCTTTTGTTGGAGGAATGCAGGGGAGGCGCTGGGCTTCGGCGCTCGGCTAGAGATAGGATGCGAGCGGCGAGAGCAGGATTGCCTAACGACGATGCTTCTTGCAGTTGGAGAGAAGGAGTGCACGCTCCTTGCGTGTTCGGAGAAATGACGATGCTCTGAAGTGGATTGGTCGCCCGGAGGTCTCGTGCCTCCTGAAGGAGGCGATGCCGCTCGCCGATCACCTGGAGCAGGGAAGATGCGGCGGGGCTGCCACGCGAATGATCTGGAAGAGGCAATGATCTGGAGCGGTATGCCACCGACGGTCTGCTTCACGCCCCTTGGAGTAACCAATGGAGAAGGTGGCGGCTGTATCTGTGCCGCCTGTGAGGAGGGATTCGAGCGCGAGATGTTGGTGGTGGAGACTGCTGAAGGAGGTACGCTGTTGATTATTGAAGATGCAACAAGGTGCCATTGTGGTGATGCGGCAAGGCACCGTCAATGGTTGTTGGCTCGTGCGGGGAAGAAGAACACGCATGGGATGTGGCGATCGCCGCTTCCTCTTTTTTTAATTAACCCACACAATCGGAGACAACTTCCTAAATATTATTTTTTTAAAAAAATGCTATTTAGGAAGTTGCCTCATGATAGTCGGATCTTTTCGACATGAATTTAAGCAAACATACATATTTCGTTGGGGCATTCCCTACTTGCGATGCGTTGCATCGCCCAAATGCAATGAAAAATTGGCAAGAGCCGCTACATCGCAGCCTGGATGTAGTTCAACATTTGCAAGGGTTCTCGCATGAGGAACGCATGCGGGTAATTAAGCTAGTTCCGCTGCATCACCGCCCGGATGCATTCCAAAATTTACAAGGGTTCTCGCATAATAGATGCATGCGAGTAAAGAAGTTAGTCCAAAAGAGAGTGCAAAGGAAGTTGCGGATTGGTAGTTGGAATGTTGGCACTTCAACTGGAAAATTGATGGAGATAGTGGATACGATGGAAAGAAGGAAGATTCATATACTATGTCTTCAAAAGACTAAATGGGTTGGAGTGAAAGCAAGGGAGATCGAGAAGACATGCTTTAAACTTTGGTATTCAGGTAAAGATAAGGGTAGAAACGGTGTTGGAGTGATTGTTCATAAGGATTTGAAGGATTGTGTGGTTGAGGTGCAAAGATTAAGGAATCGGATTATTTTGCTAAAATTGGTGCTTGGAGAAGAAATTCTGAATATCTCGATTTATGCACCACAAATTGGTTTAAATGAAAGGACTAAACAAGCTTTTGGGAGGATCTGGATAAGATTTTACAAGGAATCCCACAAAGAGAGATGATTTGCATAGGTGGAGATCTTAATGGACATGTGGGAAAAGATGCTTCAGGGTATGCTAGTGTTCATGGAGGACATGGTTTTGGGGATAAAAATGAAGAGGGAAAAGTCATTTTGGATTTTGTAACGGCATATGATCTTTTCATAGCAAACACTCTCTTTAAGAAGAGGGAGGAGCATTTAATTACTTATAAGAGTGGGCCAACTAGAACACAGATAGATTACCTTGTGTTGAGAGAAGAGATCGGTTGTGTTGTAAAGACTGCAAAGTAATCCCATGAGAGAGTTTGACAACTCAACATCGCTTGTTAGTCTTGGATATGCTAACTGGTAAAGAAAAGGAGGGGTCCTAAGATCACTAGAACTAGATGGTTGAATCTTCTAAAGCAATCGGGCTTCAAGGAGAAGGTTTTAGAAGACTTATCTTGGGATTGTAGCGGAAGTGCAAACGAGATGTGGGAGGCAGTAGCATCTTGTGTCCGAAAGGTAGCCAAAGAGATACTAGGCGAGTCGAAGGGAGGAGCTCCAGGTCAAAAGGAGGCTTGGTGGTGGAGTGAAGGGGTGCAAGGGAAACTAAAAATTAAAAGAGCATGCTTTAAAGCGATGTTTAAGGATAGAACAACGAAAAGTTTCACAAACTACAAAATAACGAAGAAGGAAGCAAAGAAGGCTGTAAGCGAAGCTAAGTCAAAAGCTTATAAAGTTTTTTTTATAAAAATCTCGACTCTAAGGAGGGCCAGAAGGATATATTCAGGTTGGCCAAAGCAAGAGAAAGAAAGACCAAAGACCTTTCTCAAATGAGATGCATTAAGGACGGGGAAGGTTGCGTGCTTGTTACTTAGAAGGACATAGAGAATACATGGGAGCAGTACTTCCATAAACTTTTCATTGGGGAAGGAAATAGAGAGATCACTTTGGGTGATATAGCTAGTAGCGAAAGTTACTTGAATCGTGCAAGCTATAGAAAGATACAAAGAAAGGAAGTAGAGGAGGCTTTGAAGGTTATGAGACATGGGAAAGGTATAGGATCGGATGACATCCCTGTAGAAGTATGGAGAGTTTTAGGTGAGCGCGGTTTGACTTGGCTTACGAATCTATTCAATGTTATTTGGCGAAGCAAGAAAATGCCTGAAGATTGGAGGAGTATCGTGGTGCCTCTTTATAAGAATAAAGGAGACATTCAAAATTGTTCAAATTACAGATGTATCATGTTGATGAGTCACACTATGAAAATCTGGGAACGTGTGATCGAAAGAAGGCTGAGGAAGGTTTCCAACGTAAAAGAAAATCAATTCGGATTCATGCCAGGTCACTCAGCTATTGAAACCATCCATTTGCCGAGGAGAACAATGGAGATTTATAGAGCTAAAAGGAAGAACTTCCATATGATCTTTATTGATTTAGAGAAGGCTTATGATTCTGTCCCACGAGAGATATTGTGGAGAGTTTTGGAGAAGAGACAAGTACCTGTCCTATACATTAACCTCATAAAGAACATGTATGATAGTGCTTTATCTTGTGTAAAGACCCTGTCTGGGAAAACTGACTATTTTGACATCAACATTGGTTTGCATCAAGGTTCAGCTTTGAGTCCATTTCTTTTTACTTTAATTATGGACGAGTTGACAAGTCACATTCAGGATGAGTTGCCTTGGTGTATGTTATTTGCTGATGATATTGTGTTGATTGACGAGATTAGAGATGGAGTAAATGAGAAGCTTGAGGTCTGGAGACATGCATTGGAGACTAAAGGATTTCGTATAAGTCGGGCTAAGACGGAATATATGGAGTGCACCTTTGATGGAAGCAATGGTGAAGGAATTGAGGTGAAGATTGGTGTCAATAACATTCGGAAGAGAGATTCTTTTAGATATCTGGGATCTATTTTGCAACAGGATGGGGAAATTGATGGAGATGTTACTAATAGAATAAATGCAGGCTGGCTAAAGTGGAGAGGAGCCCCTGCTGTTCTCTGTGATAAGAAAATTCCTTTAAAAATTAAAGGAAAGTTTTACAAAGCAGCCGTGAGACCTGCTATGCTCTATGGATCTGAATGTTGGCCTGTGAACCATAGACATGTGCAGAGAATGACTGTAGTAGAAATGAAGATGCTAAGGTGGATGTGTGGACACACACGTAAAGATCGGATTCGGAATGATGCAATCAGAAAGAAAGTCGGTGTAGCTCCACTCGAGCATAAGATGCGAGAAAATCACTTAAGATGGTTTGGTCATTTACAAAGAAGATCAACAGATGCACTAGTTAGGAGATGTGAGTGTTGGGATGTTGAGCCAGCTAAGAGAGGGCGAGGACGACCCAACAAGTGTTGGAAAGGGACTATACGAAGGGATCTTAGTTTCTTGGATATAAGCCCGGAATTGACCCAAGATAGATCTGAATGGAGGCGAAGAATCCATGTAGCCGACCCTACTTAATTGTGGGAAAAAGGCTTTGTTTTTGTTGTTGTAACCCACACAGATCTGAAGGACGGTTGATTTAAGGGTTTATTGAATGTTGGTGGTGCTGCTGCGCGCATTGGCGGCGCTGGAGATCGTCTGGGTGTCGTCGCCGCCTCTAGGGCTTCTGTACGCATACATGTGTCGGAGAAGGTGCGCCACCTCGCAACAGGAGGCTGTGCTGCCCCTGCCTGCATCGCGGAGGTGTGCTGCGAGGAGGCAGGAAGATGTACCACCCCCTCTTCTTTTTAAGAATTGCGGCTGGATTTGGAGAACATGGAACAAGGTTCCAGGAACCATAATAGAACATGGTTCCAAGAATCGAATCTCTGATCCGCCGACGAACTTGAGAGATAAAGAATAATTTTCAAATCTAAATCTTCAAGAATAAGCATGAATTGAATCTTCTCCATGAACCGAATCTCGAATAAAAATAATGGACGTAAAAACCTCGAGAATCGAACCCGCTCTGATACCATGTTGAAATCTGAGAAGCGGAAGCAGAATCGATAAATCAAGTAACATAAACATAAATACCTGAGATTTAACGTGGAACCCTACTCCCTAAGGAGCGGGATGAAACCACAAGAGAAGCCCTCAACGGGACAGATATTCTATTGGATTTCTCAATGAGTACAGGGGGTGTAGGGCTCCTTATATAGGACAAAAACCTAGAGTGCTCAAAGGAGAATATTCTATAGAATATTCTCTATAGAATATTCTCTTAACAAATAGCCACATAGAATATTCTCTATAAAATATTCTCTTAACAAATAGCCACAGAATATTCTCTAACAGATGGCATCCTCAGTAAGTCTTAGGTACCTTCATATAAGAAAGGAGACACATGATAATATCAAGAAGGTGGCAAAGTTTCCTCTCAGCAACTCCATTCTGCTGAGAGGTATAGGCACACGATGTTTGATGGACAATACCTTGAGAATCAAAGAATGACACCAAATCATGCTGAGTAAATTCAAGTGCATCGTCAGCCTTCAAAATGCGAATACAAGTAGAGAATTCATTTAATGAGATGAAAGAACAAGACTTAACAATCGTATTAATATATAATTTCTCTTTTAGTAGGTAGACCCATGATCATTTGCTATGATCATCGAGAAAAACAACAAAATACTTGTGACCACCTACAACACAAACCGGACATGATCCCCAGATGCCTTGGTGAATTAATGCAAAAGAAACAGAACAACGGGGCTTAATTCTTGCAGGAAAGGACGTCCTATGATGTTTTTCAAACTGGCAAGCCTCGCATTCAAATAGCTTCAGTAAAGAAAGTTTAGGGAACATCATGGAGAGAGCTTTAGCAGATGGATGACCAATACAGAGATGCCATAGAAGGGGATTAGAAGAGATCGACACAGCACTAGCAAAGGTAGAATATGTAGGAATGCCAAGAAATTAGAGTCTATTCTTTTCGTGTCCCCCACTAAAAATCTACACCGTCTGAGTATCTTGAAAATGGCAAAATAGCTCATCAAAAATCACATGACAATGTAGTTCAGTACACAACTTATGAAAAGACAGTAAGCTCAGGGAGAAATCTGGGGCACATTGAACCTCTGTAAGACGTAGTCTAGAAGAGAACTCCATACTCCTAACGGAGGTAACAAGGGAATGCGCCCCATTGGCCTCTCTCACTGACTTCACGATGGAAGATGGCTGGGAAGAGGTCAATAAACTACCTTCTCCTGTCAGACGAGTGGATGCACCAGAGTCGATGATCCAGGAAGGAGCATTAGCTGTTGCAATATTGGTAATAGTACTTGATGGAATGGCTAGATGAGTAGTAGGAGTGGCGTCACTAAATGTAGTCTTAGAGCGCTGCAACATCTCCATCAGGCGTGAATACTCAGAGGCTGAGAGTTGAACAATCTGTCCATTAGTGTCCTGTGCAGATGTATCCGGTCCTGTGTTATCATAATCAGATGCCAAGTGAGCCTGTGATGGCATCCCAAACTTCACCCAACACTTCTCAGAAGGGTGATTCATTTTCTGATAGTGAATACAAGGAATACGACTGCGACCCCGACCCCGACCAGAGTCACGACCACCTCTGGAGGAACCACCCCTGTAGCTGAAGCGATCTCCTCATCCTGATGAGGCCATAGACTTTGAGTTCTCCATAGGTTGTGGATGCTGCGAGCGAGTATTGGAACTCTCAATCTGCTGTAGACGTCCAATATGACTTTGATGGACAAAAGCATGTCTAATGTGAGGAACTGTTCATTTACATTCTAATATCGTGTATGCATACCAACAAAAAACTTGTATACTTATCATTCCCCTCTCTCTGTCACATGTTTCGTATAGTAGGCCAGCTGGAGTATAGCAAGTTCCTCATATAGTCTGGTAAGATGATGATAGTATTCCACCATCGTAGAGTTGCTTTGTGATGCGGACCAAATTCGCATGTAGATGTCAGTCAGTCGTGACTTGGTTGTCTGCAGTGAATATGTTTTCCCCCAACTCTTCCCATATCTCCTTGGTTGTCTCCTTGAAAAGGAGATTTGTCGTTATTTCTGGCTCTACACTGATGGGAGAAAAGAACGGGATACATTAGACGTACCCGAGGGCTCTCTTATATAGGAGAATAGCCCTGGGTTAATTACATGATAAGTACACTGATAAAAAGGAAATTAGACTCAGCCATACATAGTACGATATTTTACTTAACACTCCCCCTCAAGCTGGAGCATATATCTATCATGCTCAACTTAGACCAACACTTCTGAAAAAGACTTCGTGCTAGAGCCTAAGTGAAGATATCAGCTGTCTGATCTCCTGTAGACACGTGAGCTGTAGATATGAGCCCCTTTTGGATCAGATCTCGAGTGTAATGACAATCCACCTCAATATGCTTCGTTCGTTCATGGAAAGCAAGATTATTTGCAATGAATAATGCAGCTTGATTATCTCATAATAGCTGCATAGGAAGAGGAACATCTATAGAAAGATCAGTCAACACCGATCTAACCCACATCATCTCTGTACTCCCTTGAGCCATGGCTCTGTATTCTGATTCTGCACTTGATCTGGCAACTACAGTCTGCTTCTTGCTTTTCCATGAGACAATTGAGTGACCAACAAAAACAACAAATCCTGAAGTAGACTTTCTGTCCGTGGGGCATCCTGCATAGTCAGCGTCTGCACATGCTGTTACCTCCAATGAACTGCCCCTACTGAATAGGAGTCCTGAACCAGGTGAGTTCTTCAGATATCTCAAGATCATATAGATGGCATCCATATGAGTCTTTCTGGGACACTCCATGAATTGGCTAACCTTGCTTACCGCAAATATAATATCCGGTCTGGTGATAGTCACATATAGGAGCTTCCCCACTAGCTCCCTGTACCTCCTGCTATCGACTTCTTCAGAGTCATCTTCATACAATTTCACATTTGGATCCATAGGCGTCATAGCTGGCTTGTACCCAGTCATACCTGTCTCAGACAAGAGATCCAGGACAAACTTCCTCTGGGTCATTACTAGACCCCGATGATTCCTGGTAAATTCTAACCCCAGGAAGTAACGAAGGGTGCCAAGATCCTTGGTCACAAATTCTTTACCTAGGAACTTCTTGGCAACCTGAATGTCTTGAGCATCGTCTCCTGTTACAATAATATCATCTACGTAGACAAGAATGGCAACTGTACCTCTCTGTGTCTTCTGAACAAATAGAGAGTGGTCTGCCATGGACCTCTTGAATCCCTGATGCTCAATTAATTCTGACAGCTTTTGATACCAGGCTCTAGGACTTTGCTTAAGTCCATATATGGCCTTATGTAGCCGGCATACCTTCTGTGACTCCCCCTCAACAGTAAACCCAGGTGGTTGCTGCAAGTAAACTTCCTCGTGAAGATCCCCATATAGAGATGCATTCTTCACATCAAGCTGGAATAACGACCAATCGCGTGAAACCGCAACTGCTAGTAGAATCCGGAGCGTAGAGTATCTCGCCACTGGAGAGAACGTGTCCTGATAATCCACCCCATAAGTCTGGGTGAAGCCACGGGCCACCAACCTTGCCTTGTAGCGATCCAGGCTTCCATCCGCATTATGCTTAATAGAAAATATCCATTTGCAGCTTACTATGGAAGCACCTCGTGGAGGAGGGACAATAGACCATGTCCCACGAGATGTTAAGGCTGCCATTTCCTCTTCCATCGCCTGACACCACTTGCTGTCCTATAATGCCTCCATATATGTTCTGGATATAGTAACCACGGACAGGCCTACAATAAACCTCTTGTATTCATCAGAAAGATGATCCAAAGAGACATGCGCTGCAATTGGGTATTTAGCACATTGGCGACGTGGTTTCCTCAACGCAATAGGAATATCCAGATCGTCCTCCACATTGTCCTCTGCAGCAGGGTCATCCTGTAAAACTCTAGGACCATCAGTAGAAACAGTGTTATCATGACATACCTCAGGCGTGCTGGAAGATATTGATGGTTGATGAGCAGGAGTGCTAGCAGAAGGCCTGCACGTGTAAACAATGGGTACAAATTTCGACTGAGGTGGTGGTGGTGGTGGAGGCGTGGGTGGTAGTAGTGTTTGACTTTCTGGATCGGCTGATGAGGTCGATGGAGGTGGAGGAACAACAATATCATTTGCATTGTCATTGGATAACCTGTCACCTGTAGGAGAAATGTACATGGTAGACTCAAAGAAAGTGACGTCCACACTCACATAGTATCTCTTATTCGTTGGATCATAACAACGATACCCTTTTTGAGTACGAGAGTACCCAACAAACATACATTTGACAGCCCTAGGAGAGAGCTTATCACGACCAGGAGTACAATTATGCACAAATGCAACGGACCCAAAGACACGAGGTGAGGGAGAAAAGATCCTTCTCGGGAAACGCAATCAAGAAGGGAACCTTTTCTCCTAGAACAGTGGACGGCATGCAATTCACTAAGTAGCATGCAGTGAGAACCGCATCCCCCCAAAAAGAGTGAGGCGCATGACTATGGATCAACAGAGTCCGGGTGACATCAAGAAGGTGACGATGTTTGCGTTCTGCTACACCATTTTGTTGCGAAGTGTAACTACAAGAGGTTTGATGAATGATTCCCTTTGAGCTGAGGAAATCAGCTAAATGCAGTGTTGAAAACTCCAACGCATTATCTGTTCGGATGACTTTGATATTGGTAGAAAAATTGTTATTAACTTCCAGAATGAATTTCCGAATAATAGCACCTGCTTCAGACTTTTGTTTTAACAAGAATACCCAAGATAATCTAGAAAAATCATTAACTGCCACCATATAACACCGATGTCCCTGAATATCAGGTACACGACTTGGACCCCAAATATCAAAGTGAAATAGTTCAAAAGACCGACTACTGTGACGACTCGGACGAACAGGAAACAAAGACCTATGATGTTTCCCAAGCTGACATGCTTCACAATCCAATGCAATACGGGTAGATATCTGCGGCAAGACATGGGACATCTTCTGCAGAGGCAGATGGCCAAATCGGAGATGCCAAAGGAATGGAGAAATGAATCCGGAGAGAGTAGTAGCGGCGCCAGCACATGATGATATTGCAAGCTTATACAATCCATTCTGCTCACGGCCACCAACAATCTTCCTGCCAGTCAGTATGTCCTGAAACACAAAAGTAGAGGAGTCAAAGATGGCACGACAGTGTAAATCTTTTGTAAGTTGGCTAATTGATAACAGGTTCATCTGAAAATCTGGTGCATGTAAGACATTCGAGAGCCTAAACGAAGATGCCAGGGTGATCTCCCCTTGACCGATAATGGGTAATCGGACCCCATTGGCAATGACCACAGATCGTCCTGGAGCGAGTGCTCTGTAGGTAGTAAACTGCCGTCTGTCGCCGCACATATGATGAGAGGCTCCGGAATCCATAATCCAGTCTGTCAGGTCTGAGCAAGTGGTATTGGTATGTGCATAAGGGGTACCTGATGAGCTAGAAGACGCTCTGGCCGAAGCTGCAGCATCTGTAGTTACTGAAGACGAAGACGAGGGGTGTAACAATCAAATCACGAAGGCGTGAGACGAGATCATCAAAGCGAGCAGCTGGAAGAGGTGCAGGTGTAGTCTCAGTCTGCTCTGCCACCCGTGCAGTGGCGGGATACCCATGCTTGTGAAAGCACGTCTCCTCAGAGTGGCCCGATCGATGGCAGTGAGTACAGGGGCCACGGTGTCTGCCTCCCCCTCTTTTACGAGGTCCACGACCTCGAAAATGTGACGCTCCGCCTCTGCCACGAGTGGCAGCCATAGCTGTAGGAGTGGTCTATGCTGCAGGCGTCGATGTAGTAGGAATCCTACTCAATCTCTTAAAGACCTCCTCCATTGGTGGGATAGACTCGCCAATCAGAAGTTGAGTACGTGTAGCATCGTACTCTGAATAATGGGAGGATAGAAAGACACCAGTCATCGTAGCATTTCTGTAAGCCTGCTGTTGCTCCGTACTGGTAGTAATCGGCATGA
This sequence comes from Ottelia alismoides, assembly GCA_037367405.1. Taxonomy (NCBI): domain Eukaryota; kingdom Viridiplantae; phylum Streptophyta; class Magnoliopsida; order Alismatales; family Hydrocharitaceae; genus Ottelia; species Ottelia alismoides. The sequence goes on from JAZKJV010000498.1 coordinate 484,238, forward strand.
AGCTATGCAGTCTCTCGAACATGCCTCGTAAATGAGAGAAATGTGCATGTAAAGGCTTCCCATTCTGTTTCGTAGAAAATATGTCGAACTGTAACTAAAGAATTTTGCTCTCATTCTTGGATTGCCCATATGTCACAGCCAGAATATTCCACATTGCCTTAGCTATGGGTTGGTTCACAATATCATTTGCAATCTCCGTAGTCAGTGTCCCAGATAGCCAGATACGGGCATAAGCATCACCTTGCTTCCATGTCGCATTTGTTCCAGTCTTCTCCTCGGGCTCAGATTCAATCAGAATGTGCTCCTTGTTGTGACACTGCATAAGGGTGCGGAACTGCATAGACCAAAGTTCATAGTTGGTCCCATCCATCTTGATAATAGGGATTGGGCCTTTGAAGGCACTCGAAGATGTAAACACGTCACCCTTGTTGTCTGACATGATTGAGGAAGAGCCTATGTACGGATGGATGTTAGCGTGCTACTTATACATAACAGAGCCCTATTATCAAAATTTTGAAAGAATTGTTGATGGATGTTAGCCTGCTACTTATACATAACAAATTGTGGTTTGAGAATTGTTGAAGAGTATGAGAAGTAATTAAAACAAGGACCATTCACAAACAACTTGCTAGTTTTTATTTTATCTGGTATATCTATTAGCATGCAATTTGAATATTAAACTAGTTGACCGAAAAGTTGCAGATAGTTGGGTTGTAACCTGCTGGTAAATTCCATGCACTATGCTGGTAGGAAATTTTTTATCTAATGTGAATATTTTTATTTATTTAAGTAATTAACTGATAAGCGATGCCATATATTCTTTATACAGTTTAATGACTAACTGGTTATCTAGTTATATAAAGCTGCAAGACAACCATTAAAGACTGTTTCCAACATGGTCGATGCTCAAACAATGCATTTTTTACCTTTCCACTGTAATCACGAGTTCAATTTATAGGCTACAGTATTAAGGAATTATCGCCAGATTCACCATCTTATCATGAATGGAGTATATGTGCCCAAAGCTTTGGTGATTGACTGAAAAACATTTAATGTCCTTCCATGTTTTGTTGCCATTGTTATATCATGAATGAAATAGTTATGCCCAAAGCTTTGGTGATTGACTGAGAAACATTCAATGTTCTAAATCTCTTGTTTTATTGCCATTGTTTTATCATGAATGAAGTAGTTATTCCCAAGACTTTGGTGATTGACTGTGAAGCATTCAATGTCCTAAATCTCTTCCATGTTTTATTTCCATTGTTCATTCCTATTTATTCCTGTATTCTTGCATTTGTTTCTATCCATGAATGCCTGAGATTTACGTTCTCAAAAACATAAGCCACAAAGTTGTGGGGAAGGTCAATGCAAGAGGCCTCCTTTCTGCAGCACATCTATTTGTTAAATGCTCGATGTCACCCCTGAATCCTGCGTGGAACTTCAATTGCAAATTTATGTGGGCAAGGTGCTTGTGATCTTATTTGGTGTTGTTTTGTCCTGGTCGAAGGGTGCATTTGGTAGAATATTCAAGGATCAACGTTGTTGTGCCTCAGGATTGTTATCATCCATTACAGTCTATATGGACTAGATATGACCGATCATCTCTGTTAATCAAAATATTTTCTTTGTTCGAATCCGGATTATAGGCTTAGTTTTATGCTATATTATTTAAGCTCATTACTATTCATTACTTCAAATCTTACGGAACATAGACTAGCTGGACAAACTTCTTTCAAGCCTTTGTTCCAAGCAGAACATTAGTTGGAATAATCCCATAGTTTCACGGGGAAATATACTAAGCATCCTGTATTTATTTCTGTCTTATATGGCTACTCGAATAGGATTGTTTACATTAATGAATAACTCATGCCCCCCCTCATTTACATTATATATTCAGCCTGCAACTTAGGATTTGTAGTATGTAAAGTTTCTCCTAGTAGATTCTTGCCCTATAAGAATTTTTATTTGACTTGAATGTATTATATGCCAATATTATAATTTGTGCATGTTAAACTCAACAGATATGGATGTAAAGGTAAAAGCAATGTTTAAGCTCATAAATGAAGATGCCGATTCCTTTGCACGGAAGGCAGAGATGTACTATAAGAGGCGTCCAGAGCTCACAAAACTGATTGAGGAATTCTACCGAGCGTATCGTGCACTGGCTGAGAGATATGTTCACGCAACTAGGGCTCTAAAACAGGCACATCGAACAATGGCTGAAGCATTTCCCAACCAAATCCCACCTGTTCCAGATGATTCTCCAGCTGGGTCGGTCAACGGAGAAGAACCACATACACCTGAGGGCACTCCACCAGGTGACTCATTTTTTGACTCTGTTGCTTCACAGAGGGATGTCCATAAGAAGAACGGATCCCTCCCCAGTGATAGTGAACTCACGATTGTCAGGAAGGGACTAAAGCCGGTAAGTGAAATATATTCTCCAGGTCAAGTCAGTTCAAAGCTTCCAGGATCTGGGGTAAGAAAAGAACTGAATTTTGATGAGGAATTTGAGGATGTTTTTGAGAAAGCAAAGAAACTTCAAGAAAAGATATCAAAGTTAACGTCTGAAAATGAGAACCTCATGGAGCAGGTCAAATCGGAGACTCAGAATACAAATAAAGTTCAAGATGAAATTCAGATGTTAAAAGCTGCTCAATCAAAGTTGATCCTGGAGAAGGAAGAAGCTCTTTACAAATTCCAAGAATGCCTTAAAAAGGTTATGGATTTGGAGGCTGAACTTGAAAAGTTCAAAAAAATTAATGATGAGTTGCTTGTGAAAGCGAACAAAGCTGACAGTGCAGATGAGATATACCGTCTACTAAAGGAAGAGAATGAGACCCTGCAGTTGAAAGTGAGCTCGCTAGAACAGAAGTCAGGTCAACAACAACAAGAACTCACATATAAGGAGAAAGAGCTGGAGAAGATCAAAACCAGTGCACAAGATGATCGGTTGCGCCTTGAGAAAGCTGAAGCAGCTTTTGGATCTTTGGAGAAGTTACATTCTGAAGCTCAGGAGAAGCTAAAAGCTTCGTCCTTAGAGATCCAGAATGGAGTTCAGATGCTAAGGGACATGGAGTTGCGGAAACAGGCATTGGAAGAAGACATTTCAAGGGTCCAAGAGGAGAATGACAACTTAAATAGGGAGGTCAAGCAGAAGGAAGAAGATTTGGAGAAGCTTAATGCATCTCTTCAAAATGAACTTGCACGATCAATGCAGGCAGAAGCAGCTCTGCTGTCCTTGGAGAAGTTGCATTCCCAATCCCAAGAGGAGCTCCAACTCTTGATGTTGGATATCCAGAGCAAGGTTCACACACTGAAAGATGTAGAGTCTCGTAAGGAAACTCTTGAGGAAGAACTTGCTAAACTCAAGGACGAAATTAGAATTCTAAATGAACAAAATAGTTCATCACAGGAGATGATAAAGCTCTTGCAAGATGAGATCTTTAGCCTGAAGGAAGTAAATCACAAGCTTGAAAGTGAAGTGAGACTTCATGTTGAAGGGAAGGAAACTCTTGAGAAGGAGCTATATGGAATGAAGGATGAAATGAATATATTGCAACAAAAGCATCGGGACATGACTGACCAAATGCAAGCAGTTGGACTAAATGCAGAGTCTTTTCACACATCTGTCAAGGAGTTGCAGGATGGTAGTCTTGAGCTTCAGCAGACTTGCAAGAGGCAGCAAGATGATAATGCATTACTTCTGGAGAAGCTAGAGCAAATGGAGAAGATCTCTGAGAAGAACACAAACTTAGAAGTTTCTCTACTGGATGCAAACGTCGAGATAGATGAATTGAGAGAAAAGGTAAATGCACTACAAATATCTTATGAGGCTCTCAACCAGCAGCACTCAAATCTCATTTCAGAGAAAAATTCCCTTGTTCAAAAAGTTGGGAGCATCATGGAGAATATGGGGAAGCTACTGGAGAATAACACCTTTTTGGAAAACTCTGTTTCTGATGCGAATTATGAACTTGAAGAATTAAGAGGAAAGATGAGGATCTTAGAGGAATCTTCCCAGGTGCTTCATAGTGACCACTCCAATCTCCAGAGTGAAAACAATAATTTGCTTTCTCAGGTAAAATTTTTATGCCATTGTTTATATTGGATGGGCTAAAGTTGGTTTTTTTATGTTAGACTTGTGATTTCCACTTTAAGGAGGTAGAAAAGATATTTTAAGGTTGTGAGATGGGGGTTTATGTGGGCTCAAACAAGTCGTTCCGAGGCATATGTTTTTTGGACTATCCATTCTTGGCAGTTGATAGATTTTTTCTTTTGTTTTTTCAATTGGTCAGTATCAAAATTCCACTTAGCCTTTTTTAGGTGAAAACTAGGGCATCTGTGTTCCAGATATTGATTAGTATTCATCTCTCATCAAGAAGGATAGAATAATCATCAGATAAGAAAATATTTGACAGATACAATTTTCTAGGATTTCTTCAACTTATATCTGAAATTCAGAGGGAATATCTGTGGGAAATATTTAACTTTCCCTGCAACTCATTTACAAAAATCAGCAGAATCCTGACATAGTTTAAGATTTTGGTGATGGGTAAGATATATCAACAGTCTAGGCATAAATAAAATTTTATAAATGTTGGAGAAAAAATGAATTGCATGATATTTATGAGATCTCAGGACTCTCTTATATAGGAGAAAAACCCTTGGGTAAATTGCATGAGATGTACATGAAGAAAAAGAAATATAAAATAACACCAAAGATGTACAATAATCTCAATCCTCCCCCTCAAGCTGGAGCATATATATCTATAGTGCTCAGCTTGGAACATCATCTTTGGAAATGACCTCTAGTAAGAGCTTTGGTGAATATATCAGCTGTCTAATCTCCAGTAGAAACATGAGAGGTGGATATGAGACCCTTATGGTTCATGTCTCTGGTATAGTGGCAATCCACTTCTATATGCTTCGTACGTTCATGGAATGCATGATTATTTGCAATAAAAAGTGTTGCCTGATTGTCACATAGTAGCTGCATAGGAAGATGAGATCAATCAAAATCGATCTCTAACCCACATCATCTATGTGCGTCCTTGAACCATGGCCCTGTACTCGTACTCTGCACTAGATCTAGCAACCACTACCTGCTTCTTACTTTTCCATGACACAAGTGAGCTCGGTGACGGAGACAGGGGGTCGGGTGGGGGCTTAGCCCCCCAACTCCCATCCAAAAAATATATATATATATTATACATAGTATTATATAATCTAAATACATTATTTAATAATTAAGATTTGCATGCTATGTATAATAACCCCCCTTATCTCAACAAAAAAACAATATATATGTGATCTAATTACAATAATTAACTACTAACATTGCATGATGTGATGCTGATACATCCGTATATGTACATCATATTATCCGTTAATAAATCATCACAGATATATATATATATATATATATATTATTTTAGCACATATGGTATAGATAACGATTTTTCTTTTTATTTTGTTTGCGTATATGGATATAGATTTGATTTTAAAACGGATGGTTACATAATTTTCTTGTGTATGCATATATAGATATATATACATACCGGTATCCGCATATTTGCAACCCTATTTGCATTTTGCATCTATTTAGAAATAGATATACACAAGGTTGCAAAAGTCGGTAGTCGGTACTTAGTCGGTTGGGTCACTGACTAAGGACTAATCGGCAGTCGGACGACTAATCGGATTTAGTCGGACTTTAATCGGCTTTGAATTTTATGACTATTTTAAATATGCAACTCATTTTTATACATATATTTACATATATCTTCTACATTTTTATACTATCATAATAAAATAAAAAAGTAATTGAATTTAAATAAAACACTAAGCATATTATAATAAGTCTGCTTATAAAAAAAGAAAAACATATAAGAATATGGTATCTCCAAGCAAAAAATTGATCGACTAGTGTACCTACTCGGAATTAGTCGGTACTCGGTCGGCCACCCCACTGACTAGACTAGTCGGACCAGTCGAGCGACTTTTACAACCCTGGATATACATATACACGTATACATGTGAAAATATGTATAACAAATATGATAAGAGATTGGTACATATATCGATATTTGTTTGCATCCCTATAAGTAAAAAATATTGTATAGTGTTACTTGTTTGAAAATATTAAATCTAATGGTATTACTAAAGGGTTAAATGGGGATGCCCCCCTTGGGGGAGCTAACTTGGCTCCCCCACCACATTTTTCCCATTTTTTATTTTTTTTAATTCTTTCATGTGTTTTCATCACTAAATCATTATATTATGTCAATCAAGTTTCATGCTAAACAGAGACTCCTACGACATCCATCTAGACAATCATTTTTTAACGGTCGTAGAATTGTTGAAATTGATCTCGTTTGGATAAAGGCTGTAGAAGTCTCTGTTCACACGAAACATGAATGACATATAGGTAGGGACACAAACGGTTACGTATATATCCTTATCTGATCCGCCACCATATCTGTTTTATACATATTTTATCATCCGTATCTGATTTAAAATGGATACGGGTATGGATATCATTTTGATATTCGTAAACATCCATATCCATATATCTGTTTTCATATATAAATATAATAATAGATTTATTTTTGAATATATATATAAATAATTCTATACCTTCTTTTACTATATTTGTATAATTTTTATGATACAAACACATTTAGTACATTTATATCATGTATTTTTCATCCAATTCTTATATATTTAGGTCGATATTATAGAGTATTTCTAACATTACTCGTATGTGATCAATATCCATTTTACCTATATATCCATTTTTTAAGGATATGGTAAGATAATTTTAATATCCATCAATATCCGTATCTGCATCCTTATTCGTATTCAAAAACGGATAAAGATAAAGCAATACCTATATCCATATCCGTATCTGTCATTTGCATAGGGATATATTGATGAAAGTTCATGGAAGATTTTTTCAAAAAAATAAAAAATAGGAAAATTGGGGCGGGGGGAGCCAAGTTAGCTCCCCCCAGAGGGCAGTCCCATTTAACCCATTACTAAATATCACACTAATAAAAGTGTATTTCAGTTATATGAAGAGTTTTGTAGGGATCTTTTTGTCAATAGGATGTTTGTAGAGCTTATTTACATTCAATTATAAGTTTATATGTGCATTTTTGTAAAAATCCCTTCCCAATATTAGTTTCAATCAATTATGGAATTATTGGAAGCTCACCTCATAGAATGAATTCGTTTCCATGCATCTGACCTTATAAATTCAAACTTCCATTAATGTTTTATATATCCTCTAAATTTCTCTCAAATCTGATGTCGTTTCCTGATTTATCTTACTGGTTAAAAGTTCAATCATTATTTAAGCAATTTAAGTCCCATTTAAAAGAGAACCTAACTTTTTACTATTGATATAAAATAACAAATGACCTTTGATTTGAACGAAATTTGAAGGGTGCGTATAACATTATTCGAAGACTCTATCAATAAGTTTGGTTTTAAGAAAAAAATTTGAAATAAATAGTTACAACACATCTTTTGTAACCCACGTTATAACATATGAACCCCTCTTCAAATATTAACAACTAAAATGATCAGATAAATTAGATATATAATCAGCCCCCCAAGAAAAATTTTCTGGCTTCGTCCGTGAGTGAGTGCCAACAAAAATAGCGAAACCAGAAGTAGACTTCCTGTCCCTAGGGCATCCTGTATAATCTGCGTCTGCTCATGCTGTCACATCAATAGAAGTGCCTCAGCTGAATATAAGACCAATACCTGGTGAAGACTTCAGATATCTCAAAATTATTTGGACAACATCAGTATGTACCTTCATGGGCTACTCCATGAACTGGCTCACCTTGCTCACAACGAAGGATATATTTGGCCTGGTGATGGTAGCATATAGAAGCTTCCCAACCAGCTCCATTTATCTCCTCTTATCTATCTCCTCAGTGTCCTCATCATATACTCTCACACTTGGATCCATAGGAGTAGTAGCAAGCTTGCACCCTGTCATACCTTTGTCTAGTAGAAGATCAGTAACAACTTCCTCTGGGTCATCACAAGACTACGCTGGTTCCTGGCGAACTCTAATCCAAGGAAGTATCTGAGATTGCCAAGCTCCTTGGTCACAAACTGCTGACCTAGGAACTCCTTGGCTGCCTGAATGCCCTGCTCATCATCACCCGTAACAATAATATCATCAACATAGACAAGAATAACAACAATACCTCTCTGTGTCCTCTGAACAACAAGTGAGTGATCCGTAGTGGACTGAGCAAACCCCTGATGCTCTATCAACTCTGAAAGCTTCTGGTACCAAGCTCTCGGACTCTGCCTCAGGCCGTAAATTGTCTTGTGGAGCTTACATACCTTCTGAGACTCCCCCTCAACAACAAAACATGGTGGTTGCTGCATTTAAACCTCCTCCTGTAGATCTCCATGTAGAAACGTGTTCTTCGCATCAAGCCGGTAAAGAGGCCAGTCCCGTGAAACTGCAATCGATAGGAAAATGCGTAATGTTGAGTGTCTGTCCACTGGAGAGAAGGTATCTGATAGTCCATCCCATAAATCTGGGTGAAACCACGTGCTACAAGCCTTGCCTTGTAGCGATCCACACTGGCATCTGCTCGCTACTTCACTGTGAAGATCCATTTGCACCTCACAACAGATGCACCTGGAGGGGTAGAAACAATGTTCCAGGTACTGCGAGACTGCAAAGCGGCCATCTCCTCTTCCATGACAAGTCGCAAACTGCTACCCTGTATGGCCTCCTGATATGTTCGTGGAATAGTGACAACTGAGAGGGCCATAACGAACCTCCTGTACTCGTCTGAAAGATGATCCAAGGAAACATGTGCAGTTAGGGAATACGTGGCACAGTTGCGACGCGGCTTCCTCAAGGCAATAGGTACATCGAGTTCATCTGTCTCTCTGTTCTCTAGTACCAGCCCCTCCTATGTAATATCCTGTGGATCAAGCATATCACCAATGCCATCAGTAGAAACAATGTGTTCATCACATACCTTGGGTGTGCTGGATGACGGGGAAGGCGCAGGAGCAGAGAGGCGAGTAGAAGACATGCGAATGTAAAACCGATGTAGGAATTGTGTTAGGGTAGACAGAGGTGGAGGCGGTGGAGACGGTGGAGGTGAGTGAGACTCAACATGAGGAGATTGTGGTGGAGATAACTGAGGTGGAGGAACAAAGATATCCTCATCAAAGTCAGCATTAGACAACCTGTCACATCTAAGAGAAAAATACATAATAGACTAAAAAAATGTGACAACAACACTAACATAATATTTTCTCCCAACAAGATCAAAACTTTTATACCCTTTTTGGGTACGAGAATAACCAACGAACACACAATAGGAGAGAGCTTGTCACGACCCGGAGTAAAATTGTGGACAAAAGCCACGGATCCAAAACCTTGGGAGTAAGAGAGAATAAATCCTCGGGAAACGCAATCAAGAAAGGAACTTTTTTCTCCAAGGATAGTAGATGGCATGCTGTTCACCAAGTAACAAGCAGTCAGAACCGCATCATCCCAAAATGAATGAGGAGCTCGATTCTGAATCAAAAGAGTCCTCGTGACATCCAAAAGATGACAGTGTTTGCGTTCAACAACACCATTCTTTTGTGAAGTGTGAGTGAACGAACTCTGATGAACTATACCAATAGATCTGAGAAAGTCAGACAACTGTAAGGTAGAAAACTCTAAGGTATTGTTAGTATAAATTTCACATTAGCAGAAAAATATTCTTGACCTCAATAAGAAAAGATTTAACAATAAGACAAGCATCGGACTTATTCTTTAACAGGAAAACCCAAGATAGTCTAGAGAAATCATCCACAGCAACCATATAGAACCAATGTCCCTGATGATGGGGAACACGACTAGGACCCCAGATATCGAAATGAAGCAACTCAAATGGATGACTACTGTGACGACTCTAACGACTCGGAAAAGAGGAACGATGGTGCTTCCCAAGCTGGCATGCCTCACACCAAGGTACTATGAGTAGAGATCTGTGGGAGAACATGACACAACTTCTGCAGAAGATGTCCAAAGCGAAGATGCCACATGAAAGGAGAAACAGTTTTAGAAGGGATAGTAGCAACATCGACATACATAGGCTGAACAAGGCTGTAAAACCCTCTCTGCTCACGGCCACATCCAATCAACTTGCCCGTGAGTATGTCCTGAAACACAAGAGAAGACGAATCAAATATGACACGACAATGTAAATATTTTGTAATCTGCCTAATAGACAAAAGATTCATTTGAAATGTTGGAGTATGTAAAATATTCTGCAGACGCATCGAGGGAGCTAGAACAATCTCCCCCTCACCAAAAATGGGTAGATGATCCCCATTAGCAATCACAACTGATCTACCAAGAGGGATAATCCTGTAAGAAGTAAACTATGCTTGATCGCCACACATATGATGCTCTAGAGTCCATTATCCAATCAGAAAAATCTAAACTGCTACTACTGGTAAGTGCATAAGCAATACCTGACGAACATGAAGAGGCTCTGGCAGCATGTGCGACATCAGAAGGTCCTGCAGTCGAAGTGGTAGGAGTAGTCATCATCTTTCTCAGTCTGGAAACAATATCATCAAAACATGCATCATGAGTAGGAGCGGGAGTAGGATTAGGCTCGGTCTGCTCAGCAACATGGGCAGACGAAGGATACCCGTACTTCAGATAGCATGTCTCCTCATAATGACCAGGACGGTGGTAATGTGAACATGGACCACGCTGATTTCCTCCTCGACCACGAGGTCCTCGCCCGCAAAACTGTGAAGTACCCCCTCCGCCAGGAGAAGCTGCCATAGCAGAGGGAGTCTGAGCCGCAATAGTAGATGAAGTAGTGATCCTACTCAACCTCTTGTATACCTCCTCCATTGGAGGTATCGTCTTTCCAGTAAGTAGTTGAGTACGTGCTGCATCGTACTCAAAGTCAAGAGATGACAAAAAGACTCCTGTCATAGTGACATTCTGATATTCCTACTACTGCTCAGTGCTGGTAGTAATGGCGTGAACCTATGCAGAAGCTCAAACATGCCTCTAAGATGAGAGAATTGGTCGAAAAAATATCAAACTGCAATTGTAGAATCTTGCTCTCATTCTTTGCCTGCCCATATGTGTTTGGAAAGGCTGTGGGTTGATTGACAATATCATTGGCAATCTCCTTGGTGAGGTGTCCCGGAGAGCCAAATGCGAGCATAGGCATAGTCTTGCTTCCAAGAAGCATTAGCCTCAATTTTATCCTCTGGCTCTGAATCCGTCAGAATGTGCTCCTTGTTATGGCACTGCATCAGGGTGCGAAACTGCATGGACCACAACTCGTAGTTGGTCCCATCCATCTTCACGATGGGAGTCGGGCCCTTAAAGGCACCAGAAAATGAAAAAGCATCACCCTTTTTTCTGGCATGATAACAAGAATGTTGATATCCGGAACAAAACTGAGTAGACTGCTCTGAATAAGTCTACACAATCATATAGAGGATTGGTTGTATTTGTAGACTCATACAACCATCCTCATCTCCGTATCTCCCTGTATACACATCCAAAACTACACATGCGGGTGCGCAAGGGCACAGGTGCGCGTGGTCACAGATGTGCGGGTGCACAGGTGCACGTGGGCGCAGATTCACGAGTGCGTATGGGTGCGTGGGCGCAGGTGCGTAGAGGCACGAGGTGCGCGGTGGCACTAGGGAGCAGGGACGCAGGAACTCGGAGGCGTGGTGGCTGGGAGGTGCCACACGAGATGGTGTCGTAGGGGGGGGGAGCGTGCGCGTTAGCAGCGCGATGGCGGGGGCGGGGGGGGGGGGGGGCGTGTAGGTTTATGGTTGGTGGGATACAGGAACCCCGGCCTAGAACCGTTGCTCCCATACCTGTTGGAGGAAAAATGAATTGTGTGATATTCATGAGACCTAGGGTTCTCATATATAGGAGAAAAATCCTTGGGTAAATTGCATGAGAGGTACATGAAGAAAAAGAAATATAAAATAACACTAAAGATGTACAATAATCTCAACAATATATTTGCTCCTGTTGCTCACAACAAGCAAGGGCTTCTTTTTGTTCTTTTCTATATATGAAACATAAGGTTGGGTGAGTTACATATAAGTCTCTAAATGGGTAAATGGATCCTCACCCATGGACCATTTATCCATATACAAGCAACTCAACACTCCCCCTCAGGTTGAGCATGCATATTGTACATGCCTAACTCACCCATATTCTTCTCAAAGCTAGTCGTGGGAAGCCCCTTGGTAAAGACATCGGTCACCTGATCTTCAATTTTTATGTAAGGCAGAATGAACTCCTTAGAGTCAATTCTCTCTAACAAAGTGATAATCAATCTCCACATGCTTAGTTTTATCATGTAGGATAAAGTTATAGCAGTCTTGTCATAGAAAAAAAATCATGGACAACTCGAAATTTATTCCATTATCTATCAAGATAGTCTTGACTCATAACCTCTTAGCATATCCATGACCACAATTCTGTATTCAGCCTTAGCACTAGACCGAGTACAAATAAATTGTCTTGCTTCTCCAAATCACCATGTTGCTACCCAAAATAAGCAATAACTTGTAGATCTCCTCGTATAAGTGCATCTAACCTACTTTGCATCAGTATATCCTTCGATCTCAAGCAAGGTCTTAAATGTCAGGTTTTGGTTTCGTTTCGGTAAAGCCTGGAAAGAGAAATTTGATGGAATTTTGGTGAAATGGCTAGAAATTGGGGAAATTACCTGAAAGTTCATTTTTTCTAAAATTAATATTTCTAATATTCTTTATTTCAGTAAATGACATAGAAATACATATTTTTTGCTAATAGTAAGATATCAACATGATATATTCCATTAAATTTCCATCCAATCGCTCAAACAACAAAAATGTAGTATGATGCTTAGAACTAGAACCATTCAGAACTAGAAATAGATTTAGAACTGAAATTAGAAGACATTAGTTTCACATCTTAAACATGAAGAGATTTGTAACACATACAATAATAACCGAGAAAAACATGGGCCAACAAAGAATACTAGCAAAATGATATCTTATCTAAGAAATTGAAGATCGAAATGATAGCTTAGAGCTTGTATCTAACCAAAATACTTCCAACTTAGAAAAATATTTAATTTTAGAAATAAATTAAGACACACACACATACATAAATCTTTCTAACATGTATGCCTAATAGATGCGTTATACAACTTGTGATCTTAAAATATATGATATACAAGACACACAGAAATCAATTGACACCAAAAAATTGCATGCTGTTCATAAACACAATCTATATCCATCTTGATAGTAGGCAAATACTTGCAATCACAAGACTTGGAAGGTTGTTTTCAACCTAGCACTCGCATAGCGACACATACTCATTGTAGTGGAGAGAAGTCACAAGAAAGCAAGGCCTTACATTTTGAATTTCGATTTTGTTTTGCCATGTCCAGAAAGAGAATTTTTGTATAATTTCAGTGAAATCATCAAAAATATTGGAAATGACTTTAAACTTGACTTTTTTTTCAAAAATTAAGGTTTTAAATATCTCTGAGTGAATTAATAAAATAGAAATGCACACTTATTTATAAAATAGAATTATAAAAATAAATTTGTAGTAGTATGATCATCATAATCATCACACATGTTGATATGTAGAGGAACATGTTTCCTAGAGTCAAAACTGTATGCTAAACTGGAAGAAAAAAGCACAATAATCACCTCTACAATAAGAATGAGATAACAAATATAATAACTATCAATCAAACCATATATATCAAAATAAAGAAAGAACAAAAAAATATAAATCTCTTCTGTTAAAACTTGAATTTAACTTTTAAATCATGTATCTAACTAATTTGGTTTGGATTTAAATCTAAAATTTTGAAACTAACTAAAGAAACTTCTGTAAACAATGTAAAACACTCTAATAACTCAACGAATAAATAAAGTAGCATTTCGATTTCAGTAACCTAGTGAAATGAAAATTTCATTGAAATTTGATGCCATGATCTCAAGTTTTGCATCTTTGATAAAGATAAGTCCTTTTCGGGGTCCTTTTTCACATAGTAGAGGATAAACTCTATTGCCTTCATGTGAATATCAATAGGTGCATGCTTGGATTGACTCACCACGTTGACATCATAAGTAATGTTGGGTTTGGTTAAAGTAAGATAAATCAATTTTCCTACAAGTCTTTGGTATCATTTTTGAAAGTCTTCATCAAGTTGTTTTCTATCGTTGATGTTCAACTTGTGACTCCCCTCAATAGGCGTAGGAGCAGGTTTACATCCCAATTTTCCAGTTTACATCCCAATGTGCAATACTCGGGGGAGAGATGGAGCGGTGGTGGAGACCTCGAAGGCTGGAAGCGCGGGGTGTCTCGCTGCATGGGGCTTCGTCGAGGAGAGGCTCGTCGCAGGGGGAAGGGGGGAAGGCTTCTTCGCGAGGGGTCGACGCTGGGGTGGTGCTGGAGAGGGGGCGCGAGGACGGAGCTCGCAGCGGGCCGTTCGAAGGGGGACCAAGCAGGGTCTCGGAGAAGGGGAAGTCGGTGGTCTACTGGGAGGAGGGTGAGAGGCAGGTAGTCGGTGGTGGTGCGGAGCCTGGCGGGGGGGGGGGGGGGAGAAGTGGGGAGTCGGTGCTTGTGTCACACAGGAAGCCGGAGAGGAGGTGCTTTCGGTGTGGAACTAGGGGGCACGTTGCTTCGTTCTGTTCTTCCCAGCTGAGATGCTTCTCTTACGGAAGGCTGGACACCTCCAAGCTACGTGCATGTCTGCTCTTGGGACTGTTGCGGCTGAGGATCCTGCGGGCGGCTCGGTTCGTCAACGCGGGCACCGCAGCTACTGGGCATCATCTGTTCGCCGAGGGGGGGGGCTACCTTCGCCGAGGTGGTTGCGGGGTTGCCTCGACGTGCAAGTGCAGCTCAACCTGCGAGTAAACCTAAACCTGCGGTGGGGGGTGTTGGATCGCTGAACTCTGAGGAAGTAAGGGAGGACGTTCGAGGGGCCGACATGCATGCGCTGATCGGGTTCGCGGTGAAAGGTGTTATCGCGGTGGAGGCTTTGAGGTCCCACCTGCATGGGTTCCTTGGGTCGCGGTTCTTTGGCGATGTTGTGAAGCTTGATGATCGAAGGTGCTGCGTCCGTGGACTCTCAGCAATCCAGAGGGACCGCCTTCTTCAGAATGGTGATGTTGGCAATGTCTGCTGGAGAAATCTTCGTTTTGCCGATGGGTCCTTTGCGGAGGTGGAGGTCTGTGTTGCAAGGGTGACAGGTGTTCCTTTCCTATCCCGGACGGTAGGTTGCTTGCGGAAGGCCCTAAGGCAGTGGGGCACAGTTCGTGCGTTGTTTGAAGACGGTCTCAAGCCAGGCTCGTCGGTGGATGACACGATGGTGTTGTTGGAGTGTAACAGGGCCTTCTTGGAAGAGGTACAAGGTCGGAGTTCTTTCGCGGAGATAGAGGTTGGTTGCTATATGTTCAGAATCGAGCTGCAGATCGATGAGCCTCCGCCACCGCCAGAGCTTCCAAGGGAGAACGCCAGTGGGTTGAACGACGACGTTTCACGTTCCGTGATGACGGTTGGCTTTCCGAGGGGAGCCTTGGGTGGAACGGCGCGCGAGGTTGATTGCACGCGACCGTTCGCGGGTCCGTCTCGGGTCCTGCGCATGGGTTCCCAAAAATTCTCTTTGCCTGCTGACGTGGAAAGAGGGATAACTATATGGTCACCGCCACCTTGCTCTATGGCACTGGATGTGGGTCCGAGAGCCCGAGTTGCACACGCGGACCCTTTCGTGGGTCCGGTTACACCATTTAGCTTTTATTCGGTTACGAAGGGCCTATCGGATTCGGTATTTACTCGGGTCTTCTCTCCATCTTCGGACACCGCTGATCCCTTGCCTTTCGTGGCCTTCTCGGCCTCGCCAGATTGGGCCATCTCATGTGGAGGGTCCGGGGATTTGTCCCTTGGTTTTCCCTAGCTGTCGTCAACTTCCTGGAGCGGCCCTGTTGTGGCGGAGGGGAGGACTTGGACCCAACCATTGCTAACCTTCGGTCCAGCACTTTCGTCCCCGACCGGTGTTGCCAATGACCTCTATCATGATGATGTTGCCACTGCTTCTACCATGCTGCCGAACACCAACACGGGCACTGATTAGTCTTCTGAGGGGACAAGTGTCAGGAGGGCGGGTAAGAGGTACAAAAGGAGGAATAGGTCCAGATCTTCACGATTGGAGGCGCAACCGTACTCGACTTTAAAGAATTCCGTTGCGGAGGCCGCGGGGATGGCCCGCATTCATGGGAGGCACGACGGTCCCAAATGAGAATTCTATCCTGGAATGTTTGAGGGCTCGGAGACCCGAGCAAGCGGAGGACTTTGGGGTCTAGATTCGTGGAGTGGGGTTGCGACGTCATTATGCTACAAGAAACGAAACTTCAATCTGTCACAGACGACATTTGGAGATCTTTTGTGCGGGGGGCATCGATCGGTTCAGAGCGGTAGATGCGGTGGGCACTTCGGGTGGGATGCTGGTGGCATGGAGATCCTCGACTTTGGCTTACGTATCGGTTATTCGCGGGAGACATGTGTTGACGATCCTACTGGTATGTACGGATTCCTCTTTGCTGTTGGCTGTCTCATGTGTGTATGGTCCATGTTGTAATGTGATGCGGGGAGAGGTTTGGGAGGATCTTCTTGAGGCGGCCAGGACGATTACGGGTGTCCCCTGGCTCATTGGGGGGGACTTTAACGTTACCTTGTGGACGTTTGACATGCCCGGGTGCGGGAGGGGGGGGGCAGGATCCGGGATCGGTTGACTTTGTGGACACTATTGATTCCTTGGGTCTAGAGGTTATGGATGCGGAGGACATTGCCTATACGTGGAGAAGCTCCAACTCACGCTCGCGTATCGATCGTTTTTTGGCTTCACCCGAGCTTCTGGAGTCCTTCGCTCTTTCCTTTGTGAGGGCCAAGCCACGGACTTTATCCGATCACGCCCCAATTGTTAGGGAATCAGGTGATGCCCCTGCGCAAAGGAAACTCTTTAGATATGAAAAGTGTTGGCTATTGGAGGAAAACTTTAGGGAGGTGGTGACCTCTCATTGGTCTAGCGTGGCTGTTGCTGGATCCGCCGCGTCTTGCTTTGTCCAGAAGCTAACCTCCTTGCGTGTAAGGCTGTTTGCTTTCAAGAGGGAGTCTAGGGCGGCCAGGTGCGCGGCAAGGAAGGAGGCCAAGGATGTGATTTGGAGCTTTGATGCATTGGAGGACCTTAGGGAGCTCTCGCTGGACGAGTTGGCCTGTCGCGCAGCTGCTCAGAAATAAGTTGCCATCGAGGATCGCAAGCGGGTCACGGAGTGGAGGCAGAGGTCGAGAAGTGTTTGGCTGCTGGAGGGGGACACGAACACATCTTACTTTCATCGCGTAGCCAGTGGGAGGCGCCGGTCCAATGCGCTGCACTCGATCTTGGTTGATGGGGTCCGCGTGGAAGGGAACACAGAAATGGGGAAAGCTATTATCAACCACTATTACCGAGGATTTAGAAGTGGCTGGGCCTAGGTACAACGCCTATGGCGACCTCCTTTTGTGACATGCTCACTCGCGATGTGACCTTGGAGGAGATTAAGGATGCGGTTTGGGACCTGAATGATGATGCCGCTCCTGGACCTGATGGATTCCCGGTATCCTTCTACAAGGACTTCTGGGATTTGGTTGGCTCTGAAGTGTTGGAGGTCGTCTCCGAATTCTGTTTAGGCAATACGGGCTTCGAAAGGGTTAACCGTGCAATGATCATTTTGATCCCCAAGTCTTCGGCGCCGGATACTATTGACGACTACCACCCTATTGCAGTTTCTAATGCTTTATATCTGATTACCGCGAAGGTCTTCGCCGACAGATTGAGTTGTGTTCTTGACAGCACTATCTCCCCGCTACAATCTGCTTTTATTCCGGGGAGACATATCTCGGATTGCCTCACTCTCGCGTCAGAGATCATTGCGGACTGGCGGAGGAGGGGTAAGCGCAGTGTTTTGTGGAAGGTGGACTTTGCGAAGGCTTACGATAGACTTGACTGGAGGTTCCTTTGGTCGGTGCTGAGGAGGAGGGGGTTCCCGAAGAGGTGGATCACTTGGATGAGGCGTTGTGTAACAACATCGTCTTTTACGGTCATGGTGAATGGTCGCCCGGAGGGGGCTTCTTCCAGCCTCGGAGGGGGGTGCGCCAGGGGTGCCCTCTTGCTCCTATGTTGTTTGTCCTCGCTGTGGACGTCCTGACTAACATTGCGCTTCGTGTAGTCAACTGCGGGCTCTCAAATGTTTACTCGAGGAAGGTATCGCTGGTTCCGCTCCTGCAGTACGCCGACGATACTCTCTTCTTCATTGAGGGGGGGGGGAGGTTGCGGAGGCTAGTGGCATGGCCGTTGCTCTGGAAATCTACAGCGAACTTTCCAGGTTGTTTAAGAATGCTGATAAGTGGAAGGTCGTCCCTATCGGTCTCTCTGTGGAGGAGGCCGATGCTTGTGCGCAGGCGTTGGGGTCGGGGTGCAACTCTTTGCCGATGAACTATCTGGGGATGCCCTTGGCTACGGGCAGAATGAGGATGAGAGATTGGCTCAGAGTCGTGGAGAAGGTTGAGGCGAGGTTGGCGGGGTAGAAGTCGGCCGTTTTGTCGAGGGGGGGGGGGGATTGTCCTCCTCAAGGCGGTCCTATCCTCCATCCCGATTTACTTCCTTTCGAACTGGCGTATTCCAAAGGGAATTAGAGACCGGCTGGAGAAGCGGATGCGTGGTTTCTTATTGGGCAATCATAGGGGGGAGTCGAGGGGCATCCACCTTGTTGGATGGGAGGATATTACGCTCAAGAAGAATCAGGGAGGGCTGGGAGTGAAGTGTCTCGAGCAAATGAACGAGGCATTGCTTCTTAAGTGGGCGATCAGAATTTGGAGATCTGGGGAGGAACTTTGTTGTACCGTGCTGCGCAAGATCTACGATGTTGGGGGGGCACCACCGAGGCCGGATGCTCATTTGGACTCTTCCACTCCCTTCCGGAGGGGGGTCGTGGAGGTTTTCTCCAAGAATATATCTTTGTTTAGGCCGATCCTTGGTGGGGGCGAGTCTTTCACGTTTTGGTCAGACGATTGGAGGGGGGGGGGGGCTTTGCTCGCGGTTCCCGCGGTTGTTTGCTCTCGCTGAGGACAAATATGTGATGGTTGCAGCTTGCTGGTCGGATGGAAATTGGTGCCTGACCTTCTCCTCTCATTTCTCCGACCAGAGACTGGAGGATTTCTTGGCCTTGCTAGATGCTATCAGGGAGGTGGGGTGCTCATCGGAGGGGAGAGACCACTGGGGTTGGCGTGCGGGTCCGTTTTCGGTTAAGAAGGCTTTTGGGGCTATCTGCAAGCCGCCGCCTTCTCGCTCGGAGACCATGATTCGCGATTGTGCGTTCCTTTGGGCTCTCAAGCTACCTGAGCGAATTGGTTTCTTCTTATGGCTGTTTCGGAGACAAAGGCTGATGACGATGGACCGGTGTGCCAGGCTTCTGGGATCCACCTCTGACAGGTGCCTTATTTGCGAGGAGGCGATTGAATCCGTCGAACACATGTTCTTTAAATGCCCCAAGGTGATTCAAGTATGGCAGGGGACCGGTCTGGCCTGATGTTGCGCTGATGATCTCGAGACGTTTTGCGGCTCGCTGGTGGCGAATATGAGTAGATCTAGGAGGGAGATGATTTATCCTCTGGCCGTCCTGTGGGTTGTTTGGCTGGGAAGGAATGCCTTGCTTTTCTCGGGCCAGCGCTTTTATAAAGAGAACGTGGGGATCCATGCCAAGAGATTGGTGGAAGTGTGGGTTTGTAACTGGTCTCTCCTTTTGTCGTAGATTTTGTATTTCCATCTTGTTTCTGTTTTCGCTTTTTGAATAAAAGATGGGGCGAACACCGGCGAGTGTCTCCCCCTATTTCAGGCTTTCAAAAAAAAATTCCAGTTTCTTTCAGCATATCTAGAGCATATTTCCTTTGACAAAGAACAAAACCTTCATTCGACCTTGCCAATTTAGTATCTAAAAAATACTTTAGGTACTCAAGATCATTCATGTCAAAAATCACAACAAGCTCTCTTTTTAGACGAGCTATCTCCTCTTCATCATTCACCGTGATAATTATGTCATCAATATAAACAAGAAGAAGAGTCCATTTTATTTTCACCCATCTTTACAAGGAGAATGTTATCATGATTACCTTGGTGATAGCCTACTCTGATCATCATGACCCTAAGCCTCTCAAGCAATACTCTAGGAGACTATATCAGTATGTCTAATACTTTTCTGAATTTACATCACTTTCCTGCTTTCTCATGGTCAGATGGCAAGTGCATGTAAATATCTGCTAAGATCTCCATTTAAGAAGGCATCCTAATGTCTGTCTGATGAAGCTTCCTCTCATTGAGAAAGGCAAGAGAAAGCATGATCCACATCATATTCATTTTTGCCACATGCGCAAAAGTTGCTTGGTATTCAATGATGTCATTTTGACCGAAATCCCTTGCAATAAGGCTGACCTTGTATCTTTTTATTTGTCCTTTTGATTTGTATTTTATGGTGTAGATCAACTTCCAACCAACCAAATGCATCACCTGGGATATACACAATGTCCCACGTATAATTTCTTTCAAGAACCTTTATCTTCTCATGCATAGCTTGAACCCATCTAGAATCAGAACCAACATCAACAACATTCATGGGAATCACAGAGTCAGAAAATGAAGAGATAAATCATTTATAATTTTGGCTAAGTTTAGAGTAACTAACATATTTGTTAATTATGTTTCCAATACATTCGATATATCTCGAGGGACCCTTCGACCACATCTCCATGCGCTTGATTCTTCTTAAAATAATCAATATATAACACCCATATCTTCACTATTGCCATTAATCTCCTTTTCTTGGTCACTTATAACATTAGAGTCTGAATCATCAATGATAATAGGGGAACTTAGATCTTGTAGAGTTTGAACATGGTTGGGGTTGATGTCGCTTTACATAGTTTACTTCATATACTCTTGCTGATAATTCTTTCTGTAATTATTTTTCATGCCAATGAGGATATCGAGACTTCATCCCTATGTCTTTACATCAGTTTGGTTGGAGTTACCCATATAACTAAATCATCATACTCATCCATGATAAGAACATATTAATCATTTTCTTCGCAATTACTCCTATCCCCCTCGAAGGGAATGTTTAGGAAAGTATGATTCATGCTCGATAAATGTGACATCTTTAGTCACATGAGTTTTTCCATCCTTGGGATGGAAGCATTTATATCCTTTTTGAATAGGAGAGTATCACAAAAAACTCATTTGGTTGCACGCGCATCAAGCTTTTTTGCATTATGTGCGGAATTGTGAAAGTAACAAATACAACCAAAAGTTTTCGGAGGAAGAGTGAAATGCTTAGTCTCGGGTTGAATGATAGAAAAATGAGTTGCCATGTTCAACCGTCTTGAGGGCATCTTGTTTATTAGGAAGGCACTAATGAGAACAACTTTTCCTCAGAATCTCTTTGGGAGATTTCTTTGAAATAAAAGCGCTATGCTAACTTCAAGTAGGTGTTTATTCTTTCGCTCTGCTATATTGTTTTGCTGCGGAGTATAGCTACAAGAAGTCTCGTGAAGGGTTCCTTTTTAGTAAACAATTGTTGTATTTCTTTAAGACAAATATTCACGAGCATTATCAGGTAGAAACCACTTAATAACTTTCCATATTGCATCTCAATAAGGTTGAAAAATGCTTTCACAATGCTGACAACTTCTCTCGATCACTAAGTAAACAAATGTACTTATAGAATAATCATAATAAATATAATGAAGTACATATTGCCATTAAGAGTAGGAACACTGGAGGGATCCCAAACATCAAGTGAACCGGCTCAAAACTTTCACATATTTTATTGTCAGAAACAAAATAAGTTGCACGAGTATGCTTTGCCTTTAAACAAACATGGCACATTAGGTCTGCAGAGCTCAAATCTTCGAATAACAAAGGGATCTATTCATTAAGATAACCAAACAGAAGATGACCAAGCCATCCGTGCCACTGTAAGACCATATGAAGACAATCCTTCTTATTTTTCCTTCGATGAATCACATGTGTTAATGCTTCTACCACTTTAATTGGTAGGTGTTAGAGTATTTGGTTGTGCGCCCATTGAGTTGTAACAGGGTAAATGGATCCTGGAGGAGATCCATTTATTCCATCCAGTGTTTAGTCCCACATCGTCTAGTGGTGGGACTTGGAGGCTCTGGAGAGGCTATATAAGGAGCCCCAGACCTCCTGTATCCATTGAGAAAAAGTAATGCATAGCATGCCCCGTTGAGGGCTTCTCCCATGGTTTCATCCCGCTCCTCATGGAGTAGGGTTCCATGTAAAAATCCCGCATTCTTATTTTCTTATTCTTTTATCCATGTTTCGCTTCCGCTTTCAATTTTCTAACATGGTATCAGAGCGGGTCGATTCTCGGGGAGTTTATTTTTATTCGAGATTCGATTTTATGTAAATTATTCAAGATCCATGAAGATTGATCTTTTTTTAAAAGATTCAGTTATCATTCGAGTTTCTGTTCTGTCTTCTACATGGGTTTTTCAAAACCCTAATCATCTAGGAGCAGACATTTTCTGCCTCATGTTCGGAGGTTGCCTTTCTCAACCCCACACATATTCATCTCTCTTCTCAACATGTTCATCTCCAAGAGAAGCGGCGAGCATTGATGTGAACCCCTCAGGATCCGGGTACCCGTTTACGACACTATTCGCAACATTCTATTTATTGACATCGCATTATAAGCATAAATTATGGGGAAAAATTTTTCGCGAATGAAATAATTTCATCTGACATTCACATAAACATTCATAACCACAAGTTCATAGAACAATTGTCACCAAAATTTCATTTCATTAACTTTCATATATTTTACATGTACAAAGTTTGACAGTACATACAGTATATCCCAAAAATTTGACTGAAGAGAAAATAAGCATATTACACTAATAACAGGACAAAAACTTGACACAAAAACACATACCTTCTAGTATAGACCTTGTCTTCTGGAACCCTGTATAACTACTGAACAATAGACTCCTTTCCTGCCATGCGTGCAAGGAAGAAAAGGAGTCACAAACGTGAATACAAACCCGTAGTTTAAAAAAAATAACAAGTAATTTTATGTGCAAAAGAGAGCAAGTAGAAAGGTGGAATAACTAAAATTTACATCTACTTGTGTAAGTAAAAGGGTTTTCAACTGTTTGGTACTAAGTTCATTTGTTCTCCCCTTTTTCCCGTTCATCCCATGTATATATATTTATATAAAGTTTAGATAAAAGACCCTAACATATAAAGATTTCATGTGTTTTAAGATCATGATTTTGGGTCTTGGAGATCATGATGCGGAACTTGATGGCTACTTTCTTGTCATTGAGATCATGTCATGGTTTTCGATAATGGACTGATATGATGATGATGAATTTGATCCTTAATTCTATTTACTCCTTCTAAGTTAGTGGATAGTCCGTGGTCTTGGTCTGTGTGTAGCCTCACACTATGACTCTAAGGTATTAAAAGTACCTTAGGGTTGGGGGGCCTCCGTAGGCATGCGGTGTTGTGTAATGCATCCTAACTAAGTTCCCAACACGTCCACTAACTTATAGGGTTTTTGAATCAGATTAAAGTCACTTCTAATCAACTCAATTTTTATTGTGATTTCCTCCAAACCTTCATTGTAACTCTCTCCGATGTACTCTCAATAATGTAGATATAGATGTAGATACGAATGATCTGGATGTAGAATCGCCGTCTGTTGGCGAAAGAAAACTCAAGCGGTGAAGAAGCCTACAAATGGCTCTTCCGTCTCGCCCTCTAGTTGGAAGGACGGTCCAATAGAGGGATAGGTCTACTCCCCAACTACGCCACTGAGACGGGTGAGAGGGACTTCCCGGGAAGTCGCTCTAAAAAAAACAGCCCGACCGGTAACGGGCAACCGAGCTCGTACGTAAAACTGAAAACCAAGGATCCCCCGCCTGGGTATCCTAAAACACAGGGTCAGCGGAACTGGTCTAAATCAGGATCCCAACGAGGCGTAAAAACACTGCGAGCTCGCGTAAAAACCGAAAGAGGATTGGGATCCTAGACCCGCGCGCTTGGCGGCCGCTGTCCAAACTGGGCTTCCTATTCTCCCGCCCAGTTGAGGGTCACCGCCCCCTCGCACGATCATGTGTAGAAGTCATCATGATCGGCACTATTCATTATTAGAGATAATGATTTCAAATTTTCCACCTACTTGACTACTCATTTCTTCTTCAATCATTTCTTTGTTTGATTTCGTTGATCTAAGTCTTTTAATCTTATTGATAGTGATCAATAAGTAGTAGATAGCGTGGAAGATGATTGTGTGTAAATTGATCTTGATCGCAATTCAAGGGAAAGGAAATGATATGACTAGTGAGAGATCGATGTCTTAACTCCTTAGGTTCATTATATCCTTAAACCGTTGCGGCCCTAATTTGATGAGTCTTCCATGAAATTTAATGGAAATAGAATACGATAGGTCTTTCCAATGAAAGCTCATGCCTCCTCCTTATCACCAGCGTGCATTATATATGCCCTACTATTATTGCCTTACAATCCATAAATGATAATTCATGTGTACTCTATAACAGAATCACGAATTATAGTTGATTGATTGACCTTGTTAATATCCAAAATGACGATGTTATCTTGTATATATCCTCAACCCCATGCTTGGTCACAGACATTTATCATTGGTTAGAATCTTATATCAAATACTTATGTTTCCATCCAAACTTCCAACTTTTAATCTCCAGATCGTATCATATTTGTCATCTAATATCTATCGGAGTGCAAGAGGCTGATTTGAGGCATTATGGTAGATCCCCAGTTCTTCAAGAATGATAATAATATGTTTATAGAGCAAATACAAATGAGATAAACATATACAGCAATTGTCTGAAGTTGTAGACTTTAAGGGCAAAACTCTGTCACACAACAATATGACCATGAATTAAATGTGTTGTAATGCTTTCCTTATCAGAAATTCAGAAATCTCAGTGACTCATAGATTACAACTGTTATTATTCTAAAAAGAAAGTTGAGTGTGAACTGGTTCAATCATCATTACCAACTAATCCTATAATGCTAAGAGATGCAGCCTGGCAAGTCCTCTTTTTTTTTTTTTTTTTTGCATTCGGCAATACTCCCTTACAGATTTTGTTATTTCGATTTCTCATGGTCTTTGTTTGAAGGTATAATGGGTGACCTAACAACCCTCATTTACCCCTAAGAACTTAGAATAAAAAGATGTCTAGATCCATGTCTAAATTGTTTAAGTAATGTTACTAAACCTTATTGAATTGTGCTTAGCATGAGTATCACAAGGATCTTACAATCCCAGAACATCATTCTAATCATACAACTCATGAAGCATAATATATATGTTAGGAAGACATGCTAAAAAATTTAAATCTAGTGACCAATAAAGCTTTGAATACATATTTGGATTCTTAGATCTAATGGAAGGCAACATGCATGGCAGCAAAGGATGGGGAAAGGAATGTACCCAGGGATTTCCCAAATTTGGAAGTGAGACTTGGCATGCAACACTGTGAATCGAAGTAGCAGCAGCTCTTGAACTGGGAGCTGTAAAGAAGGTTTAAAAAAATTGTCTATTGAAGATCTCAGATTCTGGGGAACAATCTTGTAAGCATGAGTATAACAATACCTCCAATTGCTGGAATGTGGTAGCTTATTTAGCTCCAATGAAACTACACAACAGTAGCAAGAATTATCTCCAGCAGCTGTGCAGCAAGGAGGAAGAACTGAGGCTGCTACAGTTGTTCTCGATCTGCTGGACGACAGGTTTGGCTGGAAGTGAAGAGGTGTTATTCCTTCGTTGGGAGAAAGTGAGGAAGCAATTGGGGGACATCGAAGTAGTGTGTAAGGAATTGAATTGATATTAATAAGGGTAAGGAAGTATGGAGTGATGCCAAGTGGAGCAAGGAGCCATAACAAGTGGCTGAGAAAGAAAAGGAACAAAACCACGGCTGGAATTGGTTGTTTGGCAGTAGCAGAAATTCATTATATATATTTATACTTAAATTCAAGGTCTCTTTATTTGACATTACTTAAAATGCACCGTATGCGTGCCTCGGGTCTCGGAATTTGGCGCACAATATCTTGTTTTGACTGTCTCGGGACGACGATCGATTTGAGTATAATGTTGATATACTTCCGGTCGGGTTTTGAATATCCGAAATTTCCGGATACGGTTTTTGTTTAGGGTTAAATTTTGTGATATAAAATATCAAACGACCTCCGATTGGCGAACGGTCGATTCCATTGGTTTTGTATCGTCGAATCGGATCTAATGACGATCTCGGTTCGTTTCGCGGTTTCCGAATTTGCGTCGCGGCTTTTCGCGGCGCGCATTTCGATGTGATCGATTTTCGATCGATTTCGTCCGAACAACTTTTGATTCACGACCAGTTGATCGATTTAGGTTGTTTAATACCGACCAATAACGTTATTGGGTTCATTGGACCCAAAATCGGACGAGTTCGGGTTTGACTGGAAACCGGATGCTACAAATATAAAAACCTCAAAGGAGTCTCGTCCTCGAGACTCGAGTTAAGGCTATTCAGTGACTTGTTTAAATTTCATATGTCCATAAAAACCTCAAAGGGTTTTGAACCCATAAAAACCTCAAAGAGAAAACAAGCCATATATTTATAATGTATGTAATTACAAAAGCTTGTTTTGATGATTACATCAGAATAGTTGCGGGTATCGTGCCCGCATGTCGGCTTCAGTCTCCCATGTCGCTTCCTTGACACCGTGTCGGTGCCACAAAACTTTGACCAATGAAATCTCCTTGCTGCGAAGCTTCTTCACAGCACGGTCAAGTATCTGAACTGGTTTCTCATCATAGGTCAGATCCGGCTCTACATCAAGATTCTCATAACTGATGATGTGCCGAGGGTCGTGGACATATTTTCTCAAGTTGGATACATGGAAGACGTCGTGAATAGCTGATAAATGTGGAGGAAGAGCTACTCGGTAAGCAACCTTCCCCACTCTAGCCAGAATCTCGAACGGTCCAATATATCGCGGCGCCAACTTGCTACGAACACCGAATCTCTGCACTCCCTTCATGGGAGATACTCGTAAAAATACCCAATCTCCAACTTATAATTGATAGGAATGTCATTAATATGATGTTAAGTTAATTTTGTAATAAAGGAAGAGAAGAAAATTGGATACCTGAAATTCCAAATCTCTTCTTCGACGGTCTGCATAGCTCTTCTGGCGGCTTTGTGCCGTCAGAAGCCTCCGTCTCACAAGATCAACAGTTCTCGTGGTCTCCTCCAAGAGATCTACGGAGTATAAAGTATGATCACCTACCTTACACCAACTGAGAGGTGTGAGGCATCTCCGCCCGTATAGGGCTTCGAATGGTGCCATGCCAATACTGGAGTGATAGTTGTTGTTGTACGTGAATTCCACTAATGGCAAATGGTCCTTCCAGGACCCTTTCCACTCCAAGGTGCAAGCACGAAGCAAATCCTCTAGTGTCTGAATGGTGCGCTCACTCTGACCGTCAGTCTGTGGATGATATGCAGAACTCATCTTCAGCTCTGTCTGTAGTGCTGAGATGAACTGATGCCAATAATGAGATGTAAATCTCGAATCCCTGTCAGACACCACCTCTCGTGGTATACCATGCAGTCTGATAATGTTCTGCACATAGAGCTTGGCCAACCTGGATGGAGTGTAAGTCGTGTTGACAGGTATGAAATGGGCTGACTTGGTCAACCTATCAACAACGATCCAAATGGAATCATGGCCACCCGGTGTCTTCGGCAATCCCGTGACAAAATCCATAGAAATGCTCTCCCACTTCCACTCGGGAATGGGGAGAGACTGCAGTAATCCTGGCGGTCTCCTGTGCTCAGCCTTGACCATCTGACAGGTCATGCATCTGCTAACATGTAGTGCCACATCGCGCTTTATTCCTTCCTACCAGAAATGTCGACGCAGATCACGGTACATCTTCGTGCTACCTGGATGGATAGATAACCGTGAACTGTGTGCCTCGTCCAAAACGTCTCTACGAAGCTGCTCGTCATTGGGTACAACGACCCGTCCTGCCTTCCATAAAATAGACTTCATCACAACAAAGTCATCAAATTCATCCTTGATGGCACGCAAGTATCTATCTCGGATCCAAGGATCTGTCTTATGTCCCTCTACAATACGATCACAAAGACTACTGTATCGTGGAGGCACGAGGGTAGAAATGGATGCGCTCTCCTGAGGATGCCAATTGGTCAAAGTTGCAAGCGTATCCCACGTGTATAGCCAATTCGCCGTACCATCAGCATGCACTCTCCTGCTAAGTGCATCAGCCACCACGTTTCCCTTACCGGGATGGTAAGAGATCGTGCAATCATAATCCTTCAGTAGCTCAAGCCATCTGCGTTGTCTCATGTTCAGCTCCTTCTGATCAAGGATGTACTTCAGACTCTTGTGGTCTGTAAAGATCTCGAAATTCACCCCATAAAGATAGTGGCGCCAGATCTTCAAGACGAAGACAACTGCCGCCAACTCCAAGTCAAGTGTGGGGTAGTTCCGCTCGTGTGGTCTCAATTGCCGTGATGCGTAAGCAATCACCTGTCCTCTCTGCATCAACACTGCTCCTAGACCTTCTCCAGATGCATCTGTGTATACTGCATAGTCCTGAGTGCCTGAAGGAAGAGCAAGAATAGGCGCTGTAGTCAACCTCTCCTTCAGTGTCTGGAAGGCCTGCTCACATGAATCGTTCCAAATGAATGGAACTCCCTTCTGCGTCAATCGTGTCAATGGACGGACAATGCGTGAAAATCCGCTGACAAAGCGTCTGTAATAACCTGCTAGCCCAAGGAAGCTCCGAATCTGCGTGACAGTCTTGGGCTGCTCCCAAGACATAACTGCATCTATCTTCGCAGGATCAACTGCGATGCCTGCTCCAGAAATGATATGCTCGAGAAATGAGACCTGGGATAACCAGAACTCACACTTGCTCAACTTGGCATATAGCTTGTGCTCCCGCAATGTATCCAAAACAATCCGTAGATCATTCGCATGATTCCATTCATTCCGTGAATAGATGAGCACATCATCGATGAACACCACTACAAACTTGTCCAAGTATGGACGGAAGATACGGTTCATCATATCCATGAAAGCCGCAGGTGCATTGGTGAGCCCAAACGGCATCACCACAAACTCGTAGTGTCCATAGCGAGTCCCGAAGGCTGTCTTCGGAATATCCGACTCACGAATCCTCAGCTGATGGTAGCCTGAGCGAAGGTCAATCTTTGAAAATACCGAAGATCCCTGGAGCTAATCGAATAAATCATCGATGCGTGGCGAAGGATAACTGTTCTTCATCGTTCTCTTGTTTAGCTGCCGGTAATCAATGCACAGTTTCATGGATCCATCCTTCTTCTTAACAAATAGAACCAGAGCACCCCAAGGTGAAGTGCTCGGGCTCACGAATCCCAAATCTAGCAACTCTTGCAACTGCACCTTCAGCTCCCTCAACTCGGCTGGTGCCATGCGATAAGGTGCCATAGAGATCGGCTGTGTATCTGGCAGCAATGTGATCTCGAACTCGATCTCTCTCTCAGGAGGTAATCCTGGTAGCTCATCAGGAAATACGTCAGGGTATTCTGAGACTATTCGGATGTCCTGTATCATCGGCTCCTGATCAGATACATCCCGCATAAATGCAAGGTATGAATCACAACCCTGATCAACAAGTCGCTGATCCCGCAATACTGAGATGTACTCCATGGTAGAGTTGCTTATAGTACCCTCAAAAGTGAACTCAGGTAGATCTGGAATTCTGAAGGCAACCGTCTCCCTAAAGCAATCAACAAGCGCATGATGGGCGGATAACCAATCCATACCTAAAATCAAGTCGAACTCATCAAGTTGCAGGACTAGAAAATCTGCGAGCATCTCGTGTCTGCTGATTAATATGGGCAAGTGCCTGGCTATCAAAGAAATAACAAACAACTGGCCACCTGGCCCTCGGATGTGATATGGAGAAGAGAGTGTATCTGCAACTCTATCTAAAGAAGCTAGTAGTCTCGAAGAAAGGAAAGAATGTGTCGCTCTAGAATTAAATAGAAATGGAAAGGTCGATAAGAGTAGTCAGTATGTGTGCTAGCTGGTTAGTCATCTCCTGGTCTGGTCGAGATGACATGGCTCTGTATGAGAACCATAACTAGTCATAGAAGTACCATTTCAAGATACTTATAATGTATGCCTTTTCTCTTCTTGGGATATACTATGAAAATTAATGAAATTGGTGACATCTGTGGTTATTTACTTCGAATGTCATATTTCCCTTCTCGGACTCACGACAAGTCGGGAGACTGTCTCTATCCGAGAACTTAATGCGATCGGAATAGTAGTACTGCGAATGTGCGTATCGGGGTACCACTGCTCTGATACCAAACTGTGAACCCCTCAGGATCCGGGTACCCGTTTACGACACTATTCGCAACATTCTATTTATTGACATCGCATTATAAGCATAAATTATGGGGAAAAATTTTTCGCAATGAATATATTTGCAAGTGACATTCGACATAAACATTCATAACCACAAGTTCATAGAACAATTGTCACCAAAATTTCATTTCATTAACTTTCATATATTTTACATGTACAAAGTTTGACAGTACATACAGTATATCCCAAAAATTTGACTGAAGAGAAAATAAGCATATTACACTAATAACAGGACAAAAACTTGACACAAAAACACATACCTTCTAGTATAGACCTTGTCTTATGGAACCCTGTATAATTACTGAACAATAGACTCCTTTCCTGCCATGCGTGCAAGGAAGAAAAGGAGTCACAAACGTGAATACAAACCCGTAGTTTAAAAAAAATAACAAGTAATTTTATGTGCAAAAGAGAGCAAGTAGAAAGGTGGAATAACTAAAATTTACATCTACTTGCGTAAGTAAAAGGGTTTTCAACTGTTTGGTACTAAGTTCATTTGTTCTCCCCTTTTTCCCGTTCATCCCATGTATATATATTTATATAAAGTTTAGATAAAAGACCCTAACATATAAAGATTTCATGTGTTTTAAGATCATGATTTTGGGTCTTGGAGATCATGATGCGGAACTTGATGGCTACTTTCTTGTCATTGAGATCATGTCATGGTTTTCGATAATGGACTGATATGATGATGATGAATTTGATCCTTAATTCTATTTACTCCTTCTAAGTTAGTGGATAGTCCGTGGTCTTGGTCTGTGTGTAGCCTCACACTATGACTCTAAGGTATTAAAAGTACCTTAGGGTTGGGGGGCCTCCGTAGGCATGCGGTGTTGTGTAATGCATCCTAACTAAGTTCCCAACACGTCCACTAACTTATAGGGTTTTTGAATCAGATTAAAGTCACTTCTAATCAACTCAATTTTTATTGTGATTTCCTCCAAACCTTCATTGTAACTCTCTCCGATGTACTCTCAATAATGTAGATATAGATGTAGATACGAATGATCTGGATGTAGAATCGCCGTCTGTTGGCGAAAGAAAACTCAAGCGGTGAAGAAGCCTACAAATGGCTCTTCCGTCTCGCCCTCTAGTTGGAAGGACGGTCCAATAGAGGGATAGGTCTACTCCCCAACTACGCCACTGAGACGGGTGAGAGGGACTTCCCGGGAAGTCGCTCTAAAAAAAACAGCCCGACCGGTAACGGGCAACCGAGCTCGTACGTAAAACTGAAAACCAAGGATCCCCCGCCTGGGTATCCTAAAACACAGGGTCAGCGGAACTGGTCTAAATCAGGATCCCAACGAGGCGTAAAAACACTGCGAGCTCGCGTAAAAACCGAAAGAGGATTGGGATCCTAGACCCGCGCGCTTGGCGGCCGCTGTCCAAACTGGGCTTCCTATTCTCCCGCCCAGTTGAGGGTCACCGCCCCCTCGCACGATCATGTGTAGAAGTCATCATGATCGGCACTATTCATTATTAGAGATAATGATTTCAAATTTTCCACCTACTTGACTACTCATTTCTTCTTCAATCATTTCTTTGTTTGATTTCGTTGATCTAAGTCTTTTAATCTTATTGATAGTGATCAATAAGTAGTAGATAGCGTGGAAGATGATTGTATGTAAATTGATCTTGATCGCAATTCAAGGGAAAGGAAATGATATGACTAGTGAGAGATCGATGTCTTAACTCCTTAGGTTCATTATATCCTTAAACCGTTGCGGCCCTAATTTGATGAGTCTTCCATGAAATTTAATGGAAATAGAATACGATAGGTCTTTCCAATGAAAGCTCATGCCTCCTCCTTATCACCAGCGTGCATTATATATGCCCTACTATTATTGCCTTACAATCCATAAATGATAATTCATGTGTACTCTATAACAGAATCACGAATTATAGTTGATTGATTGACCTTGTTAATATCCAAAATGACGATGTTATCTTGTATATATCCTCAACCCCATGCTTGGTCACAGACATTTATCATTGGTTAGAATCTTATATCAAATACTTATGTTTCCATCCAAACTTCCAACTTTTAATCTCCAGATCGTATCATATTTGTCATCTAATATCTATCGGAGTGCAAGAGGCTGATTTGAGGCATTATGGTAGATCCCCAGTTCTTCAAGAATGATAATAATATGTTTATAGAGCAAATACAAATGAGATAAACATATACAGCAATTGTCTGAAGTTGTAGACTTTAAGGGCAAAACTCTGTCACACAACAATATGACCATGAATTAAATGTGTTGTAATGCTTTCCTTATCAGAAATTCAGAAATCTCAGTGACTCATAGATTACAACTGTTATTATTCTAAAAAGAAAGTTGAGTGTGAACTGGTTCAATCATCATTACCAACTAATCCTATAATGCTAAGAGATGCAGCCTGGCAAGTCCTCTTTTTTTTTTTGCATTCGGCAATACTCCCTTACAGATTTTGTTATTTCGATTTCTCATGGTCTTTGTTTGAAGGTATAATGGGTGACCTAACAACCCTCATTTACCCCTAAGAACTTAGAATAAAAAGATGTCTAGATCCATGTCTAAATTGTTTAAGTAATGTTACTAAACCTTATTGAATTGTGCTTAGCATGAGTATCACAAGGATCTTACAATCCCAGAACATCATTCTAATCATACAACTCATGAAGCATAATATATATGTTAGGAAGAAATGCTAAAAAATTTAAATCTAGTGACCAATAAAGCTTTGAATACATATTTGGATTCTTAGATCTAATGGAAGGCAACATGCATGGCAGCAAAGGATGGGGAAAGGAATGTACCCAGGGATTTCCCAAATTTGGAAGTGAGACTTGGCATGCAACACTGTGAATCGAAGTAGCAGCAGCTCTTGAACTGGGAGCTGTAAAGAAGGTTTAAAAAAATTGTCTATTGAAGATCTCAGATTCTGGGGAACAATCTTGTAAGCATGAGTATAACAATACCTCCAATTGCTGGAATGTGGTAGCTTATTTAGCTCCAATGAAACTACACAACAGTAGCAAGAATTATCTCCAGCAGCTGTGCAGCAAGGAGGAAGAACTGAGGCTGCTACAGTTGTTCTCGATCTGCTGGACGACAGGTTTGGCTGGAAGTGAAGAGGTGTTATTCCTTCGTTGGGAGAAAGTGAGGAAGCAATTGGGGGACATCGAAGTAGTGTGTAAGGAATTGAATTGATATTAATAAGGGTAAGGAAGTATGGAGTGATGCCAAGTGGAGCAAGGAGCCATAACAAGTGGCTGAGAAAGAAAAGGAACAAAACCACGGCTGGAATTGGTTGTTTGGCAGTAGCAGAAATTCATTATATATATTTATACTTAAATTCAAGGTCTCTTTATTTGACATTACTTAAAATGCACCGTATGCGTGCCTCGGGTCTCGGAATTTGGCGCACAATATCTTGTTTTGACTGTCTCGGGACGACGATCGATTTGAGTATAATGTTGATATACTTCCGGTCGGGTTTTGAATATCCGAAATTTCCGGATACGGTTTTTGTTTAGGGTTAAATTTTGTGATATAAAATATCAAACGACCTCCGATTGGCGAACGGTCGATTCCATTGGTTTTGTATCGTCGAATCGGATCTAATGACGGTCTCGGTTCGTTTCGCGGTTTCC
The DNA here is from genome assembly GCA_037367405.1 of Ottelia alismoides. NCBI lineage: Eukaryota > Viridiplantae > Streptophyta > Magnoliopsida > Alismatales > Hydrocharitaceae > Ottelia > Ottelia alismoides. The sequence continues at coordinate 518,516 of JAZKJV010000498.1, forward strand.
GAATTTGCGTCGCGGCTTTTCGCGGCGCGCATTTCGATGTGATCGATTTTCGATCGATTTCGTCCGAACAACTTTTGATTCACGACCAGTTGATCGATTTAGGTTGTTTAATACCGACCAATAACGTTATTGGGTTCATTGGACCCAAAATCGGACGAGTTCGGGTTTGACTGGAAACCGGATGCTACAATTGACTCCTACGGCTATTCCAGCCCTTGCCGCAACAGAAGGGGGCAGCCCTGCAATCCAATCACCAGGCGACACCACCCTGGCGCGCGAAGAAACCCCTGGCGGCGCTCTTCAACTCGCAGGTCCAGGCGATTGTCCAAGAGGAGCTGCCTCCAGGCGATGCACCTCAGGCAGAACCCCTAGCAGTGCTCTTCAACTCCCAGGTCATCTCCGCGGCAAGCCCTAGCCGCCAAGGCGGCACCACGCGCTACCTCCAGCCCTAGCGCGACCCTCCAGTGGTGTCGCCCGCTTCCAGAAGGGCGGCACGTCTCTCCAACGGCGGCGAGGCAAGTCCCGCGGCCCAACTTTTATCACCCAGTTCTGTGCAAGCCCGCGCACCCTCCTCATTCTCCCACGCAGGCGACGCATCTCCTGGCGGAACCACCAGCAGCGTGCGGCGACATCCTTTTGTGAAGGGTTCCCAATGGGAACCCTAAAGGGTAGCGGGCCCCTTTATAGAATAAAAAAAAGATTTGCTTGCCCAAGTGGGCAGGGGAAGTCCAAAAAAAATGTGGGCCGTTAAAAAAAAAGAGAAGAAGAGTGCAGCGTTATTAAAAAAAATTGAGCCCAAACTATATGGGCCGAGAGTGTGATTGAAGAAAAGAGAGAGAGAGGAAAAGTAGTTGTATTTTGTAAAGCCCAAATGGGCTAAGGTTTCTTTGGGCCCAATTGGGCCACATTTGTTTTGAAAAGAGAGAGAGAGGGAGGGAAGAAGTAGGAGGAGATTGCAAGTTTTTCAAAAAAAAATCAGAAAAAAGGCGCGTACATCTAGAAAAAGCCGTACGCAAATTCAAAAAAAATGCAAAGCTGTAAAAAAAAGAGTTGATCGGCTTATGAAAAAAATGTGACGGCTTAAAAAAAATGAAAAGCCGCGAGAAATTTTATGGATGTTTTCCCCCCTATTTATCTTGTCTTCTCCCAACTTTGTCGATGTTCATGTTCCGACAAGTATGGGAGAAAGGGAGTATATGTAGAGTCACAGGTCTATTCAGATGATTCAGAAGTCAGATTCAGATGCAGATTTCCAGACCATTCAGATTCCAGACCCTACGCTTGTTCAAACTCGACGATCATTGTTCCGAGTCATTAGTTTCAGACACGCACGAGTGTGCGGTCATTTTCAGATGAGCATATGTTGCCATCATCAGTTCGTGGTCCCCATCATTCCTGTTGTTGTTCGGCCAGAGTTTTCGTGTGAGCCAAAGGGACTCCAGAGCAGAGGACCATTCCCTTGAGGGTAAGGGTTTTCATGTGGTATCATAGGTACACCAGAGCAGTGCACCATTCTCTGAGCCAGATCGGAGAGACCCAGTTCTCCGAAGAAGAGACTTTTCAGACTCTATTCTCCAGCGACCATGGACTCCGAAGAGGATTGCACAGCCACGGCCCATTATTCAGTTCGGCCCTTTTCAGAGATGGAGCAGTTGTCCACATTATTGTGGTGGGCCAGAGTACTCCGACGAGGAGACTCATTTCAGTTGCAGTGACTCTGACAGGCGCAGTTCAGAGCACATGCTCTCCGACAAGGAGATTCAGAAGACTCACACTCCAGCCCGTTCGTCCTCCTTACCTGCACGGCATGAGAAGCAACGTCCTCGACTGCAGCAATGTGCGCATTGGGTTGATATTGTCCGTAGTGTCCTGTAGCGTTGAGCTGAGTATCTTTCCGTTTGTCCAAGCTAAGCATTGCATGCTCCAGCTTGAGGGGGAGTGTTAGAGTATTTGGTTGTGCGCCCATTGAGTTGTAACAGGGTAAATGGATCCTGGAGGAGATCCATTTACCCCATCCAGTGTTTAGTCCCACATCGTCCAGTGGTGGGACTTGGAGGCTCTGGAGAGGCTATATAAGGAGCCCCAGACCTCCTGTATCCATTGAGAAAAAGTAATGCATAGCATGCCCTGTTGAGGGCTTCTCCCGTGGTTTCATCCCGCTCCTCACGGAGTAGGGTTCCACGTAAAAATCCCGCGTTCTTATTTTCTTATTCTTTTATCCATGTTTCGCTTCCGCTTCCGATTTTCTAACAGTAGGCAATACAAACCTTTAGAAATAATGACAATCCCGATTCTCTTCCCTGTTACAGAGTCTTGCATTGTACAACGATCAGAAGAAAAAACTATCTTACAGTTCAATTCTTTTTCTTATCTTTCTAACAAAAAGGAGATTTAGAGGCATGTCAAGAACGTGAAGCGCATTTTGAAGAGAAAATTTGTCAAGGATCCACTTCCTTTCCTCGCCATTGTAACATGAGTTCTATCGACAAGGGAAAAATGTTTTTTGCCTGATGCCAACTTATAAGCACTAAAGAGCTCTGCATTACATGCCATATGGTTAGTGATACTACTATCAATTATCCACTCTTTGTTCTCACGAGTATTCAAATCATGACATTTCTTTTGAGTAGTAGAGATAAGAATACTATTAGTGGTGCATGCATCATCATAGTTTTCCTTTCAAGTTCTGATCATACTTAGTTAAACTTGAAGTTCATTAATCTGATTGTTAGTAGGAAATGTAGACCTATAAATAGGCATCACAATAACACCTTCATTGCAAAATTATATCGTTTTTTTGTCTTGTTGTTTTGAACTTCTCGTCGAGCTTTCTATATGCCTTTCTTCTCAAATCTTCAAACAACCGACATTAGCTTCTGTTTGCCTTTAAGGCATTTTGTTGAGCTGATGAAGAGCATGCCTTCGTTTATCAGAAAATACTCCCTCAGACTTTTTGTCGAACACCTTGGCGCAATTTGAACCTTAATTCTACTTTAAACACATCAACGCCCCCTTCTCAATCAATCCAACCAACAAGATAATGATCGAGCCCAAACACCAACGGTTGCGAACAAACATGCAAGCTCCACGTTGGGCACCTCAAAGGTGAGAGTTGGGGCTGGAACAAGAAGAACGGAGAGGGCACGCAGCACAATACAACACACTGGAGAGGGTTGGAACAAGAAGAACGGAGAGTATGCACTGCACACCACAGAACATCCACAACCAACACCACCCATGGTAATCACCAATGTACAAAACTTGCCAACGAGCATCGCAAACATCCAGAATCAGCTCACACTTTGCTCTGATACCATATAGAAAAAGAATTAAAAAACACCAAGACGCGAGATAATATTTACGTGGAAACCCTTCGCAGTCGAAGGGAAAAACCACGGTGGAATTGTCCCTATTGCTCACAACAACTAGGGGTGTTTTTTTCGTTTTTTTCTCTATATATATTGTTTGAAAGATAAAAAAGGGCTCCATCGTATAGGTGCATGCCCAAAAACTTCATAATTAATCACATTTTAAAAATCATTACAAGCTCATGTCGGGTGATAAGAAAAAGCAAGAATTACATCATCCACCACTCGACGCCACAATATTGTCACCAGATACTCTTTCCCTGCGGAACACAACATCATTTCTGGCCAACTAAATTGCCCACAAAAGTGCCAAGCATCCAATATGCTCTCTCACCGTGCTTCTCCATCTTTCGCCTATGGATTCTCAAAAACCCGCCATGTCACTACATAGGATCTCCTGATTCCCAGACCATGCATTAGCATATCTTCTACAGTTGAAAAATAAATGGCTCACATCTTCCACCCCCTTGTGATATCTCGAGCAGGAAGGGTCGTCACTCCCAACGATCCGTGCAAACCTGTCCCCAGTAAGCAATCTACCTCTTCTGTAGAGACACATGAAAACTTTCACGCAAGATGGAATTATCTAGTTGAAAATTCTACTGGATTCCGTCTCAAGCCACTCAGGTCGTAAGTCCGAGGATCCTTCAGTGCTTTGTACATTCCCTACAGAAAAACTCCCATCTCGCTAACAACCATCCCTGCCTTCAGAGGGGCCATCCACATTCTCAAGAGCCTCAATCATCAACACCAACTCCTCCATTCTCTGGTTAGATAGCTCGGATCTGAAGCGTGGGAAAAAGAGTGACCATCCCAAAATTCCTGTCACAGTAGCCTCAGGGTTAATGGCCAGAGCCAACAACCTCGGGAAGTGTTGACCCAAGACATCGCTTTTTGACCAATTATCCATCCAAAACCTGAAGCCCGAACCATTGCCTAAGATCAGTCTTAAAAACGGTTGAACCTCGTGTGTTAACCCACATATTCCCCTCCAGAAGGACGGTACCACCCCCATTGCCCCAGGATTGGGGAAGCTAGGGCTAGCTCCATAGATCTTGCGGATGACATTTCACACCAAGATGCTGCAATCTCCCCAAAGTCGAGAAATCCATTTGCAAAGGAGAGCTTTGTTCATCTCTTCCAGGCTTTGGACCCCAGCAGGTGACCTCTTCCAATTTACCAAGGGGATCTCGCCAGTCTTCCCTGGCGACGACCAAAATAAATGTCGCATGTTCCCCTCCAATCTCTTCCTAACTCCCACTGGGAGTAATCTTGAAGAGAGAAAGAAGATTGATGTCGCAGAGAGCATCGACTTCAACAAGACAAGTCTTCCTCCCCTGGAAAGGAGACTTGCCTTCCGGTTTGTTAATCTATGCTCCAGCTTCTTGATAACCACTCTCCAGTCGTCCGCCATCATCTTCCCTACCACCAAAGGAATACCCATATACCTAATCGGCATGCTACCTACCTCGTGGAGACAACAATCAACCCTTGAAGCAGTAACCTCCTCCTCAGACCACCCATAGGGCATGAACTCTGATTTCCCTCTGTTAGTCTTCAACCCATACACCATACCAAACAAATGAAGGACCGTTGACAAACCTCGACAACAAGAAGGATCTCCCTTAGCAAAGAGAATCATATCATCAACATACTAGAGGATCGAAATTGAAATTCCCTCATTCGAGTACCCCCCTTAAGAAACCACCTGCAACCGCTCACTCCACCATGATCGTCAACGCATAAAAGTAGGGGGTGTGAGAAGGCAACTCTATCGAACACCACGTTGAGGTTATAAGAAGCTCCCTCTTGGTTGGACATTCACTAGCACCGCACAAGATGCGGTCATGATGCATCTCTTCATTCAAGCAATCCACCTATCTGGGAACCCTCATTTGCGGAGCAAGGCCTAAAGAAACCACCAGTCCACATAGTCGTAAGCCTTGGAGAAGTCCACCTTCCATAGTACCCCTTTGGTTTTATGCATGCGCCAGTCAACCACAATCTCAGAGGTGAGCAAATTATTCTTTGATAACAAAAATAAAAAGGAACGGTTTAGTCTCTCGAACCTCGGATTCTCCTCCATGAATCCCATCAAAACTACCATGAAGGCATCTTCGATTAGATCCTAAAACTCTCTGTAGAAGAACAGTGGGAACCCATCTGGGTCAGAGCACCCGCATGGTTCAAGGCAAACTGGGCTTCGCAGACCTCCAGCAAGGAAAAGGGTCTCACCAGATCCTCGGCATCTGCATCAGAGATGCGTGTCACCCAATCCCTAACCATCTAGAACCACAATGAGAATCCCTCTGGCTCAGTTCTTTAAAGTAGCTCATGACAGACCTCGCAACCTCCAACTCCCCCTGAGCCTCCATCCCCCAATCTCAATGGAGTGAATAAGATTACTCCTCTTTCCATTCGCCACCGCATGAAAAGATCGTGTATTCGCATCGCCCTCCTTCAGCCACCTCAGCCTCGATCTCAGCATCCACTCAACCTCCGTTTTCCTAACCTCGTCTTCCAGAATCTTTTGAACCAATCCTGGAGACCTTTCTGAACTCTGTGAGTTTGTGACGCAAAGCTACCAATTTAACCACAGACCATGCCTTGGCCGACCCCACAACATCCATGCATGTCCACAGCTCGACGATCATCTCCTAAAAACCAGCCTCCAGCATGCAACTCCTCTCAAATCTGAAGCATGATGAATTATCCCTCCCGTAGACAAAATATGAAACATAAAGTATGATGAGTTACGTATAAGTCTCTAAATGGATACATGTATCCTCAGCCATGGATCTTTTACCCATATAGAAGCAACTCAACAACAATAATAAAAAGAGATTCAAAATTAGAAATCATTTAGAATGAAATTAAGTTCGATAAGTAAATTTAAATCTATTAATCTTAGGAGATTACCTTTTTCAGAAGTTATTTTACTGTTTTACTTGGAATCGGCCTAGACACTGATAATACTCTAATTGTTAGTGTTGCTGGATTTGTTGATTACTCCTTACCAGCCATCTTGATAGGATTATAGCCTTATAGGACTAGTTGGCAAATATATGGGCTCATGCAATCATTACTTTAAACAGTTCAGGATGGGGAGGATCCTCACTAAGGGTCGTCGGGGATAATTGCTTGGGTTGGAGGATGCCATGTGTGATAGATGCGGGGCAACAATGGAGGATGCGGACCACCTATTTTTCCTGTCCTTCCTCAGTTGAGGTGTGGAGCAGAGCCAACATCACCTGGCGCATGACTGTACCAATTTTTGTCAGGATATTAGAGCGGTCTGCGGTTTTGGAAATGTTTTATACGGAGAATGTTATTGAGCATTGTAGGGCGCTTTACATGTCATGGCAAAGGTAGCTTGACGAATACTTTATCTTTTTGATATATAAATATATATACACATCGAGGTGGGTCCCAGCTTGGGAGGCCACCCGTTATTCTTCAAAAAAAGTCATCTCCAAGAAAAAAACAGGGATGGAAGAAGAGTCGCCATCTTCTTCACTTCTACCCAGTATGGCTTCTTTTCACAGCTTTTAGCACCCCCTCCACCCCCCCCCCCCCCCCCCCCCCCCGCCCCCCCGTGCCTCGATTCTCTGTCATTAGCATTTGCTTCTTCAGATGTGGTTATGGTGACTCTTTCTCTGTTGAATGTCATAGGCTTGATCGTGAATTAATATATGGTAGAGGAAATCATAAAATATTGCCAAGATTTATTTTCAATCTTATATCATATTGCTTCTCAATATTTACAGCATGTATTCGTTTAACTGTGCAACTGTATCTTCGTTAGAGACGCATCATTTTGTTGATATCAATTGTGGAAATGTTTGTTATTGTTATATATTTTGCTTTTTATCTTTTTCAGTAAGGGTCTACTTGTAATTTTTTCATTACTAAAATCTTCTATGTGAAGGGAATTATGATTTCACATTTAAAATTTCTCATTTCTCTTAAGAGTAGTAAACATTCTTAATTTGACCAAGCACTTTTGTCCGGAATCTGGATCTATTTGAGAAACGAGATTGTATGGATTAAGCCCTTACATTAACTTTCATTTCTGTTTTCTCGGGATGCTACTGCTTAAGATTGACATGTATGATTTCTTGGTGCTAACTGTCTTTCTATTTTTTTTTATGAAATATCAAATCATTGTGAGTTCTTTTTCTCAGTGCAGTGATGTTGCATAGCTAACAGGCATATAATTATTTGAACTTACATGCTCAAGTGTCCATACATTTCAGGTGGATTTAGTTGGGCGAAGCCTGGAAAATCTTGAGAGAAAGTATGCAGAATTACATGCCAAACATTCACATCTAGAAAGAGAGAAAGAATCGACTCAGAGAGTGTTGGTCGAACTGTCCGAAATGTCGAAAGGAGAAAAGAGAGACCATGAAGATTTTAAACAGTCAACCAACATCAGGTTGGCAGTTTTGGAAAATCGAATTAATTTATTACATGAAGATAGTGCAAAGAAGGAGGAAAAGTATAAAGAAGAACAGTTTAAAGTGCTAGCTGCACAGATTGAAACCTTCATTTTACAGCAATGTCTCTGTGACTTAAAGCATGGAAACATGAGCCTTGTCAAAGAGCACCATAAATTGGAGAAGCATATTCTTGGACAGGAGGGAAAAATGTTGCTTCTGTTGGAGCTTGTTGGAAGGCTGAGGAAAGGAATGCACAGGGTATTAAATGCTTTGGTTGCTAATGAGGAGTTTGAGTTTGCTGATGGAATAGAGGAATCCTGTTGGCAGTTTATTCTGAAAAAAGTAAAAGAGATACAGAACTCCATACTTGAGAGCGAGGATGAAAAGCTTCGATTACAAATTGAGAATTCAATCAATGCTACTCTGATAAAGCAACTTGGTTATGAGCTTGCAGAGCTGAAGTCTGAGAAAAAGTCAATCGAAATAGACTGCATGAAGATGACAGAAGATTTATTGTTCTTGCAGACTGAAAAATGCTCTCTTCTTGGGCTGAATGAACAACTAAAACAGAACTTGCAGGCTGGCAGTAAAAGAGAGGAATTGCTGGAAAAAGAAATGAAAATTCTAGGACAACAGTTCTTTGAAGTGAAGCAAGCTCACTCCATTTCTCAAGATGGAAATGCCAAGATGCTGCAGGAGTACCAGTTGTTATCGACTGAGCTCACTGATCTGAGAGGCGAAAAGATGTTGCTTGAAGAGGAGAATAGAACTATGCTCCAGGAGCTTGTCAATGTGGATTGTCTCTCTGTAATTTTTGAACAACTCAGTGCTGAAAGAGCCAATGAGTTGAAAACACTCATTAACGAGTTGAAGTCATCTTATCAGATAAATAATGATCTTCAGAAGAAGATTGAGAAGATGAATGAGAAGATACAAGTGATTGAAGAAGAAAACTTCAAACTCAAGAAGTTTGTTCTGAAGTCGGAAGAATGCAAGCATCATCTTACAGTTTCTTCAGTAGAAGGGAGTATCGTTAAAGATATCAACAATGACCTTTATCATCAAATTGGGCAGTTGAACAACCAGATTGAAAGCGGAGGCAGCCTCATGATTCTGAAAGACAAAGAGCTCTTGGAGGCGCACATGATGATTCTAGATTTGAAAGACAAAGACAAACAACTGCAATCCCATTTGGAGAAGGTGATGGTGGAAGCAGATCATGCAAACTCTGAGAGAGATCTGTTACAGCAACAAATATGTTCATTATCATCTGAAGTGACTAGTAGGGACGGGGATGTTACACTCGCAAATGAAATTAACAAAGCTTTGCGCATGGAAATTATCAAATTGAATGAGGAAAATAAATGTCTGAAGGCCAAAGATGAGCAGTGGACTTCTAACTTACTGAGTGAGGTTGAGCGCTGTGAAAATGAAGTTGCTGTATTATGTAATGATATACAAGAAGCCACCGTTCATGTTGCAGTTTTTGAAGATAAGATGCACGAGCTTATAGGAGTATGCGAGCAACTTGAGATAAAGAATATGGTAGAGAGGACCACCCTTGGTGAGGAGGTCTCTATGAAGAATGTGCATATTGAGGCATTGAGTGGGAGGTTGTCCGGTTTGGAAGGAAACACCAATATGTTACAGTCTGAGCTAGATGAATATTTGCCAGCCATCTCATCTCTGCGGGATGGGATTTCTGCTCTTGAAGCTTACATCATCCCTTTTGAAAAATGCGATCCAAAGGATGAACATAACATCCAGGTATTTCTATTGTAATTTCATTTTAGGCTTTTCTTCTGGCCACGAGGATTCTTCAATAACCTCTTCAATTCAAAAAGATGCTAGTTATCATCCCAAAATAGTTGGTTTTCTTGTAATCGACCCACTTCTTTGGGATGCCATACTTGCTTGAACAACTCATTCTCATCTCCATTAAACTTTATCCAAAATGGGCGGATCTTCAGTCAAAAGACTCAAACAGACTTCGGAAGATATGGAAAAATTTCCAATTTTCAGGCTTTGAATTATAGATTGCCGTGGAGATGAAAGAACGATATCATATAATGAGGCCTTACGGTTATCTTATATAGGAGAGTAACTTGTTGGGAAAATTACATAAAGAAGACACAAGAAATAAAGTACATAAATTTTATGAAAGATAGCTAATATCTCAACACTCTTCCACAAGATGGAGCATAGATATCAATCAGGCTCAGCTTGAAGCAACATCTCTGATAAGGTCCTCTGGCGAAGGCCTTAGTGAGTACATCTGTTGTATGGTCTCCAGAGCTGACATGAGTAGTAGTGATGAGACCCTTTTGTATCATGTTACGAGTGTAGTGACAGTCCACCTCTATGTGTGGTCCTCTCATGGAAGGCAGGGTTGTTTGCAATGAAAAGAGCAACCCGATTGTCGTATTGGAGGTGCATGGGAAGATGCACCCCCATAGTCAGGTCAATAAGAACATATCTGACTCACATCATTTCTATACTAGCATGCATCATGGCCCTGTATTCTGACTCAGTGCTAGATCTGGCATCCACCATCTGCTTTTTGCTCTTCCATGACACCGGAGAATTCCCTACGAATACTGCGAAGCCTGAAGTAGAATTCCTATCCTTAAGACACACATCATAATCGGCATCTGCTCATGCTGTAACTGAAAGGGATGTACCTCTGCTGAATAGAAGTCCAGTGCCAAGTAATGCCTTTAGATATATCAAAATCATATGGACTGCATCCATATGTGCCTATTTGGGTTGCTCCATAAATTAACTCACTTTGCTCATGACAAATGATATATCTAGCCTGCTAATGGTAACATACAAGAGCTTGCTAACAAGCTCCCTGTACCTCCCCTTATCAACCTCCTTAGTGTCATCATCATAGAGCTTCATGCTCGGTTCATAGGAGTAGTGACATGTCTACAATATGCCATGCATGTCTCAGAAGGAAGGTATGTAATGTACTTCCTCTGGGTCATCGTAAGACCTCGTTGGTTTCTGGTAAACTCCATTCCAAGGAAGTTGCGTAATCTACCAAGGTCCTTGGTCGTAAACTACTGACCTAGAAAATCCTTGGCAACCTGAATTCCCTGCTCATCATTCCCTGTAACAATGATATCATGAACATAGACAAGAACAACAATTGTACCTCTCTAAGTCCTGTGCACAAACAGAGTGTGATCAACAATCGATCTCACAAACCCATGTTGCTCTATTAGGTTTGAGAGTTTTTGGAACCATGCTCTTGGACTCTGCTTAAGACCATAAATAGCCTTTTGTAGCCTGCAAGCCTTTTGACACTCCCCTTCAGCAGCGAACCCAGATGGTTGTTGCATGTAGACCTCCTCCTGTAGATCACCATATAGAAAAGCATTCTTCACATCAAGCTTATAGAGGGACCAATCTCGTATCACAACCACAGATAGAAGGATACATAGAGTATAATATCTGGCAACTGAGAAAAAGTATCCTGATAGTCCACCCCATAGGTCTGGGTGAACCCATGTGTCAAAAGTCTTGCCTTGCAGCAATCTACACTGACATATGCACGATGCTTCACAATGAACACCCACTTGCGCCCAACAATAGATGTTCCAACTGGAGATGAAACAAGACTCCAAGTGTCGCACGACTATAGTGCAAACATCTGGCTAGACGACACTGATTGTCCTAAATATCCTCCTGATATGTTCGTGGTATCTCCACTGCTGAGAGTGCCAAGATAAATCTCCTAAAATTCTCTGAAAGTTTGTTCAAGGAAACATGGGTTGCAAGAGGATAATTAGCACATGTATGTTTCTATTTTCGTAGAGAAATCAACACATCAACATCATCAGTCATGTCCTGAACCTGTAAGTTTCCCTCTTGAGAGGGTATCTGCTCATCCTATAGGGAATCCTACCGCATAGACAACTCAGTAGTGCCATCAGTAGAAATAATATGCTCATTACATACCTGAGGCATGCTGGATGATTGAGAAGACCCGTGAGTAGAGAGAATACAATGAAACCTGTGAGTAAACACACATGACAAAAAATGAGTCAAGATAGGTAAGGGTCTAGGGGCAATCACAAGTGCAGGTGGAGGAGTAGGTACAAGATATGGTGGTGGAGAGGGTGATGGAGAGGGTGGTGGCAGCGACGGTGGAATGGGATGTGATAGAGTAGGAGTAGGTGGTACGACTGTAGAGGGTGGAGGCATGTAGATCTCCTTATCAAACTCTGACGTGGTCAGTCTATCACTTGTATGAGAGAAATACATGATAGACTCAAATAAAGTAACATCAACACTGACAAAGTATTTCCTCCGAAGAAGCGGATCAAAGCAACAGTACCCCTTTTGGGTACGAGAATAGCCAACAAAACACGCATGACAACTCTGGAGGAGAGCTTGTCTCAACCAGGACAAAAATCATTAACAGGGCTACAAAGCCAAATACACGAGGTGTGAGGGAGAATAAATCCTTCTCGGGAAACACAATCGATAAAGAGATCTTCTCTCCCAAGACAAAGGAAGGCATGAATTTCACTAAGTAGCATGTACTGAGAACCGCATCACCCCAGTAAGCGTGAGGAGCACGACTTTGAATCAACAGGGTTCTGGTCACATCGAGTAAGCGACGATGTTTGTGCTCGGCAACACCATTCTGCTGGGAAGTATGGGTACACGTGATCTGGTGTACAATGACAAGAGACCTGAGAAACTCAAAAAGCTGAAGGGTGCAAAACTCCAAGGCATAATCAGAATGCATATACTTGACATTGGCAGCAAACATATTCTTTATCTCATTAATGAAAGACCCGATTATAGACCCAACTCAGACTTATTCTTTAAGAAGAAAATCTAAGAAAGTCTGGAGAAATCATCCACATCAACAAGATAAAAACAGTGTCCTTGGTGATCTGGAACATGACTCGAACCCCAGATATATAAATGAAGGAGGTCAAACAACGGAGAACTGCTCCGACTCTGACGAGATGGAAAGGAGGAACGGTAGTGCTTTCCAAGCTGGCAAGCCTCACATTAGAAGGAGGATCACGTGGAGATCTGTGAGAGGACATGACACAACTTCTGTAGAGGAAAGTGACCAAAATGAATGTGCCACAGGTACAATGAGATTGGTCAAGTAGGAATAGTGGAGGCACCAACATGAGGCGGTTGGACCAGTCTATAGAGCCCCTGCTGTTCACGGTCACATCCAATCACCCTGCTCGTGAGTATGTTCTGAAACACAAGAGACGAAGGGTTAAAAATAGCATGACAATGCAGATCCTTAGTAATTTGACTAATAGAAAGTAAGTTCATCTGAAAATCCGGGGCATATGAAACATTCTGAAGGTGCATGGATGGTGTCAGATACACCTTCCCCTGTCATGTGATGGGTAAGTGGACCCCATTAGCAATAACAACCCATCTGCCAAGAGGTATAGTCTTGTAGGACTTGAATTGGGTTGTCTCCATACAGATGGTGGGATGCATCAGAGTCTATGATCCACTCTGTCATATCTGCACTGCTACCACCAGTAAAAGCATAAGCGATACTTGAGGAGCTCGAAGAGGCTCTGGTTGCGGCTGCGGTATCTTTGGATCATGTAATGGTAGTGCCGGCCATCACAGTCATGATCTCTCGTATACGAGAGACAATGTCATCCGAGCGTGGATCTTCCTGCGAAGCTGGAGACTCTGAAGGCTCGATCTATTCTACCACATGAGCAGACGCGGGGTATCCATGCTTCAGATAACATGTGTTCTATGAGTGTCTTGGACTACAGTAGTAGATGCAAGGACCACGCTAGCATCCAACACCTCTGCCATGGGGGCTACACCCTATGAACTTGGTAGACCCTCCTCTATCGCGAGAAGTAGGCATCGCTGAAGAGGGTTGTGGGGTAGCAGTAGGACGACTAAGAAGCTTGCTGAAATGACTGTAGGCCTCCTCCATGGGAGGTATGATCGTCCCAGTAAGGAGATGTACTCGTGATGCATCATATTTCGAGTCGAGTGCAACAAAAAGATTCTAACCATCGTGGAGTTTTTGTATGCCATCTATTGCTCTGTGGATGTAGTAATAGGCATGAAGCTGTGAAGCTTCTCGAACATGCCACGAAGTGAGGAGTAGAATGTGTGCAGAGGATGACCATTCTGCTTGGCCCTATAAATGTCAAACTGAAGCTGAAGAATCTTGGCCTCATTCTTTGCTTGGGCATAAGTGGATGCCAAAATATCCCACATCGCCTTGACGATGGGTTGATTCACGATGTCATTGGCTATACTCCGTAGTAAGGGTCCCAGAGAGCCAATATGCGCATACGTGTCATCTTGCTTCCACGAAGCATTTTCCTAGTCTTATCCATTAGCTCAGGCTTCGTTAGAATGTGCTCTTATTGTTGCACTGCATAAGGGTTAGAAACTGTATAAACCACAACACATAGTTGGTCCCATCCATCTTTACGATGGAATGTGCTCCTTATTGTTGCACTGCATAAGGGCCCTTGAAGACACTAGACGGAGATAAAATATCACCTTTGTTTTCTGACATGATGGAAGAACGACAGAAAACGGAACTCAGCTGGGGAAGTAGACCGATCTAAGTGAGTCTACACAATCATACAGATGATTGGTTGCACATGTAGACTCATACAACCATCCTCGTCAATCCTTGGTGTGCGTTAGGGCTGGAAAACATGATCTATATGTCTGAAATCACGTTCAGACCATTTTCAGGTCAAATCAGACTGTTGCGTAGTGCAAGGGGCCTTGAGGTGGCCTTCAGTGGTAGGTTAGGCCACTGGAGGGGCCTTGTGGCGTCAAGTGAAGCCGGAGGAGGGGCTGGTGGTTCCCTAGGCCAACCACGAAGTGGCTGGCGGCACCTAGGTTTCGGCTGCGCAGGGGCCTATCGATGCCAAGATGGGCCGCAACAACCTGGAGGAGGCCCAGGCGGCTGTGCTGGGGGCTTGCGGAGGCCCTAGGCGATGGTGCGGCGGGCTGGTGAGGTCCCTAGGTAGCGTGGCGGCCTAGAGAAGGCCCCTGGCGGCGGTGCAGGGCTTTGGCGGCTGCTGCACTGGGCTATCGAGGTGGCAGGGGCGACGTGAGGATAAGAGGCTGGGAGTAGGGTTAGGATTTCGATGGGTGCGAGAACCTTAGATCTAGGACCGTCATTCTAATACCATGTGGAGATGAAAGAATGATATCATATAATGAGGCCCTAGGGTTCTCTTATATAGGAGAGTAACATGTTGGGCAATTACATAGAGAAGACATAAGAAATAAAAGTACATAAACAGTATGAAAGATAGCTAATATCTCAACAATTGCCAACTTAAGTTGGCCTAAAAATGCAATTTATGAACGTGTTTCTCTAAAAAAAATAGCCAAATGCTCCCATGACTTAAGCGTGATTCACATGGTTACATATAATGATTTTTTCGAAATCCTAAGTTTGCTTATTTTTGCAGGGTAAAATTGGCATGAGAAGACACGATGATGACAAGGACAGTACATATCAGCCAAAGCAACTTCTCACCACAGTTCCAGAAGGAGTTTTAGAATTGCAGAGGCTTCTAGATAGAGTTGAAGTACTTCAGAGAGTCCTAGTCCAATCTGGAGGCCAGTTAGTGTTGCATAACATTGACTTGGATCCTAAAGGGGACCCTGAGATGCAAGAGGGTGAGTTCTTCGTAAAAAAATCCGATCCACAAAACAGCTTGGAAGTTATGCAAATGTCTGAAGGTGGACCTAGAAAGGATCTTGTAACCGTCGCCATACCATCCAAGGAGGAAGATCAGTTGGCAATGAAAGATATTCAACTTGATAAGGCATCTAGCTCCTCCAAGTTTGATGGTGATGATGGTTCGCATCTGATAGATGTAAATGATGACTGCAGGGCTGATTATCAGAATCATCCTCCCTACATCTCTCACTTTAGCGATACTGACATCATTCACACTGAAACAACAGGAGACAATAGTGAGTATCCATCATCTGAGCTTTTGATAGAGAGGGAACTCAGCATTGATAAGGCAGAGGTGCCAAAGAAAGAAAAAGATTCACAACAGGATTGGAAAAAGGAGGTTATTGAAAAGCTCAAATCTGATTCGCGGAGATTAATTACTCTTGAAAAGAACATGGAAGAACTAAAAAATAAGATAGAGAATTCTGGAAAAAGCAGTGATCCAAAGAGCTTCGACTATGATTCAGTCAAATTGAAGTTACAAGAGGCTGACAAGGACATCCTACTCTTGGCTGATTTGAACAAAAAGTTGACCAAAAGGGCTGAAGACTGCCCTTCCTTTTCTGACAGCAAAATGTGGAACTGGAGGACTTGACCAATCTGCGAAAGAAGGTTTCAGGACGAGCTCGAAGGGGTTCAGAAAGATAGGAAGATTGGAGTTGGAGCTTCAAAAGATACACTACATCTTGCTCAAACTTGAGGAAGAACACGAGAGTCAAAATAGTAAATCGTCGGCTAGAAGAACGGTCTTACTTCGAGATTATCTCTACGGAAGAGGAGGGGATGGTAAACGGAAAAAATCGTTCTTCTCCTGGTGTGCAAGGCCAAAAACAAAGGAAACCTGAGCTCAGGACATGCGACTGCTGAAAAGAAAGCATTTGAGCTTTTGGTTCGTCGTCGATCTTGCATCCTTAATAAGGGAAAAGAGGTAAGACTCTATAAGATCATATGGGATAGTATTGTATTTGCAAGTTTTCCCACTATTTTGGTCATGTTTACCTTAGGAAGTAGGATTCTTTTCTCTTGCTTACCTTAGTTTTTTATTCTGTAACTAATAAAGCCTGTAAATTCTAAATTATCTTATCAATGATTCAACACTAATATTATCCTCCTTGTGTAGTTTTGCAAGTTTTTTATCCAAAAATCCTGCACCACTTAAAAATGTTCATGTAGCTTGCTTAAAGTTGTAATCTGCTTATTGTTTCTGCATAAACAGCAAATAGTTAACTCAACTTTCTACTGTAAATAGTATAGGATATTCCTCATGCTATTACTTCGTATTTATGCAGTAACAACTGTCAGCATAGCCCAGCAACCCTAGGTGGGGAGAAAGATTGTAACATATAAACTTATGTTTTAGAACTCCTGCATTTTATCCCATGCATACTTGCAATGATAATTGTACCAGTGAACCTTTTTTTGGCTGAAATTAGGGCTTGTATCATTAGGTCAGCAAACACCCAATATACCATGTAAGTTTAAATCCCACGGAGAACCAACCATCGTTAAATTAACTATAAGTTGTCCTTAGATTAAGAATTTATACTGTTCTCATTAGGACTTGAAAACTAATTCAAATGGAAATAAAACCATTTGAGTGTCTAGAAATGAAATTCAGAATTATGGTTATGTGTTCGTCAAAGTTAAAATCAACTGGGTTGTACGATGAGATCCAGTTATTTACAGCATGCCTTTTCTAGTTTTCCTGGTATTGTTTTTGGGAAAATGATTTCGACACCCGTTACCCCATCCACCATTACGCCTTAGTCATTTCTCTTCAATCGGATCGCGAATGCCATTTGTAAAAGTGCAAAATTGTGCGCTATCAGACGTATGTGGTGGTGAGTGAAAGAAAAAGCCGTCTCCAAAGCAAGTCAAATTGGCTATTTCTTCACGTTGTATCTCTCCAGTAGACTAGTCTTAACGTTGGTCTTGTTTTTAAATAGAACATATCTCCTTTCAGATTTAAAGATGGTGGAAGAAAGGGTGGCAATCTTCACATTTGATAATATACCCTTCTGCAGGTCAGTTGAAGCTGCAAAACAGGAGCCTTTTACTGGGAAATAAGCAGCTGTTTGAATGGTAATGCTGCACAGGTTTCGAATTCGTTTTCTTTCGAGGAGTTGCACCTGCGGTTTTGTTAAAGATGCAAGGTAACGAGTATTGAGAGGCTTTCTATGTTTTTTTAAGGATTAGGATATGTTTCTTAATTTGTGTAGCATTTTCTGTTGGAATTTTTTTCAATGAATTGTGGAATAAAACAAGTGATTGGATTATTTGAAAGATTTATACATAACTCTCTTTCAGATCATATTGGTTTCACGATAAATTTCCCTTTTCTAATTTTAAGTTGGGTGATTGGGTTACATGCACTGGTATAGTTCCTCACCATACAACCCTTAGGCCCACACGTGCGCGCACAGTCATTGCTGTACACAATGCACGGCAAAGATGCTATCTCCACTGGGAAGCCAACCAGCTATCCCACATATTTTAATTTCCTCTGTAGAATTCGTCTTAAGAAATCCCCAATACCTTTATTAAGTATAAACGGTCTAACTGTTGTTGTATGGAAAGTTTAGTTTGCCTGAAATGCTGAAATGCTTGTTTCCTATAATTAGCGTGTTAATCCACTAACTCTTAATAAAAACACTATTTTTCATACTTCTATATGTGGTAGAGATAGTTAAACTTTAGGGGTGGTCTCTTTTGACATGCTTTGCGCACACACGCACACACGGAGGGAGAGAGAAGATAACATCTACTTTGAAGTAAATTTCGGGTTTTTTTAGCCGATATAACAAATGGCATTCATAAAACAAGAGAGAACAAAGGAAGAAGAACACAGGAGGAGAACGTTATGCAATTGCAAAACAAACAAAAAGAAAGGGCAAGGTCGTCGCGACCTGAAAGGCCAGAGCACAACCCAGCTGCGAAGCGACGGTGTCTAGACAACACCAAAGAGACATCAAAGAGAGGCAGCGACAGGAAGATCTCAATACCTGCAACCAGACAAGGACCTTGTGGAAAGAGCTTCATCCATGCGCTAACGAAAAACAGATGAAGAGAAGTAGAATTAACCGTTCAAATATGCCAAGTCTCAAACAATTGGGATGGTCAAATCTCAACTCCTCACTCGCCAGTGTCGATTCTCAATGATCTAGATATTGCTGAAACTAATTTCCAATGAACACGTTAGGGATGTTTTTATTAGCCTGTTAATATTTTAAGCATTTGCTTATTAGTTTAAATCGATTTACTAAATGGTAAATGGAAATCCTATATTTCTGTGTATCTACAAGTGTTAGAGGTAAATTGATTGGCAAAGATGGTGGTAGTAGTCTCATTTCGCGTGAGGGGTCAAAGGCAAAGCCCATATGTACCAATTAATATATTGTCAATTCCACGTGGATTCAATTGAAGTTTCATGTTCTTCACATAAACATGATAAGTAAGCTTGTTGCATGCGCTGAACTTTGATGAATTTCATTCACAAAAAGGAATGTCTTCCATAGTTAATTGTTGAAAATAATCCTTCATTTAAGATCAAATTTCGAGTGTCATCTACTATTTTTATAATAAAAATACCATGTTTAAATACCTTGTATAAATACCTATACGTGAAGAGTATAAATAATACATGCTATTGAATAAGTCGATATAAATAAAAAAATCACCCAAAATGATTTAAGAAATAAGAAACAACTTTTATGTTTTGAGTTTTTATTAATAAAACCATTTTCTATTTTTACTTTACAAAATTTTTCTCTTTAAGTTGTATTTTCTTCGCTTGTTGGGGATGCGGGCCAATCAGAATCCAAGAAAGGTTGACCTCGAGTCAACCCTCCCTTCTTCGGCATGTACCCTCGCTGGATCGGTCTGTAGCTGGTTTCATCTTATTTTCACCCTTCACTCCATCGTTTGACCCAGCACCCTTCATGAAAATTGTGCATTGATCTACTCTGACCAACCAATCGCGTTCATCTCCATTGGGTCACGTATAAACCCTAGTCAAACGATGCCCTCCTAGTCACCTCCTATTTAACCTCTTCTTCATCTTTAGTCAAATGCAATACTCTTTTTGGCCCAACAAACCCTTGAATTTGCTCTTGGAGTCGAGCCCTTGTGACAAGAGGTGCCCCCCTTGCGATCCACGACGAGGAGAAGGAGGCCTGGGTTGGATTCAACTTCATCAGAGCTCTTCCATGCGACCTCTTCTCCCAGGTCCTACATGTCAGGTGAGCTGCATATTTTTAGTTATTTTGATTCGTAGGTTAATAGTTAGCATAGGTTGGGTCTTTAATTTGCATGATTTGATTTAATTTTCTTTGTCATTCCACATGTTCCAGCTCTGTTCCAACCTACTTTAGCACATCATCACCTTCCTCTATGCGTTCTTCATCTCCCAGATCCATCAGCCAACCTCATTCTTGTATAGAATGAGGAATCAGACCTGCTCTGTCACTCATCATCAGAGATCCTCTGCCCATCCACTCCCTTGGTTTTGCTTCATTTTTGTGGGTCGAGAGTGTTCCTCTCAAGACAAGAACATTTTGCGCAGATTGAGGAGCTGAAATACCCTTCGATAGATGATTCAAGGTCCTACAAGTAGTTCCAGGTGCCCGGACTTGACTGAGCTCCAAGTTTCATCCCAACGAGACCCGAATCCATCTGAAGGCATCATCAGACGCGGAACGTTCCTAGCTACCTTTTGAGCTCTCCTCAAGATCGAGAGGTTGTTGGAGCATCGAGAAATCACGGGTGGAAGAGAGACTCCAAGCGAATTCTTCCTCGTTCTTCCCGCGTAGCAACAATTGTTGGATGAGGTCCTCACCCCAGTTCTAATGAGGGTCGTTAGATGATGAAGCGCCTCCACCATCAGATCTGATCCAGATCGAGCCTCAATCGTCCATCATCGAAGCGTTATGTTCTTATATTGATCATTCAAGTTTAAGTGAAGCCACGTTGAGCGCAAGGAGCCGTCAGATCCGAGGATTCCCTAAGTGTCTATGCATGTGCCTTGATGGTATTTTTGCGCCGCACCCCCTCTGGTTTTGTTTATTTCATTTTAGTTTTGTAATTTGTAAAATAAGTGTAATATTTTAGGAAACTTTTATATTCTTGGACATGGACTTCTTTATGTTTGCATTTATACCCCTATCAGGCATGAATATTTTTTGTTTCTTTTATTGCAAACTTTACATGTATATCCCTGGACTTGTTTAAGGTGTTATTAAATGCATGAATATTTCCTAAAAATTATGTTTAGGTCCCAGTGCTGCAGATTAATTTATTTTATGTTTTTATTTTTATTTATTGCTTCCATGTATCAGAAAAATGAGGAAAATCACATTAAGTGCCTGGAAACTATACTTATCACACACACACACACACACACACACGCACACACACACACACACACACGCACAGACGCACAGACGCACACACGCACACACGCACACATGCACACACGCACACACGCACACACGCACAGACGCACAGACGCACACACGCACACACACGCACGCACACCCACGCACACACGCACGCACACGCACACACGCACACGCATACGACACGCGCACACGTACACACACACAGACACACACTCTCTCTCTCTCTCACACACACACACATGCACGCACGCACACGTACACACACGCACACGCACGCACACGCACGCACGCTCACGCACGCACACGCACGCACACGCACGCACACACACACGCACACGCACGCACGCACACACACACACACACCCACCCACACGCACACACCCACACGCACACACACACACACACACATACACACGCACACACATGCACACGCACACACACACGCACACACGCACACGCACGCACGCACATGCACACACCCACCCACCCACCCACACACACACACACCCACACACACCCACACCCACACCCACCCACACACACACACACCCACACACAGCCACCCACCCACACACCCACCCACCCACACCCCCCCACACCCACACAAACACCCACATCCACACCCCCCCCCCTCACACACACGCACGCGCACACGCACGCACACGCAAGGCATATATATTGATTTTCCTATTTATTAAAAATAAAAATGTTTCATATCTACTATTTTGCTATTAGAAATCCACAAAAATTTGAATATTTATCTAAAAAATTCAAAAATCATATTATTTGTATTTGTGGGTATGTTTTAACTCATATACATAAATCCTATAAAAATACAAACAGAAACCTTAAAAATCACAAAGCCCTAAAAATCTTATAAAAATGTGCAAAATTCTAAAAAAAATGTGTTTTAATCTCTAAATTTCTTTGTTATATATAGTATATATTAAAATTAGTTTGGATTATTTTGGAACCAAGATCTATTTCTAAAACCATAAACAAGTTTCTAGATTTAAGTTGTTCCCTATTTTATGTATTTTGAAATTTAGAAATCCATATAGAAAAAATATCAAAAAGCTGAAAACTTTTTATTTTTATTTTAACTTGATTTGACATATTTAAAAATCCAAATAGACCATTTCTCTTTATTTTATCTATACAATATAAATTATCTATATCTATGTTATTATATCCCTTATTCTCAAAATCAAAAGAAATTAAAATCTACAAGACTAAAAACATAATATATATAATATACAAACCATATAAAACTTTAAAGATAATAAAAAATGCACAAAAATATAAAAAGGAAAAGGAAATAGAAAAGATAAGAAAAGCTAAAAATCCAAAAACAACTATTAATTAGCAATTATTAATAATCATTTTATCTATCCTCGTTAGACTTCCCCGAGTTCAACACTCTACCACACTTACACCTGTACACACTATTGTAGAGTTATAATAATTTTTGACTCACACATACTTGATTGATTTATCTGAATTGTAGGTTAATTGATGTTTATTGTGATTGGTCACCGCAACGATTGTTCATCTAGCTTATTAGATTAGCGGATCGATTTTCACACTAAAAAAATGATGCTATTGCTGGGAAAGCAACATTTAGGATAGTTTGTATATAGCTTGCTATTGCATCTGCTTTTTATTTCTCTTATTTTATATTTTTATATAACTTGTTCTGACCCATCTCTTGTTTTCACTTTGTTGCGAGGGATCGTAGAGTGAGGGAGGATTTCTTAGGAGATCGGAAGCACTCGCGCGAGGCAGAGGCTCGTTATTCAACATAGTTGCCAGGAGAGAGCAATCGAGGAGGACAAGAGCCTCAAAGATTAATAGTTGTAGTTTAAATTACTATAGCTTAGTTTTAATTTTTGGTGTGAAAAAGACTCATTTAGGAATTTTTAATAATTAATTAGACTCAGACACTTAGACTCTTTCATGGGTCCCGATCGGTTTGTTCAGATGGGGACCCGATCGGTTTTATCGAATTTTCATCGCTTCTTCTTTCTTTCTCCCTATTATTTACCTTATTTCATTTTGATTTCCGTGATTTGAGTTTTCCACCTTCTTTTTCACTTACGTCTTCGCTGATTGAGCCCTTAGATTTTTAGGTTGCTTGCTCAATAGCTAGGTCCACAACCTAGTATATTTCATGTACCTATAGTTCCTCGTGCTTTGACTTAGTCAAATCAAACAAGTTCTTCTTGATAATAGAAACTTCTTCTTAGGATGATTTCATCGATTGCATTACATATAGATTAAATTTTATGCACGGGTAACTTGCATGTAGAGTGCTGGCATCAGGTACGCATCCTTTTCTCTAGCATTTGCATCCATCATTTCTCATACATCGACTTTTTCAAATACCTCCTCTTATTTCTTGGACTTAGATAAAAAAGAAACCAGAAAATTCAGAAGATGTTTATTTGAAAAATACCCAAAAAGTGAAAACCCAAAACTAAAAAAAAGAACCGCAAATAAAATTTTGAACTAAATAAAATCAAGTAATGGACTCCATTATTTTGGATTCCTAAAGCCCTCATTATCTTCAAGTACCTTCCAGACCGAGTGAGGCACGACCCTTAAGGATTAGAGCCCAAAAATCCAACCTGTTTACTGCCTTAACTATCACATGGAATTGTGAAGTATTAACACTTCTATCGATGTGCGGGCGAGTAGGGTCATATCTGCTTGCGGGTGTGGTCTGAACTACTTGAGCATAGGGGTACTACGATGGTGAGATCCTGTCTCATCGTGCCATGTCCGAGTACCTTCTGAGAGAAGTATTTGATTCAATAAAGTTCATGATTGACCCTAATCTTGAACACTTCCAATCATCTGGTGCTTATTTCAAGACTAATCGGGGCGTATTTGCTCTTGCAGACCAAGAACCCGATTTGAATACTTCATCTTCAGATTCTAATTTTGAGTTGGCTCCTCAAAGAGGAAAGAGGCAATAAGTAGAGCAAAATGAGGTTAATGCACAGATGCTCGCGTCCATATAGGCGATTCAGCAACAACTGACCGCAGAGGCCGAGACTCATGCCACCTTCCAAGAGATGCTGATGGAAATGAGGAGGGATAGAGAGAACATATGAGGAGGAGAAGAAGAGCATCCAACAGATGGACGCCATGGAGAAGAGGAACATGGGAGAGATGAACCAAAACCGACTCTTAAAGAAACTTATATTCCTGGAGCCGGTCAGGTCACTAAGTGGGTCCGCATCCCACAGATCCACAGACACTTTGAACTCAAATCACAATTACTCTCTCTCTCTCTCCTACTAACATTCCACTACAATACCAATGAGGAACCCTACATCCATTTGCAGCAGTTCAACCACATCTGTGGAACAATGCATTGCCCTGACATATCGTTGGAAGTAGTTAAGATGATCGCTTTCCCATTCAACCTTCAAGACACGACACTCTACTGGATAAACCATTTGGGGAAAGTGGTAACAACATGGGAGGCACTGAAATTAGCCTTCTTGGATAAATACTATCTCCTAGGTCACCTTAATCAGATACGAGCGTTGATCTCAAACTTATCTCAATTGTCTCATGAGAATATTAATGAGGCATGGAATGTTTTAAAGTCTTCAGGAGAAGCGCCCTCATCATGATATCCTGAAGGCATGTAGGTTCAAAATTTCTTTGAGAGATTAAATCAAGATAGTCAGAAGTTGGTCGATGCAGCCTGTAGTGGATTTCACTTTAACAAAGATGAAGATGTGGTCCTATAGATTTCAAGAAATGGTCGAAGTATCAGCAACACTATCTCCATCTTGGGCATTCTAGAAGAATCTGTAGATCCTCCACAAATATATAAACATGGCAACATCCTATGATGAGGAAAGGAACGAGAGTTCCAATCTGATCATAATCGGGAACCATCGATCTAAGGTCGATATTATTGAAAAGTGATCACATGATCTCGAGAAACTCATTGTGATCGGACAGAGGACCAAGAGTTTGGACATGCTCTATCAAATTACCAAGCCGATGGAGCTCCTGGTGAGCTCGATCAACTCGTACCAGTTTACGAGTTCTACAGTCGAGGCCTCTGTCGTTGAACCAAAGGAACATCCGCAGTAGTAGAGTCAAGGTAGCCACAGTCGGTTCAACACGTGTACTACGTGCAGGCACCTGATCAAGGTGCATCATCCCAACCACAGTAGACAAAGATGGTCGTGTACCATTCGGAGCCCCATACTTTTATCGAGCCGTTCTTTCCACCTCCACCACAAATCCAAGAGGTGAATGACATATGGGGGAATGAACCACAGATTACCCATCCTGGCAGATAACATCAGGGTTAGTCCAGCCATTCAGCCATTCCACCAACAACGTGGTGGAAGAACCTTCCAGTAAAACCAATCTTCTCAGCAACACAAATCTCCACAGAATGCTCACACATGGAGAGAAAACCACCATCAGCTGGCATACCGATAATAGTAGTTCTATTATCAACAACCGACCACTCAATTTCAGAATCAATATTCTCATCTTCCTCTGCATTATCAGCATTATACCCTCATTCTTTTTATCAGAACTATTAGTTGCATCCTTTATAACTCTATTAGAGTCAGCAAGCCCCACTTGCTGAGCAGATCGAGGCTGCGTTCATGAATCCAACTCTTGATTATATGTCCCAAATAGTTAGTACCATAACCGAGATGAGCCAAAAGTTGGATGACCTTACTGTCGTGAAGATGATCATCCCCGTGCAGGTTGAAGCAAATCCAAATAACTTCCACCGTAAAGAGCAAGTAGTTTGTGATGTATCCTCTATCCCCCTTGAGTTAGGTACAAATAAATACATTATGTTATCTATTGTTGTGTCTCTCGAGAGCGGTAGGACTTTGCAATCATCTGCCGTGGGAAAGAATAAAGCTTCAGATGATGCGTCTTTGTCACCTTCACAAGCTGAGCCCACAGTCCAGCTAGGAGAAGAAGAAGAAGAAGAGAGAGGAGCCATACTAGAATAAAAATCCAAAAAATGCAAAAAGAGAGAAGTACCAAAAAGAAGACGACAATCGAGGTCGAGACATGTAAGCCAAGGCGGAACCAGCATCCGACTAGTGCAAGCCGACGAAGCTGACACTTCCACTTTTTATTTCCCTTCTGTAATAAATTGTACCCTTTCTAGCCATTCATTTGTAAAAGTTAATTCTAAGGAACACTTTTTGAATGATTTAAATATTCCATTTCCTGATGGAGTGAAAATCACAAAATATCAGAAATTTGAAAACATCTTTGTTTGACCCTAGCATTATTGAAATTTTGCAAATATTGTTTTGGAAATACCACTGTTAAAGGCAATGGAATACATGCCTAATGTGAAGAAAGGACTAAAAGAGGCATGTACAATAAAGCATCAACCCTGCAAAAATGGATGCCATCAAGCCGAATAGCACATTGTCACCATGGCCACAGTCAATGCGATCTGCAACCTCCCATCCAAAAAGAAAGACATGAGAGATCCTTTAATCAGATGTGAGATATTCAATCAGATATTTGAGAGAACTCTTCTTGATAGTATCTCTCCAATAAACCTCATGCCCACATCACTTCTAAAGGAATTCGAATTGGGTCCACTAAAACCATCAATGATGATCCTTCAGTTTGTTGATCGATCCATTAACGACCTCGGAGTTTATTGGAGGACGTTATCATAAAGGTGCAAGGCATGAAATTCTCAATAGATTTTATTGTCTTGGACGTGGAATCCTCTACACTGTTACTCCAAACACCTATCGTACTTGATCGGTCCTTCCTTCGAACGACCTAGGTGACAGTTGACTATGAATCGGGAAATATTATGTTCTGCTCATACATCAACAAAGTTACCTTAAATATAATCGTGGAACCCAAGGCAGTATAGACCACATCTGAGGAAAGTGAGTCAGATACACGACATAAAGCAAATTACGACATCATTGAAGAAATCAAAGATCTAGATTTATCGCTAAATGACATGGAAACCCAGTAATTCCTCTTCCCAGGGGAAGACCTAGAAAGCACAACCGAACATTGCTCCTTTTCCGATAAGGAGGTTGATACATATGATCTGTCACGTTGTTTGATGAAGAACCATCCCAAATCAAATAAGAGGAAACTATTGCAGACATTTTCATTATTTTATTGAACCAAGAGTAATTGAGGTGGACACTGAATTATTGGCAGATCACGCACCAATCACTAGCCATGTCTCAGAAGTCATTGAAAAGTCGACTCACACTCCTCCAGAAATGAAGCCGCTTCTGGCAAATCTTAAGTATGACTTCCATGTTGGTGAGCCAGAACAAGTATCCAATCATCATCAGTTCACAATTGTCCATGGATCAAGAATCTCTCTTGCTCGAGATTCTAGAAAAAAACACAAGTCTCTTGGTTGGAATATTTCAAACCTCCGAGGGATAAATCTGACCCTATGTTCACACCATATTTACTTAGAGGGTGACAATAAGCCATCCCACGAGCTTTAGCGTAGGATGAATCCTAATCTATCAAAAGTTGTCATAAAAGAAATCATGAATTGGTGTGAGGCTGGCTTTATTTATCCTATCTTTGACTCAAAATGAATAAGCCCATTGCACGTAGTTCCGGAGAAATTTTGAATCATGGTGGTTACAAATGAGCAAGGATAGGAGATCTCGGCTAGAGTGCCTATATCATGGATTGTTTGTATAAATTACTTGTGCCTGAACTTAGCTATCAAGAAGGATTACTTTCCTTTTCCCTTTATTGATCAAGTGCTTGAAAGATTGGCAGGGAAAGAGTTCTTTTACTTCTTGGATGGGTACTCTATGTACAACCAAGTGGCAATCACACATGATTACCAAGAGAAGACCACTTTCACTTGTTTGTTTGGCACCTACACCTTTAAGCGGATGCCCTTTGGATTGTATAATGTGCCCACTACATTCCAAAGATGAATGTTGGCGGTGTTTGTTGACATGGTGGGTAGATTTCTAGAGGTTTTCATGGATGATTTTTGGTCTATGGTGACAGTTTTGATGCTTGTCTCTCTCATCTAGATCGAGTGCTGAAGAGATGCTGTGAAGTGGATCTTGTGCTATCATGGAAGAAGAGTCACTTTATGGTAACCGAAGGGATTGCGTTAGGCCATGTCGTCTCCAAATGAGGTATGGAGGTCAACCCGACAAAGGTAGATACGATTTCAAAACTTAAGCCACCAAAAAATGTAAAGAATGTGAGGTCTTTTTTGATGCATGTTGGATTTTACAAATGATTTATCCAATACTTCAGTAGGATTGCTTGAACTCTTACCGAACTACTAGGCAGGGAGGTATATTTTATTTTTGTTGATAAAATCCTCCAAGTCTTTAACAAATTGAAAGATCTGGTCACTCAAGCAGATGCCCTTCAACCACACGATTGGTCTCTCTCATTTGAGATCATGACAGATGCATCAGACTTTGTTGTTTGGGTTGTGTTGAGCAGAGATTTTCTAGGTTTTAATTAATGAGATTATTTGCAGTCTCGTTGCAACCCTAAAAATCCCACAACAAAAAATTATTTAATTCTCAAGCTAAAATAAATGAAAAAATGTAGCAAGAGAATTTTACTATTTAATTTACCTGTATAGTGTACATGGTCGAACTCAGGGAGGCTACAAAAATCTCGAGGCCTATTTGATTTAATGAAAAATAAATGAAAAGAAACAAGGAAAATCTATGAACACTATGCTTGGTTTGTATTTTGTATATTTATTTTATTTTATTTTATTTTTAGTTTTAATTTTATATATTTTTTATTTTTAATTTTGTAAAATTATTTTAAAATAATTAAAGAAAAATGAATAAAAGTAATCAAATGGGAGAAGAAAGAAAGATTCGAGTTTGGGATTTTTTAAAAAATGATAAAAATTTAATAGAAAATTGAAATAAAATTATTTTTGGTTTCTTGAAAATTCAGTATATTTGTGATTTTTCTAGAATTTTCCAAATTTTTTAAGGATTTTAAATAAATAAAAATAGAACATAAAATGAATATTTTTGGATTTTTAAAATATCTAATAAGATCAAAAATAGATGAATTATATACAAAATGAAAATGAATTTTTATATTTTCCAGAAAAGTATTTTATATTTTTTGGATTTTTAATCAATTTTTTATGTTTTTAATGTTTGATGAATTTTTCGATTTTAATAAGGAATTAAAAGGTGAAAATGGGATAGAAATTAAAAGAGATGAAAACTAGTCTATGAATTTTTTTAGAATTTTCACGTAATTTTATATTTTTGTTGATTTTTAAATGCAAAAAGGGAACTTTTATGTGATTTTTTGGATTTTTATAAATAAAAAAATCATCAAAATGCAAAATAAAAATTGTGAGTGAATGGTAGCTCAACAGAAAACTAAAATAATTTTTGTGGAATTTTTATTGATATTTTACTAATTTTTATATGATTTTTAGAATGCAAAATAATATGCAAGTTCAGAGGGATTTATATATGCAATTATTTAATGTTTACGTATTGTATATTAACAAGTAAATGAAAGCGGGCTATCCGTGCAAAATGTCCAAAAACCTTATAAGTAGGCATGCACGCCTCACTGGATATGACTAAAATGTGATTAAATTATTTTCAGGACTTGAATAATAACTCACAAATACAGACCTGTTATTGCAAATAACCCGAAAGTCACATGCGATGCATGCTTCACAGTTTAAACATGACCTTTATGCAATTAAAATAAAGACCAGGGGAAGAAATGCAAATGTTCAAATTACAGCAAGCAGACACATGTCCAAAGGACTTATTTGCGAAATAAAATAAATGCAGGGGCTTAGGCGCAATTTTACCCTTTAAATACATGACACGACGGATGGTCGTGATGCATTGAGGTTCTGATCGGGCAATTGAGATTGAATCATGAATGGAAGGCCTTGATTTGATCTGGAAGAAAGATCTCACGGCTCAACTTTGGGGCAAAATGGATGGCCGTGATGAAATCTAGACTTCTCGTTCTTTATCGTGCATCTCCAAGGGGCGTTGGAAGAACATGTATGAATGTGACCTCCGATAAGATTCGCTATCTCGCTCGTTTCTCTCTCGTATCAGCTCCGAGTTGGTGATGTAGCTTCCTGTGGTGCTCCTCTTTCGATCGCAGGCTCCAGAGGCGATCGATGGTGGCTAGAAAATGAGCTGGAGGTCATGGGATGAACAGCTCTAGATGGACCTCCAAATCGAATTTCCTCACTCCCTGGTGCGCTCAAAGGGCCTACAATCGAAAATAAATTTAGATAATTAAATGATGTAAATAAAAAATGTTAAGAATAAAATAAAGTTAATTTAGATGATTTTTAGTTAATTAAATAAGGTATTTACATAGGTTAAAATAAATAAAGGTATTATTTATAGGTATGTATACCTATATGTACAATGTTTTGATTTTTAGTTAATTAATTATTCAATTATATACATACTTTAATATTGTATTAATTTACATTATTTTACATGGGATTTAATGAAATTTTTATTTAATTTTTAGGAATTAATTTATTAAGTTCAATAAATAGGTCTATGTACATTATTACATAGTGATACCTATACAATAAGTACATGATTTTATTTTTGGTGATTTTTTATTGTATTTTATATAAGTTAAATACCATATTCTACAATTAGTTAAAAATACAATATTTATAAATATGCTCAAGAAAATAAATAATTAAATAATATACATAATATACATAGGTATAATATACAATAGTACCCCAATTTACCACATTTGACTTTAACTTCGATTTTATGAAATCACCTCCATTATTAAGGTTATGTAATTTGAAATACAATGAAAGTGAGTTTGATGAATTTGGAGTTCTGGTGGAGAACACATTGATCTTGTAATTTGAGCTTTATGGCTTTTTAAGAGTGTTATTATTTGTACAATATATACATATTTTTATTGCAATCATTTTTATCATTTACAAAAGAATTTTATTCACAATATTCAATAAGAACTAATTTTTATTTACAAAGAGTTTGGTAATTGGTAAATGAAATAAAAGAATGTGTATATCGACAGTATTGTGCAGATGATGAATATACAAGATGAAGATTGATTTTTAGTGTCTAGGCCTTATCTCCTCCTACTTTATTTCTTATCGATCTGGTCAAGTCTTGACCTTCTCTTGCGGTCAGAGTTAGCCTGTATTTACATATATATAGTCTTTTTTCTTTATTTTTCCTTTATTTTCTTTATTTATTTGTTTTAGGTTAAAGTAGTGATAAATATACAATATTTACACAATAATTAGGTGTAGTAAAATAATGGATTTACTGATATTTACAGGTATGTTATAAGAGATTTTAAGTTAAAATAAATAAATAAATATGATGAAATGAAGCTTCATCAGACTTTGTTGGGATAACACATGGATCGACTTCTCCACTATGCTAGCAAAAACATTAGATGAGGCCCAGAAGAACTACATCTAACATAGAAAGAGTTGCCGGAAGTTATTTTTGTCATAGAGAAATTCATATCTCATCTTCTCAAATCAAAAGTTATCATCTTCACCGTCTGTTATATGATACCTACAACAAAAGAAGGATGCCAAATCATATCTGCTCCATTGGATCCTTCTGCTTCAAGAATTTGATTTGGAAATAAGAGATAAACATGGAATCAAGAATGTGGTAACATATCATTTGTCCAGAATAGAAAGCACGGTGATCTCCTTGAGCAATGTACCAATTACAGAAAATTTTCCTGATGATTCTATTTTGAGTGTCGTATCACTCCCCTGGTATGCTTATATTGTGAACTATCTCGTTTCTGGTAAAATTCCACAATATTGGACACGAGTAAAGATAGACACATTTTTTCTGATATTTATTTTTACTAGTGAGAAGATCCTAACCTTTTCAATGAAGGTGCAGATTGCATTTGGGAACATTGCATTCCTCATGAGGAGTACACCAATGTCCTCGAGCATCGTCATAAGCTTAAAGAAGGAGGACACCATTCTGGAAGCAGAACAACAACGAAAGTATTGCAGTGTGGCCTATGGTGGCCTATACTATTCAAGGATGTCACAACATGTGTGAAAGGTTGTATTGACAATGATAAACTAGAGGGGACCATTATTTCCAAAGATTTAATGCCACTCAAGTTCATTCATATTTTTGATGTATTTGATGCTTAGGGCATTGACTTTATGAGGCCATTTCCTAACGGTCAGTGATACGAACACATCTTGCTTACCGTGGATTATGTGAGTAACTGGGTAGATGCTTTTCCCATCCGATCTGTAAATAGTCGTATGATTTGTCGCTTTCTCAAAGACAACATTATCTCGTGGCTCAGAATCCAAAAAATTTAATCTCGGACAAGGGTAGTCATTTCATAAACAAAGAAGTCAAAAAGCTTGTGAAGGAATATGACATTGAACATCGTGTCGCATCTCCTTACCACTCATAGTCCAATGGTTTGGCTGAACTTTCAAACAGAGAAATCAAGAGGATTTTGTAGAAACTTGTATGATTGGATAGGAAGAACTGATCTCAACTTCTTGGTTCTGTTCTATGGGCTTATCGTACCACCTACAAGACCCCATTGGGTGTGTCTCCATATTTTCTTATCTATGGGAGGTCATGCTATCTGCCCGTCGAGTCAATTCATAAATCACTTTGGGCAGTCAACATCTGCAATTTGGACTCACATGTTAGTGGTCATAACTGAAAGCTTGATCTGAACAGAATTCTGGAATTCCGAGACTATACTTATGATAACAGCCTGATGTACAAAGAGAAAGTCAAAAGATGGTATGCCAAGCATATCAGATGAAAGACTTTCGAGTATGGTTAGAAGGACTGGTTATTTAACACAAAATTGAAGATATTCCCAAACCAAACAAATAAAAAAGTAAGTGGAGGGCGTAATAGTCAAGCCGGACGTAATAATGGTAGCATCCTCATATCGGAGTTGTCATTTGATGCACAACCATTCATAGCCAATGGACAGTTATTGAAGCTGTACATAGAGCATGCCACATTCTCGTCCATTGTTGACTCAATTGAAGTGGTATTTCAAGAAGAGATTACATCTCCAGAAGACTTAGGTACCGAGCCAACCAAAAGCATTTTTTTTCCCGATTATACTATTTCATCTATTTTCCTTTATTTATTTCTTTCTTCTATTTTTTGTTGGACATGCGAGCCCACGACGAGCCATTATGCAATGAATGTTATTGCAAATATCATTCCCTAATCTGAAATGAAGAATATATAATTTGCATAATAGGTCCCTTAGTACAATTAGGGTTATGTACCATGGCCATCTTCATTATCATACAACTAATGATTCAAATATTGAATCATAGATGCTGGTGCTTGGATGAACATCTAAAGAATTAGATTGAGGACTCATCAAGCACCATCAAATGATTGTTAAGAGATGATCTCCAACCTAAGTAGGAGATGGCAATCCTTTCTCAGTTAGGCTGATATCTGACCGACTTCTTGATGCAGGTCCTCTGCACAGGAATAGAGATTCATAGGTGTCAGATTAGTTAGGTAAAAGAGTTGACTTAACGAGATCGAGATAACCAAAGTCCTATATCGTATGCTATCATGATATAGGCACGCATCCTCTAACCGGAGACAGATGTGTTACTATATGCCTGAGTACGTACATTTGGCAAACCAATAGGTTGATGACCTAATCAAGGTCTATACACCGGCGCGCTGGTGTGCATGCAAGGGCATATGAGTAATACGATCTCTCAAAGGGATCATACAGGTTCAGTTACCGAACCGGAAGACATGAGCTCACTCATGAGATATTGGGAAGAATCAAATTCCATGCACGATCGTCTTGCTTTGGAAGCTTGACTGAATTTGTAGGTTTGATATATATTTTTGGAAAGTATATGATCAAGACCCAGGTATGATATATGCTTTTGGAAAGTATATGATCGATACCGACTCCCAATGATCGAATGAGAAACTTAATGATAAAACTTTGAAGTAGATAGTGTAAAATTGATCTTATACTTCAGGTTTATTCTGAATCTTCCAGTATGCAGGATGTACAGGTATTGGGAATACCTGAGGGTGATGTGATCATAAACGGTTGTATAACCATGACGCTTCCATTCTTAGGGAGTGATGAAACGGTTCTGGATTTTAGTGACTCCTCTCAGTAGAGAAGTAATCTAATCTTAGTCTAAATGTTGGACATTGATTTGAATGTGATTCAGATGCAACGAGAAGATTAGATTTGCGGTCTTGATTTAATCCAGCATCTATGGGAGGCCTGTGATCTCAATATCCAAGTCACTATACGTGGAACAATACAATCGCCATGTCCTTATCTCCAAGTATCTGTGGAGAAAGCGCATTATCCTTGAAAGAGTTCAGGATAATTTCATTATTGATATATGTATCCGAGTATTTAGAAAATGAATAATTAAGTGTGATTTAATTGTCATGAATAATATGAATTTGATTCATATTATAAAGAGAGTTATCTAAGTTAATTAAATGTAATTTGATTATCAAAGATGTAAATAATGTGAATGTGATTCATATTATTTGGGCACATGAAAATAGAGATCCAAGATGATTAAATGTGATTTAATTATCATGGATATTGAATAATGTGGATAGAACTATCCATATTAATCATATATATTATAAATGAGATTTATAATATATAAGAGAGAGCTATTTGTAATTTACATTTGTTAATTAAATATTAATGTGAATTGGATTCACATTGAACATTAAATTGAAAATGTAATTCACATTTTATTTTGGGTTGTGAATGTGATTCACAATTTTCCAATGACAAGATTGCAATATTCACAAAATAATTATGAATTATTTTTGTTGAATAATTTACAACAAGTGTTGTTGTAAATTTTGGAGATTTCCATGGAATAATGAAATCTCATGACATATCATGAGATTACATGAGATTGCCACCAAATCCCATATTATGGAAGGAGGCAATCTTCATTCCAATAATCTCCATGATTGCTTTATTTAATTTGGGATTGATTTATATTGATTTATCAATATAGATTTAATCTAAATTAAATTAATTGTTGTTGGTTTTTACCAACAAAAATCTTAGCCATTAAAAGAAACACAAATCAATGAGAGCCATTGGATTTGTATTACCCATGGATTGAGATCCATGGATCCCAAAATACTATAAAAGGAGAGGCACCCCTTTGCTCTTCTTTACGCACAAGAGAACATAAGTCTCTCTCTCTCTCTCTTTCTCTCTCTACACACCCTCTCTTCTTCTCTCACATGGCTGTCCACCATGGATGCCCTAGAGAGGTTCTCTATCGCCGCAGCGTCGTCGTTATGCTGCCCGATCGTTTGCTCGTGGATCTCCATCTCCTTCGGCGCGCCTCACTCGTGAAGATGACATCGGATGTCGTGTGTCGAGATCAGGAGATCCGCTGCTTGGATCATCAACATGGATTGCGAGAAGCACGCGATCCATCCCCGTGCTCGCAAGCGTCTCCTTCGTCGGATCAGACTTGAGAAAGGATGACTCTTCATTTAGAGACTCGATCGCAACCACGCTTCAAGAGGTAATCCTATTACTTGTTTGTGATTTAGACGAAACGATTCGAGAAGTGTTCTTGGATCATGCGGTTTCGTCGCATGAATTTTTTTTAAATCCCGCTGCATAGAACAACTAGTGCGACTAGTCGTTCCTCGTCGTATTCGATACGACGCTCACGCTTCCGTGATGCTCTTGAGGATTATCCCATATCCTTCAAGTGGTATTAGAGCCTTACGTCGTAGGTTCCGGATACGATCCGTAAACCTAGGACGACTTGGTTCGTTAGGGTTGCGAAAGTTTTATCGCATTTCATTTTCGCATCTCTGTTTTGTGATTATTTTCGGCCCTGTTTAAATTGTTTAAATACAAAAATAATAATTGTATTTTGTTCTCCATTAAATAAGGAAACCATAGGATCTGAGCTTACATAATTTGGATTCCGTTTGCTCGAGATATGGTTGTTTCAATGAACACGTATTCACTGTTGCGGAAACTGCGAATCTTAACGTGATTAATGAGTTAATTACTGTTTTGATCCACCTAGAAATGCATAAAATATCACTTAGGTTCTGTCCTAAATCAAATTAACAATCTTTGGAAACTGGTTTTGTCTAATTTGGATTTAAATTGATTGAGATATGTTAATTTTAGTAAGTAGGGGTCACTGCTGAAATTATATTCCTACTCAAGAACCATGTGATTGTCAATTAGTGAAATTAATTGTTAATTTCATGAAATAATTATGGAAAATATTTGAGAAATATTTAGTGATGATTATTTCCTTAATTGACTTGACCTCAACCAATAAATTGATTATATTTGATCTAGATCATAATTGGAAACACAATCAACAAACAACTTGCTTGAATAGGATTGGGAATTTGTCCAGCAAATTTCCTTATAATCAAAAATATTTTGATTATTAGTATATGGTATAATTTCAGTTGAAGAACCGATGATCATCTCAAAGAACACATTGATCTATTTGGCATTATCCTTTCCTGAGGTGGATATGGTATCTAGTCGGGAAGCATTGGGGTAGCGGGTCACACCGGTTGCGGTCCGTCCCACTTCCGTCGGTACTGGCCATGATAGCGGGTAGGGACTCGATAATGCCAGAGAAATCAATATATATTTTTCTAATTATTAAAATTCAAATTAATAAGTATTTTGAGATAATACCATATATGTATTCAAGTAAAAACAATCAAGTTTGTTGATTGAATTGGACTGATAATTTATTTAATGAGATTGAATTAATTATATCCAATTAAAAACACTCTATTATAAATAGATGTGCATTTCTCTTGGAAGAATTAATTATGTGAATATGATTCATGATAATTAATTAAAATTTGAATATAATATGGAGGATCACATAAGTGACATTCACGGTCTCCCGTCAAGGCAAAGGGTTCCGTCGCCAGATATTGTATGTAGGAGACGCCTATCCGAAGTGACAGCTCCTGCATACAATCCATTTGGATCGGGCTCTTCTCTTCTCGAAAGAGTAAGGACGTATACGTAGTGACCCCAATGTCGGGTCCTCATATTATTGGCGATATTGAATTGCGCATAGCGAGTTGTATTCCTGTTGACGGTTGGTTCAATTAATGATGGTCAACATCACCTTAGGGGTGGTGGGCCCGGGTGTTAAAGACCGAATTGGGAGATGCAAGTTGAACTTGCAAGGCAGAATGTGTTCCCGCTTCTTTTTTATCGGAGTTACAGCTTCTCATATTATTGGGATGTAACAAAGATAAGGAAGAAGATCCCATATCTTGCTTGAGATATAATGGTAAATATATCTCTTACATTGAAAGTGATTAAGGGAATGGACTTTCAATGTTGACAAGGTAAGACAACTTTGATATAAAAATTCCTAAATCAAAGTAAAATGTGTATATATATTTATATATATTTTTGCAAATTTCTTATTTCAGATAATCCTTCATTAAACCCACTCAATGTTATACTCAATAATAACCAGTAAATTATCATGGATTGGATCCATGATCAAGATATTATACTTACAGTTGGACACATAATGTATGTGGTTGCAATGTGCAGGTCTTCCCATAATAATGAGGAATGCTAATTAAATAGACAATAGAACTACAACCCTAGGGTTTGTATGTCTCTACAGTTTTGATCTCTCATCGAATGTACTTTAGAAGTGACATATCGATGATGATTATAATTGTCGAATAATCCTTATAAAATCTAAGAAGATATTTTGGCATGCATATGTGCTCTCTACATTTAATCATGAATGACATGGTTCTCTGCATCATGTAGAATGGTGGCTCTATAAGAGATGACATATTCAAATTGTTTGAATACCTACCTGAACCAATGTTTTAAGAGTTTAGATGGATGTAGATACGATGAGTGTCGTCATTCTACTATCTATACTCTAGTCATTCATGAAGCTTCAGAATATTCATATTGTATGAATTGAATGAAGCATGTATAAATGTTGAAATACTCTTATATTGAAATTTTTGATTTCGACATAAGAGATCTTTTATCTTGAGCAATGGTTGCTTATAGACAAAGGAAGCGCAATGGAAGCATGAGTTGGACCCAAGTAAGAAGGAAGGTCAAGGAGTTGACTGTACTTCTGTGACTTCCATATGACATCCAAATAGTTGGATGAATGCCAATACTGCAATAAGCTGATGTATTGATAGTGTCACTATCTTGTCTATCTAGGATCCTTAGAGAAGGATCCAGATGGTGCATCAATATAATCTACATCTACATATAATCATTGAAATCGACTTTCTTATTTGATAAGATCAAAGTCTAATAATTGTATCTTATTATTCTAATAACACCTGCAATTGGTTGCATATGTATTAGACGACTATAAAAATTTGATTTTAAGCTTTAATAGTCATCCACATGGACATTGATGCAATTGTTGCAACAATCTCTATTGGAAAGATGGACTTGTTAATTTCAGTGGGAGAGCCCTTAGTCTTAGAGAATGTCTCTATGACCTAGATATTAGAATACACTCATTGTTTATTTCTAAATGTTGGAAATAAACATGAATTCTATAATAGACCCATCATAAAGAGTTATGATGGAGATATTTCAGATAGAAATCTAAAATCTTGTGGACTCTACTAAATTAAAAAATTAATGAATGGTTCATTAAGATTTCTAATACTAAAAATTAAACCATTAAAGATCTATAGGAGGATGAAGATCATTTGATAATGATCTAGCATCATGTTTTGTACATTTGTTTGTTGATGTGATCAATAGGCTGATAAGAGATGAAACTTTAGATTGTATAAAGGTTAAAATCTTACATACTTGTGAATACTATATTCAAAAGTAGAAATGTCCAATACACCCTTCCTTGGGAATGGTGTAAGATGTCAAGGTATTCAAAATCTCATACATATTGATCTATGTGAATCATCTATATCAGAATAAACATTATGGATATGTGATATCTATTGATGATTATTTGAGATAT
Organism: Ottelia alismoides; assembly: GCA_037367405.1. Classification (NCBI taxonomy): domain Eukaryota; kingdom Viridiplantae; phylum Streptophyta; class Magnoliopsida; order Alismatales; family Hydrocharitaceae; genus Ottelia; species Ottelia alismoides. The sequence continues at coordinate 557,536 of JAZKJV010000498.1, forward strand.
GAGATTTCTTTCCTTCACCTTAGAAAGCTTTTAAATGTTCAAAGATTTCACAATTTTAGTTTTGAACCAAAGTCTGAAGGAAGATGAAATGAATTTGATCTAACCTAGGTAGCTTGTACCTATTAGATGAATTCATGGAATACCTTATAGAGATATGAGTATTATTTTTATCTCACTCCTCCTTATAAACCTAAACTCAATAAGAGTTGTAGGGAGATACAATTGGATCATGTGTGACATGATATGATCAATGATGAATATTAGCATAATTATCTATTAGTTTCCAAGGTATATATGTAGTAAAGACTACAATATATATCCTTAATAAGGTTCCATGCAAGTAATATGGAATCTGGCACTGGAGAGTGCTACTTCATTAAGAAAATAAAGGATGGTATTGGATACCTACTTTATGACCTTGAGATTCTTAAAAGATCTCATCTTTGAGAATATGATTCTTATAGGACGAATCTCTTGAGAATCAAGATGAAAATGAAGTAAAGGAACTCATTTAATCTTGAGATGATAATGAGGCTCCTAGAGTCAAAAACTAAAAAGACAATTAAAGATGAAACACTAATACCTCTTCAAATAAGTTTGAAGATGGATTCAATGTGTCAGTTGAATCTGACAATGATCTAACTTCATGTGATGATGCTTCTGAAGATCATATCATGGAAAGATGGATGCTAGCAATAAAGTCTAAAGTAGACTTCATATACAAATGTTGTATGTAGACCCTCAAGGATCCAACTATATGGGTAAGACCAATTATGGTGTAAATGGATCTTCAAGAGAAAGAGGGAACCTGATGAGAGGGTAGAGACCTTCAAAGCATGGTTTGTAGCCATGAGCTACACACCGAGGAGAAGACATCGCTTGCGATGAGACTTGCTCTCCAGTGATCTTGCTTTAACCCATCAGAATATTGCTAACTATAGCTACACAACTTGACTATGACATCTTCATGATGTGAGTCAAGATTGCATTCCTCTATGAATACCTCTATGAGGATATTTATATGAAGTAGCCCCAGGGCTTCATGGTTGAGGAAAGCAAGATGTGCAAGCTAAAGAACTCCATCTTTGGACTCAAATAAGCTTCTTGTAGTTGGAACATAAGATTTGATGAAATTATAAATGTTATGATTTCATATAAAATCTTGATGAACCATGTGAAGCTTAGTGGGAGTGCCATTGTGTTCATCATGCTAAATGTAGATAATATTCTAATCATTTAGAATGATATAAGGATGATAATAATAAGTGTTTTATAATGTGGTTGTTCAATACCTCGAGATATGACCTCAAGGATACCTCTTAGATCTTAGTTCTGAAGTTGTTCAGAAGTAAAGAAAAGAAGGTATTAGGACAATCACACTAATAGTACACATTGGACATTTCTATTTTCTGGAAAATTCCAAGAAAGGATTCTTTTCCTCAAAGATATGGTACTGACCTATCTAAAAGGATAGCATCTCAAAGAGTTGAGGATGTGAATGCGAACTGCTTGCCCTTGTGCATCAGTTCCAAGAAGCCGGGTGTATGCTAGATGTGTACAAAAGCCAAATGTCTACCATGCAGTGGGAGTAGTAATCTGTTACTAATCCTACTATGGTGATAAAACACTTGATTGTAGTAATAACAATATCTTCATAGAAGGCAAAACTTTTGAGATAGTGATCTCAAAGTCTTATCTTCAAGAAATTAAGACTTTATAGATAGTGATCTAAAAGATCTTAACTACAGATCCCTTAGGAGATAGAGATCTCCAGGAATAAGGGTATTCTGATAAGGATTATGATAATACTGGTTATAATAATTGTTGAGCAGTAGTATCAAGGATGCTATAACTACTTTGATTGTATTGAGTATTGGTTGCATAAGATGTAACATTCACATTGGATGTGAACATTGTTACTAGGAGATATGCAAGTGCCGTAAAAGGACTTGGCATAGTCTCTTGGGAACAGAGTGACTGATCAGCTTACCTAGCTATTTTCTAAATAGCATATCATAGTCACATGAGTGTGGGTTTAAATGATTAGCCCATCAATGGCTCTTTGGGCTAGTGGGAGATTGTTTGACATGCGAGCCCACGGCGAGACATTATATAAAAAATGTTATTGCGAATATCATTCCCTAATCTGAAATGAAGAATACATAATTTGCAGAATAGGTCCCTTAGTACAATTAGGGTTATGTACCATGGACATCTTGATGATCATATAGCTGTTGATTCAAATATTGAATCATAGAGGCTGGTGCTTGGATGAACATCTAAAGAATTAGATAGAGGACTCATCAAGTACCATCAAATGATCGTTAAGAGATGATCTCCAGCCTGAGTAGGAGATGGCAATCCTTTCTCAGTTAGGCTGATATCTGACCGACCTCTTGATGCAAGTCCTCTGCATTGGAATAGAGATTCAGATGTGTCAGATTAGTTAGGTTAAAGAGTTGACTTAACGAGATCGAGATAACCAAAGTCCTATATCGTATGCTGTCATGATACATGCACACATCCTTTGACAGGAGACATATGTGTTACTATATGCCTGAGTATGTACATTTGACAGACCAATAGGTTGATGACCTAATCAAGGTCTATACACCGACGTGCTGGTGTGCATGCAAGGGCATATGAGTAACACGATCTCTCAAAGGGATCATACAGGTTCAGTTACCGAACCGGAAGACATGAGCTCACTCATGAGATATTGGGAAGAATCAAATTCCATGCACGATCGTCTTGCTTTGGAAGCTTGACTGAATTTGTAGGTTTGATATATATTTTTGGAAAGTGTATGATCAAGACCTAGGTATGATATATGCTTTTGGAAAGTATATGATCGATACCGACTCCCAATGATCGAATGAGAAACTTAATGATAAAACTTTGAAGTAGACAGTGTAAAATTGATCTTATACTTCAGGTTTATTCTGAATCTTCCAGTATGCAGGATGTACATGTATTGGGAATAACTGAGGGTGATGTGATCATAAACGGTTGTATAACCATGACGCTTCCATTCTTAGGGAGTGATGAAACGGGTCTGGATTTTAGTGACCCCTCTCAATAGAGAAGTAATCTAATCTTAGTCCAAATGTTGGACATTGATCTGAATGTGATTCAGATGCAATGAGAAGATTAGATTTGCGGTCTTGATTTAATCAAGCATCTATGGGAGGCCCGAGATCTGGATTTCAGATGTGATCTCAATATCCAAGTCATTATACGTGGAACAATACAATCGCCCTGTCCTTATCTCCAAATATCTGCGGAGAAAGCGCATTATCCTTGAAAGAGTTCAGGATAATTTCATTGTTGATATATGTATCCGAGCATTGAGAAAATGGATAATTAAATGTGATTTAATTGTCATGAATAATATGAATTTGATTCATATTATAAAGAGAGTTATCTAAGATAATTAAATGTAATTTGATTATCAAAGATGTAAATAATATGAATGCGATTCATATTATTTGGGCACATGAAAATAGAGATCCAAGATGATTAAATGTGAATTAATTATCATGGATATTGAATAATGTGGATAGCACTATCCATATTAATCATATATATTATAAATGAGATTTATAATATATAAGAGAGAGCTATTTGTAATTTACATTTGTTAATTAAATGTTAATATGAATTGAATTCACATTGAACATTGAATTGAAAATGTAATTCACATTTTATTTTGGGATGTGAATGTGATTCACATTTTTCCAATGGCAAGATGATATTCACAAAATATTTATGAATTATTTTTGTTGAATAATTTACAACAAGTGTTGTTGTAAATCTTGGAGATTTCCATGAAATAATGTAATCTCATGAGATATCATGGGATTACATGAGATTGCCACCAAATCCCATATTATGGAAGGAGGCAATCTTCATTCCAATAATCTCCATGATTGCTTGATTTAATTTGGGATTGATTTATACTGATTTATCAATATAGATTTAATCTATATTAAATTAATTATTGTTGTTTTTTACCAACACAAATCTTAGCCATTAAAAGAAACACAAATCAATGAGAGCCATTGTATTTGTATTACCCATGGATTTCAAAATACTATAAAAGGAGAGGCACCCCTTTGCTCTTCTTTATATACAAGAGAACATAAGTCTCTCTTTCTCTCTCTCTCTACATGCCCTCTCTTCTTCTCTCACATGGCCGTCCACCATGGATGCCCTAGAGAGGTTCTCTATCGCCGCAGCGTCGTTGTTATGCTGCCCGATCATTTGCTCGTGGATCTCCATCTCCTTCGGCGCGCCTCACTCGTGAAGATGACGTTGGATGTCGTGTATCGAGATCAGGAGATCCGCTGCTTGGATCATCAACATGGATTGCGAGAAGCACACGATCCATCCCCATGCTCGCAAGCGTCTCCTCCGTCGGATCGGACTTGAGAAAGGATGTCTCTTCATTTAGATACTCGATCGCAACCACGCTTCAAGAGGTAATCCTATTACTTGTTTGTGATTTAGACGAAACGATTCGAGAAGTGTTCTTAGATCATGTGGTTTCATCGCATGAAATGTTTTTTAAATCCCGCTGCATAGAACAACTAGTGCGACTAGTCGTTCCTCGTCGTATTCGATACGGCCCTCATGCTTCCGTGATGCGCTTGAGGATTATCCCATATCCTTTATTTTATCCATTCATCCCTTTCATCAGTGCTATACTTATGATATACTCCATCCTTAGTATAGAAAGGATGAGTGACTTGAGTTTTCTTTATATTCCCTCGTCGAGTTGTTGATTTCATGTATTCTCATCCTCGATCATCCCCATTTAGTATATAGTCTACTATACTCAGGATTAGTTGATCCTGAGTATGGGGGGGATAGACTTCCTATTATAAATGTCTTCCTTCATTGCACTATGGTCACTATGAGGACATAGCTCGATCTAAGTATTGGGGGATCATATATATGGTATATATACATTATCCATAACTCATACTTTCTTGTATTTTCAATAATTTGGTTATAATACACTTGGTAAGCGTATTTAATAAAAATAATGAAAAACTCCTATAATATGTGTGAAAATTTTGAAAAAAATATTTGTGAAAATTTTTGAAAAAAATTGTGAAAATTAGTTTGAAAATGTTTTGCAAATGATTTTTGAAAAATGGTATTATAATATTTTAAAATATCTTTTGAAAATATTTGAAAAATCTTTGTGAAATGTCTTTCAAACCTTTGACAAATATTCATTTATAAATGTTTGTGAATTTTTGTGAATTACTAACCTTTTTTAAAATCCCTAAAAAATTTAAAAAGTTTTTTCAAAACCCATAAAAAATTGCAAACCTTTTGAAAAACTTCATAAAAAGTTCAAAAATAGAAAATTTGCTTCAAGAAAATATCTTTGCAATGCATAAATATTTTTTAGAATGATGTTGATAATTAAATTAATTTAGAATAAAACATGAATATTAGATTTTGGTTTAGATCTTAATCCATTTAATTTCACAAGAACCTTAGAGGAACTGGAAATTAATACTTTTCAGGTCAATATGACTTAATTCTTTGAGTCCACTAGACTATGTTCACATGTCATCTTGACTAGCCTGAGTAGAATATTTCAAGACACATGCATGACTCTTGACGACAGTGGTCTAACTTCGGCAAAGCACTGTGCACATAGCACAAATCAGATGAGGTGGTTGAGGGCATGATTTTTTAGCTAGAGAAGCACGCGTGTGGAAACATACATCACCCTAATAGGAGGCCAGTGCATCCCAACTCGATCTAGCGGCATGGACATCTAAAGATAGGATGATATGGGTTGCAATAAAGCTTTACAAGAGGGATAGTCTACTGACTCAAGAAGATAAATTCTTTATATAAATGTTGCTGTATATATACTATAAAAAGGCATAAAACAATAAGTCCAAAAAATAGACGGGCAAAAAGTCAATGAAAAATCATTCATGTCGGAGTTATGTATCATTATACGAGGCTTAAGCCTCAAAGTCAAAGTTACAAGGTTGCCTACAGTTGGAGACTTGGCTACACTTGTCAAGTTTCAAAGGATATATGATTACACTTGTCACAATTCATTCTTCTTTATGTATCCCCTCTTTTTTGAGCCGGGTGTACTTGAACTTAGAAAGTACCCCGCTCCTCGAGGAAAGAGTATTTAATTAGGGAATTTGGCTTGCCTTGCTGAAGGAGACTATTACTTTACCACTTCAGATGTGGGGAGCTACATTTCACATACACTATACAAGTAAGCCTTATTGTCATAAAAGTTTACGTATGAAAAGACTTGTTCTGACCTGGTATTGAGGTGAACTGAACATATGATTGTGGAACTTGAGGGTTGTTAAGTTTTAAAGCCTATTCTCAATCGACATTCTGACAAACTAATAATCCAAAGGTCTAACTAAGCTCCAAACTTTGATTTTATGAAGATAAGTTTAAACATCATAATCATTCTAAGTTCTTTGCTTTCCTTTTCTTTATTTTCCATTTCGGCACTAATAAATGTTTGCTACGGACTAGCAAAGAGAAGTATAGGGTGTGATGAATAGCTATTAATTCACCTTTATTCTCTATTTTGGCTTTAAAACCCTAGTAATATATATAAATGCCACTAACTTTCATGACTTAACATATAACATTTATCTGTAATTAACATGTAAACACCCGTATTTAAACCCAAAATAAAACAATAAAAAAATAAAAGAAAAATAAAGAAGTTATCAAAGATACTGACTAGCCCTAAACCCTGAGAACAAGTCAAATATTGACTAGGTCAACAAGGAATAAAGTAGGGGGAGATAAAAGCAAAATAATGTGCATAAAGATATACAAAACCCTAGGTGCTCAATATATTGTATATAGCTCATTCTTACACTATTTTATACACATTTGTACATACCTTAAATCAAAATGATTTCAACATGAAACGTGTGCATAATGATACAAAGAAAATAATAAAAATAATAGCATAAAAAATCATGTACAAGTCGCTCTGTACACTCAGATGAAAAAATTACAAACATAACTTCATTGATTAAACTCCTCCATATGAACTCAAAATTCATCAAACTCACCTCTAATGTATTTTAAATTAAATTATCAATAAAAATAAGATGGTTTCATTTAAAGCCTCTTTATATTTTTCATTAATTGTAAATATTGTTTAACACTATATAAGATATAAATAAAATTAAAAGTATTCAAAAATACCAAAATACCAAAAAATATTAAATACTAAAAACACATGTATAAGATACTTATGTTGTAAATATACATATTTATTTATACATATAAATCAAATAATAAAAATCCCATAAAAATATGCAATATGTACTAAATTTCATTATAAATAAATAAATAATGTAAATATCATATTATGTATAAAAATAATAAAATACAAATTCAAATACCAAATAAATAGGTATAAATACATATACATGAAGCATATAAATAATACATGCCATTAAATAAGTCGATTAAAATAAATAAATTTCACACAATTTAAGAAATAATAAACAACTTTTCTATTTTGAGTTTTTATTTATACAATCATTTTCTATTTTTAATTTACAAAATTTTCTCTTTAACCAGAATTTTGTCCTCTTGCAGGTGACATGGGCCAATCAAAATCCAGGAAGGATTGACCCCCGATCAACCTTTCCTTCTTCGCGCAAGTACCCTCGTCGGACTGAACCATAGTAGTTTCATTTTATTTTTTCTGTCGACTCCTTCATCGTTTGACCTTGCTCCCTTCATGAAAATTGTGTGCCAATCTGCTCTGATCCTTGCCTGACCAACCAATCACATTCATCTCCATTGGGTTGCGTATAAACCTTAATCAAACGATGCCCTCCCGGTTGCCTCCTATTTAACCTCTTCTCCATCTCCAGTCAAATGCAATCCTCTTTTACCCCTCGTAACCTCTTGAGTTTGCTCATGGAATCAAGCCCTTGTGATAAAAAGGCGCTCCCCTTACGATCTAAGGCGAGGAGAAGGAGATCTGGGTTGGAGTCCACTTCGTCATAGCTCCTCTTTACGACCTCTGCTCCCATTCCTACAGGTCAGATGAGCTGCATATTTTTAGTTATTTTGATTAGTATGTCAATAGTTTGCATAGGTTAGGTATTTAGTTTGCGTGATTTCCTTTAATTTTTAGTAAGAATCCAAAATTTTCTTCTTCAGAGCACTAGGCTCCGGCCTCTGTTTTGCCCATTCCAGCCCTATTCCAACCCACCTGAGCACCTCATCACCTTCCTCTATGCGTTCTTCCTCTCCTAGATCCATTAGCCAACCTCGTTCTTGCATAGAACGAGGAATCATACCTCCTCTGTCATCCATCACCGGAGATCCTCCGCCCATCCACCCCCTTGGTTTTGCTTCATTTTTGTGGGTCGAGAGCGTTCCTCTCGAGCCTAGGAACATTTTGTGTAGGTTGAGGAGTTGAATGAACCCTTCAATAGAGGATCCAAGGTCTTGGAAGTAGTTCCAAGTACCCCGGATGACTGAGCTACAGGTCTCGTCCCAATGAGACACGAACCCATCTAAAGGCACCATCAGACGCAGAACGTTCCTAGATACCTTTCAAGATCTCCCCGAGATCGAAATTTGGTCGGAGCACTGAGAAATCATCGAAGGAAGGGAGGCTTCTGGCAAGTTCTTCTCTATTCTTCTTGCATAGCAGCGACCGTTGGATGAGGACCACACCTTGTGATGAGATGATGAAGTGCCTCCATCGTCAGATCTGATCTAGATAGAGCATCAAGCATCCATCGCCGAAGAGTTACGTTCTAATCTTGGCCGTTGAAGTTCAAGTAAAGCCATGTGGAGTGTGAGGAGCAGTCAGATCTGAGGACTCCCCACACGCCTAGGCATGCACCTTGCAGGTTTTTTTGCGTCGCATCCCCTCCAATTTTGTTAATTTAATTTTAGTTCTGTATTTTGTAAAATAAATGTAATATTTTAGGTAAATTTTATATTCTTGGATCTGGACTTTTCTATATTTGCATTTATACCCATGCTAGGTGTGAATATTTTTGTATCTTTTATTACAAACTTTACATGTATGTCCCTAGACCTTTTTAATGTGTTATTAAATGCACGGAAAGTTTCTGAAAATTACGTTTAGGTTCATGTGATGCAAATTCTCTTTATTTTGTGTATTTTTTCATTTATTGCTTCCATATATCTAAAAATTTTAGGAAAATTAGATTAAATGTCTAGAACCTATATTTATCATATATATTTTTTACAAGGCATTTAAAATTATTTTTCTATTTATTAAAAATAAAAAACATGTTATTTTCTCTTGTTTAGCTATTAAAAATCCACGAAAATTCGAAAAGTTGTCAAATAATTACAAAAACCATATTATCAGTATTTCTCTATGTTTTAACTCATATACAAAAAGCCCCATAAAAAACAAAATAGGAACCTTAAAAATCACAAAACCCTAAAAATAATATAAAATTTTACAAAAATTATAGGAAAAATATAAAATTTTTGTTATTTTATCTTAGACATTTCTGTATTATATATTAAAATTAGTTCAGTGTTATTTTGTAACTGAGATCTATTTTTAAAACTCTAAACAATTTCCAGATTTAAGTTATTTCATGTATTATATATTTTTAACTTTAAAAATACATAAAAAATTAGAAAATACAAAAAATTACCAACAACATAGAAAAATGATCAAAAATCCAAACTTTTTTACTTCTTTTATTTTAACTTTATTTGACTTGTTTAAAAAATCTAAAAGACCATTTTCTTTTTATTTTATATATACGGTGTATAGTATATAATATCTATATCTATGTTATTATATCCCTTATTTTAAAATCAAAAGAAATTAAATGTTTACAAAATTAAAATCATAATATATAATATAAAAACCACATAAAATTTTAAAATATAATAAAAAAACCCTTAAAAATATAAAAAGAAAAAGGAAATAATATGAAAAGATAAGAAAAGCTAAAAAAATATAAAAACAATAATTAATTAGCAATAATTAATAATCATTTTATCTATTCTCGTTAGGCTTCCTATAGTTCAACACTTTTTCGTACTTACACCTATACATAATATTGTAGAGTTACAATAAATTTTGACTCACACACTTGATTGATTTACCTGAATTATGGCTTAATTATTATTTATTATGGATTGGTCATTGCAGCGACGAATGATATAACTTGTTAGATTAGTGGGCCGATTTTCACACTAAACACATGCATCTCCTTGAGTGACAGAGTAGATTGTGCGTCCAGACACTTCAGCTCCTTAGGCAGACGACATCTTGATGATATTGTATCTCGTATACAGGAGATCATGAATCCTGTTACCGTCACCACTACATGTCCCTCAGATGTTGCAACTGATGCTAGAGCCTCTTCAAGCTCCTCAGGTATAGCATATGCTTTTACTAGTTGTAGCAAACAGATATGACATAGTGGATAATGAACTTTGGTGCTTCCCATTATCTATGTGGAGATAGAGCCCAATTCAGTTCTTACATGTCTATACCCCATGGTAGATGGATCGTCATTATGAATAAGGTTTAATTACCCATCACAGGACAAAGGAAGGTGCATTTAACACTGTCCATATGCCTGTAGAATGTTTTGTATGCTCCTGATTTTCAGATGAACTTGCTTTCTATTACTCAAATCACAAAGGATCTACATTGTCATTCCAGTTTTCATCCATGTTCTCTTGTGTTTCAGGACATACATATGTATAGGGTGATTAGATGTGGCAGTGAGCAGCGGGGCCTCTACAGGTTGGTCTAGCCTCTTCATGATCGATGGTACCTCTACTATTCCTATTGGAACAGTCTGACCATACTTGTTCCATCTTCATTTTGGCCACCTTCCTCTATAGAAGTTGTGTCATGTCCTCCCATAGATTTACACGTGATCTTCCTTCTAGTGCGAGGCTTGTCAGCTTGGGAAGCATCACATCTCTTCTTTTCTTGGTCATTCGAGTTGTAGCAGTACTCAATTATTTAAGCTTATTCACTTAGATATCTGGGTCCGAGTGGCGGTCCTCATCCCAGGGACACCATTTTTATATTGTTGAGATCTGGTGTTGACCCAGAGGAAATACATTACAGGTCTTCTCTCTAAGACATGCATGACCGATTGCAGGCCTACCACTACTCCCATGAACCCGAACATGAAGTTTATGATGATGACACTAAGGAGGTAGACAAACAGAGGTACATGGAGCTCGTTATGAAGCTCCTATATGTGATCACCACCATGCTAGATATATCCTTTGTAGTAAGAAAAGTGAGTCAGTTCATGGAGTAGCCTAGACAGGCACACATGGATGCAATCCATATTATTCTGAGGTATTTGAAGGCCTCACCTAGCACCGATCTTCTATTCAGCAGAGGTACATCCCTTGTTGTTACAGCTTGTGTAGATGCAGATTATGCAGGATTCCCCAAGGACATAAAGTCTACCTCTGGCTTTGCAGTGTTCGTAGGGAGTTTCTTGGTGTCATGGAATAGCAAGAAGTAGACAATGGTTGCTGAATAGAATGCAGAATTCGAGTAAAGGCCATGGTGCATGCTAGTACAGAGATGATGTGGGTCAGAGTTATTGTTACTGATCTAATAGTTGATTTGCCTCTTCCCGTGCACCTCCAATGAGACAACCAGGTTGCTCTCTTCATCGTCAACAACTCAGCCTTCCATGAGAGGGCTAAGCATATCGAGGTAGACTATCACTACACTCGAGAAATGACACATAAGGGCTTCATCTCCACTACTCATGTTAGGTCAGGTGACCATAAAACATATGTACTTACCAAGGCCCTAGCCAGAGGGACTTACTAGAGATGCTGAGCATGGTTGATATCTTTGCTCCAGCTTGAGGGAGAGTATTGAGATACTAGTTATCATTTATTCCTTTCTTGTATTTTATTTTCTTTCTATCCATCTTATGTAGTTTGCCCAACAAGTTTCTCCTCTATATAAGAGAATCCTAGGGCCTCATGAATAAACAACTCCTTCCTTTCTCTCTACAATATATCAACAAAATTTCTCTTATGGAGAAATTTGACTTTTCACGTTTAAAAAAGGTGAACTAATGAGTAGAAAATAACAAACTTCAATAGTACTAGCTTACTACCATGGCAACAATATGACTCGACAAATACATAGAAAGTTACTTTGGTGACATGAATCGTATGGTTGTTTCTCAATGGAAAGTGGAGACATGGACCATGCCTTCTTTCTTTGTTAGAAATCTAAGCTTGTTAAGGAGAAGGTTGGCTCTTAGGAGTAGCTATCAATGACACATCTGCCTTCTGGCATTCATTTGGTGCAGACTGACATTGTTATGAGTTGGAAAAATCCTTGGTACTTGTTTTATCATGTGGCTCTTTGGATGGCAGGAAATGGCAGGGTATTCGGGCATGTGAGATTCTCTGTGGAGAATGGAGTATGCAAATCTTTCTATGCCCCATCTTTTTGTAGCTATGTATTATTAAATCATATGTGTGTATGAAGAAAGTTTTGGAAACAACACCATTTTTCTTTAAAAAAATACGAGGAAAAGAGCTTTGATCTCTAACCTTGAAGAGTCTTATTAATTTTCTTCACTACTTGTCCGTAATGAAGATGCAGACGATGCGTTTATGGTCTGCATTAGTATCTCGAGACTTGTACATAATCATATAGATACTATATAAAAACATCCTATTTATTAAATGAATTGTTCCAAAAGTATAGATATGCATCAATTGCTAACTGTGACCCGAATAAAAAAGTATTTATATTAAACTAACCACAATCATGCTCTAGACTGAAACTAGGATTGGGCAATATTTAAATTAAAACCATTGGGCAATATTTGGATTAAAACCTAAATAGCTCAGCCAAATCATAAAAATGTTATAGATGAGTTGGGTTCTTTAGGTTTTGATCGAGGGTGGATCAAAATTATGATTTTTCTATTGATGTGGAAATACAATGGGATATAATTAGTTGTTTCTTATCGAATGGATAATGTTTCTTATATAAAGATGAAATCCGAAAACCTAGAAGGTGGAAACTATAAGAATGTCCTCAATGAATATAATAAAATTAAAGAAATGCTAAAATGATAACAAAAATCTATACTCCTCAAGTTTGAACATATATATTGATCATTCCCAACTTGCATGTCAACTGTAAAGTCGTACGGTTTAACAATTGAGTTTGTTAGGTATTGTTCTACCATTTGATGTGATGAAGCCTCGTAGGATGAGCGAATTGACAAAGGGGGATGGCTTTTTGATCGGTGTATGCTTAAATGAATACTGGAACATCTCATCTGTGATTTCTGAAATAGTGGAGACCCTGGGGGTGTTTTTCTCAGGCGATGTCATTCATATCACAAGAACACAGTATGTGATCGAGGCATTTCAGCGAAGGAGATTGATATTTTGCTCCTAAAGGTCATTTAGAGGGAGGTGTACGGTGGCACATACTGTGCTTTACTGATTGATGAATAAGCAGTGCTGAGGTATTCGATTCCCATTCCTATCAAGGAATCCTGGATTCTTTTTTTGGAAACAATAATCTTGGATTATTGAATACTGCTCTCAGATATTTGGGAGTGGTCACTGAGATTTTGTCTTATGATCATAGTCCGAGAATCGAGCATTCTCGTGGGAGATCGTGTACCTGTTAGTGGTGGGTCAGACCACCTTCAAGCTTTTGGTTGAAGAAGTCAAACTGCCACACCATCAAAGGTGGTGGACGCTTCTTCAACTTCATCAGCATCATCAATAGAGGAAGTTGGTAGTAACAAGGGGTTGAAGCTTTTTGGAGAAACCTCGTCGAAAGCGTCGCCAATGGGAAACATAACCATCGCCGTTGTAAAACCATAAGTAATCGTGAGAGGGGGCGTCAATCATGGAGCTTTAATTCGAAATCTGATGAGTTTAGAGTGAATTTACACCCGCTTCTTTCAGGATATCTTGGAACTATAGCCATCATGGATACAAATGAGGCTTAAAGCTTTTATCAATTTCTTTTGTTTGGGAGATGTTGCATTCAACAACCGGCTCTCGATACCCATCTCGGGTCTGATTCGTTTTAGTGAAGGCTTGGGAATCCAGCTCCTTGAAATGATACCCTAATCGAGTCTTGATCCGGTTACTTGCTCGGGTCTCCATTTCTCTAGAGAACCACTCACTTCTAGGCCCATTGCAAACCTGATTTGGTGGTTTTGTGCGCTAGAAAGTCTAGCACTTGGAAACTATCTCATCCCTGATTGAGGAGATGCTTGACCCATCCCTGCCGTTGCAATCTTTCCTTAATTGTTGGTTGAGTATGTCCTCAAGATCTGGATTTGAGATATGATCTCAATATCCAAGTCACTATACATGGAATATACAATCGCCCCGTCCCTATCTCCAAGTATTCGTGGAGAAAGCACATTATTCTTGAAAGAGTTCAAGAATAATTCCATTGTTGATAATATATCTGAGCATTGGAAAATTGAAAATTAAATGTGATTTAATTATCTTGAATAATTTGAATATGATTCACACTATTTAGATACATGAGAATGGAGATTCAAGATAATTAAATATGATTTAATTATCAAGGATATGAATAATGTGGGTATCAATATACATATTAATCATATATATTATAAATATGATTTATAATATATTAGAGAGAACATATTGTAAATAGTACTTACGAATTAAATGTTGATGTGAATTGGATTCACATTGAATAATTAATTAAAAATGCAATTTACATTTAGATTGGATGTGTGAATATGATTCACAATTATCAATGGCATTATTAAAATTATCACAAAATAATTTGGAATTATTTTTATGAATAGTTATGTAACAATTATTGTTGCACATGTGGGATTTATGGAAATATATGAGATCTCTCAATTAAGGAAAAAGAGGATCACATTCCCCTTTAAGAGGGGGATGGCCAAGGAGTCATACACCTTGTATGGTCGTCCCATCTATTAATGGAAGGAGGCTCCTACTCTTTCCTTTAAATCCACGTGAGATTTAATTGAATTAAATCTAGTGTGTTGTTAATTATTTGCAACATATTTGATTTATTTTAAATTCATAATTGTCGTTGCAAATTTATTCAACAAAATCAATGCCATTGATTAAAAGCATAAAACAATCTCAACCATAGATTTTGGGTGCATATGGATTAAGATCCATGGACATTGATGAATATGTGATTCACCACTCTAATTAGCTGAAAATAGATCTTCATTATGAGAATTTAGGTTCATTTGCATGTTAACTTCATAAAATTAACTTTCATGCACTCATAATTAATTTGCATAAATTGGCATTCATGTCTACATTCATATTCATCTGCATATTTTCACCTAATTCATGCATTCTTAATCAATCCATGCTAACTCCAATGACCTCAAACCACCTCTATTGTGCACATATCACTAGCCTTAACCCATGAAAAATCTTAAAAAATACTAACTAGTTTAAATGCAAAATAACCTCAAATCCTAATTTTAGACAAGACGGACTAAAATGTTGATATCTTTTTCATACAATGTATGATTTCACTCTACTCACTTTTAAAGTAACATACATTATAATACCTTCAAAACAAGACCAATCTTATAAAAATCGAAGCTCATTTGTGAAAGTAGGATTTTGGGCCTCTTTTGCGTATTGTACATTTTCACTGACTTTGACCTATCATTTCATGTGAATATTTCATTCATTCTGATTATTTTCTCTTCCATTTTGTTAACTTATTTATTGTTTTAATAAATCATATAAAAATCAAAATAAAAAAATCAGAAAAGCAATTAAAAAGACCAATTTTGACTTAACCTAATCCACTTGTACATAATAACCTCCCTAATATTTTCCAACCTATTTCTAACTCATGAAAAATTAAAAAAAAATGTCATTTGAAACATTGCATTATTTCGCAAGATTTTTGCATGCATTTATTTATCATCAAAAAATCAAATAAAAATTACAAAGCTAAAAAATGATATTTTATATGCATAAAATATCATAAAAATATTCGTATCTTGCACACCACATTTCATTTGCATAGAAGTCCTTCATGAACATTGTAGATCATAATTAGTTTCACATTTTTCATGTTGAACATTTTTGCATCCGAATCCATTTACCATTTTAAATACATTTATTTCTTCATTTTCATGCTTGATCAACATCTATGGTCAACTCTTTGTCACGTGGCATCACGTCGATGGTCCACTTGGTCCTAGTCTCCCCGCCTTCTCTCTCTCCTCATGTGCGCGCACGTGAGAGACTCCTTCTCTCCACGTGCGACTGCCACGTGCTTCCCCACTCTCTCTCTCTTCAACCGCTCGGTCACGTACCTTGCACGTGACCATCTTCCATCGCCCAATCCATTCTGCCTTCCCCAGGAGTCGTGCCGCCTCTGCACAACCTCCGGCCGGCATGCACCCTTATCGTGCCAACC
The DNA here is from genome assembly GCA_037367405.1 of Ottelia alismoides. Lineage (NCBI taxonomy): Eukaryota > Viridiplantae > Streptophyta > Magnoliopsida > Alismatales > Hydrocharitaceae > Ottelia > Ottelia alismoides. Next base: position 574,028 of record JAZKJV010000498.1, read on the forward strand.
GCCTCACTATCCCTAAATCTTCGACAACAACCTACCCATATCCCCCCCATCGACGTTGACCCCCTCTTTTCGCTCCCTCTCACAACTCCCTTATCTCCTCCTTCGTCCCTATATAATCCATCGCTGCCTCTAGCATTGGTATCCGCCGTTCTCAATCCGCTATTATCTACACACACAAGAGAGAGGGAGAGAGATCGAAGGAAGGGTGGTGACAACCCCTCTTTTCGCTGGCAACAAACTCCACCCATGAGCGATCATCGACCTTTTCTGGCTGAGCTGCGAACCCTTCGGGGAGCATCAGAAGCTTCGAGACCTCTGTCGGGTTTCTGAGGCGATAATCTGGAGTTGAGAAGTCCATCTCCTTTAGTACAGACAACCTTCTTCACCAATCTTCTTCTTCCCTTATCTGATTATTCTTCAATCTCTTCTTCACATCAATCTAGTCGAATCCCTACTTCACCGACCTCTGACGATCATCACACCTTCTCAGAACCCTGCCGCTTCATCTTCTTCCCCCTCCACAACCTTCCCTCAACTAGTCTCCTCTTCCTCCGCGACACGACAACATAGCCCCCATCAATCATCCATCGTCCTTTAAGCGGGATATAGGAGCATCACTGCATCGGGAATCAAGCAACAAGGAAGAAGAGAGGCACCCCTTCCATGTGCTACACTGACCCTTTCATCAAGAAGACGAGGGATCTTGGATGTAAATTTGAGCCCCAAAATCCAGCCACTAGATTGGGTTGCAATCGAGAAATAAGATCACATCCAAGCTAGTCACTCGAGCCTCCAACCTCAGGTTTTGACCGAGGCATCCCCAGCCGACATGTGGAGATTCATCCATGAGCAGGAGCTACGCACGCCGAGCCAACTTTCAGACCAAACCCCACGTGCGTCGCACGTGTGAGTGGAGGAATTTACACAATCACCTTCGTAGTTTTCCTGATTTGCTAGAAGATCCCATCCAGAAGACAGGTGAGGAGCCCACATGCGCGAGGTAAATTGAGCCCCTACCTCTGACTCTTCCAGGAACTACACTTGTATCCCCGCCTGGGGTAAATTATGGAAGAGGGGATCCAATTTTGAAAAACTTCAAAACGATCCTTTTTCAGGAGTATATTTGCAAGAGTTTTATTTATTTTATTTACCATTTAGTCCCTTGAACTTCAATTATTCATATCTTGAACATTATTTATTAGATTTCGATGCTTTTGGTGTCATTTTGATCTCTGATTCATTGTCTATATTGAACATTGGGATTCTACTTATGAGACATTATTTGACAGTAATTAATTGAAGTACTATTTTGTTCATTCTTGAGCACTTGTCTTTTAATTCATCGATTCTTTTGCTTGATAAAATTTGCAATGATAAGGGACTATTTGAGGGGTTATTTCGGAGATTAGTTAATGCTTAATTGGATAATAATTTTTTGTAATTATTGTAGACTGTGCTAATCACTTGGTGGCTTGACTTGGCTTCACTGCTATTTTATCATCACTTTACATTATCACATTACAACATTTTACATCATTTAAAAATCAAAAAAAATATTGCATTTCTTTATTCATCTTCCACCAAACATCATAGCATTATTTTCTTGCATTAAAATTATTTTGCAAATTCATACATCACATTTCTTTTTGCAATTAGTTGCATCTTCTTAATTAAAAATCCATAAAAAGTTAAAAAAGAGAAAAACACCAAAAGAAATATTTCTTCTCCCTTTGAAAACCTAAATTTCTCATATTATTTAGAGATTAATTCTGAACCCTCGCATTACCTCCTTGAGTTCGACCTTGGGACTTACCCAAGTAGAAATAAATAATCCGATCACATCGAGACTTGATTTTCCGTATCATTTCTTGATGTCATCATCATTTTTTTATCAATCCTAATTGTTTGCCTATAATGCCAATTAATAATCAATTAGCAATGGTAATTTTGGGATCATCAAATGGCATCATTTCCGGGGAGGTATACAGTTTAGGACTATGTTTTAAGTAATTAAAATTTTAGGTTTTCCATCCTGGGGTAGTCTGACTCCTAGTTTTCTTGTATTTATTTCTCCATTAATTTTCCAGCATTTTTTATTTAGCTTTGTATATTTCTCTGAGAACATCTCTCTATATTTGATCTTTTTTTTGTGCGAGGTACCCGGTGGAGTTGGCTTGGATGCCGATGCAACTCGAAGCTACTGGACACATGAAGAATTTATTTTTTTATTTTTGGAGAGAGAGTGTGTGTTCTTATTTTATTAATTTGTAATTAATTGCTCATTTCCAACGGTTCCTGATCGGATTCTCGCGTGTGTAAAGGGACTAGACTTTTTCTGTGGTGTGTCGGACATGTTTCACTCTCCGATGAGGGTGGGGCCCAACTTGAGTGGTTCGTAGGTTAGACCTGCATATACGGCTATTAGAGCTACTAGGGGTTCATTTCTTGTGCTCGTAGAACTTAGGGCCACAATTTACACTTAGTTGAGATGCACTTTTAGATCGTTCAACCTAGTCAAAATTTAACTCAATTCTTCCCAGCTAATAGAACTTTCTGCTAAGTGTGGTTTTGTCCGCTTACATTTCATATAGACTAAATTTCAAATTCTTGTATTGCATCCAACATGGAGATTGCGAGGAAGCACTGTAAGTCTTTTATCTGAGCATACATCAATGTTTTTTACGTGCATCGAGTTTTTTCAATTTCCCCTTTTGTTTTGTCACTTATGAACGAAAGGAAATTGGGACTGGATAGTAGACGTTTATTTTCTACTCACCTAAAAACTTCAGTGATCGTTAAAAAAAATCGAGACTGGTAAACAAGGCTGACTTAATTAAATCCATAAAATCAAGAATTTTTGTGGGAGAGCAACCATGTCCTTGCATTCATTTATTATTCTGAGTGAGTGAAGGACACACACTTAGGATAGAGCCACGCTTTGGAATCTTCATTTGGACTATTGATTCTAAAAACGACTAGCTACTTCTCAGTAGGGGAACTACGGTCTCCCTTAGCAGAATGGGTGGTTAAAGGACAATGCGATTGGCACCATCCTCAAGTAACATAGGTATCCATTTTATGATCCGTACTTACACCCATACTAGCTGAAAGTAGATGCAACTAGCCGTAGAATTCGTGCCAGTGTTTAGAAGAATTTTCGGCTCCTAAAAGCTCTCTTAAGAATGCAGGAATGGAATTATCACCAATTTAAAACCGAACAGATAAACGACCGAACTTTCACGGCCTTCACTGTGTAAGTTGGTGAATTTTGGGGTTTACACTGTGTATTGAATTTCAAAGATAGTGCACTTGCACACACAGATCAAGATTATCTTCACCGTCCTTTTTCGAAGATGTCGTAATTTTGGCATTCATACCCAGACTTCTTGGGTGACACTTACATGGCTGAATCCAGACCATCTTCATCTTTGTTTTCATATCAGGAGAAACCTCCCTTTAAGTCGGTTCTCCCCCAACCATCATACACTCCACCCTCATTCAACCACACTCCTTCTTCGATTGAATATTCATGACATGACTTGCATAACCAAATGAGTATTATGAATAAACAATGGAGTGAGCGAATTCGTGGATGGACATCAGCATAACCGAATTTGATAGAGAAACACGATTCCTGGTTATGATTAAGAATTCACTGTTGATACCATCCCCTAGTCGAGATGACTCTCTCTCACTCTCTCTGCATACAATCCGTTTACCTTTGACCAGACCTATGAGAGATGAAGTCAATGAAATAAGACTCATGACCTAATCAACACCACTGAGAATGACTATTACTTGGATCAAGAGCACATACCGGAGTCACGGCATGTCAAGAACAGTCAATCATATCCGAGTCATGAGACGATAGTAGATGACATAACTCGAATCAATAAGAGAGCTGACACTTTGACAGAACAACTTGATAATGCCATCAAAATAATAAAGGACATAGTGAGAATAAAAGTGAGGACCACACAAAGCGAACCTGAGACACATTCAATGCAAAATTTACAAACACATACACCACAGGTACTACAAGCATCTGACCAGTCCACTGGCCATTCTAATGACTCTGTAAAAATACCAAAAATGATAAAAATAGAAAAATTCAAAAAATTTGGACAACATGGATATGGAAGAGCTTTGTAAAAGTATAATCTTAGAGCTTCCAAATCAAGGCCATAGTTATGTGCCTGATCTTCAGAAATTTGTGAAGAGTCGACTATCACCCAAGAAAATGAGCAGAAAGTCTAGAACTGAATTTCATCTAATCACTATGTCCAGTTTAATGGAGATGACCAAAAAGAGTAAAATCCGTAAAATTAAAATAGTTATCTAGGGTTACTTGTGAAACTAAGAACATAGAATTTACCCATTTTGGGATTAACGATGACTCGACCTTGAACATCCTCCCGAACTCCGTACTTGACCGACTCGAACTCGAACCACTCAAAAAGACCTGAGTGATTGCTCAATTTCTTGAGCGATCCACAAAAAGATCAAGAGGAATTGTTTTAGTCGTCATGAGATTCCAAAGTGTCAAACATAGAGTGGACTTCATTGTCCTGGAATCGAGAACCAAGGAGAGTTTTTTGAGTCTACAATTATTCTGAGAAAGCCATTCTTAGCCTCTGCTAAGGCAATCATCGATTCTGAGACTTAAGACATTAAATTCCCTAACCAGAACCTTAATGATCAAACTCTCAAGGACACACCTGACCCTGAGATAACCGAATATGAAGCCGATAGTCGTAAACAGGAGACTACCGCTTCACATGATCAGATCTCTCCTCATGAAACACATATACAAACCCTAGAAGGGACACCCGAGAGACCGATAGCTGAATTGAACTTTGAGTCTCACCACACCTTTACGAAGAATCACCCTGACGTTGCTCCTTTGATAAACCCAGAAACAAGAGCTTATAAGGAATTGAATCATATTTATGAAGATTATAACGATTATTTGAGTGGTCAAATTTTTTAGGCGGCTATAATTAATGAAATACTTGAACCACTCAAAGATACGACTCAGGGAAACTATTATGTCACCAAAACTTCAGAACATAAAAAGTTGGAATTTTCTACCAAATCAGACACATCTGATTCATCGCACTTGGACACAGTTATTTTAGACTGCCTTGATCATTATTGTGATTCCACACAAGCGAAGTCAACTTGGAGCACCACAAACACACCATACACGGGACGTCCGTTGACCAGGGAAGAATATTACAATGGTTATTTGATGAGGACCCTATTTCCAGCCCCTCATCTCTTTGACCGCCACTAAAAGAGACAACCAGGACCAGATTGACCCATCCCGATAAATAGGTTGCTTCGTCCTCTAGTCTGCTATTTGGCAAGAAGAAGGAGAGCTGATCCCTCGAGAGGTTCCCCCCAACACCTCAAGTCGTATCTTTCTCATCTTCCTCTTGACGCTCCAGGTTATAGAAAACTAATTAAGAGAATTACCTACGACATACCTGGGAAGGAATCTTCTGAGAATTCCTCGTCAGGTCTAGATGAGGAGATTTATATGAGTGAGCCCAATTCAGATGATCTGGAGCCTTATGGGAGCAAGCAGTCGCATGTCGACACATGTTGGACTTTCCCGCCCCTCACTATTATTCTTCTAGGGCCAAATCCCATGGTCCCATTCGATACACCTGAACAATTTGTTATGACCAGACTGAGACTTGTTCATCAGAGTATTCATCCAAAGACAAACTGATTGACCCTAAGACTGAGCAAACTTTGAGAAAGCAACTTAAGAATAGGAAGAGTTGGAGTACCTCCACTTTTCATTATTATTCTTCTGAGGACAACTCCGAAGATGGCTGGGAAAATCCTACTTCATCTTCTTTCCATCATTATTCCCTTCCACCACATGCTTCCAAAAAGATCAATCGTAAAACTCCTTGATCATCGACCATCCTCCATCCCGCCCCCATCAGTTCCCTTATACATCTTCTTCCTACACCTAGGTCAAGGCCTAAGTATAGAGGAGCGATGCCATCTATATTTGCTCATCATTATATTCCTTACTAAAACGTGCTCACTATTTTATTTTCTTTTTCACTCTCTTACGCTTAGCCTGAGCTATGGATTCTTTGCACTTCTTGTACTCTGAAGACATAGCACTCGCTAAGTATAGGAGGTGTTTATACTTTGTGCATATTTTACCCATAACTCGTACTTTCATGTAAGTCTATATTTTATCTACAAGGTGGGTAACAATATTTAAAAAAACCATAAAAATTGTAAAAAAATAAAATAAAGAAAATTTTTTCTAATTTTTTTTTGCATTTCATGCATCTACACTTCATACAGCACTACATGCATTTGCATTGGTGAAAAGCACTTGGGTTTTGAACCAAGTTATGAGAAGAAACCGAGAAGTGCTATTGACTTGACCTTAATCCACCTAATTTTCAGAGGAACTTCACTGGGAAATAAGATTTTTAAAGCTTCAGGTCTTTGACTTAATTCTTTGAGTTCCACATGACAATGTGCGGACTTTGGCTCTTAGTGTCTAACCTAGTCGCCTCATTTTGGGTATGACTTATGAATAGGGACTTAATCTGTACTCGTGCACTATGCACTTAGCTCAACTCAGATGGGGTGTTGGAAAACTGTGCGAGTCTCTTTTCTGGTAGCGTGGACATCTGAAGACCAGAGTGGGTTGAAATAAAGCTTCCAATGAGAGATGGACGACTGACACAATTTTTCTAAGACCTCAAAACATGTGCGAAAATAAAGATTCTATATACATAGGGGCACAAAAAGATCCATGCAGAGCAACAAAAAATGCATACAAAAAAGAAGCCAACTGCCAAATAAATATTTGACCAAAAAGGTCCAAGCTTCAGACAACCTACAGATCTTGGTGGAGACTTGGCTAAACTGGCTGGCTTCACAAGGAGTTGTGACTACACTGGTCACCCTCCAGTTCTTTTCCCCCTTCTTCTAAAAATTTCTATCCCCTTCGATTGTGAACATAACACGACTGAACTCAGAAGGAAATACCTGACTCCCGAGGACGAGTTATTAGAGAGGGGGTTTGCATTGTAGTCCGACATTCTCGATGGGAAGAGCTAACACCCTTCACACACATGAGACGATTATTCAATGTTCATTGGGTATGCTTTGGGAGAATGATTGATCTACGATGACTTCTGAGCTGAAAATAGTACAATTATGTCTACAACTTGGGGGTTGTTGATTTTAAAACCCTAATTCTTACAGGAGCTCCACCAAACTATTAATACAAAGGTCGGATCTTGCTCCATTTTCACCTTTTGCTCATGATCTTGGTATGGAGCCCAAAATCATTTCACTTTTGCATTTCATTCTTACTTGCTCGAGGACGAGCAAGGTTTAAGTATAGGAGGATGATGAATTTGTGATTCATTGCTCTAATTAGCTCAAAATAGAGCTTCGTTCCGAGAATTTAGGTTCATTTGCATGTTAATTTCATAAAATTAACATTCATGCATTCATAATTAATTTGCACAAATTAGCATTCATGTCTGCGTTCATATCCATATGCATATTTTCACCTAATTCATGCATTTTTAATCAATCCACGCTAACTCCAACTGATCTCAAACCACCTCTATTGTGTACATATCACTAACCCTTATCCATACAAAATCTTAGAAAAATACTAACTAGATTATATGTAAAATAATCTCAAACCCTAATTTCAGACCACACGAACTAAAACATTGATATCTTTCTCATACTGTGTCTGATTTCACTCTACTCACATTAAAAAAATACATTCAAATACCTTCAAAACAAGACCAATTTCGTAAAAATTGGAGCTTATTTGTGAAAGTTGGGTTTTGGGCCTCTTTTGCATATTGTATATTTTCACTGATTTTGACCTATCATTCCATGTGCATATTTCATTCATTTTGATTATTTTCTCTTTCATTTCCTTAAGTTATTTGTTAGTTTAATAAATCATATAAAAATCAAAATATAAAAAAATCAAAAAAGCAATTAAAAAGACCAATTCTGACTTAACCTAATCCACTTGTATATAATTAACCTCCCTAATTTTTCCGACCTATTTCTAACTCATAAAAAATAAAAAAAATCATTTGAGCCTATTGCATTATTTCATAGCATATTTGATTTTTGGATGTATTTATTTACCATTAGAAAATCAAATTAAAATTACAAAGCTAAAAAAATGACCTTTTATATGCATAAAATATCACAAAAATATTCGTATCTTGCACACCACATTTCATTTGCATATGAACCCCTCACGAACATTGTAGATCATAATTAGTTGCACATTTATCATGTTGAACATTTTTGCATCCGAATCCATTTATCATTTTAAATACATTTATTTCTTGCATTTTCTGGTTGGTCAACATCTCTGGTAAACTCTGTGCCACGTGGCATCACGCCACTAGTCCACTTGGTCCTGGTCTCCCCTCCTCTCTCTACTCATGTGTGCTCATGTGGGAGAATCCTCTCCTCGTGTGACTACCACGTGCTTCCTCACTCTCTCTTTAACTGTCGGGTCACATGCCTAGCATGTGACCATCTTCCATCGCCCAATCCCTTCCGCCTTCCCTGGGGAGCTGTGCCGCCTTTGCGCAACCTCCTTCCGTCCTGCACCCTTATCATGTCGACCACCTCGCTATCCCTAAATCCCCGGCAACAACCTAACCATATCCCCCCATCGCCATTAACACCCTCATTTTACTCCCTCTGGCAACTCCCTTAACTCCTCCTTTGTTCATATATAAATCCATCGTCGCCTCCAGATTGGTATCCACCATTCTCAATCCGCCATTATATGCACACACAACAAAGAGGGAGAGAGCTCTAAGGAAGGGTGGTGACATCCCCTCCCTTCCTGTCAACGAACTCTACCCAGGCGCGATCCTCGACCTTTTCTAGCTGAGCTGCAAACCCTTTGGGGAGCATCAGAAGCTTCGAGACCTTTGTCGGGTTTCTGAGGTGTCAACTTGGAGTTGATAAGTCCATCTCCTTCAGTCCAAGCAACCTTCTTTACCAATATTCTTCTTTTTCCCTTCTCTGCTTATTCTTCAATCTCTTCTTCACATCAATCTCATCGAATCCCTACTTCACTGACCTCCGATGATCATCACCGCCTCTCAGAACCCCGCTGCTTGACCTTCTTCCACCTCCACATCCTTCCCTCGACCGGGCTTCTCTTTCTCCGTGACACAACAATAGAGCCCCCATCCATCATCCATCATCCTATAAGCAGAATATAGGAGCATCACTGCATCAGGAATCAAGCAACAAGGAAGAATAGAGGCACCCCTTCCAGGTGCTGCAGGGACCCTTTAATCAAGAACACAAGGGATCTTGGCAGTCGATTTGAGCCCCAAAATCCAGCCGCTAGATCGGGTTGCAATCGACGAACGAGATCACATCCAGACCAGCCACTCAAACCTCCAGCCTAAGGTCTTGACCGAGGCATCCTCAGCTGACACGTGGAGGTTCGTCCACGAGCAGGAGCTACGCATGCCGAGCCGACTTTCAGACCAAACCCCGTGTGCGTTGCACGTGTGAGTGGGGGAATTTACACAAGCACCCCCATAAGTTTCCTAATTTGCCAGAAGATCACAAATCGAAGACACGTGAGGAGCCCACATGCGTGGGGCAAATTGTGCCCCTGCCCTCGACTCTTCCATGAGGAGCCCACACGTGAGGAGCCCACACGTGGCATCACGCCACTAGTCCACTTGGTCCTGGTCTCCCCTCCTCTCTCTACTCATGTGTGCTCATGTGGGAGAATCCTCTCCTCGTGTGACTACCACGTGCTTCCTCACTCTCTCTTTAACTGTCGGGTCACATGCCTAGCATGTGACCATCTTCCATCACCCAATCCCTTCCGCCTTCCCTGGGGAGCTGTGCCGCCTTTGCGCAACCTCCTTCCGTCCTGCACCCTTATCATGTCGACCACCTCGCTATCCCTAAATCCCCGGCAACAACCTAACCATATCCCCCCATCGCCATTAACACCCTCATTTTACTCCCTCTGGCAACTCCCTTAACTCCTCCTTTGTTCATATATAAATCCATCGTCGCCTCCAGATTGGTATCCACCATTCTCAATCCGCCATTATATGCACACACAACAAAGAGGGAGAGAGCTCTAAGGAAAGGTGGTGACATCCCCTCCCTTCCTGTCAACGAACTCTACCCAGGCGCGATCCTCGACCTTTTCTAGCTGAGCTGCAAACCCTTTGGGGAGCATCAGAAGCTTCGAGACCTTTGTCGGGTTTCTGAGGTGTCAACTTGGAGTTGATAAGTCCATCTCCTTCAGTCCAAGCAACCTTCTTTACCAATATTCTTCTTTTTCCCTTCTCTGCTTATTCTTCAATCTCTTCTTCACATCAATCTCATCGAATCCCTACTTCACTGACCTCCGATGATCATCACCGCCTCTCAGAACCCCGCTGCTTGACCTTCTTCCACCTCCACATCCTTCCCTCGACCGGGCTTCTCTTTCTCCGTGACACAACAATAGAGCCCCCATCCATCATCCATCATCCTATAAGCAGAATATAGGAGCATCACTGCATCAGGAATCAAGCAACAAGGAAGAATAGAGGCACCCCTTCCAGGTGCTGCAGGGACCCTTTAATCAAGAACACAAGGGATCTTGGCAGTCGATTTGAGCCCCAAAATCCAGCCGCTAGATCGGGTTGCAATCGACGAACGAGATCACATCCAGACCAGCCACTCAAACCTCCAGCCTAAGGTCTTGACCGAGGCATCCTCAGCTGACACGTGGAGGTTCGTCCACGAGCAGGAGCTACGCATGCCGAGCCGACTTTCAGACCAAACCCCGTGTGCGTTGCACGTGTGAGTGGGGGAATTTACACAAGCACCCCCATAAGTTTCCTAATTTGCCAGAAGATCACAAATCGAAGACACGTGAGGAGCCCACATGCGTGGGGCAAATTGTGCCCCTGCCCTCGACTCTTCCATGAGGAGCCCACACGTGAGGAGCCCACACGTGGCATCACGCCACTAGTCCACTTGGTCCTGGTCTCCCCTCCTCTCTCTACTCATGTGTGCTCATGTGGGAGAATCCTCTCCTCGTGTGACTACCACGTGCTTCCTCACTCTCTCTTTAACTGTCGGGTCACATGCCTAGCATGTGACCATCTTCCATCGCCCAATCCCTTCCGCCTTCCCTGGGGAGCTGTGCCGCCTTTGCGCAACCTCCTTCCGTCCTGCACCCTTATCATGTCGACCACCTCGCTATCCCTAAATCCCCGGCAACAACCTAACCATATCCCCCCATCGCCATTAACACCCTCATTTTACTCCCTCTGGCAACTCCCTTAACTCCTCCTTTGTTCATATATAAATCCATCGTCGCCTCCAGATTGGTATCCACCATTCTCAATCCGCCATTATATGCACACACAACAAAGAGGGAGAGAGCTCTAAGGAAGGGTGGTGACATCCCCTCCCTTCCTGTCAACGAACTCTACCCAGGCGCGATCCTCGACCTTTTCTAGCTGAGCTGCAAACCCTTTGGGGAGCATCAGAAGCTTCGAGACCTTTGTCGGGTTTCTGAGGTGTCAACTTGGAGTTGATAAGTCCATCTCCTTCAGTCCAAGCAACCTTCTTTACCAATATTCTTCTTTTTCCCTTCTCTGCTTATTCTTCAATCTCTTCTTCACATCAATCTCATCGAATCCCTACTTCACTGACCTCCGATGATCATCACCGCCTCTCAGAACCCCGCTGCTTGACCTTCTTCCACCTCCACATCCTTCCCTCGACCGGGCTTCTCTTTCTCCGTGACACAACAATAGAGCCCCCATCCATCATCCATCATCCTATAAGCAGAATATAGGAGCATCACTGCATCAGGAATCAAGCAACAAGGAAGAATAGAGGCACCCCTTCCAGGTGCTGCAGGGACCCTTTAATCAAGAACACAAGGGATCTTGGCAGTCGATTTGAGCCCCAAAATCCAGCCGCTAGATCGGGTTGCAATCGACGAACGAGATCACATCCAGACCAGCCACTCAAACCTCCAGCCTAAGGTCTTGACCGAGGCATCCTCAGCTGACACGTGGAGGTTCGTCCACGAGCAGGAGCTACGCATGCCGAGCCGACTTTCAGACCAAACCCCGTGTGCGTTGCACGTGTGAGTGGGGGAATTTACACAAGCACCCCCATAAGTTTCCTAATTTGCCAGAAGATCACAAATCGAAGACACGTGAGGAGCCCACATGCGTGGGGCAAATTGTGCCCCTGCCCTCGACTCTTCCATGAGGAGCCCACACGTGAGGAGCCCACACGTGGCATCACGCCACTAGTCCACTTGGTCCTGGTCTCCCCTCCTCTCTCTACTCATGTGTGCTCATGTGGGAGAATCCTCTCCTCGTGTGACTACCACGTGCTTCCTCACTCTCTCTTTAACTGTCGGGTCACATGCCTAGCATGTGACCATCTTCCATCGCCCAATCCCTTCCGCCTTCCCTGGGGAGCTGTGCCGCCTTTGCGCAACCTCCTTCCGTCCTGCACCCTTATCATGTCGACCACCTCGCTATCCCTAAATACCCGGCAACAACCTAACCATATCCCCCCATCGCCATTAACACCCTCATTTTACTCCCTCTGGCAACTCCCTTAACTCCTCCTTTGTTCATATATAAATCCATCGTCGCCTCCAGATTGGTATCCACCATTCTCAATCCGCCATTATATGCACACACAACAAAGAGGGAGAGAGCTCTAAGGAAGGGTGGTGACATCCCCTCCCTTCCTGTCAACGAACTCTACCCAGGCGCGATCCTCGACCTTTTCTAGCTGAGCTGCAAACCCTTTGGGGAGCATCAGAAGCTTCGAGACCTTTGTCGGGTTTCTGAGGTGTCAACTTGGAGTTGATAAGTCCATCTCCTTCAGTCCAAGCAACCTTCTTTACCAATATTCTTCTTTTTCCCTTCTCTGCTTATTCTTCAATCTCTTCTTCACATCAATCTCATCGAATCCCTACTTCACTGACCTCCGATGATCATCACCGCCTCTCAGAACCCCGCTGCTTGACCTTCTTCCACCTCCACATCCTTCCCTCGACCGGGCTTCTCTTTCTCCGTGACACAACAATAGAGCCCCCATCCATCATCCATCATCCTATAAGCAGAATATAGGAGCATCACTGCATCAGGAATCAAGCAACAAGGAAGAATAGAGGCACCCCTTCCAGGTGCTGCAGGGACCCTTTAATCAAGAACACAAGGGATCTTGGCAGTCGATTTGAGCCCCAAAATCCAGCCGCTAGATCGGGTTGCAATCGACGAACGAGATCACATCCAGACCAGCCACTCAAACCTCCAGCCTAAGGTCTTGACCGAGGCATCCTCAGCTGACACGTGGAGGTTCGTCCACGAGCAGGAGCTACGCATGCCGAGCCGACTTTCAGACCAAACCCCGTGTGCGTTGCACGTGTGAGTGGGGGAATTTACACAAGCACCCCCATAAGTTTCCTAATTTGCCAGAAGATCACAAATCGAAGACACGTGAGGAGCCCACATGCGTGGGGCAAATTGTGCCCCTGCCCTCGACTCTTCCATGAACTACACTTATATCCCTGCAAGAGGTAAATTGCGGAAGAAGCCCTTTGATTTTCAGAAACTTCAAAACAATTCTTTTCAAGGGTATATTTATAAGAATTTTATTTATTTTATTTACCATTTAGTCCTTGGAACTGCAATTATTCTTGTCTTGAACATTATTTATTGGATTTTGATGTTTTGGTGTCATTTTGATCCCTGATTCATTATCTTTCACATTGAACATTGAGATTCTATTTCTGAGACATTATTTAACAGTAACTAATTACAGTTCTATTTTGTTCATTCTTGAGCACTTGTCTTTTAATTGATTGATTCTTTTGCTCTATAAAATTTGCAACGATAAGGGATTATTTGAGGGGTTATTTCGGGAGATTAATCAATGCTTAATTGGATAATTATTTGTTGTAATTATTGGGGACTGTGCTATCAGTTGGTGGCTTGACTTGGCTTCACTGCTTTTTTATCATTACTTTGCATTATCACATTACAACAGTTTGCATCATTTAAAAATTAAAAATATTGTATTTGTTTATTCATCTTCCACCACACATCATAGCATTTTTTCTTACATTAAAATCATTTTACAAATCATACATCCCGTTTCTTTTCGTAATTAATTACATCTTCTTAAATAAAAACCCATAAAAAGTTAAAAAAGAGAAAAGCACCAAAAAGAAATATTTCTTCTCCTTTGAAAACCTAATTTTTTATATTATTTAGAGATTTTTTCCGAACCCTCACATTACATCCTTGAGTTCGACCTTGGGACTTACCCAAGTAAAAATAATAATCCGATTGCATCTAGACTTGATTTTTAGTATCATTTCGTAGTGTCATCATCATTTTTGATCAATCCCATTTGACTGCCTACAATTCCAATTAATAATCAATTAACAAAGGCAATTATTGTCAGACATCCTATTTATTATAAAGGGAAGGGAAACCCTAGATTTTCTTTTTTACAACACAATTGCAATGGCAAACTCTCTCCTCCATTCAAAGGAATCCTAGATTTTATTTTTTACAACACAATTGCGAGAGAAAGCTCTCTCCTCCATTCTCAAGTATGGTCATCCAAATCTTGACCCTGAGAATGTCGACGTCATCGCCACGCCATTGTGCTTCTAGATCGACTGCACCTGGATCTCCATCTTTTTTGGTGCCCCTTGCTCGTGATGAAGATGTAGGATTTTGTGATATAAAATTAGAAGATTCGTTGCTCAGATCTTTGACATGGATAGTGAGAAGCACTTATCTCATCCACATGCTCACAAGCATTTCCTTCGTCAGATCAGACTTGAGGTAGGAGGTCTCTTACTTTAGTGACAACGATCGCAACCACGCTTTAAGAGTATTCATATAACTTGGTTATGATCTTTATGGAAATATCTGAGAAGCGCTATCGAATCGTGTGATCTCATCTCTTTAAAAATTTTAAATTTTCGCTCTCCGACACTACTAGTATGACTAGTTGCCCTAGGTCGTTGATGAATATGTGATTCATCACTCTAAAAGTTGAAAATAGAGCTTTGTTCCTGAGTAATTAGTTGCATTTCATCATTTATATTGCATAATTAGCATTCATGCATGTGTAAATAATATCTGTATTTTAGCATTCATATTTGCATTAAATAAGGAGCCAAATTCACTTGTAAATATTTACATGTATATTAGCTAAAATACCATATTTGTATCTATTTTATACTATCTCCAAATCCAATAAAATCAATCTATAGTGTATATATTACTAACACTAATAAAGGAAAAATATCAAAACAATGCTAACTTGTAAAATTGACCAATAAAACTCAAAATCCAAGTTTGGGACTATGAACCTTAAAATGCACATATCTCTCATAAAGTGTCCGATTTAGGTCTACTCACTTTTAAAGTAATACACATTCAAAGATCTTCAAAACAATACCAATTTCATAAACATCGAAGATCGTATGTGAAACTTGGGTTTTGGGCCCCTATTGTATATTGTACATATTGACCATAATACCCTCCATTTTTCTATTTTTATTAAATATTAAAAATCCAAAAAAAAGATTAAGTTGTAAATATTCCTTCCATATTTTCTCTAAATTTATTTTGATTTTTCTTGAATTAAAAATGACAAAATTTTGCAAAAGATAAAAATGCGGTATTTTATATCTATAAGGTACCTCCAAAAATACTTTGTGTACAGATGAATTCCTTTGATTTTTGATCCTTCTCAAAAGTTGTAGATCTCATCGAGAGGAGCAACTTTCATGTTGACTACTTTTTGATTTGACCTCTTTCGTTATTTCTTTTTCTTTTTATTTTATTTTAATTTGTGATTTTTCTAGGAGCAACACTTGGCAGCTCCTGGAGCCACCAAATGTCACCCCTTTTTTAAATTTATTATTTATTATTTTCATAATTATTATCTTATTTATTAATAATTTAATTTAATTTAATTTATTTTTTTTATTTTTCCATTTTATTTTTTCTCTCTTCTTTATTTATCATACTTATTTTATTTTTTATTTCCCCCCCTTTTACTTCTTCTCCTTTACTTGTCCTCCACTCCAAGTCACCATTTCCTCCACCACTCCATTTTCTCCACTTTCTTTCCAACTTCCTCCTTCACTTCTTTTTATTTCCATCACCTCCCTCATTTTCCTCATCTGCCAATTTCGCAAGAAGAAATCCAGCTCCAGAGAGGTTGAGGTAACAACGACAACCTTATTCTGTAGAGCGACGACGAGTTCCAACCATCTTCGGCTATTGGTGAGACCTACGAGCCTTGTTCGCGTAGCATCCCTCTACAAGGGGATTTCCCAATGATGAATCTGCGATTCATCATCTTTATTCATTATTTTAGCTTAAAATCTCTTATAAAATAAATGTATATAACACTAACTCCATATTCTTACTAACTTGCATATGTGTGTAAATATTGTACATTTCTTACCATTTTAACCTAAAATAAATAAATAAATAATGGAAAAATAAAGAAAAGAAAATAAAAAAGGAAGACTGTATATCTGTAATAGATACATGCTGATCCGAACCCCGAGAGTAGGTCAAGACTTGGCCTGATCAACCATGAATAAAGTAGGGGGAATAGGGTCTTTATTCAGAAAATCTAAAAAAATGGTGTGTTGTGTATATTTGTATACTACACTATTTAATTTGTACCTGAATTGACCTCAAATCAAATAAACATCAAAACCAAAGTTGTAAATAAAAATGTGTCCTAATTAATAAAAATAATTGCACAATCAAATCATGTACATAATAAAAGCAACCACACTTGGAAAAAGCCACTAAGAAATATTTTGAAAGACCAATTCCGGCTCTATATGAAGTCAAACTGAACCAAACTTCCTTCCATTGTATTCTTAATAAAATTATCTTTAAAATGGCTGTGATTTCATAATTTTTGGAGTTACGGGTGAAAAGTTGGTTTTTTGGGGTGGTTTATGCAATTTTCTCATGTATTTTGTACATATTGTATTTGTAAATTTTTGTAAATATTTTTACTAGCTATTTAAAATAAAAAATAATAAAAATAATAAAAATTTTAAAATTAAAAAACTAGTTTGCTTATTTACCCATGTATATAATGTCAGATATGTATGTAACATATGTATATAATTAATTTTCTTAACTAACTACAACAAAAAATAAAAAAATTAACATTTATTTTTCAAGTATATAAATAAAGTGACGAAAATACAAAAAATAGTTAATTTTTGTAAATATTTATCTTGCTAATTTATCTCATTTCAAATTTTCTTATCTCTTATCTCTTATCTTTATCCAAGAAGTCAAAAAAAATCAAATTTCATTCTCTCTATTTATATGGCTCCTTCTCCCTCATTCCAACTGGATCGATCTTTGGTGAGAGGAGCCCGATCTCCGAGAGTCTTCTTGTCGCAGAAGGGTGTCTAGCCTCCGAGCCGTCCGGTGACAGCGCGTCGGCCTTCGTCGAGGTGATCAAGGTCTTTTCAGCTCCTAAGGTGAGATCCATCATTATATTCTTATTTTTTATCTAGATTAACTTTAGTCTTATTTTTCACCTCTTTATTTTTTCATCATTTTTTTTCATCTAGATCTTAGAATCCATCATGATTTGATCAGTCACCGACTCGATTTTTCATTTCACATCTCGATCCATTCACGTTCTTTTCTACCTCCCACGATCTCTCAACTCTGGCCACGCACGGTGGCCAGAGACTCAGATCCATTCCTCATTTTTGCTGGATCCCTACTCATGTATTCTGTTTTGATTTTCGGACCAAGTTATCATGCTCGCATCCTAATTTGTTTATAAATAAAAAATAAAAAATTATTAAAAAATGATTTCTTCTAATATTTGTTTTGTAGGATAAATAAAAAAACACAAAAATAAATAAATAAATATTTTTTTAAAAAAATGGTTAATGTTTTTTAAGAAAATAAAATTTTTTCTTTTTCTGTCTTTACAATTGAAAATAAAAAATAAATAAAAAAAATCCAATCGACAGTGGCAAGCGCCGCCCTCCAGCAATGCGCGACGCCCTCCGCCTTCCGCCGCAGCCATCCGCCGAACGCCCGTCCGCCACCTCCAGTCGGCGCCACCTTCGCCACGAGGCAACGTCCTCAGACTGTGCGACCAGCAGCGACCACACCTCCGTAGCCGAACCGTTCACCCCCGCTATCTCCCAGCAGTGGGCGGTGCTGCTCGTATCGCATGCCAGCAGCTCCGAAGTACTCCTCCGCCCCACCTTAAGCTCCTCAGCTCACGCCAGCCCGCGCGAGGTACGACCACCCTTCAGATCACCGGCCGCCCTTTGACCTTCATCGATACGCCTCCACGCAGGCGATCGCCGTCTGCCCATGCCGCCGCATTTGTCGCCGCCCATCCGCCCTAGCAGACTGCACCGTCGCCTCCCGATATGATGTCGTGCACCTGGAGATAGAAAGAAAAAAGGCGACGGTGTACATCCCCTTTGCATCTTGAAGAATGAAGAGCAAGACAGAGTAAACCCTAAGGGGGTTTTAAAATAAAAAATATTGGAAAAAATTATGAGAGACCCCCCAAAGTTTTCAGAAATTACCAAAAGGTTAAGGATATGGGATAATCCTCAAGTGCATCACGGAAGCGTGAGCATCGTATTGAATACGACTAAGAACGACTCGTCGGACTAGTTGTTCTATGCGGCGGAATTTAAAAAATTTTCATGCGATGAAACCACATGATCCAAGAACGATTCTCTGAAGGTTTCATCTAGAACCACATCAAGTATAAATGAATACCTCTTGTAGCGTGGTTGATCGAGTCTCTACGAAAAGAGACCTCCTGTCTCAAGTCCGATCGTCGGAGAAGACACTTGCGACTGCAGGGATGAGTCGCGTGATCCTCACTATCCAACAAGTTGATCCAAGCACGGTGAACTCCTGATCTCGTCGTACGAGATCGAACACCTTCTTCGCGAGCGTAGCACTCCAAAGAAGATGGAGAACCGAAGAACGTCGAGGCGGCGACGCGATGGCGAAGCGACGACGAAGGCTCTCCTCTAGGGTTTGGTGGACAACCACCAAGAGGAGAGAAGAGGGTTGACGTGTGGAAGAGGGAGAGAGAGATGTGTCTCAATTGCATAACCCTAGATAGCATGGTATGCCTCTCTATTTATAGGGTTTTGGGATCCATGGATCACAATCCGTGGGATACATAAAATCAAGGGATGAGATTGATTTATGTTTAATCCAATGGTCAAGATTGTTGTTGGTAAAAGCCAACAACTAATAATTTAATTTAGATCAAATATATTTGATAAATTAAATACAATTCAATCCTAAATTAACTCATACAAATATAGAGATAATCATCATGGAGATAACATCTCCCCATGAAATATGGTGGACGGTCACCAATTTCATATAGGACTTGGTAGCCATCCACTTGTTTCCACGTGGAGGCAATCTCATGAAATCTCATGAGATTGCATATCTCCATGAAAATCTCCATTATTTTTCCAACAACTTTTGTTGTGATTTATTCATCAAAAATAATTCATAATTAATTTTGAGAATATTGCAATCTTGCCATTGGAAATTTGTGAATCACATTCACAATCCAAAATAAAATATAATTTACTTTTTCAATTAGTTATACAATGTGAATCCAATTCACACCAATAATTAATTAACAAATATAAATCATAATTAGCTCTACCTAATACATTATAAATCACATTTATAATATATTATAAATAATTGGATATTATTATCCACATTATTCTTATCCACAATAATTAAATAACATTTAATTATATTAGATAATTTTCACATGCATCAAGATAATTATATCACATTTAATTATCATTCTCTTAATGCTTACATATAATTCAACTATGGAATGTTGAACCCTTTCATGAATAATGCGATTTCTCCGCAGATACTTGGAGATAAGAACATGGCAATTGTATTGTTCCGCGTATAGTGACTTGGATATTGAGATCACATCTCAAATCCAGATCTCATGGACCTCCCATAGATGCTTGATTAAATCAAGGCCATAAACCTAATCTTCTCATTGCATCTTTATCTCATTCAGATCAATGTCCAATACATGGACTAAGATTAGGTCACTTCTCTACTGAGAGGAGTCACTAAATCCAAACCTGTTTCATCACTCCATCGGAATGGAAGCGTCATGATTATATAATCGTTTATGATCACATCACCCTCAGGTATTCCCAACACATGTACATACCGCATATTGGAAGATCCGTGATCATCCTGAAGATATAGATCAATTTTACACTGTCATTTTCAGTGTTTGATCACCAACTTTCTCAATCTTGGTCATTGGGACTTGGTATAGGTCATATGCTTTCCCAAAGCATATATCTTACCTTCAAATTCATGTCATGCTTCCAAAGCATGACGACCATGCATGGAATTTGATGAGTCCCAATACCTCACGAGTGAGCTTATGTCTCCTAGTTCACATGTGAACCTGTATGATCCCTTTGAGAGATCGTGTTACTCATATGTCCTTACATGCACACCAGCTCGCTGGTGTATAGACCTTCATTAGGTCATCAACCTATTGGTCTACCAAATGTACATACTCAGACATATAGTAACACATCTGTCTCTGGTCAGAGGATGCATGCCTATGCTGTGATAGTATTTAACATATGTCTTTGGTTATCTCGATCTCGTTATGTCAACCCATTGACTCAAATAATCTGACACCTCCGAATCACTATTCCCATGCAGAGGACCTACATCAAAAGGTCGGTCAGATATCAGCCAAATGAGAAAGGACTGTCATCTCCTACTCAGGCTGGAGATCATCACTTAACAATCATTTGATGATGCATGATGAGTCCTCTATCTAACTCCTTAGATATTCATCCAAGCATCAGCCTCTATGATTCATTCAATGAATCAACAACTGTATGATTATCAAGCTGGCCATGGTACATAACCCTTATTGTACAGAGGGACCTTATAGTGCATTCATTCATTCAATCTCAGAAAGGGAGTGAAAAATAATCAATAACTTTTATTGATAAATCATTTATTACAATAACATTTATTGCAGGAATGGTTCGCCTCGGGCTCACATTGTTAACAATCTCCCACTAGCCCTCAGAACCATTCAGGAACAATCCTTAAACCCATACTCATTACATGTTGGTCAAAAACCTTCTGTGTTAGAGGTTTGGTAAGAGGATCAACAATGTTGTTGACAGAGGACACATTGGTGATGATGATATCACCACGCTTTTGAATCTCCCGAATGATGTGGTATTTCCTTTCTACATGCTTGCTCTTTTGATGCCATCTGGGTTCCTTCACCCGAGAAATGTCTCTCGTGTTATTGTACAGTAACGGGATGGGAGTATCAGAGGAAACTACGCCAAGCTCCGGGATGAACTTGCGCAACCGCATCGCCTCCTTTGCAGCATCTGATGCGATAATGTACTCGGCTTCTGTTGTTGAATCTGTTGTAGTGTCCTGATTCTTGCTTCTCCAGCTCACATCACCACCATTCAACATGAATACAAACCATGATGTTGACTTTCGATCATCAATTTCCGATTGGAAGTAAGAATCTGTATATACCAAGACTTGGAGATCACCATCTCCATAGACCACGATGTAATCTTACGTCCGTCTTAGATATTTGAATTTGTTCTTTACTGCATTCCAGTGTTGCTCTCCATAGCAGGATTGGTAACGACTTACCACTCCCACTACATGGCAGATATCTGGCCTAGTACACATCATGGCGTACATTAAGCTTCCTACGGCTGATGCATAAGGGCATCCAGCCATGGCTTTCTTTTCCTCAACAGTTTGAGGAGACATCCCTTTAGACAGGTGATAACCATGTCTTAAGGGGAGGAAACCTTTCTTAGAACTATCCATACAAAATCGTTCAAGAATCTTCTTAATGTACCCATGTTGTGACAATCCCAATATCCTCTTTCCTCGGTTTCTGAACAACTTCATGCCTAAGATGTAAGAGGCTTCTCCAAGATCTTTCATTTCAAAGGTATGGGATAGCCAAATCTTCACACTGGTCATCATCCATGTATCATTCCCAATGATAAGGATGTCATCTACGTAAAGCACGATGAACACAATGGCGCTCCCACTAAGCTTCTTGTACACACAAGGTTCATCGGGATTCTGCACAAAATCATAACTCTTTATGGTTTTGTCAAATCTGATGTTCCAGCTACGAGAAGCTTGATTGAGCCCATAGATGGATTTCTTCAGCTTGCATACTTTGCCATCCTCAGTTATGAAGCCCTGGGGCTGCTCCATATAGATATCCTCCTCGAGGTATCCACTGAGGAAAGCCGTCTTGATGTCCATCTATCAGATGTCGTAGTCAAGATATGCAGCTATAGCTAGCAGTGTCCTGATGGATTTCAGCATAGCCACAGGAGAGAATGTCTCATCATAGTCGATGCCTTCTCTCTGTGTGTAGCCCTTGGCTACAAGCCGTGCCTTGAAAGTATCTACTTTCCCATCAGGTCCCCTCTTTCTCTTGAATATCCATTTGCACCCAATGGGTTTTACCCCTTTAGGTGGATCCTCTAGGGTCCATACACCATTCTTATGCATGGAGTCAATTTCTGACTTCATTGCTAGCATCCATTTATCCATGTCATGATCCGCGAGTGCTTCATCAAATGAAGTAGGATCATTGTCAGTCTCACTTGACACATGGAATCCATACCTTTCAGGTGGTGCAACCACCCTCGAACTCCTTCGAAGAGGTATGTGTGTTTCATCTTTAATTATCTCTTTAGTTCCTGGTTCAGGAAGCTCAAAATCCTCAGAGGATTCAATGAGTTCCTCTACTTCATTTTTGTCTTGACCTTTAAGGAAATCATCCTCCAGAAATTTTATATCTCTAGAGACAAAAAACTTTTTGGGTCTCAAGGTTATAGTGCTGGTATCCAATACCATCTTTAACATACCCAATGAAGTAACTCTCACGAGTGCGAGATTCTAGCTTACTTGCATCCACGTTCTTCGCATGGACCAAGCAACCCCAAACCCTCAAGTGATTAACACTAGGTTTGTTTCCATACCAAAGCTCATGAGGAGTCTTAGGTACAGATTTGCTAGGAATCTTATTCAGGATATATATTGCAGTCTCTAGTGCATATCCCCAGAAACTAAGTGGTAAATGTGCTTTGCTCATCATTGAATGGACCATATCCATGATAGTCTTGTTGCATCTTTCAACAATACCATTAAGTTGGGGAGTTCCAGGAGGAGTGAGATTGGAGACAATTCCATTCTCTTTAAGATATTCCTTGAATTCATCTGAGAGGTACTCGCCACCTCGATCAAATCGAATCTGTTTAATCTTCCTATCGGTTTGGTTCTCAACCAAAGCCTTGAATTCTTTGAACTTTTCGAAGGTTTTAGATTTATGACGTAATATGAAGACAAACGCGTATCACAAATGGTCATCAATAAACGCCAAATAATATTGATATCCATTTTGAGTCGCGGTACTGAAGGGACCACATACATCGGTATGTATTTGGTCAATAATAACTTCTCATCTTGTAACCTTGTTACGGATAGGCATCCTAGTCATTTTACCTCGAACACAATGTTCACAGGTATGCAAAGATTGAACCTGTAGAAAATCTAAAGGTCCATCCTTTATCAATATGTTGATCCTATCAACAGATAAATGACCAAGCCTTCGATGCCAAATCATATTCGAATGATTTTTATTCTCCCTGGATCTTTTAGGGTTTTTATTAGTGGTTGTAACATTCATGACATGATCATTAATGCACAATTCATAGAGTCCACCAGAAGTCAAAATACCATCCGCAATATATTTATCATATGATTTATGACTATTTTATTATAGAAAAGGAATGAATATCCACTTCTAACAAGCTTAGATACATATATCAAATTCCTTCTGACTTCAGGTACATAAAGACACTCTTTAAGTACTAGGACTCTACCACTAGATAGTCGACAGGTCTCGACGCGACTACTGCAACACTTGCATCAGATCCCATCTGTATGACTATCTCCCCTTCTTCCAGATTTCTAGTTTCCTGAAACAAATGCAACAAATTGCATACATGAACAGAAGCACCAGAATCAACAACCCAACTTCCTTCTCGTCCAACAAGAAAACTAGTTTCAATGATGAAATTAGATTTCATACCTGCTGGGGCTTTACCTTTGTCGACCGACATCAGGTATTCCGGACAGTTACGCCTCCAGTGCCCCGGCTTCTTGCAGTGGTGACAGACGTCGGTTTTCTTCGATGCTATCAGTGTGGATGCATTGGAAGATGAGCCAACGCCTGGACTCTTCTTCTTTCTCTTCTGGGCCGGGCCCTTTCAAGAACCTTGCTTTCGACCGCGCTTCCCTCTGACCTGTGCAACCATTGCACTGCCAACATGACCATCTTTCTTCATTACGTCTTCTGCAGACTTTAATGCAGCAAGAAGTCCATCGTTCGTCAAGTCCAACTTGTTCATGTGGAATGAAACCACAAAATTATTGAAAGACTTGGGGAAAATAGTAGAATGAAATCAGCTTGCATGTTTGCATCCATGTTTGTCCCAAGGGTCTCCAGCTCAGACAAGTACCCAAACATTTTGAGTACATGCTCTCAAACTGAAGTTCTCTCCTGCATCTTGCAGTGAACGAGTTCTTTCATAATATTGTAACGCTGAGTGCGGTTAATGTCATCAAACATATCTTTCAGATTTTGCATTATTTCCTGGCATGTGCTCATCTCCACATGTTGCTTCTGAAGAACATTGGAGAGAGAACCCAGGATATAGCATCTAGCCAAGATATGATCTTCATCATACTTGTCATTGTATTGCTTTTCTTCCTTCGATTTAGGCTTTCATGCTTGTCTTCTGTGAGCACATAACTTATGCGCTCAGCCGAGAGAACAAGCTCCAAATTACGGATCCAATCCGAGTAATTCGGTTCGATCAACTGATTAACCTCCAGAAGCCTGCTTAGTGGGTTCATGGACTTTTTTTTCTAGAAATTAAGAATGCACTATATTAGAACATATAATCATATATTCAAATTTATGATATTTGATTAAGGCATTTTAAATCAAATTGATCTTGCTCTGTCAACTTTGAAAGTTTTTCCCTTAATCACCTACAAAGTAAGAGATATATTTACCGCTATATCTCAAGCAAGAACTGGGATCTCCTCTTTATCTTTATCATATCCCACTAATATGAGAACCTATGACTCCAATAAAGTGAAGCGGGAACACATTACACCTTGCAAGTCCAATTTGCATCTCCCAATTCGGTCTTTAACACACGGACCCACCACCCCTAAGGTGATGTTGACCCGTCGTTAATTGAACCAACCATCAACAGGAATACAACTCACTATACGCAATCCAATATCGCTCCAATAATATGAGGATCCGATATTGGGGTCACTACGCATACGTCCTTACTCTTTCGAGAAGCGATGAGCCCGATCCAAATGGATCGTATGCAGGAGCTGTCACTTCGGACAGGCATCTTCAACATACAATATCTAGCGACGGAACCCTTCGCCTTGACGGGAGACCATGGATGCCACTTATGCGATCCTCCACCTCATATTCAAATTTTAATTAATTATTATGAATCATATTCATATAATTAATTCTTCCAAGAGAAATACACATCTATTCATAATAGATTGTTTTTAATTGGATATAATTAACTTAATCTCATTAAATTAATTATCAATCCAATTTAATCAACAAACTTGATTGTTTTACTTGAATATATATATGGTATTATCTCAAAGTACGTATTAATTTGAATTTTAATAATTAGAAAAATACACCTTGATTTCTCCGGCATTATCGAATCCCTACCCGTTGTCATGGTCAGTACCGACGGAAGTGGGACGGACCGCAACCGGTGCGACCCGCTACCCCAATACTCCTCGACTAGACACCATATCCACCTCAGGAAAGGATAATGCCAAATAGATCAATGTGTACTTGAGATGATCATCGGTTCTTCAACCAAAATTATACCATATAATAATAATCAAAATATTTTTGATTATAAGGAAATTTTCTAGACAAATTCCTAATCCTATTCAAGCAAGTTGTTTGTTGACTGTGTTTCCAATTATGATCTAGATCAAATCCAATCAATTTATTGGTTGAGGCCATGTCAATTAAGGAAATAATCATCATTAAATATTTCTCAAATATTTCCATAATTATTTCATGAAATTAACAATTAATTTCACTAATTGACAATCACATGGTTCTTGATTAGGAATGTAATTTCAGCAGTGACCCCTACTTACTAAAATTAATATCTCAATCAATTCAAATTCAAATTAGACAGAATCAGTTTCCAAAGATTGCTAATTTGATTTAGGACAGAACCTAAGTGATATTTCACGCATTTCTAGGCAGATCAAAACAGTAATTAACTCATGTATCATTTTAAGATTTGTAGTTCCTGCAACAGTGAATACATGTTCATTAAAACAACAATATCTCGAGCAAACAGAATCCAAATTATATAAACACATATCCTTTGCTTTCCTTATTTAATGGGGAATAAAATCCAAGTGATTAATTCTGTTTAAACATTTTAAACAGGGCCGAATTTATTCACTAAATAGATGTGCGAAAATCAAATGCGACAAAAACTTTCACGACCTTAATGAACCCAAGTCATCCTAGGTTTACGGATCGTATCCAAAATTTTTGACCTAAGGCTCTGATACCACTTGAAGGATATGGGATAATTCTCAAGTGCATCACAGAAGTGTGAGCATCGTATTGAATACGACTAAGAACGACTAGTCAGACTAGTTGTTCTATGCAGTGGAATTTAAAAAATTTTCATGCGATGAAACCACATGATCCAAGAAAGATTCTCGGATCATTTCATCTTAAACTACATCAAGTATAAATGAATACCTCTTGTAGCATGGTTGATCGAGTCTCTACAAAGAGAGACCTCCTGTCTCAAGTCCGATTGTCGGAGAAGACGCTTGCGAGCATGGGGATGAGTCACGTGATCCTCGCAATCCAACGAGTTGATCCAAGCACGGTGAACTCCTGATCTCGTCGTACGAGATAGAACACCTTCTTCGCGAGTGTAGCACTCCAAAGAAGATGGAGAACCGAAGAACGTCGAGGTGGTGGCGGGATGGCGAAGCGACGACGAAGGCTTTCCTCTAGAGTTTGGTGGACAACCACCAAGAGGAGAAGAGAAGAGGGTTGACGTGTAGAAAAGGGAGAGAGAGACGTGTCTCAATTACATAACCCTAGAGAGCATGGTATGCCTCTCTATTTATAGGATTTTGGGATCCATGGATCACAATCCATGGGATACATAAAATCAATGGATGAGATTGATTTTTGTTTAATCCAATGGTCAAGATTGTTGCTGGTAAAAGCCAACAACTAATAATTTAATTTAGATGAAATATATTTGATAAATCAAATACAATTCAATCCTAAATTAAATCATACAAATATGGAGATAATCATCATGGAGATAACATCTCCCTTGAAATAAGGTGGACGACCACCAATTCCATATAGGACTTGTAGCCGTCCACTTGTTTCCATGTGGAGGCAATCTCATGAAATCTCATGAGATTGCATATCTCCATGAAAATCTCCATTATTTTTCCAACTTTTGTTGTGATTTATTCTTCAAAAATAATTCATCATTAATTTTGAGAATATTGCAATCCTGCCATTGAAAATGTGTGAATCACATTCAGAACCCAAAACAAAATATAATTTACATTTTCAATTAATTATACAATGTGAATTCAATTCACACCAATAATTAATTAACAAATATAAGTCATAAATGGATCTCTCTAATACATTATAAATCACATTCATAATATATTATGAATAATTGGATATTGCTATCCACGTTATTCTTATCCACAATAATTAAATCATATTTAATTATATTGGATAATTTTCACATGCATCAAGATAATTAAATCACATTTATTTATCATTCTCTTAATGATTAGATATAATTCAACTATGGAATTATTCTTGAACCGTTTCAATAATAATGTGATTTCTTCGCAGATACTTGAAAAAAAGGACATGACGATTGTATTGTTCCACGTATAGTGATTTGGATATTGAGATCAAATCTCAAATCCAAATCTCATGGATCTCTCATAGATGCTTGATTAAATCAAGGCTGTAAACCTATTCTTCTCATTGCATCTGTATCTCATTCAGATCAATGTCCAATACATGGATTAAGATTAGGTCACTTCTCTACTGAGAAGAGTCACTAAAATCCAAACCTGTTTCATCACACCCTCGGAATGGAAGCGTCATTGTTATACAATCGTTTAAGATCACATCACCCTCAGGTATTCCCAACACCTGTACATCCTGCATACTGGAAGACCTATGATCATCCTGAAGATATAGATCAATTTTACATTGTCATCTTCAGGGTTTGATCACCAAGTTTCTCAATCTTGGTCATTGGGAATTGGTATAGATCATATGCTTTCTCAAAGCATATATCTTACCTTCAAATTCATATCATGCTTCTAAAGCATGATGACCATGCATGGAATTTGATCACTCCCAATACCTCATGAGTGAGCTCATGTCTCCCGGTTCACATGTGAACCTGTATGATCCCTTTGAGAGATCGTATTACTCATATGTCCTTACATGCACACCGGCTCGCTGGTGTATAGACCTTGGTTAGGTTATCAACCTATTGGTCTGCCAAATGTATATACTCAGACATAAAGTAACACATCTGTCTCTGGTCGGAGGATGCATGCCTATGCTGTGACAGTATTTAACATAAGTATTTGGTTATCTCGATCTCGTTAAGTCAACCCATTGACTCAACTAATCTGACACCTCCGAATCACTATTCCCATGCAGAGGACCTGCATCTAGAGGTCATTCAGATATCAATCAAATGAGAAAGGATTGCCATCTCCTACTCAGGATGGAGATCATCACTTAACAATCATTTGATGGTGCTTAATGAGTCCTCTATCTAACTCCTTAGATATTCATCCAAGCATCAGCCTCTATGATTCATTCAATGAATCAACAACTGTCTGATTATCAAGTTGGCCATGGTACATAACCCTTATTGTACAGAGGGACCTTATAGTGCATTCATTCATTCAATCTCAGAAAGGGAGTGAAAAATAATCAATAACTTTTATTGATAAATCATTTATTACAATAACATTTATTGCAGGAATGGTTCGCCTCGGGCTCACATTGCTAACAAAAGGACCCCGTCAACTCCTCAAGCACGTGTTGTGCACGTTATTCATGAGTAAATTGCACATTTCCCCCTCTGTTTTATTTCTTTTATTCATTTAATAAAAAACAAGAACTATTTACATTTCAGTACTGTCTTCCAGACTTTAAGTTGCAAGTTCTTTTCATTCAATTTTTGTTGGTCAATAAATCTCTCAAAAATCATGCTCTGTTCTTGATGTGTGTATCTTTTTAGCTTATTTTTTCATTGCATTTTGTCATCATTTATTATTGTTAAAAAATAAAAAACAGTGTCTTTTTCCTTTCTGAATTTCAAAAATTTATAAAAGTTTGAATATTATTTAAAAATTTCCAAAAAATTAGATTAGTTTTATTTCATTGTCTTTTAATTTTTATGCAAATTTCATTCATTAACTCTTTATAAAACCAAAAAAATTGAAAAATACTAAAAATCTTATAAAAATCATAAAAAATTCTACAAAAAATCCAAAAATCATGATCTTAGTTCTTGTTTATCAAATTTGTCTCTATTTTATCATAAAAATAATTTTTAGGAGTTTTGAGCACTTAAAATATTTTTAAGTTGCAAATTTCTCCAGGCCGTGCACTGTCTCTCATTTTTGCCACTGTTTGATTTTTAGAAAAATACAAAACATCTAAAAATTCTCAAAAAAATCTCAAAACTATTTCAAAACCCTTAAAACCCAAAAATATTTTCTTTGGTTTTATTTGATCATTTTTGATATAATTGAAAAATATAAAGAGTTTGGTGTGCGTAGTTCGTATCTTGTTCATATTGTTCTTTATTTAAAAATTAAAAAAATGCAAATTAAAATCACTAAAAATTTGTAAATTAGAAAATAAAAAATAGAATAAAAATAAAAACAAATAAAAAGAGAAAAATTCCACAAAAGCTAAGCATAGTTTCCTTTGAGAATTCTGCTTGTTCTTTTAATTGATTTTTTGATTAATTGAATAACCCTCGGGAATTGTAGCCTCCCTGAGTTTGATCCTGTCTGCTATACAGGTAAATAAGTAGCAAATATTTATCTTGCTTGCATTACTTATCCTTTGTAATTATTCTGCAGCGAGAGAAGAAAAAAAATTTATTTGTCTGCCATGGAATTTTTGGGGATAGCGACGACTCCATTAATAATTATCAATCCTCGAAGAGCCCGTGCCAACAAAATAGTGTCGTTGCTAGGGAAGCATGGTGAGGGTATTTAGGTTTCTCTTTTGACCTGCTATTTTTGGTTGTAAATATCTGTTTACATTTTGTCGTTCACTCCATTATTCATATCCACTGCATTCACTTCATTATTTGTGCTCATATTTTTATAATTGTGTTTCTTACGCATTCTCTCTTTCTTTTTCTTGTGAGGGCCCGCGGAGCAAAGGGGGCGATCCTAGGAGAGCCAAAGCACCCAAGCGACGTGGAGGCGGCTTGATTATTCACCGAGCCACATGATAGCATGAGAAGAGGAGAAGAAGAATTGAAGAAAACCCAAAAAAAGAGAGAGATTGTTTTATTTATTTTCTAGCATTTGAACTCTTGTAAACGGACATTCATTTGTTGAGGGGTCTATTTCGCCAAGTGCCGGTGCACTTGGGGGACCTCATCGGTTTTATTTTCATCGACTTTATTTTTCTTTGTTTCACGCAGATTTCGTGAGCTACCTATTGATTGCTTTAATTAATTTGCTTCAGCCAGGTAATTAATTAGGTCCAAACACTCTAAAAAAGAATTTCTGTACCTATAGAGTAGAGCATAATTTAGACTTAGTCAAATTAACTTGTTCTTGCCCGTTAATAGAAGTTATCATCTAGGACGGTTCACTTGCATCATATAAGATAGTTTAGTCTTCTGTATTTAAATTCTTCGTGGATCACTTGCATGTAGAGTGCTGGTGACAAGGTACACATCTCTAACCCCTGCATGCATCATTGTTTTTGATCGTGCATTGGCATTTCTAATCTCCTTCCTCATTTTCACTCACATAAGTTAAAAAGGTAATTGGACACTCGGTAGGCGATTCTTTGAAAATATTTTAACCAAGTGACAACTGCCTAAAATAAGGGGCTGCTAAAGAAAACTCAATCCTAAAATAAACAAAAGGAAAAATCATTGTTTTGGGTAGAGTAACCCCCTCATTGTTTGGTTTGTATGTAGCGGGAGAGCGACCCGCACAATAGGATAGAGCCACACCCGAACTCTTTTCAGACTACTATCTTGAGTTAGTCGTTCTCCAGTGAGGATCTCTCTGGTAGCCGGTAAAGCAGCCCAAAATGTCCTTAGCAGCTTGAATTGATCGGGTAGCCGGTAAACGGTTCGTAATTCATACTGGCTGGGAAAGATCTAACTTTGGGATTAGGCCAGTCTCCTGGGAGCATTGGGTTCCTAACAGCTCACTTTAACAGCTCTGATAGATTGTATTCTCACCAAACTCATAAATTGACAAGATAATTGATCGAACCTTCATGGTCTTCACATTGAGTTGAGATGGTGAACTGGGGGTTTGTATTGTGTTTGATTGCTAGTGATAGAGATCCTTCTGCGCAATTTGCACCTTCATTCACTTTCACTCTTGTATTGACCTTTGTGCTCTCGCATCCTGTCTATTGATTTCGAAGATGTCGGACCGGAGTATTTCTCGTTCGAACTCTACAAACTCATTTTACACTCTGAGTCTTTTACCTTCTATTCAGGGAGACTCACTTCATGAATATTCCTCTTTCTCCACTTCAGCTTTCACGACATCCATAAACCCACTATATGAGATTGGCTTTAATTTCGAATTAATATCCGAGACTCCATTAGTTCTAAGCACTAAACGAGTGTCATGCACATTTTCAGAGTTAGACACCGGACACTTGATTCCACTAAAGGGAAAGGGAACCATGTAAAAGCAGAGCGAGATCAATAGCACCTTGTTAGCCTCCATCCAGACAATTCAAGCCGAGATAACAGAGCAGGCTAATTTTCAAACCGCATTAAGAGACATGATTCTCGAGCTGAGACAGGAAAGAGAAGATATAAGAGAGGAGGATAGAAACAACCCTGGAGGTGGGAATGGGGGAGAAGAACCTCACATAGAAACTGTGGCTAAGCCTACATTAACGGATGCTTATAATCCAGGGGCAGGACAGACAAATTCTTGGATACAAATACCTATGGTTCATGGGCATTTTGAGTTTAAGCATACTATTTTACCTCTTCTCCCAATATTCCATGGAAATATTAATGAAGAACCTTATATACACCTTCATCAGTTCGATCGCATTTGTGGAACAGTACACTACCCAAATGTCCCATTAAAGGTAGTGCAGATGTCCGCCTTTCCATTCAATCTGATGGGCAAAGCTTTGTATTTGTTAAATCACTTAGGGAAGAGTTGAGGTCCGCATTTCTGAACAAGTATTATCCACTTGGACGACTCAACCAAATGCGATCCTTGATTGCCAATTTCTCCCAGATGCCCCAAGAGCCTATTCACGAGGTGTGGGAAAGATTCAAAGATCTGATGAAGAAATGCCCCCGTCATGATATTCCAAAGACCAGCCTTGTACAGAATTTCTTTGGGGGATTAAGCATTGAGAATCAGAAGCTGGTAGATGCCGCTTGTGGGGGGAGCCACTTCAATAAGGATGAGGATGTCCTTTATCAAATTTTTGAGGAGATGGCAGAAAGTTCAGCAGCTCTTTCTTCTTCGCATGCTTTTCAGAAGCACCCCATCACCACCCCTGCAATACCCCACAAGGAAGTCAATATGATGGAATCACATGAAGTGGATAAGGTGGACAGTTCTGATCTGACCATTATTGGAAATTACCTATCCAAAGTGGATATTATTGAGAAACGATCCAAGGAGCTTGAGAAGCTTCATGTAATCGAGTAGAGAACAAAGAACCTGGATAATCTAGATGAGATAACAAAGCACATGGAGCTTCTTGTGAGTACGATCAGTGCGGTCCACAGTACGAGAGTGCAGCAGTCGATACCTCTAATAGGGAGCAGACTTCTTCCACCCAGCAGAGGAGCGAAGGACCATCAACAATTCAGCATGTCTACTACGTACAGACACCTGATCAGGTTCAACAGCATTCACATCAGATAGTTCTGTACCAAAAGGAAGCAACCTACATTCCTGAGCAGCAGTCTCCACCTCCACCTAGTATTCAGGAGGTGAACAGTACCTGGTCGACCGTGAGCAAAACCAGCCCGTCCGTTAGGGCAAGGCCAGTTGGGTTCACAATAGGGTTAGAGACCTGTCCACCAGTTTTAGGGAGGCAGATAACAACAGTACCAGCACCAGCAGTTCCAGTCTCAGTACCAATCTCCACCACAGTTCCAAAACTGGAGACAAGTCCAGCCACAACAACACTCCATGCATTTTCCTCATCCTAACCAGCAACAGGCTGCATATTATGGACAATATCCTCCTCCTCCTCTACCAACAACCTCTGTACTATCAGCCTCAGCGACAGCCAGTCAATGAGCAACCTGAGGCCCCTTCAGTCAATCCAACACTGGACCAACTTGCATTGCTCATGAAGAACATGAATGAACTGACTCAGTAGATCGACGACCAGACCACCACTAAGACACTGATTCCAGCACAGGTCAAAGCTAACCCCAACAACTTCAGACGCAAGGAGCAGGTAGCAAATAGCCCACCGACCCCTGAGACAAGCATGTCCCTTGATTTTACATGTTTATCTAACACCATTCATTTCAGGAGCGGTAGGAGATTGCAGCCACCTATGCAGCAGTTGGGGTTGGGAGATCGATCCACTGAGAGAGCATTATCTTCTACATCATTTCCTTCACCAGCAGTGCCAGTGTAGGAGCACCCACGTCTGGAGTTTCACCGCCTTCACCACCATCTTCACCAGGAAGATGTAGATCACCATCAACAAGAGAGAATATACCAATCACAGATTCTTCCTCTTCACCGGCAACAGCATCCTGTTCTGTTTTAGATTCTGTTTTTCCTTCATCTAGTTTGGACATCACTGTACAGACTGATTCTGTTTGTCCTTTTGTACATGAGGATTCTACTTTGAATAATGGAAATGAACATTCACATGTTTATTCTAATTCTGTGCCATTTCCTTCTACTCTTAAAGCTAAAAAAATCAAAAATAAAAAACAACACTATCTGATCCTGGAGTGATTGAGATCTTACAGAACATCTTTTTAAATATGCCACTCCTTAAGGCCATGGAATACATGCCTACAGTAAAAAGAGAATGAAGTGGCATGTACACAAAAGCGTCAACCAAAGAAGAACAGACGAAAGGAAATAGAGAAACACATTTTGACCATGGCCACAGTTAATGCCATCAGTAACCTTCCGCCTAAAAAGAAAGACAAGGGAGCACCTCATATCCGTTGCCATATCTTTGAGCAAGAATTTGATCGTACTCTTCTTGATAGCGGTTACTCCATTAATCCCATGCCTTCCTCTTTACTAACTGATTTTCGGTTATGGCCTCTGAAAACAACCATAATGATCCTTCAGTTTGCTGATAGATCGATTAAGAGGACAAGAGGCATTTTAGAGGACATTATTGTAATAGTGCAGGGAATGAAATTCCATGTTGATTTTGTTGTCATGGATATGGACATACCTGCACCGTTACTCCATACCCCGATCATACTAGGTCGACCGTTCCTCTGAACGACCGAAGCAGCAGTTAATTATGGTAGTGGAGAGATCATCTTTCACTCTCGAAGTGACAAGGTGAAAATTGAGACGATCTCTGATCCTAGACCATCACCGCCACCTGTAGTAGATGAGACAGAGAAAGCTATATTAGAGTCAGATGACTGTGATTTTCTCGCTGAATTCAAAGAGACAGATCTTTTCACTGATTTTATAGATACCCAAGAGTTTCTTTCCCAAAAGGACTCTATGGAAAGCATAGTCAACATGAGTTCCCTTGGTGGTCCAATTGAGATGGTTGTCGATGAGCAGTTTGGGCTGAGTTCTGAGGTCCAGATATATGAGCCATTCATTGAATTACCTGATTTATGCACAGATGAGAGACATCTTTCTGAGATTATTGCTGAGATATCTGAGCCGTTAATTGATAAGAATATTGAACATCCTGATGAGCCCTTCCTTTTTTAGCAGAGATCATTCATTACAGATCTATCAGATATTCTATTTGCTGAGCTGTCAGTAGCCAACGTGGATAATCTACAAAGCATATATCACATACCTTCAACCAATATAGTAGCAGAGGTTATTATAGAGCCAATTCAGACCCCACCTAATCTCAAGATTTTACCATCAACGTTGAAATATGCCTTCCTTGTGAGTCTCCCCAAAATGTTTGCGGTCATCCTCAGCTCGCAGTTGACCGCTGAACAAGAATCTCGCGTGCTAGAGGTTCTTGAGAGAAGCTGTAAGGCCATATGATGGAATATCTCGGATCTCCGTGGGATTAATCTAGCGTTGTCCTCGCATCATATCTACCTAGA
Source organism: Ottelia alismoides (assembly GCA_037367405.1). Taxonomy (NCBI): domain Eukaryota; kingdom Viridiplantae; phylum Streptophyta; class Magnoliopsida; order Alismatales; family Hydrocharitaceae; genus Ottelia; species Ottelia alismoides. Next base: position 609,900 of record JAZKJV010000498.1, read on the forward strand.
GGATGACTATAAACCCTCCCGTGAATGTCAGTGTCGTCTAAATCCAAATCTAAGGGAGGTTGTCATGAAGGAGATCAGAAAATGGTGTGATGCTGGCTTTATATATCCCATTTCGGATTCCAAGTGGGTCAGCCCTTTACATGTGGTCCCGAAGAAATCCGAGATTATGATCATAAAGAATGACCGTGGTAAGGAAATTTCGAACCGGGTACGTACTTCATGGCATGTCTGTGTAGATTACCGACACCTGAAATCAGCTACCAAGAAGGATTACTTTCCACTGCCCTTTGTTGATCAGATTATTGAGAAGTTTGCAGAAAAAGAGTTCTTTTGCTTCTTGGATGGGTACTCGTGATACAACCAAGTTGCTATCGCTCCTAAGGATTAGGAGGAAACTACTTTCACTTGTCTGTTTGGCACCTACGCCTTTAGACGGATGGCTTTTGGATTGTGTAACGTTCCCGCTACATTCCAAATGTGTATGTTGGTCGTTTTTGTCGACATGGTGGGTAGTTTCCTTGAGGTCTTCATGGACGATTTCTCGGTCTACGGGGATAGTTTTGACACATGTCTTGCTCATTTAAATCAAGTTCTTCAATGTTGCTGCAAGGTAAACCTAGTGCTCTCGTGAGAGAAGAGTCACTTTATGGTGACTAATGGGATTGTATTGGGCCATGTCATCTCCAAACATGGTATGGAGGTTGACCCGGCTAAGATTGATGTGATTTTCAAGTTAGAACCACTGCAGAATTTGAAGCAGTTGAGGTAATTTTTGGGACACATAGAATTCTATAGGCGGTTCATTAAGGACTTCAGCAAAATCACCAGACTGTTGACTGAGCTTCTGTGTAAGGAGACTGATTTTGTTGTCAATGAGAAAGTCCTCCTTGCATTCAATCAGATGAAAGAGATGGTTACTAGTGTTCCTATCTTACAGCCACCTGATTGGTCTCTTCCTTTCGAGATCATAACGGATGCCTCAGATTTCACAGTTGGAGCTGTTTTAGGACAAAGAAGGGATGGGACACCATTTGCTATATATTATGCTAGCAAGACTCTGGATGAAACACAACGAAATTATACAGTTACAGAGAAAGAGATGTTAGCAGTTGTGTTTGGGCTAGAGAAGTTCAGATCTTACCTCATCAGTTCCCACGTTATTGTATACACAGATCATACTGCCATATGATACTTGCAGGCAAAGAAGGATGCCAAACCACGCTTTATCAGATGGATCCTTCTTCTTCAGGAATTTGATTTAGAGATTTGAGATAAACCTGGAGTGAAAATGTGGTGGCAGATCACCTTTCCCGTATCACGGATGCAGAGGCCTTTGAACAGAACATGATATCTATTTCTGAAACCTTTCCAGATGAGGCCATTTTGTCTGTGGACTCACTCCCATGGTATGCTGATATTGTGAACTATCTTGTATCCAAGAAAGTTCCACAAGATTGGCCAAAGTACAAGATAGACATATTTCTATCAGAGATTCATTAATACCAGTGGGAGGATCCATACCTATTTCGCGAGGGAGCGGATTGTATCTGGAGAAGGTGCATTCCTTAAGAGGAACACACCAGTGTACTTGAGCACTGTCACAAACTAGAATATGGTGGGCATCATTCAGGGAAACGCACGACAACAAATGTTTTATAGAGTGGCCTATGGTGGCCCACATTGTTTAAGGATGCTACAGAGTATGTTCAACGTTGTACTGACTGTCAGAAAATGGGAAGAACTGTTGGTTCCAAAGATACCATGCCCCTAAGATATATACAGATTTTTGATGTTTTTGATGCTTAGGGCATAGACTTCATGGGCCCATTTCCTGTCAGTCAAGGATTTCAGTACATTATGCTCGTCGTGGATTATGTTAGTCGATAGGTGGAGGCTATCCCCATCCAAGCTGCAGATTGTCACTACAATGTGTTCTTTTCTCAAGGACCATATTATTGCGCGGTTCGGTATTCCCAAAATACTGATTTCAAATGGGGGAAGTCATTTCATTAATAGAGAAGTAAAGAAACTTGTGAAATAGTACGCCATTGAGCACAGAGTTGTGTCTCCTTACCATCCTTAGACTAATGGCCTGGCAGAAATTTCAAATAGGGAGATCAAGACGATATTCCAAAAACTTATACGTCCAGATAGGAAGAACTGGTCCCAGATGCTTGATTAAGTTCTTTGGGCTTATCGGACGGCGTACAAGTCTTCTTTGGGTATGTCTCCCTATATATTGGTGTATGGAAAGCCTTGCCACCTTCCAGTGGAATTAATTCGCAAATCTTTATGGGCATTCCATTTATGCAATCTAGATTATGAGAAGGCAGTAAAGAACAGGAAGTTGGATTTGAATAAATTACTGGAATTTCGAGACTTTGCATATGATAACTCACTCATGTATAAGGAGAAAGTCAAGCGCTGGCATGATAAACACATTCAAAGGAAGACTTTCTCCCATGATCAGAAAGTTTGGTTATTTGATGCTAAGTTGAAGCTGTTTTCAGGAAAATTGAAAAGCAAGTGGTCAGGATTGTTCATCGTGAGAGCTGTGTGTGACAATGGGAGTATAGTCATATATGAGTTGTCATCTGACGCACAACCATTTGTTGTGAACGGACAGTTGCTGAAGCCATATCTAGATCATGATACATTCCTGTCCGTCGTTGATTCGGTATCTGTGGTATCAGACGATGATCTTTTGATTCCATCTTCTGCGTCTGATACATGGGCATCCACTCCTCTTGTATATCCGTTCGTTTCACTCTTTCTTCTTCGGTTTTATCATTCACCCCTTTTCCGTGTGTGTGTGTATATGCTATACTTAGGATGTGCTTTATCCTAAGTATAAGGGGGTGAATAATTTGTGTTGGTCATATTTGTCCTGATCATCATTCCTGTTGTTGCCTATACTTAGGGATACTCTACCCTAAGTATAGGGGGGGTGATGTTATTCATATTGTCTTTTTTGTTTTTGAGTCCGTACATTCTCTGCATCGATTTTCCCCTTTTGTACAGTCTACTATACTTAGGATTACTTGATCCTAAGTATGGGGGGATCGCCAACTTCTCTTCTTTTTACCTTTTCTTTGAGTCTTTATAGAATAGAAGTCTTTTCACTTTTCTATACTTAACATGAGTTATGTCTTCCTTTGTCTCTCTCTGACTACTATGAGGACATAGTTCAAGCTAAGTATAGGGGGCGTGGTATATATTGTATATATACTTTAGACATAACTCGTACTTTTTAAGATAATTATTTTGGAGGATATGTATATAATTTTGTAAAATCCACGTATGTAAAAAACAACAACAAAAACAAAAAAAAACACAAAAACAACAAAAAAACAAAAAAAAACCACAAAAAAATAAGAAACAAAAACAAATAAAAATCAAAAAAATCCTGTATATACTTGTATATATTTTACTAACCCTTTTTCCTTTTTGAAAAAAACTACAAAATAAAAAATCTATAAAAACTTGCATGATTAAAAAAAAACCTTTCTTTTACATCTACATTTTTCTCCAAAAATGCATAAAAAGTTCAAAATTAGAAAACTGTTTTTTTAAACGTTCTTTTCACATATGCATCATTTTTTCAAAAAAAAAAGGAAAGAAAGAGCTTTCTTTGCATTATTCATATTTTCTTGCATTTGCATGTGCATTTTTCAGGATAGTATTGACATTTAAACTAAGTCTAGAATAAAATTGAAGAATGGAGCTTAGTTGGATCTTAATCAACTTAATTTTAGAGGAACCTTATAAGAAATGGAGTTAAGACTTTTCAGGTCCTAATGACTTAATTCTTTGAGTCCATAAGACTATGTTCACATGTCACCTTGATTAGTCTAAGTAGATCATTTAACAACACACACATGATTCTTTAGACCATGGCTTATCTTGGACAAGCACTCTACACGTATCTCTTCATGGATGAGGTAGCGAGGAGGCAGAATCTTTTGGCTTGGGGTAGCATACAAGGGTAGTACATCTAGGCGGAACCTCTCGTCTTCCTCTAGGGAAGGAAGTGCATCTCAACCTATTCTAGCGATGTTGAGGTCTAAAGACAGGATGCTGTGGGGTTGCAATAATGCTTCAAAAGAGGGATAGTCTAGTGGCTCAAGAGGAAAAACTCCTTATGTACATGCTGCACCTTGTATATGCTTTCAAAAAAAGTATGGAAAATGCAGAATCTCCAAAAGTGGACAGACCTGATTGAAAAGTAAAATGCCTGTCGGAGTGTATATACAAGGATATAAAAAATTACAATAAGTGCTTCAAAGACAAATTTTTGTAAGCTTGCAGCGGATGACTTGCCTACACTGGTCATGCATCCAAGGATAGGTACCGTCCATTCTTTTCTCCATCCCCTCTTCTTGAGCTGGTTGTACTTGAACTTAGAAGGGAATATCTCCGCTCCTTAAGAAAAGAATTGCAAGACCGGGGGACTAGAGTTATCTTGTTGAGGAGGATATTTCTTTGCTACTTTTGAGATGGGGAGCTATATCTCACTTACACCGTACAAGTAAAGATTCATAGTCATAAGAATTTGTGTATATAGACTTGTTCTGACCTGACTGTTGAGGTGACCTGAATAAGAGTCCTATGTAACTTACAGGGTGTTAGGTTTTAAATCCATCTCCCATTAAGGTTTTGACACACTAATAATCCAAAGGTCTAATAGAGCTCCAAACTACAATTTTATGAAGAAAAGTTTAATACTCAATATCGTCCTAACTTCTTTACTTTTCCTTCTTTTTTTCCTTCTATTCACTTATTCTTTCAAACAAGTGTTTGCTAAGGGACTAAGGTAAAGCATAGGGGGATGATGAATCTATGACTCGTCATCTTTATTAATTCATTTTAGCTTAAAATCCCTTATAAAACAAATGTATATAACACTAACACCATATTCTTACTAACTTGCATCTGTATGTAAATATTGTACACTTCTTACCATTTTAACCTAAAATAATTAAATAAATAAAGGAAAATAAAGAAAAGAAAATAAAAAAAGGAAGATTGTATATATGTAATAGATACAAGCTGATCCAAACCCTGAGAGAAAGTCAAGACTTGACCTGATCAACTAGGAATAAAGTAGGGAGAGATAGGATCTTTATTCAGAAAATCCAAAAAAAATTATGTGTTGTGTATATTTGTATACTACACTATTTTATTTGTACCTGAATTGACCTCAAATCAAATAACTTTCAAAACCAAAGTTGTAATAGAAATGTGTCCTAATTAATAAAAATAATTGCACAATCAAATCGCGTACATAATAAAAGCAACCACACTTGGAAAAAACCACTAAGCAATAATTGAAAGACTAATTCCGACTCCATATGAACTCAAGTTGAACCAAACTCACTTCCATTGTATTCTAAATAAAATTATCCTTAAAATGGCTACGATTTCATAATTTTTGGAGTTACGAGTGAAAAGTTGATTTTTTGGGGTGGTTTGTGCAATTTTCCCTTGTATTTTGTACATATTGTATTTGTAAATATTTGTAAATATTTTTACTAATTATTTAAAATAAAAATAATAATAATAATAATAAATTTAAAACAAAAAACTAGTTTGCTTATTTACCCATGTATATAATGTCATATATGTATATAGCATATGTATATAGTTAATTTTCTTAACTAACTACTACAAAAAATAAAAAAAATTAACATTTATTTTTCAAATAAATAAAGTGATGAAAATACAAAAAAATAATTAATTTTTGTAAATATTTATCTTACTAATTTATCTCATTTTAATTTTTCTTATCTATTATCTCTTATCTTCATCCAAAAAGTCAAAAAAAATCAAATTTCATTCTTTCTATTTATATGGCTCCTTCTCCCTCATTTTAACTGGATCGATCTTTGATGAGAGGAGCCCGATCTCCGAGAGTCTTCTTGTCACAGAAGGGTGCCTAGCCTCCGAGTCGTTCGGTGACAGTGCGTCGGCCTTCGTCGAGGTGATCAAGGTCTTTTCCGCTCCTAAGGTGATATCCATCATTTTATTCTTATTTTTTATCTAGATTAACTTTAGTCTTATTTTTCACCTCTTTATTGCATCACCATTTTTTTCATCTAGATCTTAGAATCCATCACGATTTGATCCGCCACAGACTCGATTTTTCATTTCACATCTCGATCCATTCGTGTTCTTTTCTACCTCCCACTATCTCTCAACTTCGACCACGCACGATGGTCGGAGACTCGGATCCATTCCTCATTTTTCTTCGGATCCCCGCTCACGCATTTTGTTTTGATTTTTGGACCAAGTTATCATGCTCACGTCCTAATTTGTTTATAAATAAAAAAGATAAAAAATATCATTAAAAATAGGTTTTCTTCTAACATTTGTTTTGCATGATAAATAAAAAAACACAAAAAGATAAATAAATAAAACTTTAAAATAAATTTTTTACAATTTTTAAAAAAACAAAAAAAAATATTTTTTTCTTTTTCTGTCTTTATAATTGAAATAAAAAAATAAATATAAATAAAAAATGCAATCGACAACGGCATGTGCTGCCCTCCAGCAATGCACGACGCCCGCCGCCTTCCGTCGTGGCCCTCTGCCAAATGCCCGTCTGCCACCTCCAGCCGGTGCCACCTCCACCGCGAGGCGCCTCCCTCAGATCGTGCGGCCAGCAGCGACCGTACCTCCGCAGCCGACCGTTTACTCCCGCTATCTCCCAGCAGTGGGCGGTGCTGCCGTATCGCATGCCAGCGGCTCTGAAGCACTCCTCCGCCCACCTCAAGCTCCTCGGATCATGCCAACCCGCGCGAGGCGTGGCCACCCTTCAGATCGTCGGCTGCCCTTTGACCTTTACTGACACGCCTCCACGCGGGCAGCTGCCGCCTACCCACGCCGCCGCATTCGTCGCCGCCCATCCACCCTAGTAGGCCACACCGCCGCCTCCCGATCTGACTCCGTGCACCTGGAGAGAGAAAGAGAAAAGGCGGCAACGTACATCCCCTTTGCATCTTGAAGAACGAAGAGGAAGATAGAGTAAACCCTAAGAGGGGTTTAAAATAAAAAAAATATTGGAAAAAAGCAAGAGAGACCCCCAAAGTTTTCAGAAATAACCAAAAGGACCCCGCCAAATCCTCAAGCACGTGTTGTGCACGTTATTCCTGGGTAAATTGCACATTTCCCCCTCTGTTTTAGTTCTTTTATTTATTTAATACAAAAATAAGAACTATTTACATTTTAGTCATGTCTTCCAGACTTTAAGTTGTAAGTTCTCTTCATTCAAATAAATAGTTTTGTTGGTCAATAAGTCACTCAAAAATCATGCTATGTTCCCGATGTGTGTATCTTTTTAGCATATTTTTTTCATTGCATTTTGTAATCATTTATTATTATTAAAAAAATCAAAAATATTATCTTTTTCCTTTCCCGAATTTCAAAAATCCATAAAAATTTGAATATTATTTAGGAAATTTCAAAAAAAAATAGATTAGTTTTATTTCATTGTCTTTTAATTTTTATGTAAATTTCGTGCATTAGCTCTTTATAAAATCCCAAAAAATTGAAAAATACTAAAAATCTTATAAAAATCACAAAAAATTCTATAAAAATCCAAAAATCATTATTTTAGTCCCTGTTTGTAGATATTTGTCTCTATTTTATAATAAAAATAATTGCCAGGTGTTTTAAGTATTTAAAATATTTTTAAGATGTAAATTTCTCTAGGCCGTGTATTGTCTCTCATTTTTGCCACTGTTTGATTTTTAGAAAAATACATAAACATTTGAAAATTCTAAAAAAATCTCAAAAACATTTTAGAACCCGTAAAACCCAAAAATATTTTCTATAGTTTTATGTGATCATTTTTTATATAATTAAAAAATACAAAAATAGGTTGGTGTGCGTAGTTCATATCTTGTGCATATTGTTCTTTATTTGAAAATAAAAAAAATGCAAAATTAAAATCACTAAAAATTTGTAAATCGGAAAATAAAAAATGGAAATAAAAAATTAAAAAAAATTAAAAAAAAAGAAAAATTCCATAAAAATCGAGGATAGTTTGCCTTTGAGATTCCTGCTTGTTCTTTTTATTGTTTTTTATTAATTGAATAACTCTTGGAAATTGTAGCCTCCCTGAGTTCAATCTTGTCCGCTATACAAGTAAATAAGTAGCAAATATTTCTCTTGCTCACATTACTTATTCTTTGTAATTATTCTGCAGCGAGAGAAGAAAAAAATATAAAATTGTTTTTCTACCACGAGATTTTTGAGGATAGCGACGACTCCATTAATAATCATCTATCCTCGAAGAGCCCGTGCCAACACCAGCTTCTCAGCTTTTTGCCAAGCTAATTGAGGCCATGACGGAGGCTGCGCACTACAGCCCCACCCTTCAACGACATCATAGGAAAGTCATCCTTCTCATTTTCCTTGTCAATTTTTTTATCTAACAATTTTCCCCTGTTGTTCACCACCAAAACATCATCATCACACGCACACCACCCCAAAATCGTCATTTTTATTTATCACCACATTTTTTATCACCTCACACCATTATCACTATCATCTCATCTCTACGTTCACTACCATACATTTTTATTTCCGATTAAGAAAAATAAGAAAAATTATAAAATATAAATTCAAATAAAAAATAAAAAATTTGCAGCAGTTCATGAGCCGTCGCCTCCTCCCTGATCACTGCAACCTGCGGCCTAGCCATCCCACATCCAGCCACAACCGCTGTGTGCGGTCGCAAACGCTGCAACCTCCCAAAAGGTAACGGCCTCTGCTCGGTGCCCTCCAGCCAGGTCGCGACTAGGACAATCCTCTTTGCTGATGTTGTCCATCACTCATGCTGCCAAGATCCTCTAGGCCCAGCCGCACGGACAGCAGCGACGCCCCCACCAGCGCCCCGCTCTGCCGGGCGTGCAACGCTCCGACCTCCAGATCAGTCCGCCAACCGCCCGCGAGCGGCGCTCCACTCGCAGGCGCCACTCCAGCGATGCCCCCACTGACCCCGACACCTCCAGCGCCCACCTCCTACTCACGCGCCCTCCGCGACCTCCACTCGCCACCAAGACGTCATGACTCCACGTTGCCCCGCGTCGGCTGCAACTGTGAAGGTTGCCCGCTCCCTCCATTTGCCCTAACTTGCGTGAGAAGAAACGTGGGTCTGGAACCCACGTCTACAGAGGTTTCTTTCTATTATTTTATTTTTTGGAAAATTTGCTTGTAGAGCCCGTCATGTTTCCTTATTTGCAAACTGGCCCATGTGCACTTTTTTGTTAACTTTTCATTTATGTAATTGCAAAGATACCCCTGCTTTTGCATGATAATTTGGACTATCTTTCTTGCATCATTTATTTTAATGAAAAATAGAACATTGTTGAGCAACTAATTCTGTACATTTTGGCTATTTATTTTTATTTTGTAAGCATTGGATAATTTATGAAAAATCAGAATATGAAATTTAGTAATATTTTACCCATTTATGCTCTGAAATTCGCATGTAGCTATTCCTTGCTCTAAAAATTGTGAAAAATTCGAGATGATGCCTCTAAATACTTTTTAATTACCATCCAAATCTCATCATAAATGGAGTTGTCTTTTGCTTAGTGATTTCTGTAATTGATTTTTAATTAAATCTAAAAATACTATTTTTGCGAAATTTCAACTCTCCTGGATTGTTCATTAAAATATCTAGTTGGGATAAGTGGTTAATTTGATTTTGTAGATTTATTGAAAATTAAATACTCACGGTCACTTTGTTTTCATTAAAAAATCATAAAAAATCATAAATTGTCAGAAAATTTCAAAAAAATAGTGTAGCTTCATTTCATCATATTTCACTTCCAGTAAATTTTTCATAGTTTTTGCATTCTTTTTGCACGAAAAATTGCATAAAACCTCAAAAAGTTTGCATTTTTCATTGTTGCATTTTAACCCCAAAATTTTTTTAAAAATACATTTTGCATTCATCAATGGATTACATTTCCAGGAAAAATGTAACTTGGCTAAATTGACTTAATTCCACATTAAAATTAATTTCGCTAAGTTGTGTATTTTCTTGTTAACTTAATTCAATCGCAGTTTACATTTAGCATTTTTATTGCATAAAAAATACAAAAAATCCTCTCGGAAACCGATGAGATAATTTATCTAACTTGATATGAAGTTGTTTCTTTGCCTCCTTGAGTCGAATTTGGGGCTTGCCTAGGTTAAAAAATATCAAATCGTGCATCAGTTAATTAATCGATAATTCGATTCGTGCGGTAATTTTTTTATCAATCCTTACTGCCCGACTACAACAAAACGATACACATATTAAATTATTCAATTAATTAAAAGGGCATCTCAGCGTTCAATCAAATGGCGTCATTGCCGAGGAGGCAAACGACTTAGGATCATTTTAGAAAATTAGGTTTTGGTTTTCCATTCATTTGGGTAGTATGACCCTCGAACCCATTTGTAATTATTCCATTTTTCAATTATTTTTCTATTTGTTTTTTGTTTATACCTCTCTAACATAATTTTTATCTTTTTGTGCGAGGGTCCGGTGGGCTTGGAGCGGCTTTCTTGAAGTCGACACATCTCAAAGTGCATCGGAGGCTGACGATTCGTGGATCAAGTCGGTTGTTGAGACACCAAAAAGATTTTCATTTTCGTTAACTTGTAAAAAATTATGCATTTAAAGCGGTTCCCGTTTGGGTTCTCATGCGTGTAACTGAATAAAAAAAGGAGACTCTCTGTGTTTTGTGGTTGCTTGACGTAGGATAGAACCTACACTCACAGCTCTTAGAGCTTTCTTAGTTCTGTTTGTGCTCGTAATTCCTAGGACCACACTTCACCATTAAAAGGGTACAGAGTGTGTGTGCACACCCTAAGATAGAGCCAAAATCCCCTCCTTCCATATCACGTACCCCGATCCTAGCAAATATCATAGGCCGAACTACTCGAGGTTCAAATGACCAGCACCAACTAGCCTCCACCTGCTTCGGCAGGTAGATAGGGGTGAAGAAGCGGTGCACCACGACAAGTTGCTAGTAACCATATGGGGTGAAGTTATATGCCTTGTCAGCCTCCGCCTACTTCAGTAGGTAGATAGCTGCAGGTCCTTGAACTTCCTCGGCTGGTGATAGGAGCGAAGACAGGAAGGGCGTTGGTATCTTAGGCGACATGTTAAACAGGAGAGATGCATCCGCTTTGAGCCGACTTCCCTTTAGGCTATCACGTAATCCTTGCTATTTTCTTGAAAATCACACTTAAAATCAACCAGATTAATCGGACCCGGCTTTGGGTCCTTTACGTGTTGAGTGTGAACTCAGGGTTACTCTTGTATTTTTCTTTATGTCTGTTCGAGTGCGTTATCCTGTGTAATTGCACGTTTTCTACCTCGATCTGCTTACATTCGTCCTTTCCTCCTCAAGATGTCGGGATATTGATCCTCATATCCTGAGATCTCTGGTCATTCCTATTCATCTTCGCCTTATCCTTCTTCCATGTATCCTCCGCCATCTACGGGAGACCCTTACCCGTGGTCGGTTCTACCTCGACCCGATTATGAAGTCAGAACTTCGAATGACTTCTCCACATCTTCACATTTCTCACCAGCTCCATATTCTAATACTTCGGATCCACTTCCATCTTGGACTTCCTGTCCTTATTATCGAGAGCTTACTGGAATCAATGAACCATACGAAGAGCAAGCCACTGCTGAGACAGATGACTGGAAGAATTACTTAGTTGATATTACATACCGAATGGAGAGGCATGCACCTAATGATCTTCTTGACTTGATTGACCCTAGTAATCAAGCCTGCATTGACCAGCCTTCATATTACACATTCGGAGAGCCTATGCATTCACAGGATTAGACTCATGGATTCAATCTAGGAACCCCCTCTTTATTGACTCCATCATATGAGGCTCCGACCAATATCTGTCATTCGGATGGTCTATACTCGACCCAGCATTACATACCAGAGTCTAGGTATGTTGAGTATGAGACCCCAATATCTCAGCAGTATCCTCAAATTGAGCAGAACTCTCCCATGATTCGTCATGAGAATTTTGTAGAGGATGACATCTCTAGACTTATTGAGAAAAATGAATCATTTGGTAACAAGTTGATTGATGTCTTGGAAATATTTCACTCAATTTCTGCCAGCTTGGGTATGCAAGTGAAAAAGGAAGTAAGTAGATTTGATGTTGAAAATCGAGCGAGTGTTAGGAAACCCACACATTATGTACAGTTGGAGTCACTTCTACCTTCCTCTTCTACTAACCCGTTGCCTTCCAATCCAGAGTCTGACCATTCGCCCAACAAAAACATCAAAAAAATCAAAAATCCCAAAAAGATCAAAAACATTGAAAATTCAGAAAAAATCGTAAAAATAGAAAATAAAAAAGACTTAAAAAATTGGATCCTTCCTTAAGGGAAGCACTCGACGAGGAATTGATTTTTAAACTTCCCTTAATAAGGTCATTGATCACTTCCCCGACCTCAAGAGATTTTAAGGAATAAATTGATGCTCAAGAGGTTGGGGAACAAGAGAACAAGGATTGAAAGACACATAGTGTCTATGGCCACCTCCTTTGTGATGGGGAGAAAGATTAAGAGCCGCAGAGTGAAGCGGTTGTCCCCAGTTGAGTGTGAAATCAAATACATCATTTTTACCCATGCGAGAATCGATGGTGACCCATCAATAAATATCCTCTTGACCTCCGTGTTTGACAAGCTCAAACTCGGATCACTTAGGAAGTCCAGAGTGATCATTCAGTTGGTCGATCGATCCATAAAACAGGCAAGAATCATTTCAGTCATCATCACTTTCCAAGGTGCTCTACTCCAGGTGGATTTCACGATCATTGACATTGAGCACCGAGGAGAGTTTACCCAGTCTCCAATTATTCTCGGGAAGCTATTCTTAGCCTTGGCTAAGGTGACTATAGATTGCAAGACTCGGGAAATCGATTTTACAACATTGGGTGCGCTTCGATCTCACCCATTCTTTGATACACTTTACTCAAAGGTGACCCGCATATCCGTAGACAACCGTTACCATAGAGAGATAGATGAGTCCTGTCTCTCTACTACACCTGAGATATCGACTGTCCGGACGACCATTGGTTCAGAGACTCCCCAAACCTCCACTCTACCAACTGATTGCACCACCACCATGACAACTTCTAAGGAGGACTCACGACTCGAAGCTATCATTGAGTTGGACACAATTTTCGCTGATTGTCTTGACCATTTCGATGATCCAACACCCGTGACTAATAATGCCATGCCAACTGAGATCACTAGCACCTTCCCGAGAAGTGCGTTGACCCTTTAGGAATATTATAATATATATGGTGACTCGTCTGATGAAGAACCCATGGTCAGTACTACACCACATCTCGGACCTTCAAAGGAGACAACCAATACTAAAGTGACCCCACCCAAAAACGCGATTGATCCCTCCTCTAGCCGGTTATCTAGTGAGAGTAAGTCGAGAATTGATCCCTCGAGGTATTCCCACGAACCCCTCAAGGCACGTCGCTCTCTACTGCCTCTCAATGATTCATGTTTTAGAAAACCGACTAAGAAAGTTCCCTTCAACATACCAGGGAAGGAATTTTTTGAGGAGTCCTCATCAGGTCCGGAAGAGGTGATTTATATGAGTGAACTCAGCTCACCTGTTCTTAAACCATATCTGAGCAAGCAGCCGTGTGTCAACAGTCGTTGGACGATCCCTACACCTCACTATTATTCATCTGAGGGCAATTCCTACAGCAACACATATGTATATTATCCACCTCCTCACTCCCGCAAGAAGGTTCATCACAAACTTTCTTGATTCTTGTATATTCTCACTCTCCCTTGTATACATTTTATTTCCCTCCTTCCCCAGTGATTTGAATCACTTGCCCCAGCTCCATATCATTTCATTTTATGGCTATACTTAGGATGACCAGATCCTAAGTATATGGGGAAGAGTGACCTGAGTTTCTTCATTATTCTCTGTACATTCTCCAGATCTCATTGGTTCTCACACTCACTCTAGTCCTATACTTAGGTTGACCATAACCTAAGTATAGGGGGGACCGATGCCCTTCATGTATAGATACTCATCCATTTCCCCTCTTAACCTTGCCTGCTCCATTTTTAATCTTCATCTACACTTAGGCTGCCAGAGCCTAAGTATAGGGAGCAGAGTGACTTCTATACTTTTTTTTATTTTAGCTCTCCTACGCTTAGCATGAGCTATGTCTTTTTTCTCTCTTCACGTGCTCTGAGGACATAGCACATGCTAAGTATAGTGGGGCGTGTATATATTAGATATATATTTACCCATAGCTCGTACTTTCCTGTATTTTTGTATATATTATGCAATAATTACGGGGTGGGTAAAAATTGAAAAAATATTGTAAAATACATGTATATTAGTATGTATATTGTATAATCTGTATAATACTTGGATAAAAAGTTGTAGTATTCTTGTCAATAATATTTTTGTAAAAATTGTTGTATACCAGAAAAAATGAAAATAAAGGCTTCTTATTTACTCTTGCATATCATCCTTGCATTTCAAAAAAAAATTGTGTGTCCTGCATCTATACAGCATGTCATCTGCATATTTAGCATATGCATAGTGAAAAGTTAGTGGGTTCTAAACCAAGTTATGAATAGATGTCGAGGATGGATTTGATTTAACCTTAATCTACCTAATTTTAGAGGAACCTTATAGGAACTGGAGTTAAGATTTTTCAGGTCAAGTGACTTAATTCTTTGAGCTCACCAGTCTACATTCACATGTCATCTTGACTAGTCTAAGTAGAATATTTCATGTGCGCGTACGATTCTTTTGGACAGTGACCTAACTTGGACAAGCACGGTACACGTAACTCTTCATTGATGAGGTGGTGAGGAGGCAGAATTCTTTGGCTTGGAGTAACACACAGGTGGAAACCCGTCCTCCTCTAGGGAGGGAAGTGCGTCTCAACCTAGTCTAGTGGTGTTGACGTCTAATGATGGGATGATGTGGGTTGCAATAAAGCTTCTAAAGAGGTATAGCCTACTGGCTCAAGGAGAAAAACTCGTTATGCACATGCTGCACCTTGTATATATGCCAAAAAAAGAAAAAAAAAAGAGAACTCCAAAAAAAAAGTGGACATGCCTGATTGAAAATAAAATACTTGTCGGAGTCTGTATATTTTCAAGGCATATGCTTCAAAGTCTTATACAATAGAAGCCTGCAGCTGGATGACTTGGCTACACTGGTCAAGCATCCTAGGATAGGTATACTGGCTACCGTCCATGCTTCTCTCCACCTCCTCTTCTTGAGTTGGTCGCACTTGAACTTAGAAGGAAATACCCCACTCCTCGAGGAAAGAGTTAATGGATTGGAGAATTAGAGTTACCTTGTTAGAGGAGGCTGGGTCTTTGCCATTTATGATGTGGAGAGCTATATTTCACTTACACTGTACAAGTAAGAATCATAGTTATTAGAATTTGCGTATGAGGATTTATTCTGACCTGACTTTTGAGGAGACTTGAATAAGAGACTTGTGGAACTTAAAGTCTGTTAGGTCTTAAATTCAGATCCCAATAAGGTTCTGCCACACAATTAATCCAAAGGTCGAGTCAAGCTCCATTTTCACCTTTTGTTCATGACCTTGGAATGGAACCCAAAATCATTTCACTCTTGCATTTCATTTTAGTTGCTCGGGGACATGCAAGGTTTAAGTATAGGGGGTTGATGAATATGTGATTCATCACTCTAAAAGTTGAAAATAGAGCTTTGTTTCCGAGTAATTAGCTGCATTTTATCACTTATATTGCATAATTAGCATTCATGTATGTGTAAATAATATCTGCATTTTAGCATTCATATTTGCATTAAATATGGAGCCAATTTTACTTGTAATATTCACCAATATATTAACTAAAATACCATATTTGTGTCTATTTTATACTAACTCCAAATCCAATAAAATAAACTCTACAGTGTATATATTACTAACACTAATAAAGGAAAGATATCAAAAAAATGCTACCTTGTAAAATTGACCAATAAAATCCAAATCCAAGTTTGAGACTATGAACCTTAAAATGCGCATATCGCTCTCATAAAGTATCTGATTTAGGTCTACTCACTTTTAAAGTAATATACATTCAAAGACCTTCAAAACAAGACCAATTTCATAAACATCTATGTGAAACTTGGGTTTTGAGCCCCTATTGTATATTGTATATATTGAACATAATACCCTCCATTTTTATCTTTTTATTAATTATTCAAAATAAAAAATAGTTTAAGTTGTAAATATTCCTTCCATAATTTCTCTAACTTTATTTTGATTTTTCTCGAATTAAAAATCACAAAAAATTTGCAAAAGATAAAAATGCGATATTTTATATCTATAAGATACCTCCAAAAATACTTTGTGTACAGATGACTTCTTTTGATTTTCGATCCTTCACAAAAGCTGTAGATCTCGTCGAAAAGAGAACTTTCATATTGACTACTCTTTGATTTGACCTCTTTTGTTATTTCTTTTTTTTATTTTCATTTAATTTGTGATTTTTCTAGGAGCGACATGTGGCAGCTCCTGGAGCCATCATGTGTCACCCCTTTTTTAAATTTATTATTTATTATTTTCGTAATTATTTTTATTAATTTATTATTATTATTTTGATTATTTTAGTTTATTTTAATTTATCTTTTATATTTTTTCATTTTGTTATTTTCTCTCTTCTTTAATTTTTAGCCTACTTATTTTATTATTTATTTCCCCCCTTTTACTTCTTCTCCTTTACTTGTCCTCCACTCCAAGTCACCACTTCCTCCACCACTCCATTTTCTCCACTTTCTTTCCAACTTTCTCCTTCTCCTCTTTTTATTCCCGTCATCTCCCTCATTTTTACTCATCCGCCAATTTTGTGAGAAGAAATCCAGCTCCAGAGAGTTCGAGGTGACATCGACAACCTTATTCTGTAGAGCGACAACGAGTTCCAGCTATCTTCGAATATTGGCGAGATCCGCGAGCCTTGTTCGCGTAGCATCCCACCACAAAGGGATTGCCCAGCTTCTCAGCTTTTCACCGAGCTGATTGAGGCCATGACGGAGGCCTTACACTGCAGCCCCACCTTTCGGTGACATCACATGTAAGTCATCCTTCTCCTTTTCCTTGTCAATTTTTTTATGTAACATTTTTCCCCTGTTCATCACCAAAACATCATCATCACACACACACACCACCTCATAATCATCATTTTTATTTTTCACCATATTTTTTTATCACCTCACACCATTATCACTATCATCTCATCATCTACATTCACTACCATATTTTTATTTCCTGTTAAGAAAATCAAGAAAAAAATAAAAAATATATAATTCAAAAAAAATTGTAGTAGTCCGTGAGCCGCCGCCTCCTCCCTGACCACTGTAACCTGCGGCCCAACCATCGCACGTCCAGCCACAATCGCTGCGTGCAGCCGCGTGCAGCTGCAACCTCCCAGCAGCTCACAGCCTCCACCCGGTGCCCTCCAGCCAGTCCACGACCAGGCCATCCCCCTTTGCTGGTTGTTGTCCACTGCTCCTGCCACGAAGATCCTCCAGACCCAGCCGCCCGACCAGTAGTGGTGCCCCCACCAGCACCCAGCTCTGTCGGGCGCGTGGCGCTCCGACCTCCACGTCAGGTCGCCAATCGCCTGTGAGCGGCGCTCCACCTATAAGAGCCGCTCCAACGACGGCGTTGCTGCCTTCACCATCTGCAGTGCCGCCGCCACGTACCCTCGCGCGACCCTGACGCCTCCAACGCCCAGCTCCTGCCCATGCGCCCTCCGCGTCCTCCGCTCACCACCAGGTCGTTGCGACTCCGCGTCGCCCCACATCGGCTGCAGCCATGATGGCTACCCGCTACCTCCAGTTGCCCTAACTTGCATGAGAAGAAACGTGGGTTTGGAACCTACGTCTGCAAAGGTTTTTTTTCTATTATTTATTTTTTTGGAAAATTTGCTTGTATAGCCCGTCATGTTTCCTTATTTGCAAACTGACCCATGTGCACTTTTTTGGTAACTTTTCATTTTTGTAATTGCAAAGATACCCCTGCTTTTGCATGATAATTAGGACATCTTTCTTTCATCATTTATTTTAATGAAAATAGCACATTGTAGAGCCTAATTCTGTACATTTTGGCTATTTATTCAGATTTTTGTGAGCATTGGATAATTTATTAAAAATCAGAATTTGAAATTCAATGATATTTCACCCATTTATGCTCTAAAATTTGCATATTCCTTACTCTAAAAATTGTGAAAAAATCGAGATGATGCCTATAAATACTTTTTAATTACTGTCCAAATTTCATCATATATGGAGTTGACTTTTGCTTAAAATATTTTGTTGAGTGATTTCTGTAATTGATTTTTAATTAAATCTAGAAATACTATTTTTGTGAAATTTCAACTCTCTTGGATTGTTAATTAAATATCTAGTTGGAATAATAGGATAATTTGATTTCATGGATTTTTTGACAATTATATACTCTCATTCACTCTGTTTTCATTAAAAAATCATAAAAAATCATAAATTGTCAGAAAATTCAAAAAAATAGGGTAGCTTCATTTCATCATATTTCACTTCAAGTAAATTTTTCATAATTTTGCATTCTTTTTGCACGAAAAATTTCATAAAAACCCCCAAAAAATTTGCATTTTGCATTGTTGCATTTTAACCCCTAAAATTCTAAAAAAATACGTTTTACATTCATCATTGGATTACGTTTCCAGAAAAATGTAACTTGGTTAGATTGACTTAATTTCACATTAAAATTAATTTCTCTAAGTTGTATGTTTTCTTGTTAACATACTTCAATCGTATTTTGCATTTGGCATTTTTATTGCATATAAAAATTACAAAAAAAATCTCTTGGAAAATCGTGAGCTAATTCATTTGACTTGATCTGAAGTTGTTTCTTTGCCTCCTTGAGTCGACCCTGGGGCTTGCCCAGGTTAACAAAACATCAATCTGTGCATTAGTTAATTAATTGATTATTCATTTCGTGTGGTAAATTTTTGATCGATCATGATTGCCCGACTACGACAAAAGCGACACATATTAAATTAAAAGGGCATTCCAGCGATCAATCAGTCGTATATGATGAGACCTACACATTTTTGTGATGCGCTAAGACCTAAACCCTATCCTTGAAGTGGTATCAGAACCAAGATAAAGGTATTAGATGTAATCCAAAACTCTAGGGAATAAGGTTTTGCATATTGATTGCGCAGGAACTCGTGGTTTGTGCATATGATGCACGTTTCGAATTGTTTTTCGCTAAATTAAAAATCCCCTGATTGTGCACTGTCTAAATGAAGTTTTTGAATAATAAAATCTATTCAGAATATTTAAATATGTCCTTAAAAATATAGCCAATTTTTGGTACCGAAAGTGCATTACTTAAAATTCGAAAAGTTTCCGCAATGAAATTATTTTTGCATGTATTCATGGATCTGTAAGAAAATTATTTTTGCTTACTGTTTTCTTATCATGAAATGTGAAATAAATACCTTTATTAAGTAGATAATTCAACCATCAAACTGCTCAAATTTATTTCACGTGATTCCGACTCTGTTTTCCCTAGATATTCCATATTTAGTGGAGATGGGCCAGATGATGATTGGATCACCAAGATATCTTTCTTAATTTATTTATAATTCAATGCAAATCATGGAAATTATGAATTTGCTTTGATTAAATTGATTCTTAAAGTTTATGAAAATAATTGATAAATATCAATGTCCATTGAATGTATGTTTCATGACAGTACCCTAATTTAACCTACAATAGTTGTAGGTCAACTTTTACATGCAAAACATGGTTGTTTGATATGCGTAGATATTAAGGATCTCAAAATTATTTTAAGATGTTCAAGATTTTTGAGTTATTACTATATAGTATAATGCAGTCATCAAAGTTGATCGATAAAACCACATGTGCATTGATATTATTTTGTGTTGTTCTCAATCGGAATGGTGAAAGTGTCTAGTCCGGGTATGTTGGTTTGGTTCCTTAATTAGTGCCTTGCATATCAAGGAAATGCTCCCTCCGAGCATAACTCATGTGTACTAGACAGATCCACTTTTGAGGAAAGAATAATATAAATAAGTCAAGTTATAATCTAATTATTAAAATACAAAATAATATGTACTTGTGAGAGCTTATACTATATAGTAATATCAAGCAAACCCTAATTGTTTATTGGATAATTGAATTGGATTGTTGATTAATTTAATATGATTAAATTATTTAGATCTAATTAAAAAATAAACACTCCATTATGAATGGATATGTGATTCCCTTTGAAGAATTAATCGTAATAAATATGATTTATAATGATTAATTACAATTTAAATGGGATATTTAGGATCATATAAATCACATACATGATCTCACATCAAGGCAAAGGGTTCTATAGCCATGGATTGTATGCTGGAGACACTTATCCGAAGTGATAGCTCCTACATACAAGCGTACATGGATCGGGCTCTTTGCTTCTTGAAAGAGCAACACCCTATGTGTAGTGACGCCAATATTGGTTCCCCATATTATTGAGGTGATATTTGATTGCGCGTAGCGAGTTCTATTCATGTTGACGATTGATTCAATTAACATCATGTCAACATCACCTTACGGGTGGTCGACGCGGTGTTAAGGACCGAATTGGGAAATGTAAATTGGACTTACAAGGAGGAATGAGTTCACGCTTATTTTTATCTAATATTTATGCAAATTATATTATTTCAAATAACCTTCATTAAATCCATTCAAAAATATACTCAATCATAACCACTATAATATCATGGATTGGATCCACGATCAAGATGCAGTACTTGTAGTTGGACATATAATGTATGTGGTTGCAATGTGCAAGTTTTCTCATGATTATGAGGATTGACAATTAAATAGACAATAGGAAAATAACCGATGATTTGTGTGTCTCTAAAGTGATCTCTCATCGATTGTGCTTTGGAAGTAGCATGTTGATAGTGATCGCAATTATCAAGATCATTCTTAAAAATCGAAGAAGATGTTTTGGCAAATGTGTTCTCAACATTTAATCATGAATGACATGGTTCGTAAAATTATGCAGAATGGTGGGTCGATAAGAGATGATCAACTCAAAATGTTTGAGTACCTGTCTAAACCAAAGTCTTTTTTGAGTCACGAAGATTGTGGATATGATGAATGTCATCATTTTGCTATCTCTACCCAAGTTATTTACGAAGCATCATATTATTCATATTATACGAATAGGATGAAGCAAGAATAAATGGTGAAATACTCTTACATTGAAGTCCCTCGAGGATGGGTTCAATTTAAGAGATCTTTTATCTTAAACAATGTGTGTTTAAGTATTAAGGAAGTGCAGTGGAAGCATGGGTCTGAACCATGCAAGAAGGAGAGTCAAAGAGTTGAATGTACTTTTGTTACTTCCATACATATGACATCCAAAGAGTTGGATGAATGCCAATACTGCAACAAGCTGATGTATTGATAGTATGACTATCTAGACTATCTAAGATCCTTATAGAAGGACCCGGATAGATCGAAATATTCTACATCTACATATCATCATTGAAATTGACTTACTTATTATATAAGGTTAAAAGTTTGATAATTATATCTCCTTCTTCTGATAACACTTGCAATCGGTTTTATATGTAGTGGAAGACTAGAAAATTTGATATTAAAGTTCAATAGTCATCCACATAGAAATTGATGCAATTATTGTACAATTTACATGAAGGATATGGAATAATCCTCAAATGCATCACGGAAGCGTGAGCGTCATATCAAATACGACGAAGAGCGATTAATCGAACTAGTTGTTCTATGCAGCGGAATTAAAAAAAAATCATGCGATGAAACCACATGATCCAAGAACGATTCTCGGATCGTTTCATCTAGAACCACAACAAGTATAAAAGAATACCTCTTGAAGCGTGGTTAACCGAGTCTCTACGAAAAGAGACCTCATGTCTCAAGTCTGATCGTCAGAGAAGACGCTTGCGAGCGCGGGGATGAGTCGTGTGATCCTCGCAATCTAACGAGTTGATCCAAGCACGGCGAACTCCTGATCTCGTCGTACGAGATCGAACACCTTCTTCGCGAGCGTAGCACTCCAAAGAAGACAGACAATCGAAGAACGTCGAAGCGGCGGTGCGGTGGCGAAGCGACGATGGCTTCTCTCCTCTAGGGTTTGGTGGATAGCCACCAAGAAGGAGAGAAGAGAGTAGACGTGTAGAATGAGAGAGAGAGAGAGAAGAGAGATGTGCTTCAAAAGCATAACCCTAGAGAGCATAGTATGCCTCTCTATTTATAGGGTTTTGGGGTTCATGGATCTCAATCCATGGGACACATAAAATCAATGGATGAGATTGATTTATGTTTAATCCAATGGTCAAGTTTGTTGTTGGTAAAAGCCAACAACTAATAATTTAATTTAGATCAAATATATTTGATAAATCAAATATAAATCAATCCTAAATTAAATCAAACAAATAAGGAGACAATCATCATGGAGATTACATCTCCCATTGGAACATGGTGGACGGCCACCAATTCCATATTGGACTTGGTAGTCGTCCACTTGTTTCCAAGTGGAGGCAGTTTCATGAAATCTCATGAGATTGCATATCTCCATGAAAATCTCCATTATTTATTCTGACAATTTTTGTTGTGATTTATTCTTCAAAAATAATTCATAATTAATTTTTGAGAATATTGCAATCTTTCCATTGGAAATTTGTGAATCACATTCACAACCCAAAACAAAATATAATTTACATTTTCAATTAATTACACAATGTGTATCCAATATACATCATTTAATTAATTAACCAATATAAATTATAATTAGCTATCAATATAAATTATAATTAGCTCTCTCGAATACATTATAAATCACATTTATAATATATTATGAATAATTGGATAATGCTATCCACATTATTCTTATCCACAATAACTAAATCACATTTAATTATATTGGATAATTTCCACATACATCGAGATAATTAAATCACATTTAATTATCATTCTCTTAATGCTCAGATATAATTCAACTATGGAATTATTCTTGAACCCCTTCAAGAATAATGTGATTTCTCCGCAGATATTTGGAGATAAGGACATGGCGATTGTATTGTTCCACATATAGTGACTTGGATATTGAGATCACATCTCAAATCCAGATCTCATAGACCTCTCATAGATGCTTGATTAAATCAAGGCCGTAAACCTAATATTCTCATTGCATCTGAGTCTCATTCAGATCAATGTCCAATACATGGACTAAGATTAGATCACTTCTCTATTGAGAGGAGTCATTAAAATCCAACCTGTTTCATCACTCCATCGGAATGGAAGCGTCATGGTTATACAATCGTTTATGATCACATCACCCTTAGGTATTCCCAACACCTGTACATCCTACATACTAGAAGACCTTTGATCATCCTGAAGATATAGATCACTATTACACTGTCATCTTTAGGGTTTGATCACTAAGTTTCTCAATCTTGGTCAGTAGGAATTGGTATAGATCATATGCTTTCCCAAGGCATATATCTTACCTTCAAATTCATGTCATGCTTCCAAAGCATGACGACCATGCATAGAATTTGATCAGTCCCAATACCTCATGAGTGAGCTCATGTCTCCCGATTCACATGTGAACCTGTATGATCCCTTTGAGAGATCGTATTACTCATATGTCCTTACATGCACACCAGCTCGCCGGTGTATAGACCTTGGTTAGGTCACCAACCTATTGGTCTGCCAAATGTACATACTCTGACTTATAGTAACACATCTGTCTCTGGTCAGAGGATGCATGCCCATGCTGTGACAGTACTCAACATAGGTCTTTGGTTATCTCGATCACGTTAAGTCAACTCATTGACTCAACTAATCTGACACCTCCGAATCATTATTCCCATGCAGAGGACCTGCATCAAGAGGTCGGTCAGATATCAACCAAAAGAGAAAGGATTGCCTTCTCCTACTCAGGCTGGAGATCATCACTTAACAATCATGATGCTTGATGAGTCCTCTATCTAACTCCTTAATATTCATCCAAGCATCAGCCTCTATGATTCAATCAATGAATCAACAGTTGTATGATTATCAAGTTGGCCATGGTACATAACCCTTATTGTACAAAGGGACCTATTATGCAAATTAGTTATTCTTCATTTCAGATCAGGGAATAACATGTCCAACAATCTCCCACTAGCCCAAAGAGCCATTAATGGGCTAATCATTTAAACCCACACTCATGTGACAATCATAGGCTATTTAAATAGCTAGGTAAGCTGATCAGTCACTTTGATCCTGAGAGACTACGCCAAGTCCTTTTACAGCACTTGCATATCACCTAGGAACAGTGTTCGCATTCAATTTGAATGTTGCATCTTATGCAACCAATATTCAATCTTGTCAGTTATAGTGTCCTTGACACTATAGCTTAACAATTATTATAACCAGTATTTCCATAATCCTTATCAGAATACCCTTATTCCCGGAGATCTCTATCTCCTAAGGTATCCATAATTAAGACCTTTTAGATCACTATCTATGAAGTCTTAAGTTCTTTGAAGATAAGATTTTGAGATCACTATCTCAGAAATCTTTTCATCTTTGAAGATATTATTATTACCGCAATAAAGTGTTTTATCTCCTTAGTAGGATTAGTAACACTTACTACTCCCACTGCATGACAGATATTTAACTTTTGTACACATCTAGCATTCATTCGGCTTCTTGTAACTAATGCACAAGGGCAAGTAGTTCTAGCATTCACTTCCTCAACTCTTTAAGGTGCTATCCCGTTAGATAGGTTAGTACCATATCTTATGGAAAGGAAGCCTTCTTTGGGGTATTCCAAGAATGGAGCATGCCAAAGGTGTACTATAAATGTGACAGTCCCACTATCCTCTTCTCTTTGCTTATGAACAACTTCAGAACTAAGATCTAAGAGGTATCCTTGAGATCATATCTCAAGATATGGAATAGCCAGTCTATAAAACACTTATTATCATCCTTTTATCATTCTAAATGATTAGAATATTATCTACATTTAGCATGATGAACACAACGGCACTCCCACTAAGATTCACATGGTTCATTAAGATTCTATCTGAAATCATAACATTTATAATTTCATTAAATCTTATGTTCCAACTAAAAGAAGCTTACTTGAGTCCATCAATGGAATTCCTCAGCTTGCACACCTTGATTTCCTCATCCATGAAGCCATGGGGCTATTTCACATGAATATCCGCAAAAAGAGGTATTCATAGAGGAATATAATCTTGACTCACATCTTGAAAATGCTATAGTCAAGTTGTGTAGCTAGGGTTAGCTATATTTTGATGGATTTAAGCATGGTCATTGAAGAAAAAGTCTCATCACAAGTGATGTCTTCTCTTCGGTGTGTAACTCATGGCTGTGAACCATGCTTTGAAGGTCTCTACCTTCTCATCAGGTTCTCCCTTTCTCCTGAAGATCCATTTACACCTTAATCGGCCTTACCCATATAGGTGGATCCTCGAGGGTCCATATACAACACTTGTATATGAAGTCTACATTAGACTTTAGTCGCCAACATCCATCTTTCCATGTCATGATCCTCAGGAGCTTCATCACATGAAGTCCGATCATTTTCAGACTTAATTGACACATGGAATACATCCTCAAACTCATTTGAAGAGGTATTAGTGTTTCATCTTTAATTGTCCTTTTAGTTTCCAATTTCAAGAGCTTCATTATCATCTCAAGATTCAATGAGTTCTTTTACTTCATTTTCATCTTGATTCCCAAGAGTCTCATCCTCTAAGAATCACATTCTCATAGATGAGATCTTTTAAGAATCTCAAGGTCATAGAGTAGGTATCCAATACCTTCCTTTATTTTCCTAATGAAGTAGCACTCTCAAGTGCTAAATTCCAGCTTACTTGCTTGGAACCTGATTAAGGGTATATATTGTAGTCTCTACTACATACATACATATATATATATATATACCTTGGAAACTAATAGATAATTATGCTAATATTCATCATTGATCATATCATGTCACACATGATCCAATTATATCTCCCTATAACTCTATTGAGTTTAGGTGTATTAGGAGGAGCGAGATAGGAATGATATTCCTTTCTCCATAAGGTATTTCATGAATTCATCTTAACAGGTACTGACTACATAGATTAGATCAAATTCATTTTATCTTCCTTCAAACTTTGGTTCTAAACCAAAATTGTGAAATCTTTGAACATTTCAAAGGTTTCTAAATGAAGAGAAGAAATCTCATATCACAAATAATCATCAATAGATATCACATATCCATAATGTTTATTTTGATATAGATGATTCTCATACATCAATATGTATGAGATCTTGAATACCTTGACATCTTATACCATTCCCAAGGAAGGGTGTATTGGACATTTTTACTTTTGAATACAATATTCACAAGTATGTAAGATTTGAACCTTTAGACAATCTAAGGTTTCATCTCTTACTAGTCTATTGATCACATCAATAGACAAATATCCAAGGCTTGATGCCAGATCATTGTCAAATGATCTTCATCCTCCTATTGATCTTTTAAGGTTTAAATTTCAGTATTAGAAATGTTAATGAACCATTCATTAATTTTCTAATTTAGTAGAGTCCACTAGATTTTAGATTACTATCTGAAATATCTCCATCATAACTCTTTATGATAGGTCTATTATAGAATTCATGCTTATTTCCAACAATTAGAAATAAACAGTGAATGTATTCTAATATCTAGGTCATAGAGACATTCTCTAAGACTAAGGGCTCTACCACTGAAATTAGGAAGTCTATTTATCCAATAGAGGTTGTTGCAACAATTACATTAACATCCATGTAGATGACTATTGAACCTTAAGATCAAAATTTCTAGTCTTCTAATACATATGCAATTAATTGTAAGGGTCATTAGAAGAATGAGATTCACCTATTAGACTTTTATCTTATTCAATAAGAAAGTCAATTTCAATGATTAAATGTAGATTATTCTGATGCACTATCCGGGTCCTTCTCTAAGGATTTAGATAGACTTGATAGTCATACTATCTATACATTAACTTATTGCAGTATCAACATTTATCCAACTATTTGGATGTCATATGAAAGTCACAAAAGTACGGTCAACTCTTTGACTTTCCTTCTTACTTGGGTCCAATCCATGCTTCCACAGGGCTCCCTTTATCTATAAACAACCATTGCTTTAGACGAAGGATCTCTTATGCTGAATTCAAAAGATTTCAATATAAGAGCATTTCAACATTTGTAGATGCTTCATTCAATTCATACAATATGAATATTATGAAGCTTCATGAATGACCAGAGTATAGATAGTAGAATGATGACATTCATCGTATCTACATCCATCTAAACTCTTAAAAAAATTGGTTCAGGTAGGTTCTCAAACAATTTTGAATACATCATCTCTTATAGAGCTACCATTCTGCATGATGCAGAGAACCACGTCATTTATGATCAAATGTCGAGAGCACACATGTATGACAGAACATCTGCTTAGAATTTTATAAGGATTATTTGAAAATTACGATCATCATCGACATGTCACTTTCAAAGTACATTCGATGAGAGATCAAGACTATAGAAACATACAAACCCTAGGGTTGTAGTCCTATTGTCTATTTAATTTTCACTCCTCATTATTATGAGGAAAATTGCACATTGCAACCACATACAATATGTGTCCAACTGTAAGTACAATATCTTAATCATGGATCCAATCCATGATATTTTACTGGTTATTATTGAGTATAATATTGAGTGGGTATAATGAAGAATCATCTGAAATAAGAAATTTGCATAAGTGTATATATTTATATATATATATATATATACATATTTTACTTCGATTTAGGAATTTTATATCAAAGTTGTCTTGCCTTGTCAACAATGAAAGTTCATTCCCTTAATCACTTTCAATGTAAGATATATACTTACCAATCTATCTCAAGCAAGATTTGGGATCTCCTTCCTTATCTTTGTCACATCCCAATAATATGAGAACCTGTAACTCGGATAAAAAGAAGTGGGAACACATTACACCTTGTAAGTCCAACTTGCATCTCTCAATTCGGTCTTTTAACACACGGGCCCACCACCCCTAAGGTGATGTTGACTCGTCATTAATTGAACCAACTGCCAACAGGAATACAACTCGCTATGCGCAATCCAATATCACCCCAATAATATGAGGATCCGATATTGGGGTCACTACGCATACGTCCTTACTCTTTCGAGAAGAGACGAGCCTGATCCAAATGGATCGTATGCAGGAGCTGTCACTTCGGACAGGCGTCTCCTACATACAATATCTGGCGACGGAACCTTTCACCTTGACGGGAGACCATGGATGTCACTTATGTGATCCTCCACCACATATTTGAATTTTAATTAATTATTATGTATCATATTCATATAATTAATTCTTCCAAGGGAAATACACATCTATTCATAATAGATTATTTTTAATTGGATATAATTACTTTAATCACATTAAATTAATTATCAATCCAATTCAATAAATAAATTCGATTTTAATTGAATATATATGGTATTATCTCAAAATACGTATTAATTCGAATTCTAATAATTAGAAAAATACATCATGATCTCTCAGGCATCATTCGTTCCCTACCCGTTGTCATGGCCAGTATCAACGGGAGTGGGATGGACCGCAACCGGTGCAACCCGCTACCCCAATGCTCCCCGACTAGACACCATATTCGTCTTGGGAAAAAATAATGTCGAGCCAATCACTTTGTACTTGAGATGATCATCAGTTATTCAATCGAAATTATACCATATAGTAATAATCAAAACAATTTTGATTATAAGGAAATATGCTAACCAAATTCCCAATCTTATTCAAGCAAGTTGTTTGTTGATTGTGTTTCCAATTATAATCTAGATCAAATTTAATCAATTTATTTGTTGAGGTCAAGTCAATTAAGGAAATAATCATCATTAAATATTTCTCAAATATTTTCCATAATTATTTCATGAAATTAGCAATTAATTTCACTAATTGACAATCACATGGTTCTTGATTAGGAATGTAATTTTAGCAGTGACCACTACTTACTAAAATTAACATATTTCAATCAATTAAAATCTAAATTATACAAAATCAGTTTCCAAAAATTGCTAATTTAATTTAGGATAGAACCTAAGTGATATTTCATGCATTTCTAGGCGGATCAAAACAGTAATTAACTCATTAATCATGTTAAGATTCGCAGTTCCCACAACAGTGAATACATGTTCATTAAAACAACCATATGTCGAGAAAACAGAATCCAAATTACGTAAACTCAGATCCTATGGTTTTCTTATTTAATGGGGAACAAAATACAAGTGATTAATTCTTGTTTAAACATTTTAAACAGGGCGTAATTTATCTACTAAATAGATGTGCGAAAATCAAATGCGACAAAAACTTTCGCAACCTTAACGAACCCAAGTCGTCCTAGGTTTACGGACCGTATCCAAAACCTTTGACCTAAGACTCTGATGCCATTTGAAGGATATGGAATAATCCTCAAGCGCATCACGTAAGCGTGAGCGTCGTATCGAATACGACGAAGAACGACTAGTCGAACTAGTTGTTCTATGTAGTGGAATTTAAAAAAATTTCATGCGATGAAACCACATGATCCAAGAATGATTCTCGGATTGTTTGATATAGAACCACAACAAGTATAAAGGAATACCTCTTGAAGAGTGGTTGATCGAGTCTCTACGAAAAGAGATCTCCTGTCTCAAGTCCGATCGTCGGAGAAGATGCTTGCGAGCGCGGGGATGAGTCGCGTGATCCTCGCAATCCAACGAGTTGATCCAAGCACGGTAAATTCCTGATCTCGTCGTACGAGATCGAACACCTTCTTCGCGAGCGTAGCACTTCAAAGAAGATGGAGAACCGAAGAACGTCGAAGCGGCGGTGCGGTGGCGAAGTGACGATGGCTTCTCTCATCTAGGGTTTGGTGGACGGCCACCAAGAAGGATAGAAGAGAGTAGATGTGTAGAATGAGAGAGAGAGAGAAGAGAGATGCGCTTCAAAAGCATAACCCTAGAGAGCATGGTATGCCTCTCTATTAATAGGGTTTTGGGATCCATGGATCTCAATCCATGGGACAAATAAAATCAATGGATGAGATTGATTTATGTTTAATCCAATAGTCAAGATTGTTGTTGGTAAAAGCCAACAACTAATAATTTAATTTAGATCAAATATATTTGAAAAATCAAATATAAATCATCCTAAATTAAATCAAACAAATAAGGAGACAATCATCATGAAGATTACATCTCCCATTGGAACATGGTGGACGGCCACCAATTCCATATTGGACTTGGTAGTCGTCCACTTGCTTCCAAGTGGAGGCAATCTCATGAAATCTCATGAGATTGTATATTTCCATGAAAATCTCCATTATTTATTCTAACAATTTTTGTTGTGATTTATTCTTCAAAAATAATTCATAACCAAAACAAAATATAATTTACATTTTCAATTAATTACACAATGTGTATCCAATACACATCATTAATTAATTAACAAATATAAATTATAATTAGCTCTCTCGAATACATTATAAATCACATTTATAACATATTATGAATAATTGGATATTTCTATCCACATTATTCTTATCCACAATAATTAAATTACATTTAATTATATTAGATAACTTCTACATACATCAAGATAATTAAATCACATTTAATTATCATTCTCTTAATGCTCAGATATAATTCAACTATGGAATTATTCTAGGAACCCCTTCAAGAATAATGCAATTTCTCCGCATATACTTGGAGATAAGGACGTGGCGATTGTATTGTTCCACGTATAGTGACTTGGATATTGAGATCACATCTCAAATCCAGATCTCATGGACCTCTCATAGATGCTTGATTAAATCAAGTCCGTAAACCTAATCTTCTCATTACATCTGAATCTCATTCAGATCAATGTGCAATACATGGACTAAGATTAGATATTTTCTCTATTGAGAGGAGTCACTAAAATCCAAACCTGTTTCATCACTCCCTCGGAATGGTAGCGTCATGGTTATATAATCGTTTATGATCACATCACCCTCAGGTATGATCATCCGGAAGATAAAGATCACTTTTACACTGTCATCTTCAGGGTTTGATCACTAAGTTTCTCAATCTTGATCATTGCGAAATGGTTTAGATCATATGCTTTCCCAAAGCATATATCTTACCTTCAAATTCTTGTCATGCTTCCAAAGCATGATGACCATGCATGGAATTTGATCAGTCCCAATACCTCATGAATAAGCTCATGTCTCCCTGTTCACATGTGAACCTGTATGATCCCTTTGAGATATTGTATTACTCATATGTCCTTACATGCACACCAGCTCGTCGATGTATAGACCTTGGTTAGGTCATCAACCTATTGGTCTGCCAAATGTACACATTCAGACATATAGTAACACATCTGTCTCCGGACAGAGGATGCATGCCCATGCTGTGACAGTATTCAACATAGGTCTTTGGTTATCTCGATATCGTTAAGTCAACTCATTGACTCAACTAATCTGACACCTCTGAATCATTATTCCCATGCAGAGGACCTGCATCAAGAGGTCGATAAGATATCATCCAAAAGAGAAAGGATTGCCTTCTCCTACTCAGGCTGGAGATCATCACTTAACAATCCTTTGATGATGCTTGATGATTCCTTTATCTAACTCCTTAGATATTCATCCAAGCATCAGCCTCTATGATTCAATCAATGAATCAACAGCTATATGATTATCAGGTTGGCCATGGTACATAACCCTTATTGTACAAAGGGACCTATTATGCAAATTTCATTTCAGATCAGGGAATGATATCTGCAATAATATTTATTGCATAATGGCTCACCGTGGGCTCGCATGTCCAACATTCCATTGGATAGAAATACTACATTTTTTAGTGGGAGAGCCGTAAGTCTTAGAGGATGTCTCTATGACCTAGATATTAGAATACATTCATTGTTTATTTCTAAACTTGTTAGAAATGGACATACATTCTAGAATAAACTTATCATAAAGAGTTATGATGGATATATTTCTGGTAGTAATCTAACATCTAGATGACTCTACTAAATTAGAATATTAATGAATGGTTCATTAACATTCTAATACTAAAAATTCAAGTCCTAAAAGATCAACTGGAGGATGAAGATCATTTGACAATGATCTGGCATCAAACCTTGAACATATGTATATTGATAAGATCAATAGACTATTAAAAGATAGAACTTTAGATTCTCTAAAAGTTCAAATCTTACATACTTGTGAATATTGTGTTCAAAGTTAAAATGTCTAGTGCATCCTTTTCTGAGAATGGTGTAAGATGTCGAGGTATTCAAGACCTCATACATATTGATGTATGTGGACCCTCTATACCATAATGAACATTAATAATATGCGATATCCATTAATGATTATTCATGTATGAGATTTCTTCCTTTACCCATTAAAAAACTTTGAAATATTAAAATATTTCATAATTTTGGTTGAGAACCAAAGTTGTAAAGAAGATGAAATGAATTTAATCTAACCTAGGTAGCCAGTACCTGATGAATTTGTGATTCATGACTCTAAAAGTTGAAAATAGAGCTTTATTCCCGAGTAATTAGCTGCATATTTCCACTTATATTGCATAATTAGCATTCATGCATGCATTGATAACATCTGCATTTTAGCATTCATATTGCATAAATAAGAAGCCAAATTCATCTGTAAAAATCACCTGTATATTCTCCATATTTCACCTATTTGCATATATTTTATACTAACTCCGAATCCAACAAAACCAACTCCATAGTGTATATATTACTAACACTAATTAAAGAAAAATATCAAAAAATACTAACTTGAAAAATTGACCAATAAAACCCCAATCCAAGTTTGAAACTAGGAGCCTTAAAATACGCATATCTCTCTCATACAACCTATGAATTAGGTCTACTTAGTTTTAAAGTAATATACATTCAAAGACTTTAAAACAAGACTAATTTCATTAAAATCGGAGCTCGTATGCAAAACTTGGGGTTTGGGCCCCTTTTGTATATTGTACATATTGACTGTTTTGCCCTTCATTTTATCCTTTTATTTTCTTAATTATTAAAAATCAAAAAAATTATATTAAGTTGTAGATATTTTTTTATTTTCTCTATTTTTATTTTGATTTTTTCTCTTTTAAAAATGACAAAAAATCACAAAAGATAAAGTACGGTATTTTATATCTATAAGGTACCACCCAAAAATACACTTTATACATATGACTTCTTTTAATTTTCGGCCATTCACGAAAGTTGTAGATCTCGTCGAGACAAGCAACTTTTGTGTTGACCACTTTTTGATTTAATCCTCTTTGTTATTTCTTTTTTATTTTTCTTTTCATTTAATTTTTGAATTTTCTGGGAGCGACATGTGGCAGCTCCTGGAGCCACCACGTGTCACCCCATTTTTATTATTATTTTATTGTTTTCGAATTTATTTTATTATTTTTGGATTTATTATTATTATATTTTAATTTTTTTAAGTAGCCTACTTATATTATTTTATTAATTATTCATTTAATATTCTTTTTACCTCTTCTCCCCTTACTTTTCTTCCACTCCAAGCCAATAACTCCCCACTTCCTCCACCATTTTCTCCACTTTCTCCATCTCTTCTCCAACATCCTCCTCCTCTTTTTATTCACCACCACCTCCATCATTTTCCCTCATCCGCCATTTCTTCAATTGAG
Source organism: Ottelia alismoides (assembly GCA_037367405.1). NCBI lineage: Eukaryota > Viridiplantae > Streptophyta > Magnoliopsida > Alismatales > Hydrocharitaceae > Ottelia > Ottelia alismoides. Next base: position 643,796 of record JAZKJV010000498.1, read on the forward strand.
AGGGAGAGACCACCAGCCCCCAAGTATTGTCGGTGACAGCGTCAATATTTTTTGGTCGAGCAATGACGGTTTCAAAGGCGAGATCCACGAGGACTCCTCCTCGTGTCGTTGTGCATCACTTCAGGTCACAACCGAGCTTCTTCGATTTTTTGTCGAATCGAATCGAGGCCATGATGGAAGCCGCGCACCGTGGCTCATTTTCGGCGAACCATAGGTAAGTGTACTCTATCTTTTCTTGTCAATTTTTTTATCTAACAAATTTCCTTCCTTGTTTTATCATCATCACAAACAAAAATCACTCCATTTTTATCCCATCACCACACCACATCTTTCTCCATTACATTTCTCATTTCCTGTTTACAAAGAAAATCATATAAAAAAATTTGCAAAAGAAAATACAAAAAAAATAAAAAATTACAGGTCCTGCACGAGGCCCCGAAGCCTCCCTCTAGCGGTTGTCGCCGCCTTGACCGTGCTCCACCTTCCACCTGCACGGCCTACTACCGCCTCCCCCCTGCGAGCAGGACCACCTGCCCCAACTACGCCTTCAGGCCATCCCTGCAGCCGTCCGCGGTGCACAGCCGGCGTGCCACCGCGCGCCGCCTCCCCGCCGCTCCAGCCCTCCACCTCCGCGGCTGCGAGCCGCCTCCCACCTCCCGGTGCAGCCGCACCACCACCACCACCACCCACCAGAGCCCCGCACGGCCGCAAGAGCACTCCTGGCCTCGGCCGCTGCCCTCCTCCACGTCGGTGGTGCTCGCTCCTTCTCCATCTCCGCCGCACGCGCGGCTGCCCCATGCACAGCCCACCACCCGCGCGTGCGCTCCCGACTGCGCCGCCCTTCGCCCCCGTTGGTCGCACGCTGCCGCGCACAGCCGCCCCTCGCGTGGTTGCTACGCGCCGCCGCCCAGCTCCTCCTCAGGTGCAGCCCCCGCGCGCCTTCTCCAGGACGCCTCCGACATCCGCCGCATCCAAGTCGGTGCCGCCCCGTCGATCATCGCGCCACCTCCCAGCCGCGCTTGACCATCGCCGCCTCCCCCCTTTGGTCTTTTGCCCTAGCATGGAAAGAAGAAAGAGGCTGATTCTTTTTTGTTTTATTATTAATTTTTGTGAAAACTACAAACATTTCCCTGCAAGTTTATATATTTCCAAAAGATCCCCTGTGCACACTTCTTGTTTGTTTCTTTCATTTTTGTATTACAAAGATAACCCTGTCTTTGAACGTTTGTTTAGTCATCATTTTGTCATCCAATTTTAATTCCGAAAATTGCATTATGTAGCATAATACTTGTTCTACAATGTTAGCATTTATTTGTATTTTTCTGAATTGCAAAATATTTATGGAATTAATTTGGAAGAAATTGCAATATTTTGTCTATTTTGATTGATTAATTGATTACGCATTATATGCTTATCGAAAAATCTCTGAAAAATCATTATTGATAGATATAAGTCTATGCTGAAACATATCAGAAAATCACACCATTTGCATGTATAGTTTGTCATAGAAAAATCATTTAGTGAAAACCTTAATCAATTTTTAATTAATCAACCGTGAAATGTTTTAACGAAATTCAAGTTGATTTGGATAGCTCTTAACTAGATCTATTTGGATTAATTTGTTTCTGAAAAATATCATCGTTTATTAATTATTAAAATTGATTTAATCATTTTCACTAAAGTCTGCATTTTACATTATCCGTGCATCTAAAAATTACAAAAAAAATTATAGTAGCTTAATTTCATCACATTTCACCATTTGGCCAAGTTTCATAATTTTTGGAAATAATTTGACCATCTTTCTGATTTAACTTGTAATTTGGCCTGATTTTGCATGTGTCTTGCATAAAATATACGAAAAAGACTAAAAATATCTCCTCTGAAAATCAAACCTTAGAAATTTGCTTCGAATCAACCTAAGGAGACAACTGCCTCCCTGAGTTCGACCTTGGACTTCCAACCAAGTAAAAAAAATTACTGCTCGAAATTAATTTGACTATAATTGAAAGTGGTTTTTGATCTACTCTCATTATCCGACTGCAACGAACGATATCAATTAATTTGAACATTAATTTGCTCGAATTAACTAGGGTGGTGGGACGATTTATCAAAATGGCGCCGTTGTCGGGAGGCACAGCTTAGGTTAATTTGCAGTTATTTCTGAGTGTTTGATTTTCTATCCCTGGGTAGTCTGACCCCCGGTTTTCTCGTGAATATTTTCTGTCTTTCAATTTTTGCATTTTTTTGTCATTCTCAAACCTCAAGTTATTTCTGTGCGAGGAACGCGAGGCCTCGAAGACGCTTCGAGGAATCGACATATTAATTTCTTGAGTGATTTGAGAGAATTTGTATTTTCATTTTATTTTTTATTTTTTCGCATCATTTCTAGCGGTTCCCGTTTGGGTTCTCACGCGTGTAAATATAGTGGAACTGTGTCCCCGTGTGTTGTGTGGTTTGAATGGTAAATTAGTCTTGCACTAGCAGCTCCTCGAGCCACTCTAGGATTTACTTGTGCTCGTAACTTTGTAGGACCACACATTACACTTAAAAGACGCACCTAGACTACAGAACTAGTCAAATCAACTTGTGCTTCACTCGCTAATAGAACTGCTTGTCTAGGAGCGGATTTTTCGCTTGCATTTGCATTTAGTATAAAAAGATTTCAATTATGTTTTGCATCATGCATAAAAAGCGAAGGGATCACTGTAAGTATTCTCTACTCAGCATACGCATCATAGTTTTTCGTGCATCGGCTTTTCTCAATTTCCCCCTCTGTTTTTCACACTTAAAATTAAACGGAAATTGGGACTAGACGATAGGCGTGCTGTGTGGTTGGACTAACAAGTGAGAACTAAACTTAAAACCGAGATTGCTAACATTATTGACCAAAAAATCAATAAAATTGGAAAATCTGTTTGCGGGTGACTAATCCCCGACCTTGTTTTCAGGCTGAGTGAGGGTACTTGAGTGTGTGTGAACACCTTAAGGCAGAGCCCAAATCCCCACCTTCCATATCACGTTCCGACTAATCCTAGCAAATATCACAAGTTGAATTTATAAAGGTTCACTGACTAGTACCAAGTAGCCTCCGCATGTCTCAGGTAGATAGGGGCGAAATTGCGGTACTTCGCGACAAGTTGCCAGTAACCCCACGGGGTGAAGTTCCAGCCTTGTCAGCCTCCGCCTGCTTGCAGGTAGATAGGGGCAGGTCTTTGAATCCATCAACTTGGGATAGGAGCGAAGAAAGGAAGGACCGACAGTAACTTAGGCGACAGGTTAAATAGGGAAGATGCATCCGGCTTTGAGCCGACTTCCCTATAGGCCGCGTAACCTTTGCTATCTTGTTTGATAAACTCACACTTAAAATCAACCAGATTAATCGGACTCGGTTTCGGGTCCTTCACCGTGTTGAGTGTGAACTCAGGGTTTGCTCTTGCGTTTGTCTTTGTGTCTGTCCGTGTATGTTATCCTGTGTAATCGCACATTTTCTACCTCAACCTACTTACATTCATCATTTCCTCTTCAAGATATCGGGATATTGGTCCCCATACCCTGTGACCTCTGGTCATTCCTCCTCGACCATATACCGTTCATCTTCGCCTTCTTCTTCTCCCATGTATCATCTGCCACCTACGGGAGAACCTTACCCGTGGTCGGTCCACCTCAACCCGATTACGAAGTCAGAACATCAGCTGACTTCTCCACTTCTTTGCATTTCTCACCTACTCCATATTCCAACACTCCAGATCCACTTCCATCTTGGGCTGACTGTCCTTATTCTCGAGAGCTTGCAGGAATCAAAGAATCGAATGAAGAGCAAGCCACTGCTGCGACAGATGATTGGCAAAACTATATATGCCCCCACATACTTCATTCTCACCTCAAGTAGGGACCGAACAACAATTTATATATACACATCCCGACTTGACTTTAGGGAATCACATGGTCGATCGAACAACCCGAAAGGAGAGGCCTGCACATCATGATTTCCCAGACTTGATTGACTTTAGTGATCAAGCTTCCATTAACCAACCTTCATTCGGAGAGCCTATACATTCACAAGATTGGACTCATGAGCTAGACTTATCAGTTATCGTTTGATCATATGAGGCTCCGACCAATATTTGCCATTTAGATAGTCCATACTCGACCCAGCATTACATACCAGAGTCTAGGTATGTTGAGTATGAGACCCTAACATCTCAGCAATCTCCTCCAATTGAGCAGAACTCTCCCATGATTTGTCATGAGAATATTTTGGAGGATGACATTTCCAGACTTATTGAGAAAAATGAATCATTAGGTAACAAGTTGAGAAATGTCATGGAAATATTGCACTCCATTTCTGCTAGCTTGAGTATGAAAGTGGAAAAGGAAGTAAGTAGATTTGATGTTGAAAACCGAAATAGCATCAGGGAACCCACACCGTCTGTACAGCTGGAGTCCATTCTATCTCCCTCTTCTACTAACCCCCTGCCTTCCAATCCAGAGTATGATCATTCATCCACCCAAAAAACCAAAAAAATTGAAAATCCCAAAAAGACCAAAAACATGGAAAATCAGCAAAATCTATAAAAATAGAAAATGAAAAAAACCTAAAAAAATGGATCCTTCCCTAAGGGAAGTACTCGATGAAGAACTGATTTTTAATCTTCCCTTAATAAAAGTCATAGATCACTTTCCCGACCTCAAACGATTTTCAAGAAGTAAATTGATACCCAAGAGGTCGGGTAATAAGAGAACAAGGACTGAAAGACACATAGTGTCTATGGCCACCTCCCTGGTGATGGGGAGAAAGACCAAGAGCCGCAGAGTGAAGCGGTTGCCCCGAGTTGAATGTGAAATCAAAGACACCATCGTTACCCATGTGAGAATCGATGATGACTCACCGATAAATATCCTCCCGGCCTCTGTGTTTGACAAGCTCAAACTCAGGCCACTTAGGAAATCGAGAGAGATCGTTCAGCTGGCTGATCGAACTATTAAACGGTTGAGAGGAAACATTTCAGTCATCATTACTTTCCAAGGTGCTCTACTTCAGGTGGACTTCACGATCATTGACATTGAGCACCGAGGAGAGTTTTCACAGTCTCCGATTATTCTCGGGAAGCCGTTCTTAGCCTTGGCTAAGGCGACTATAGATTGCGAGACTCGGGAAATTGATTTTACAACAGTGGGAGTGCTTCGACCTCATCCATTCTTTGATAAACTTTACTCTAAGGTGACTCGCATATCCGCTGACAGTCGTGACCATCGAGAGAAAGATGAGTCCCACCTCTCTACTACACCTGAGAGACCGACTGTCTGGACGACCGTTGGATCAGAGACTCCCCACACCTCCACTTCTTCAACTGCTTGCACCACCACTGTGACAGCTTCTAAGGAGGACTCACGATCAGAAGCTATCATTGAATCGGATACGACCTTTGTGGATTGCCTTGATCATTTCGGTGATCTGACATAAGAGCCTAATAATGTCAAGCCAACTGAGATCACTAGCACTTTCTCGAGACGTGTATTGACCATTTAGGAATATTCTAATCTATATGATGACTCGTCTGATGAGGAACCCATGGTCAGCACCGCACCATATCCTGGACCTTCAAAGGAAACAACCAAGACTAAATTGACTCCACATAAAAACACGGTTGCTCCCTCTTCTAGTCGGCTATCTAGTGAGAGGAAGTCGAGAATTGATTCCTCGAGATATTCCCCTGAACCTCTCAAGGCGCGTCGCTTTCATCTCCCTCTCAATGATTCAAGTTCTAGAAAACCGATTAAGAAAATTCCCTTCAACATTCTGGAGAAGGAAGTTTCAGAGGAATCCTCATCGGGTCCGGACAAGGTGATTTATATGAGTGAGATCAGTTCGGTTGTTCCTAAGCCGTATCTAAGCAAGCAGTCGTGTGTCGACCCTCGTTGGACGATCCCTTCATCTAACTACTATTCATCTGAGGACGATTCCGACAGCGACACACTTGTATATTACCCACCTCCACGATCCCGCAAGAAGGTACGTCACAAACCTTCTTGATCCATGTATATTCTCAATTCTACTTGTATATATTTTCCCTCCCTCCCCAGTGATTCGAATCACTCGCCCCGGCTCCATATCATTTCATTTTATGGCTATACTTAGGATGATCAGATCCTAAGTATAGGGAGGAGAGTGACCGAGTCTCTTCACCATTCGTTGTATATTCTCTAGATCTCATTGGTTCTCACACTTACTCTTGTCCTATACTTAGGCTGACCAGAGCCTAAGTATAGGGGGGACCGATGCCCGCCGTGTATATACTCCTCCATTTCCCCTCTAAACCTCGCTCATCCCATTTTTGATCTTCTTCTACACTTAGGCTGCCAGAGCCTAAGTATAGGGGGGGGCGGAGCGGCTTCTATAGTTTTTGTTTTTTTAACTCTCTTACGCTTAGCACGAGCTATGTCTTTTTCCTCGCTTTTCGTGCTCTGAGGACATAGCACATGCTAAGTATAGGGGGCGTGTATATATTACATATATACTTTACCCATAGCTCGTACTTTCACGTATTTTCGCTTACTTTTTGTATTTATTTTGCAATAATTACGTGTGGGTAAAAATTGAAAAAAAATTCTTTCTATATAATACTTGCATAAAAAGTTGTACAATTCTTGTAAAACATACTTTTGTAAATTTTGTTGTAAAAAAACTTGTATACTATGTATATTATTACAAACTAAAAAATTGTTGTCAAAATTGTTGTATAACAGAAAATAAAATAAAGGCTTCTTATTTACTCTTGCATATCATCCTTGCATTAAAAAAAAAAGGTCTTGCATTTCATTCATAGCATGTCATATGCATCTCATCCGCATATCTTGCATATGCAAGGTGAAAAGCTAGTGGGTTCTGAACCAAGTTATGAGTAGTTATTGAGGATGGATTTGATTTGACCTTAATCCACCTAATTTCAGAGGAACCTTATAGGAACTGGAGTTAAGATTTCTCAAGTCAAGTGACTTAATTCTTTGAGTCCGCAAGTCTATGTTCACATGGCATCTTGATTAGTCTAAGTAGAATATCTCGTGCACACGCATGATTCTTTTAGATAATGACCTAACTTGGACAAGCACAATACACGTAGCTCTTCATTGATGAGGTGGTGAGGAAGTAGAATCCTTTAGCTTGGAGTAGCACACGGGTGGAAACATCTGTCCTCCTCTAGGGAGGGTAGTGCATCTCAACTTAGTCTAGTGGTGTTGACGTCTAAGGACGGGATGCTATGGGTTGCAATAATGCTTCAAAAGAGGGATAGTCTACTGGCTCAAGAGGAAAAACTCCTGATGTACATGCTGCACCTTGTATATAGTTCAAAAAAAATGCAAAAACTCCAAAAAAACAGACAGGTCCAAGTGAAAATAAAATACCTGTCGGAGTATGTATATCAGCAAAGAAAATGCAGCTGGATGACTTGGCTACACTGGTCAGGCATCCCGGGATAGGTAGCTACACTGGCTATCGTCCATTCTTTTCTCTACCCCCTCCTCTTGAGCTGGTCGCACTTGAACTTAGAAGGGAATACCCCGCTCCTCGAGGAAAGAGTTACTGGACCGGGTTATTTGAGTTACCTTGTTAGAGGAGGTTGGTTCTGAGCCATTTCTGATGTGGAAAGCTATTTTACACTTACACAGTACAAGTAAGAATCATAGTCATCAGAAATTTGCGTCTGAGGATTTGTACTTACCTGACTGTTGAGGCGTCTTGAATAGAAGACTTGTGGAACTTGAAGTCTGTTAGGTCTTAAATTCAGATCCCAATAAGGTTCCACCGCACAATTAATCCAAAGGTCGAGTCAATCTCCATTTTCAACTTTTATTCATGACCTTGGTATGGAACCCAAAATCATTTCACTCTTGCATTTCATTTAGTTGCTCGGGGACGAGAAAGGTTTAAGTATAGGGGGTGATGAATCTGTGATTCATGACTCTAAAAGTTGAAAATAGAGTTTTGTTCCTGAGTAATTAGCTGCATATTTCCACTTATATAGCATAATTAGCATTCATGCATGCATTGATAACATCTGCATTTTAGAATTCATATTGCATAAATAAGAAGCCAAATTCATCTGTAAAAATCACATGTATATTCTCCATATTTCACCTATTTGTATAGATTTTATACTAACTCTGAATCCAACAAAACCAACTCCATAGTGTATATATTACTAACACTAATTAAAGAAAAATATCAAAAAAATACTAACTTGAAAAATTGACCAATAAAACCCCAATCCAAGTTTGAAACTAGGAGCTTTAAAATGCGCATATCTCTCTCATACAACCTCCGAATTAGGTCTACTCACTTTTAAAGTAATATACATTCAAAGATCTTTAAAAGAAGACCAATTTCATTAAAATTGGAGCTCGTATGCAAAACTTGAGTTTTGGGCCCCTTTTGTATATTGTACATATTGACTGTTTTGCCCTTCATTTTATCCTTTTATTTTCATAATTAAAAATCTGAAAAAATAGATTAAGTTGTAAATATTCTTTTTATATTTTCTCTATTTTTATTTTGATTTTTTTCTCTTTTAAAAATGACAAAAAAATCACAAAAGATAAAATACGGTATTTTATATCTATAAGGTACCATCCAAAAATACACTTTGTACATATGACTTCTTTTGATTTTCAGCCCTTCACGAAAATTGTAGATCTCGTCGAGACGAGCAGCTTTTTTGTTGATCACTTTTTGATTTAATCCCTTTTGTTATTTCTTTTTTATTTTTCTTTACATTTAATTTTTGAATTTTCTGGGAGAGACATGTGGCAACTCCTGGAGCCGCCACGTGTCACCCCATTTATTATTATTATTTTATTAATTTCGGATTTATTTTATTATTTTCGGATTTATTATTATTATATTTAATTATTTTAAGTAGCCTACTTATATTATTATATTAATTATTTATTTAATCTCCTTTTTACCTCTTCTTCCCTTACTTTTCTTCCACTCCAAGCCAATAACTCCCCACTTCCTCCACCATTTTCTCCACTTTCTCCATCTCTTCTCCAACTTCCTCCTCCTCTTTTTATTCACCACCACTTCCATCATTTTCCCTCATCCGCCATTTCTTCAATTGAGAGGGAGAGACCACCAGCCCTCGAGTGTTGTCGGTGACAGCGTCAATATTTTTCCGTCGAGCAACAACAGTTTCAAAGGCGAGATCCACGAGGACTCCTCCTTGTGTCGTTGTGCATCACTTCAGGTCACAACCAAACTTCTTCGATTTTTCGTCGAATCGAATCAAGGCCATGGCGGAAGCCGCGCACCGGGCTCATTTTCGGTGAACCACAGGTAAGTGTACTCTATCTTTTTTTGTCAAATTTTTTATCTAACAAATTTCCTTCCTTGTTTTATCATCATCACAAACAAAAATCACTCTATTTTGTATCCCATCACCACACCACAACTTTCTCCATTACATTTCTCATTTCCTGTTTACGAAGAAAATCATATAAAAAAATTTGCAAAAGAAAATACAAAAAAAAATTGCAGGTCCTGCACGAGGCCCCGAAGCCGCCCTCTAGCGGTTGCCGACGCCTTGACCGTGCTCCGCCTTCCACCTGCGCGGCCTGCTGCCGCCTCCCCCCTGCAAGCAGGACCACCTGTCCCGAGTGTGCCTTCAGGCCATCCCTGCAATCGTCTGTGGTGCACAGCAGACGCGCCACCGCGCGCCGCCTCCCCGCCGCTCCAGCCCTCCACCTCCGCAGCTGCGAGCCGCCTCCCACCTCCCGGTGTAGCCGCACCACCGCCGCCACCCACCAGAGCCCTGCGCGGCCGCGGGACTGCTCCTGGCCTCGGCCGCTGCCCTCCTCCACGGCGGTGGTGCTCGCTCCTTCGCCATCTCCGCCGCACACGCGGCTGCCCCGCGCACAGCCCACCACCGCCCGTGCGTGCGCCCCCGACTGCGCCGCCCTTCGCCCCCGTTGGTCGTGCTCCACCGCGCACAGCTGCCCCTCGTGCGGTTGCTGCGCGCCGCCGCCCAGCTCCTCCTCGGGCGCAGCCCCCGCACGCCTTCTCCAGGCTGCCTCCGACGTCCTCTGCCTCCAAGCCGGTGTCGCCCCGTCGACCATCGCGCCACCTCCCAGCCGCGCTTGGCCGCCGCAGCCTCCCCCCTTTGGTCTTTTGGCCTAGCGTGGGGAGAAGAAAGAGGTCGATTCATTTTTGTTTTATTATTAATTTTTGTCAAAATTACAAACATTTCCCTGCAAGTTTATATATTTCCAAAAGTGCCCGTGTGCATATTTCTTGTTTATTTCTTTCATTTTTGTATTGCAAAGATAACCCTGTCTTTGAACGTTTATTTAGTCATCATTTTGTCATCCAATTTTAATTTCGAAAATTGCATTATGTAGCATAACTCTTGTTCTACCATGTTAGCATTTATTTCTATTTTTCTGAATTGCAGAATATTTATGGAATTTAATTTGGAAAAAATTGCAATATTTTGTCCATTTGATTGATTAATTGATTGCGCATTATCTGCTTATCAAAAAATCTCTGAAAAATCATCATTGATAGATATAAGTATATGCTACAACATATCAGAAATTCACACCATTTGCACATATAGTTTGTCATAGAAAAATCATTTAGTGAAAACATTAATCGATTTTTAATTAATCAACCGTGAAATGTTTTAACGAAATTCAAGTTGACTTGGAAATCTATTAATAGATCTATTTGGATTAATTTTGTTTCTGAAAAATATCATCGTTTGTTAATTATTAAAATTAGTTTAGTCATTTTCACTAAAGTCTACATTTTTCATTATTCGTGCATCTAAAAATTACAAAAAAAAATTAGTATAGCTTAATTTCATCATATTTCACCATCTGGCCAAGTTTCATAATTTTTGGAATTAATTTGACCATCTTTTTGATTTAACTTGTAATTTGGCCTGATTTTGCATGTGTCTTGCATAAAATATACGAAAAAGACCAAAAATATCTCCTCTGAAAATCAAATCTTGGAAATTTGCTTCGAATCAACCTAAGGAGACAGCTGCCTCCCTGAGTTCGACCTTGGACTTCCAACCAAGTAAAAAAAATACCGCTCGAAATTAATTTGACTATAATTAAAAGTGGTTTTTGATCTGCTCTCACTATCCGAATGTAACAAACGGTATCAATTAATTTGAACATTAATTTGCTCGAATTAACTAGGATGGCGGGACGGTTTATCAGTACCTATTAGATGAATCTAAGGAATACCTTACAGATAAAGGAATATCATTCCTTTCTCACTCCTCCTAATACATCTCAGCTCAATGTAGTTGTAGAGAGATGCAATTGGATCATGTTAGATATGATCTGATAAATGTAGTATAATTACCTCTTAGTTTTTAGGTATATATGTAGTCAAGTATGTAGTATATATCCTTAATAAGATTCCATGTAAATATGAACCCGAAACTCCTCGTGAGCTATGGTTTGGAACCAAGCTTAGTGTCATACACTGAAGGATTTAAAGATTGCGTGGTCCATGCCATAACATGGATTCAAGAAGCTAGAATCTTACACTTGAGAGTGCTACTTCATTAGGAATATAAAGGATGGTATTGGATACCTACTTTATGACCTTGAGATTCTTAAAAGAGTTCATATCTAAGAATATGATTCTAAGAGGATGACTTTCTTGAGAATTAAGATAAGAATGAAGTAAAAAGGACTAATTAAATCCTGAGAGGATAATGAGGCTCCTAGAATTGGAAACTAAAAGGATAATAAAAGATGGAACACTCAAACCTCTTCAATCAGTTTGAAGGTGGTAAGACCACCTAGAGGGTATGGATTCCATGTGTTAGAGAAATCTGACAATGATCAAACTTCATATGATGAAGCTTTTGTAGACCATGATATGGAAAGATGGATGTTAACAATAAAGTCTAAAGTAGACTTCATACACAGGTGTTGTGTATGGACCCTCGAGGATCCACCTATAGGGTCAAACCCATTGGGTATAAATAGATCTTCAAGATAAAGAGAGAACCTGATGAGAAGGTAAAGACCTTCAAAGCACGTCTCATATCAAGAGCTATACACGAAAAGAAGGCTTCACTTGCAATGAGACTTACTTTCAAGTAACCATGCTTAGACCCATCAAAATATTGCTAACAGTAGCTACACAAATTGACTATGTCATATGTAAGATAAAAGTCAAGATTGCATTACTCAATGAATACCTCGACGAGGATACTCATAGGAAGCAGTCCCATGTCTTCATTGTTGAAGAGTGAAAGGCATGCAAGCTAAGGAACTCCATCTATGAACCCAAATAAACTTCTTGTATTTGGGGCATAAGATTGAAAATGATGAAATTACAAAATGTTATGATTTAAATAGAATCTTGATGAACCATGTGAAGCTTAGTGGGAGTGTCATTGTGTTCATCATGCTAAAAGTATATAAAATCCTAATCATTTGGAATGATATAAGGATGATAATAAGTGTTTTATGAGCTGGTTGTTCCATACCTTGAGATAAAAAAATCTTAAGGATGACTCTCATATCTTAGTTATGAAGTTGTTCAAAAACAAAGAGAAGAGGGCATTGAGATCATCACATTAATGGTACACATTGGATATATTCCATTTTCTGAAAAACTCCAAGGAAAGCTTCTTTCCCTTATGATATGGTACTAACCTATCTAAAGGGATATCACCTCAAAGAGTTGAGGATGTGAATACCAAAGTTATATGCCCTAGTGCATCAGATATGGGAAGCTCAGTGTATGCTAGATGTGTACAAAAATCCAGATGTCTGCCATGCAGTGGAAGTAGTAAAATGTTATCAATCCTACTATGGAGATAAAACACTAAATTGTAGTACTAATCAACACCTTCAAGAGCACAAGATTTTTTGAGATTGTAATCTCAAAGTATTTTCTTTAAATAAATAAGATAGATAGTGATCTAAAATGTCTTACCTACAGATACCTTACTTGACTTAAGACTATATATTAATCTTAGGAAATAGAGATCTATAAGAATAATGGTATAACTTAATGGTTATAGTAAATATTGAGTTATAGTGACAAAGGTACAATAACTACTTTAACAAGATTGAGTATTGGTTGCATAAGATGCAACGTTCGCATTTGCTGCGAGCACTATTGCTGGGGGATATTCAAGTCTGTAAAAGGACTTGCCATAATCTCTCGGGAACTAAACAACTAGTCAGCCTACAAAGCTATTTTTTCTAAATATCTTATAATTATCACATGAGTATGGTTTTAAAGATTAGCTCATTAAATGACTCTTCGGGCTAGTGGGAGATTGTTGGACATTTGAGCCCACGACGAGCCATTATGTAATAAATCACTATAGGAAAAAACAATAATTGCATCATTCAAAATTTTGTTGCAAAGATCATTTGCAATGTTTATTCATTAAATGTAACATTTACTTGTTTCTCTTTAAATATCCCTAAAAGTTGAGCTACAAATGCTACTTACGATATTTATAAACAAATGCTATAGATAAGTAACAATTGCAACATTTCATATTCGTTACAATTAAATAGTAACAACAGTAAAATTATTGCTATTACTGCTTTTAGCTACATTTGTAAATGATAGGAATATTATCGTGACATTTAAATAATCATTGCCTTTACAGGTTATTGTAACATTTATGTTTTGTTGATAATAAAATAGCAACACTGTGAAAACATTGGAATCGTGCTAATTGATAACGTTTGATCAATGTTACAAATGTTTTTTGTATGCACATAATTATCACAATTATAAGCTATTGGTAACACCTTTAATATCATAACAAATATGCTTGTAACAATAATAATGCAAAAAAATCAAATGTATCCTTTGACAGGCGCATAAAAATAATTAATATCTTTTAAAATTAATCAATCATAATCATCATTATTTATAGCATACCTTATAATGACATAAAGTGTAAATGTTTCTATTACAAAATAAAAGTACAAAAGTCACTGCTAAGATTTAAAGTAAAAGATTACGTATATATAATAAAAACTAATTCTAATCATCTTCTGAAATAAACTCATCATCGTCGCTAAACTCATCATTGTCACGAGCATTGTCACTTACTTGAAAAGACATCCTTTTACTTTGACATCATTGATACAAGATCCTTCATCTCTTGACGATGAGCCTCCAACATATTCATTGTTTGCTTTGACATCTATTGTTGTTGATCTATCATTTATTTTACAAACATTTGTTGTTGTTTTGTCATTTGGTGCATAAGGGTTTCATATCCTTTATGCATTGAAGTAATTTGTTCCGTCAAATTACGTACATTACCACGAAGCTCGATAACCTCTTTACTCGAAGAGACACCTTGAACGCCAAAATATCGAGAAGGAGTGGCACCACAATTTTCACAATGAACACAACTAAAAGGCTTTGGTCTTTCAACTTTCATAAAAGCTTCATTTGGGGGAGAGTGCTACCACAAGTGTTCCATCCTCGTTCTCAGTAGATGAGGAGACATCAGACTTACCATTTCTTCCTAAATATTCATATAAAAAATTACAATATTTAGTAAATAATGAGTTTATCTTCAAAATTTACTTACATGTTCTTTTTGGTGGATCTCAGGTGTCCATGTTCTCAAGCTCTTAAGCTCAAGACTCTTAGTCAAAAGAAATGTATCTACTCATGATGGCTCATAAGAATTCAATTTCATCTGCATGAAGAATTATAGACAAAGGAAAAAATAGAATTAAAATAGACATGAATATTTGACATAATACATATAAACTTGCCTTGTTTTTTGTGGGTATTTTTTTACCCATTTGATGGTTGGATTCGACCTCCATTGCTCGACTTTTTCGATTCATACTTGCCTTCACCTAAAAATAAATCTAAACATTGAATACTTAACTATAACTTGACTATCTGGACTACTGGATTCTTTCATTCAACAAGATGACTTAGTTCAAGAAACAATTGAGTTGAACTCCATAAATCTCCGCCTTTTATCCAATTTGTTTCTATCATAAAACCACGTAACAAAAAAGTTAAGAAGTCCCCTTCCCATGTTCTACTTTAATAGAAGATCTATCAATACTATGTAGTTTGGAAAATTATGAAATAAAATGAGTTCCTCCTAAACAAAAAGGAGGGGAACCAATAATCCATTAAATTTACCTTATACTCCTCAGAAGACCAATAATCAATGAGCTTTCTCCATGTTATTACGTCAAGCTTCTTGAGAACTCTTTTCCGTAGCTCTGATATGGGTATCGTCACATCAAAATACTGTGAAGAAAATAAATTAAGAGATATTATTCAGTATATTACAACACTATTGAAATACCAATTTACTAGAAACATTTACCTTTTTTCATTACGCATTGATACTGACGATGTAAATCACCTGCATGTGATAATATTTGTCTATCTGTTTCAAGACTATGCTCCCATATACATGAACCCTAAAATACAAATATTAGAAATTATTCTTAAATTCAGTTGATATCCATGACATTCCTCCATTGCAAATAGTAGCTTTAACATTCTCTGAAACATCTCTTCTAAAATCACAAGTTAATATAGGAATGTGAAAACGTGCCACTTGCCCCAAAAAATTGTGAAGCATTCTCTCCAACAACATCTCCTCCAATAATTTTAACATGCAATGTTTATCCTATGGATAAGAGATCAAGGTAATGGCACTTCGATGGTCCTCTAAGTCCCTTGGCTGATAAAGATCTGATATATGTTACATCATCACCATCTTGTATAGGCGACTCATGCATCTCTAATTGATCTCTAGCTACACTAGTCTCGATATGTTCTGTAGGGAGATTAGATGTTGTGCCATTAGCAATTGGCATAGCGCAAACAAAATAGTCATAGCATGGTGGCATCTGCATAAAATTTTATCAAAAATTAAAATCAATATTAACTTGATAATCTTTGAGTATTTAACATTCAACTGAGATAATTTATTATTTACCGTTGATTGTGATCTCATTGCACCAATCTCAGTATGTTGTGTGGGTAAATGAGCACAATAATCAACCCTTGATTCCATCTACATCATAATCAATTACAAAATCTTAAGTAATATACAATCAAAATGTAATGAGGTTGTAATTTTTCAAATGAAAAGCTACGTGGGTTCTTCTCCGGTAGCAAGTCGATTCACCTCCAGTAGTAATGTGGATGCAAGTGGAGGTGCTTTGCACCACCTTTGGCGTATTGGGTTCCCCTCCAATCGAAACCAAATTTGAGAGAAGGGGACTTTCAGCTATGTCTGCTTCTTAAATGGATCCAAGGCCCATTTTGTCTCTTATAATTTCTCAGTCATTAGTATATCATGAAATGGGCTATAGTTCTTCCATTTAGTTTAAAAAAATAGCAAAAGGTTCACCGGAAAAAAATGGAAAAGAAAATGGAAGAACAGAAATCAACCAAGGGCTTATTTGCTCCATTAAAAAAACACCGTGGCAGTTCACTTGAGAAAAAATGATGAAAAAGATCATGAAACAGTATGTCTTATTAAAAAAGATCACCAGGAAAATGGAAAAAATGAAAGGAAGAATTTGACTATTACCGTCGATTTACTTCCTTCTATAGGCGCATTTGATGCGGAGAGATTATAACGTCCAAATCGTGGTGCCATCTGCATTAGATTGTACACAAAAATAATAAATCGTGATGCCATCTGAAAAGCTAAAAATGTTTTTGTGAATATACTCTTCGGTAAAACTGTCAAACTACCACTGATTTGGATCCGCCTAAAGGTGCATTCGGTGTAGAGCGAACACAACTTTCAGATTGTGGTGCCATCTGTATTATATTGCAGACAAATTATATTATGAGAATTGGCCAATGCAGCTGAATCTAGATCTGCAAATTTCCTCCGCACAACTTTACTCGCCGGTCTTATTATAGTAAAGTCTCATGTTACATTAACTTCCAAAATCATTTTGAAGGCTTCATTTGATTTTGAATTAACTAAGGCCTTATGTTGCTGAATCAACTATATTCCTTGAGATAATTTTTACTACTGGTCTACAAATTTTGCCATGTGTTCAGTATATAAGATTGGAACTGGTGTGCTGGAACACATGTCAAATGAACTAGAGAACATATATGGTCTACATCCTAAACAACAAAATGCAGTGCAGTCCAATCCATGTGAATTCCAATAGGAGTAAAAAATGAATATTCACCAAACCCAGAACCTGGATGACTATAAAAAGGGAGTTGGTGGTTGAACCGCAGAGGGGTTGCGAGAGTGCCGATCATTGTGTAGTATTCAAATGAAAAATGAAATCGGTGTAGAATGAACACAACGTTCAGATCATGGTCCCATCTGCATTGTGATTGAAGATAAAATTTTAAACTTGTTACACATCTTATATTTGAAAAAAATTGTTAAATTCCATCGCATAATATAATGTTGTACCATTATTCATTCACAATTACATTGGTTCCACCGATAAGAATATTGACATCTACATTATTTTGCATACTTGATGTATCAACATCACCTATGTGATATTCATAGGCATCGGAGTTTGGAACGATTCCTTCAGTTTGAACATCATAAAAATCCATGGTCATCGTTCTTATGGGTATGATACATCTGCGTGCCTTGTTGTCATCTACGTAGAATACTTGTTCTACTTGACTTGCTAATGTAAAAGGTTCCTCGGTTGCCAAACCAGCACTTTTCTTTAAACTTACAAAGCTAGTTGTAGTATCCTTGCAATAACCTACAGCTTCGTTGAACACATCAAACCAATCACATTTAAATAACGTCACATTGTGATGATGCGTAAAATTAACCTCAATAATATCTATGATTTCACCATAATAGCCTTTCAATCTAGACTCAAGAGCTGACTTTAACAATCACACCACTCATTTGATTCGTTTTATTGATGTCTATAGATTTCTTTCTAAATCTAAACCCATTTACAATATATCCTGAATGTGAATGAACATGAGAATACGAAGTTCGTGATATTATATCCAATTCTAGTGTCCATCTTGAATCATTATTTTGCTTAAATTTATCAATTTGCACTTGAAACTAAAGCAAGAATGTTGATATGTCATCTAGTTCGATTGATATTCATTTCTACTCTTTAAAAAATATGTTTATCCCATCCATTTGCATTAGTATATAGTAATGTGCAAGATATCTCTTTTTTTGGAATCATTCTCATCTTATAGTATCGGATATCGACCTTCCATTTGAAGAAAAAATTGGCGGACATCTTTTTCTTCAAGCATACTACCATGAAAGTTGTTGTCCATACGATTAAAATGATTATCTGTACCATACGTATACATCGCACAAAAGTTGATGCATTCTTCAAATAAATATCCTTCGACAATTGACCCTTATGGAGAAGCCTTATTGATATAGCCTCTTAAGTTTTTAATATACCCATCTATATTGCACTAGACCAACGAATATTTCCTCGCTTGCTAAATGCATAGTCAACTGCACCATTACATCAAAAAATGATGGTGGAAATATTTATTCCATCTTACATAGTGTCACTATGATGCCATGTTCCCATCTATATAATGCAGATGGATTGAGTACCTTCAAACATACAGCTTTGAAATATTGGCTCAGCTTTGTTAAGAGATGTACAAGATCTAAGGAAAGCACTCCACGAATGGCTACGGGTAAGAATACTTGCATGTAGACATGGTGATCATGGCTCTTAAGTCCCAAGATCTTTTCCTCTACTATGTTTACACATCTGGAAAGCTGGTAAGAGTAGTCATATGGGACATTAATATTAGCTAAGAAAGAAAGTATCTTCTGGTGTGCATCTAAGGATAATGTATACAACGCTCCAGATACACATTCCCATCATTCAACTCTACAGGTTGCAATTCCTTTCTTATATTGTTGCGAGTCCCTCCAAGATTTTAAAGTATCTTTTGCATTTTCAGACAAACCTCGGATTCCAAGTATGTTCTCCATCACATTTTTCTAAATATGCATAATGTCAAGATTATGACGAGTTCGTAAATATTTCCAATAGGGTAACTCTCAGAAAATATGATATATTTCCTCCAACTACCATTCAGCTTTTTCTTGAAAAGTTGACCTAGACGATTATGCACATTTCTTTATTGTTGATGCAACAAGTCGCATCTAGAAACACGTATGAAATCAAGTTTTGAACCTGATGATGCTCCATCAAATTTATCATTGTATTGATTTCTGCATCATATATATTTTATTGGAAGGAATCAGCAGTGACCCAAGTAGCAATGCTTTCCACATTCATTCAACCAAGTACTGTGTGTATTATTCATACATACTGGACAATGAAGTTTACCTTTCGTACTCCACACCGATAAATTACCATAGGCAGGAAAGTCGTTAATGGTCTATAATAACATTGCATGCATTGTGAACTTCTCTTTTTTTTGTTCATCATAAGTCTGCACTCCATCGTACCATAACAGCTTTAATTCATCAACCAAAGATTGCACATATGTCTGTGTATGTAATGTATGCATACATATTACATTTCAAGGCCCTTTTGGATCCAGTATTAACATTGAGAGCATCATAAAGGATGGCTTCATACACATCCATGACGTCAAGTTATAAGTCATGATTAGTACGGGCCAAATCGTATAACTAAGGCTCATGTTTGCATATGGATTGAAGCCATCACTGGTGAGGCCGGGCCTAACATTTCTAGCTTCTGATGGAAAATTTGGAAATTTCTCATCAAATTGTATCCACTCTTCATCATTTGAAGGATGACGCATTAATCGATTAGGATCAATCACCTTATCTGCTTTATGACATGACATCCATTTAATTGTCTTAGACGATAGGAAAGGACGTTGTAGTCTCGGGATCAGTGGAAAATATCAAAGTATTTTTTATGCTCTTTTCTTAGAGTTATTATTGGCACTTCTAATCTCCTTGTACATAGAAACATTCCATTAAGGACAACTACTAACATATTGGTTCTCTTTCTAATATATAATGCAATCATTATGACATGCATGTATTTTCTCAGATTTTAAACCCAATGAACGGAGACATTTTTTTGTATTGTACCAATTAGTTGGATAGCCATCAGGAGTATTCAAAACTTGACTAATAAATTCCAATAGTTCTTCAATCATAGGCTTAGTGCAATGATGCATCACTTTCATCTTAAAAAATGACTAACAAGAACTCCAATCGAGATACTTTAGATCCTGGAGCCATGGGCTCCTATGCTTCTTTTAAATTTTTATAAAACTAACTGTGATCAATCTCTAAGAGATCTTGAAAGGGAAAATGTGGCGGAGTAAATTGAGTCTCACATAACATATCCATAATTGGATCATTTTGGGTTGCTTGATATGATGAATTTCTAACCTCTTCGCCATGTGCACTCCAAACCTCGTAGTATAACTGGAACCCTTCACAAATTAGATGATCGTAGACAACTTCTTGCTCGTAACAATGTGTATTCTTGCCCTTTAAGCATGGATAAAGAATTTTCTATCCATCTATTCCACCTCTATAAGAGAATCTATCCTAGTGAAAAGTCCATTCAAGAAACTGCTTCACCCCTCTATTGTATTCAAAGACATCGAAAAATCTCATTTGCATCCATGACTTATCCATTTTTGTATCCTGTAATAGTGTACAACCATTCATAAGTAACGTAAAGTAGATGGATTGTCACAGAATTATAATGGATCATCATAGAGTTTTAATTTATCATTCTTTCCAGATGATAAGTACTATAAAACTCCAGTAGTCATTGCTAAAGTCTAACAAGTTAATTATTTACAAAGACTCATTGAAATCAAGATCAACAAAAAAATTTATAGAAAGTATCAATAATACGAGCTCAACTGGACAACAACTTCCATACAAATGTAATAACGGATATTTTTTATTGTAAAAATTCATATACATTGATATATTGTCGACATCTTTCATATAGATAAGAGTGTTAGGCGTTGCCCATCTTTCTTAATGTTAGAGCAAATTTGTAATTTTAGCATGATTAAAACAAAAACATGTAAGCATGTCAAATATATGTAATCTTAAAAAACTTGTAAACACGTCAATATAGAATTAAATGTTAGAGCTGAACTCTGTAGGTCTTTGGATAAGTCATACAACAATATTTAGATAAGTCGTACAACAACAAGTTTATGTTGATGTATTTGCCTTGTGAATAACATATAACTTCGAAATTTTTACCATCCTGAGTTTACATCAAAATCTCTTTTCTAATTGCCAAACTAAGTCCTCAGATTTTAACCAAGAGGTAGATGTCATGAAGCATGAATAGCAACAGAAATTATTCATGAGAATAGAGCGGGTCAATATCATTCCATGCGTAACATGTAATGGATACCTTCAAGAAAGCCAGATCTCAGTTGTTAACTTGGTTATAGGATGCATCCCAATATTGCGTACACTAAAGTGTACAATTTTCTAGAATAAAAAATAAGTCCATACTTCTATCAAGCCCACCACTGGAGCATTAACTCGTGAGAACAAAAGCAATACTCACAGCTTGTTGTAGGTTTTATCGAATCTGATGGTACTGCAGCACAACAACAGTGTGTTGCGGTGCCGGAGCTGCAGCCACGGTTTTCGAGATATGTTCTGTATGACACTGTGGAGGATAGGTACAAGTGCTCCAACAATACTTGTCCGATCACAAGTGCCTATTATTGAACTGCACCCAAAATCAAACATATATTAGTGAATGGTGAGAGAGATTATATGTGCTTGTAAATATATCAGTGGACATCGTTTTACCCATTGCACAAGAAAATAATGAGTACATAGAAAAGGAAATTTTGGATAACTTATTTACCACATATTGCTAGCGAGTTTCACTCGACTGGATGGTAAAATTTTTAAAATATATAGAAAAGGGAATTTTAAAGAATGTGTAATTTTATATAATTTTAGAGAAAAAGAAACCGATGCTATCTTAGTTATGCTCGATAAAAAAAGGGAATTTCATGCAATCAAGTAGAAAAATGGAACTTCCGCAAGGAAGATACTTACCACATATTGCTAAAATCGTGTGACAAATGAGAGAGATCTGGAGAGGCAGATGGTTGATAATGATGGAAGGATTCGCCTATGCACGAAGGAGGGTCGGCAGAGAGGGGTCTCGCATGGAAGAGGAAGGCCATCGAAGTAGGAAGCCTATGGACCGGGGAACCTTCCTTGTGTGGAGGAGGAAGTTCAACGGAGAGGAAGCCGACGGAGAACATTTCTCATGAGGAGGAAAGTCGATGGAGGAGGAAGCTTGAAGTTCCTTGCGTGGAAAAGGAAGTTCGGCAGAAAGGAAGCCGGTGGAGAACCTTCCTCACGTGGAAGAAGGTCATCAAAGGAGGAAGCTTGAAAGGAACCTTCCTCACGTGGAGGAGGAAGGTTGACAGAGGAGAAATTTGGGGAGCAAGATGGATTTTGGGATGGAGGAGGGAGGGAGGGATGGGGTTGTTGGTTTTTTTAGGGTTGAAAAGGTGGGCATGATTTAATTCTGCCATTTTTTATTCGTAACGTTTGTTTTAAATGTTACATTTATTTTTATTACTAACACTCGTAATTAAGTGTTGTAGATATGACAACTAATTGTAATTTTGGTCAAATATTGCAAATATCCCAATCAAGTGCCATATTAGTATATAAACGTTATCAATACTATGTTTAGCTCAACATTTATCTAAAATATTACAAATAATTCATCATTCGTAATTTTTTTAATAAAAATGTTACTCTCATCTGTTACTAAAAACTAATTTTCTTATAGTAAATATTATTGCAATTCACTCCTTAATCTGAATTGAAGAATAACTAATTTGCAAAATAGGCCCCTCGGTATAATTTAGGGTTATGTACCATGGACATTTTAATGATCATACAGTTGATGATTCAAATGTTAAATCATAGAGGTTGGTACTTGGATGATATCTAAAGAGTTAGATTGAGGACTCATCAAGCACCGTCAAATGATTGTTAAGAAAGGATCTCCAGTCTGTGAAGGAGATGGCAATCTGTTTCTAAAAGCTAATATCTGACCGACCTCTTGATGTAGGTCATCTGCATAGGAATAGAGATTCGAAGGTGTTAGATAAGTTAGGTCAAAGAGTTGACTTAACTAGATCGAGATAACCAAGACATATGTCGTATACGATCTAGATATAGGCACACATCCTCTGACCGGAGACATATGTGTTACTATATGTCTTAGTATGTACATTTGGTAGACCGATAGGTTGATGACCTATTCAAGGTCTATACACTTGCGAGTTGCTGTGCATACAAGGGCATATGGGTGATACGATATCTCAAAGGGATCATACAGGTTCATTACTGAACTGGAGACATGATTTCACTCATGAGATATTAGGATCAAATTTCGAGCACGGTCGTCTCGCTTTGGAAGCTTGACTGAATTTGTAGGTATGATATATGCTTTTGGAAAGTATATGATCAATACCTATGTATGATATATGTTTTTGGAAAGTATGTTATCGATACCAACTCCCAATGATCAAATGAGAAATTTAATGATAAAACCCTGAAGAAGACAGTTTAAAAGTGATTTAAAACTCCAAGGTTATTCTAGGCCTTCCAGTATGCAGGATTTACGGCTATTAGGAATACTCGAGGATGATGTGGTCATAAACAATTGTATAACCATGATGCTTCCATTCCGAGGGAGTGATGAAACATGTTTGGATTTTAGTGACTCCTCTCAGTAAATCAGTAAATTAATCTTAGTTCAAATGTTGGACATTGATCTGAATGTGATTCGAAAACAATGAAAAGATAACATTTATAGTTTGATTTCATTAAACATCTACGACAGGTCTCCGAGATCTGGATTCGAGATATGATCTCAATATCCAAGTCACTATACGTGGAATATACAATAGTCATGTCCTTATCTCCAAGTACTCGTGGAGAAAGCGCATTATTCTTGAAAGAGTTCATAAATAATCTCGTTGATAATATATCTGAGCATTGAAAATTTGATAATTAAATGTGATGTAAGTATCTTGAATAATATGAATATGGTTCACATTATTTAGATGCATGAGAATGGAGATCCAAGATAATTAAATATGATTTAATTATCAAAAATATGAATAATATTGATATCACTATCCATATTAATCATATATATTTTAAATATGATTTATAATATATTAGAGAGAGAAAACTATAAATAGTATTTACGAATTAAATGTTAACGTGAATTGGATTCACATTAAATAATTAATTGAAAAGACAATTTATATTTTATATTAGATGTGCGAATATGATTCACAATTGTCAATAACATGATTGAAATTATCACAAAATTAGTTGGAATTATTTTTGTGAATAATTATGCAACAATTGTTGTTGCACATGTGAGATTTATGGAGAGATATAAGATCTCTCAATTAAGGAAAAAGATGAGCACCTTCCCCTTTAAGAGAGGGGATGACCAAGAAGTCCTACTCCTTGTATGGCAATCCCCTCTATTAGGGGAAGGAGGTTCCTACCCATTCCTTTAAATCCATATGAGATTAATTTGAATTAAATCTAATGTGTTGTAAATTATTTGCAACATATTTGATTTATTTTAAATTAATAATTATTATTGCAAATTTATGCAACAAAATCATGCCCATTGATTGAAAGCACAAAACAATCTCAATCATAGATTTTGTATGCACATGGATTAGGATCCATGGACATCCTATTTATTATAAAGGAAAGGGAACCTGGCTTTTCTTTTTAACAACACAATTACAAGAGCAAACTCTCTCCTCCATTCTCTCTACATGCACCCCATATCTCTCTCAAGTATGGCCATCCACATCTTAACCTAGAGAATGTCATCGTCACCGCCACGTTGTTGTGTTGCCGGATCGACTGCTCGTGGATCTCTATATTCTCAGGTGCCCCAGCTCGTGAAGAAGATGTCGGATTTCATGAGACGAAATCAGGAGATTTATTGCTCGAATCTTCGACTTTGATTGCGAGAAGCACATGTCTCATCCACGCGCTCGCAAGCGTCTCCTCCATCAGATCAAACTTAAGATAAGAGGTCCCTTACTTTAGAGACAACGATCGCAACCGTGCTTCAGGAGGTATTTCTGTAACTTGTTTGTGTTCTTGATGAAATGATTTGAGAAGTATTTCTCGAATTATGTGGTTTCATCTCTTTAAAAATTTTAATTTCGTTGCTCGACGCAACTAGTATGAGTAGTGGCCCTAGATCGTATATGATGCGACCTACACACATCCTGATGCGTTGATGCCTAAACCCTAGATTTTAGGCAATTCCTAATGATATTTTCCATTGATATCATCATATATTTTACATAAATAACATATATTCATTGAGTGATGTAGAATTAATACGAGTAATAATGTGTTATAAGTTTATCTTCGGCATGCATCTAAAGGAAGAAGATATCCTAGTGTGGAAAAACCTTGACCATGATCCATGAGTTTTTTCTGGATGAAAGAAATAGCCCTCCATTTCGGAACAAGTCATAAATTTTTTTAACGATGAATCCTTTTGGTGAGGATTATGGAAATGAGATAACCTCATCTTCTTGGCGTAGTAAAATCTTTTCTGGCAAGTTTGTTAGCAATTATTTTTCATTTTGTTTCATGAATATAGCTTTCTTTGACAAGGCTTTTAACCAATTATATATGGCTTAAAGATCAATGACTCAATAGACCTTCCTTGTAGTGAAGTATTTATTTGTTAACTTTAATATGTTAGGGCAAGTTAGTCTAAGAGATATGGCATTATTTATCCAATCCTACGATGCACATCTTTGAATCCCTCTATTCAAGGTATTGAACATATCTTTTTTTTTTTTACATATCTACGGAACTAAGAGTCCATGTGACCATGAGATAAACTTAAAGGAATATGATTTCCTTTGTAGTAGGCCACTTTGATAATGAGGGTCAAAAGAAAGGGTTTCCTTGCATAATTTGATCATTAATTTTCTAAAGCTTTTAAGATTGATTAATCCTCATCATCCGACTTCGCTCAACAGATTTTGCTGAAGCTACCATGGTTCTATGTTACTGTTCCAATCTCACAATAAATTTCTCTTTACCTTGTCAATAGCTCTTGGAATTTTCATGGAAACTTGCAGTGATTCTAACAAGTAAAGGATTGAATGTATTGGGGAGGAATTTAATAAGGTTGTTAGTCATGTGAACCCATGGAAAACCATTTTAGAAACAAGTATTATTGGACTTATATAATCCTCTATCTGAAATAAAATATATTTAAATTTATTTAATTGATCATGTTCCTCTCTACGATTAGAGATGCCTACCTTGACCTCTTTGAATATAATATACTGGTGAGTAGTTATTGATCTAAGGGTTTAGATATAAGGCACAATTAACATCATATAATGTTATCCAATGATGATCTTCAGTTTGAGAAAAGATGTCAATCTTCTTGGCATACCAATGTTTGTTTAATACTCTTGATGTACTTCTCTACACATGAACAAAGATTCAGAGTTGTAGGACTAGTCAAGTCAACGACTTAACTTGATGGGATCTTGATAGAGTAAGTCCCTCGTTAGATTATCATTATACATGCAATCATACTTTCACCGATATTGGATATGCATCTATATATCAAAGTCGTACATTTGACAGACCATTAGATTGATGGCTTGATATTGTCTATATACTAGTAAATTTGTATGCATGTAAGGGTATATAAAGTATATGATCCCTCGAAGTATTCAAAAATAGTTCTTATATTAATTATAGTAGTTACTTATAATATCCCGAAAGAATAGGTCTTTGACTTTATGGACATATTTCTCACATTAATTTGTGGCAATTTTTGTGATTTCTTCGATGAAGCTACCAGTAAATAAAAAGTAAGCATCAAAACTGACTTGTAAGAAGTATCCAAAGAAAGATAACATTTGAGAGAAAAACATGGGAGTAGAATCAAATTAGGTCAACATATTTTGGAAACATTATATAAATTCGAGAACATTGTACACTTATAAAAAGGGTATGATTAACGTTGTCACCATTATGTAGGATGCATGAATATTAGATATACTCGAGGTTGGTGCAATCGGAATAAATTATATACCATACCACTTTCAAGTTCTAAATACCAAGAGATTGATCTAACACAAGTTTGGAATGATGGAAGGAAATACAATGGAATGTAATCATTTGTGGAATGGAATGAGTTGATGAATGAAAAGGAATTAGTCTTTCCATTAAACAATTTACTGCAACTAAGGAGTGGAACTAGAAAATAGTGTCCCAAATCCTTTTGTGTATTGATTGGTGTAGGCCACGTTGGTTGGTATTTCTAGTGGAAGCACTAAGAGGGGAGTTCCAGAAAAATGTCGCTAAATGAAGTTGGGAATGTGATATAAGTCTCCTGTGCATAAGGAGGATTTAAATTAGTTAGGGTGATTCGGCCTAAGGTAAGAATGATCTTGTAATATATATCCTTATTCGTGCCCTATACCATGTGAACTCTTACACGTGGGTAGTAGACTTGGACGATTCACCATGATTCACCGGTTGGAAATAGATTTGGGAATCCAAGTTACAATCTTATAAGTGAAGCCAAGTAGATGTGTTGGAAAGTTAGTTAGGACGCATTGTACTCCACCGCATGCCTAAAGAGACACCCCAACCCTACAACCTTATTCTTGCCTTAGAGTCATAGTGTGAGGTCTCACCCGGACCAAGACCACAGATTGTCTAGGAATTTTAATTGAACCATATCAAATAATAATGATTAGAATTTATCTCTTTGTGAGGACGGTTTATTCATTTGTTTCTTTTTCTCACTTTTTAATTATATATTGCTTGTTGTTGTAAATTTTATATTGTACCGATCAACTTTGCTCATAACGTACCTATGTATGGATTCACAGGTTCTCAGCAGAAGCCGCAAGATTGAGTGTCACTTGTTACTTGGAGCTACTTCTTTTGTGCAGCTACACGGCATCTCTTTTTGTGGTACAGTTACTTGTAGCTTTTATTGTTCTTACTTTACTTATATCATTTTGGAAGACATGATATGTATCATGCATGTATGGAATATTCTTTTTGCATACATACATGTAATATATTTTTTGTGGAAATGAATGTGATTGTATTGAAATGCAATGCTGGACATGTTATGAATGGATGAAAAAAATTTTAATTGTAGTCCTTGTGTTATTTTCTCATGTTATTTATTATATTGTGTATTTTGTATGTGGAATGTATGTGCATGTAATTGATTTGTGTCGAATACTCAGATCCTAGGGGGACAGTCACCACAGTTTGGTATCAGAGTCGTGGTACTCTATTCTATTCCATGAATATCATTCCTCACTGATGTTCAGAAATAAATAATATTGTTGGTAGTCTTCTGACCCAACACCAATCAAAAGGAGAATTACATATTTTATATACATGTCCATGTCTCTCTTAAGTAGAGCAAGAATTAATGCTCGGGTTCCTTATGCAGAACCATGCCGCCTCATGTAGATCTAGATGCGATGCAGCAATTGACTTTCCTTGTACATGCGGTACATGTCATCCATCAGTGCCAAGAGGCGATCGAGCAATGGATCCAACAACAGGATGACTCCTCCTACCATCCCTCTCACGACGGAGAGGGGAGAGTCGACCTGTCAATCTCTATGGAGCATAAGCAGATGGAGGATACTGATGCCTTGTAGAGGAATCAAAGCACATATACGGCATACAAACGAGGTGATGGTACCACAGTTCTTCGGTAACACCTCCCCTGGTGATGTTGAGCTGTGGATAGCACATGTGGCCAAAGTTTTGAGGATGATATGTGCACCCAAGGACACTTGATTATCTTTTACAGGGTACTCTCTTGCTGGGTACGCAGAGTGGTGGTGGAATGCCACCAAGGAGTACTTAACCAAGCCCCATCACTTGGGAGGTCTTCTTCGAAGAGTTCCACACAGAGTTCTACCCGAACCATGGGGTAGAGGATCAAAGAAGAGAGTTCGTTGAACTGATACATTGGTCTATGATGACCCAAGAGTACCTGATCTGATACACAAAGTTGTCTCACCATTCCCCTGTTATGACAGCTTACCCGTAGGAGAACTTTTAGAAGTTCATCCGAGGGATGTGCGAGAAAGTCTAGGACAGACTCTTCACTTTGGACCTTACCTCCATCAAGGAGGTTACTGTGAAGGCAACAAAGTGGGAGGTTACAAAACAACGGTTACAGGGAGGTCAGACACAGTTACCCCCACCCTAGCCTAATAGAGTTGCACGTCGAGACTTCTCTCGATCCCATAGAGACCATCGCCATAACCTAACAGCGACAAAATCGGCATCTAGCAGGTTTACACCATCCCTTACCTTGGGGGAGGCAACGGGAGGTCGTGGTTATGTTGTTTCTCGTCCCTCTACACAACCACATAGTTGTAGGCCTGGGGATGGTAATTTTGCTTCTAAAGGGAGCTTGTCATAGGAAGGTAGCCATACATGTTACTATTGCAGACAACCGGATCACTTCAAGTCCCAATTCCCTTTGCATGCCAGCAGCTTGGGTGCATAACAACAACATGGTGGAAAATCAACTGGGTCATCCGAACAGTTTCAAGGATTGGGATCTAGTGCACCATCACGAGCATAGTTGAATGCAGTGTCATAGGAGCAGACTCAAGCTTTTGGATATGTCATCAGAGGTATGATTTCAGCCCCTGCGATTTCTTTACATGCATTGTTTGATTCAGGGGCTACGCATTCCTTCCTTACACATCATATGGTGCCCACATTTGACAAATCTGTGATGGAGGTTGCTTTCCCATACTACATTAAGAGCCCAATGGGTCAATTGTTTATCGTCTGTCAGGCAATGGAGGATGTATCCGTGCAGATAGGTGGGCATGAGATGCCCTCTTTCCTACTATTGATCAAGTTAGAGGACTTCGACATCATCTTAGGCATGAATTGGTTGTAGAGGCACCATGCGTTCTTGGACTGTTTTGGGAAGACGGTGGCCTTACATTTACCTAAAGTGTCATAATTTCAGTTTGACGAACGTACTTTCGAGGGTGGGATCGAGTGCATCTCCACCTTGAGGGCACACCGGTTTCTCAGCTAGGGTTGGGTAGGCTACCTTGCCTACGTGGTAGACTCAACAGTGCAGGATCAACTGATTGAGGACGTTAGAGTTGTGCATGAGTTTCTGATGTGCTTCCATATGATTTACATGGAATACCCATAATGAGGGAGATAGAGCTTGAGATCATGCTATTGCCATACATACAGTCGATTCCTATCCCTCCATACAGGTTGGCATTGCTGAGCTCAAGGATCTCAAAGTGTGGTTACATGAGCTATTGGAGAAGGGATTGATCCTCCCTAATACATCACCATGGGAAGCACCATTCCTTTTCGTGAAGAAGAAGGATGGATCTTTGAGTCTATGCATAAAATACAAACGGTTGAACAAGAAAATGATCAAGAATCGTTAACCACTTCCACAGATTGATGATCTCGTTAATCAGTTATAGGGAGCAACGGTTTTCTCCAAGATTGGCATGCGGTCAGGATACTACCAATTGAGGATCAAGGATGCAGAAATGATGAAGTCCGCATTTCGTACTAGATACGATCACTATGAGTTCCTAGTGATGCCTTTTAGAGATGCGAATGCACCTATCACATTCATGGATTTGATGAATTTAGGCTTCCATCCGTACTTGGATAGGTTCATGATTGTATTCATCGATGACATTCTAGTCTACTCCCGTGATGAGTACGAGCGTGAGTCCCATCTTCGCATGGTTCTAGAGGCACTCCGAGAGCACCAATTGTGTGACAAATACAACAAGTCAAGTTTTGGTTTTCTGAGGTGGCATTTCTAGGCCACATGATTTCAGGGGTGGGGTGTCAGTTGACCCCTCTAAGATTGAAGCAATGGTGTCTTTGGAGCAGTGAAAACCCTAGATTACCCTTCTTAATTCAATGGTATTAACGATTAAATTTAATGATGTGTTCTTTGTAGTCGGGCAAAATTGGATTATTCAAAAACTACTTTAACTAATTTCTCAATTAATGTCGAGCGGAAATTTTTATTTTACTTGGGCAAGCCCAAGGTCGAACTCTGGGAGGCAACTTCTTCCTTAGATTAATTTAAAGTCAATCTAGACGTTATGTTTTCAGGAGAATTTTTTTTATGATTTTTTATGCGATTGGAAATTCAAATGCAATTCAGACCAAATCGAGGGTTAAAATGTGAAGTCTAATCAAATTAAGTCCAAAAATTATTAAACTTGGCAAGAATGTTAAATGCATTGAAATTAAGCTACTGCAATTTTTTTGGAATTTTTCAAGTCTATATGAATTAACTACGAATTAAAAATGAATGCAGGTTGGTTTTCGCAAAATTAGTTTTAATAAATATCAAATTAAATCATTTTCAGAGATAAAAATTATCCTAGATACTTCTATGTGAGATGATTCTAGGAAAATTACTAGACCTCGAAAATATTAATTTTGTACTGATTAAAAATCAATTAAGCAAAACAACAATTAATTTATTAAGGTCTCGTCATATGTGCAAATGATATGATTTTTTGGCACAATTTAGAACTGCTTAAACTAGACCTATTTTATTTTTCTGGTGATTTTTGGAGCAACAATCAATTTAATAATCAATTAAAGGCACACAGTGAGCAAAATATGTAATTTTCTACGAAAAGAGTTATATTAAATTCTTTGAAGCTCACAAAAATATAACAAGTCTTCACAATGATAAAATCTAAGATGTTCTACAATATGCAATTTTTAGAATTAAGAAATGATGCTCGATGAATGTTTAAATAAATATGCAAATACATGGGTATGGATGTAATACAGAAAATAAATTGTTTAAAAAGAAAAACGTGATGGCAGGACTAAAGTGAAATTACCTAGGCTGGCGAGGACTTTAATGCAAAAGACCAGGGTTTCACATGCAGGTCACGTGAGGTTCACTAGCGAGGGTGTGGATGAGATTTCCAAAACTTCCAGGGGCATGGCTGCAAATCCCCCCCCCCATTCGCACGTACAGGTCACGTCAGATGCGAGGCCCGGATGCTGCTTCGGGCCTGATCTCCACGTGGCGGCCTCTAGAGCTTTGGTCATTCCCGAAGTTAAGGGATGGGGGGAAGGTCGACCTGGAGGACTCTGACTCGCTCGATGCAAATCGAGCAGTGCATGTATATTCTTTGCTGACGGCGGTGAGACGTGGTATGACGGAGGCGGATCGTCGTCGCCTCGATAGCCGACACACGGCCAAGGGTTGTTGGGGCCAATTCGACGGTGAGCGGAGCTGCTAGTTGATGAGGCGAGGGAGCAGGTGCGACTGGAAGTGTGGATGTCGTCGGAGGGACTCTAGAGGCAAGGTCGAGCGGTGTTGGCGTCATGGTCCTCGTTCACGGAGCGATTGGTGTGTACTGCGGTCGTGAAAGGACAATGTTGGTGCGGATTTCCATGCTGCTAGAGACGAGGGCAGCGTCTGTGGCAGGCGACGGAGTTCGAGGCATTGTGTGGCTTAGCGGTCATCGACTCGAGGCAGATGGGATGGATGGTGGAGGTAATCGGTTTATGGTGACAGGATTTGAAGCAGAGGTATGTAGGGAGACAAGCAAGGCAGAGCAGGGCTCTGCTTACGGTGAAGCTGATCGGTTGTCGATGCGGAAGAAGGAAATGGGCGGAAAGCGAGGATGGACGACGATAGTGCGAGAGAAAAGGGGAAACAAAGGAATATCGCATAAACAGAGGATCTGGGAGGGAAGAAAAAGAAGAAGAAAATGTACCTGAAGATGGACGGAGTTTGCCTGGGATTGAGAAACTCGATCGAGCTTCTCTGGTCTTCGCTCAACGCGGCAGCACACAGAGCTCGGCTGCGGCGGGGATGCTGCAGCGGCAGGAGGTGTCGATGTCCTGGACCTCGCCTTGAAGATTAGCGTCGTCGCTCGACGGTTAAGCCCTCGACTGTCACCTAAGGGTTCCGAAGCTCGATCTCTCTTTAATCAATTGTGGTGGGACAACCGGAATAGCGGCGGAGGGGTAGATATTTAAAGGTGGATCTTGGGGCCCTGGTGACGACGAGCGTGGGTTGAGTGGAGAATATGGTACATGGTGGATCACGAAGCCCACAAGGATGGTGGAGGGTATGGTTATGTCATGGGGTGGTTATTGAGTGGAGAAGAAGGCGGAGATGATGGGGGGAATGGAAAGGGGGAAGGCTATTCGCACAGTGGAGAACGTGGGAGAGGAGAGACGAACATAGGAGGAAGAGGAGGTCTTGGTCGTTGGTGAGATCCAACGGCCATGAGATGGGTGCGAACGGGCGGATCAGATTAGATCTAAGACAAATGGAATGAAGGGCGCAGAGAGCGCCACATGTCGTGAGGCGAAGAAGGCGGCGATGAACAGCGATGATTTGATCTGTGATATGATCGTAGGGCTGATGTTCAAAGCTGAGATGAGCGGCTGGGATGGAGGAATTGTGGAGATGATCGTGCGGCGGAATATGCTATACGTGGCACGCTGAGGGCTAGGCGCTATCGGACGGCCATGATGTTATCAGGGAGTGGATCTAATGGCTAGGAACTATTGCGGAAGTTGACGAATACTCATTCATCACTCTTTATTCTTTTATTTTAGCTATTTATCTTGGCAAAACATCATGTATATAGTTGTAAATACAATAAATTATCAATCAGCATGCATCATGTCAATATTCAATAATCAGCTTGTATTTGTACAAAAATAAAAGAATAAAGAATAAAAGAAAAAGAAGGAAATATTTAGAATAAATATTGAGTGACCTAAACCCAAGAGAAGGCCTAATATGGGCATGATCACCAAATAAAATAAGTAGAGAGAGATAGGGCCACTCAACCTTGTGTGTATTCCTTCTTATATGTTTATATTTTATTTTTCACAAAAATAAAAATAAAAATATGTCTATATTCCTTTGTATATATTTCTAAAAATTAGAAAAATAAAATTAAAACAAAAACAAAATAAATTCTCTCTGAACCTTGTAAATGTCACATGTATATAGGTATAATCACATATTTATTTCACACCTGTAAATAACTCATAAAAATAAACTAAAATTATTTAATACTCCGAATTTTATGTTGTAAATAAATAAAATATAAAATTAGGGTATTTGTACAAACATAAGAAAATAAAAATAATTATATAAAATACCTAGATATTTTATACCTGTATATAATATAATATACTGTATATACCAGAATTTATTTTTCATAAAAATAAATAAAAATCACTAAAAATAGTTTGAAAAATAATAAACATTTTCTATTTTGAACATATTTTAATATAAAATCATTTTCTATTTTTAATTTATTTTACAAATCTTTTTTATTTCCTAATTTCTGATTGGTCAAGGAGGATTGTTGACCCCGGTCAACTCCCCCTCCCAGACCAGTCTTCGCCCGGATTTGGGTTTTGCCGCACTTTCTCCCATTTATCCCACTCAGATCCGACCACCTTTTGCTCCGATTTCCCCGCTTGCTCCTTCCCCCTTGGATCCAAGATCCTTGTGGATCCCTAGGGAAGGACGGATCTTTCCCGGTTTGTGCGCTCCACCCGATTCCTTCCAGCCACCTGGGACAGCCTATAAAGCCTTCATTCCTTTCCCCGGAGTCTCAGCTCGCGCCGCACACCTTCCTTCTACCCTAGACTTCTTCCCCTTGGTGACAGCAACTGGATTGAGCCTTTGGTGGTCGGAGAAGGCCGCTGCAGCCGATGCTCAAGCTACGTGGCCGGAGTTCCGCTGCGACGAGCCTCCCGCCTTCCGCAGTGAGGTCGAGGCGAAGACCCACTTCGACGTCATCCACTAGAGCTAAGGATTCAACTCAGACCTTCAGGTAGCATCCATTTTAATCCTAGTTACGTTTATCTTGATTCTTTCATCTGCCGCTCCGCCAGGGTCAGAGCTTCACCAGCCACATCTATCCACTCCGATCGACTCATCTGATCGCTGTTACCCCTCTCCCACGACCTGATCACCCGAGTCTTAGCTATCCGAGCCAAGATTAGGCTTAGGTTCCTTCCGCCGCTTCGTCGGAACCTCCCTTCGCCATTCGCCGTCGCTTCACATAACTTTAGGTCAAATAACCTCGACCGGAGTGTCCCTCCGAGTCGAAGCCTTCCTCTGCAGGTCATAGCATGCGCAGATACGCCATAGGCCGCCTTTCATTCACTTTGGGCGGAGCTCGTCCAGGTCTTAACGCCCTTCCAGGAGATCCGACCGTTGACGACTTCATCCGACTCATCCACCTGATGCGAGGAGCATTGCGAGCCGACCACTGCTGCCCGATCGTGCATCGGAGTCCCGGATCACCACCGGTGCTCCGATGAACTTCGCCCAGGCGGGGTTCGTCCATCATCCTTCTCTGTCTTTGGATCATCGCTAGTCGCCCAGATTTGATCCCAACCGTCCAGGGCTTGTCCCTGTCAGGCCATTAGATCTGACATCTAACGGCCCCTGTACGCCCACGTTCGTTATCCAGCCAGGACCGTTGGATTCGCCACCTGTACGCACTAGAGCCGCACGCTTCTCATCTAGTCAGAGCGCGACACCTGGCACCCCACGTTCGACGCACGTGCGGATGGGTAATTTGCTCCGCTTCCCCTGCAGTTCTGTTCTTTTATTATTTAGTCGGTAAAATAAAAAGTACACAGTAGGGTAATTTGCACTTTTAGTCATGCAGTTTTTAGTATTTACGGTTCGATCCTTATTGTGTGGATGCATGTGCTTTGTCACGTGTTGTGTGGATTATTTACATGTAGCACCTTGGACTCTTGTTCTGTTATGTTTTGAATGTATAGTTTTACTATTTGCACTTATACCCCTGTACGTGTTGGATTTGGACATGTGCTGAATTTGTGTAAAAATTGCAGTAGGGCCCTTGAGCTTTTGGCGTGTGTTATTCCTTAGCCCCCGGAGCTTATTTTTCTTGCAATTTAATCCGTGTGTACTGTGTGTTGTATTTTAGTTTGAATAAATAGCAAACTTTTTCAAAATTTGTGAAATTTTGATACATGGCTCCTGCCATGGCATAGGAATTTCTATGAATTTTTGGGATTATTTTGTTTCCATTTAGTATTTTTAAAAATTCAAAAACTTCAAAAATTACCTATGTTTGTTTTTAAAAATCCACTAAAACATTAAAAACCCTCTAAAAAATCCAAAAAATTTATTGATTTCTTGTTTTGGCGTGTTTTAATTTCAGTTCAATTTTTGTTGCATTTGCATTTATAAAAGCCTAAAAATTGAAAAACATCAAAAATCTTAGAAAATCATTAAAAAATCATAAAAACTAAAAAAAATACATTTTCAGTTTGTGTAGTTAGATTTTTATTTCTAGTTTATCATAAAATTATTGCTCGAATTTTGTAGCATTTTAAGTATTTTTAAAGTGCCTTTAGATTCTGGCTGCACATTATTTAGTATTTTTGGACTTGTTTCATTTTTATAAAATTAACTAAAAATTAAAAAAATCCAAGAAAAAAACTGAAAACACTAAAATATTTCTAAAAACCAAAAATATTGTTATTTTATTTTTCTGATCATTTTTTCTCCCTTAAATAATTGCTTGTTTGTGCTTTTTCATTTCTTTTACACCTTTTCTCAATTTTAAAAATTACAAAAAAATTGAAAAACCTAAAATCCACCATTTTATTTCATTTCTTTATTTTATTTGGATTTTCGACTACTTCGTAGACTATGCATACCATGCTCCTTGTGTTCGACCCCGGTAGCTATACCAGGTAAAATAATATAGCGAGACCGCTATTTGTGCTTGATTGCTTGATTTTCATGTTTGGTGCTCTTTGTTTTCTTGATTGAGTCTGATCCGAGAGGTTGAGGTCGCAACGACCATTGATACCTTTTTTCCTTAGTCGCTTGGGTCGCTCATCAGAATGGCGTCGTTGCCGGGGAGCACGGTTTAGTAGTCGGCTTTCTTTCTTTTTCAGATTTTCTTTTCCTTTTATTTGTTTTATTTTAATTTTTTGCTGTTTTTATTTGCTCTTATTTGTGTTTTTATTTCTTTTCTTTTTATTTGTTTTTTTATTTTTTTCATTTATTTTTATTTTATTTTATTTTTCATTATTATAATAATTGTTGATCTACCACATCTTCTGTTTGCTTTTCTTGCAAAGGCTTGAGGATCGAGGGCAGCTTTCTTCGGGAAGCCTATGCACCCGTGGGACTTGGAGGCAGCTCTTTTCTGCATAGAGCCGTAGGAGAGCGCGACAGAGGAGAGCAGGAGTATGGGGAGAGTTTAACTTAGATTTAACTTAGCTTTATTTCTGCACTATATTATTATTGTAATAATACAGGACATGACAAACTCTCAGACTTGGTGATTTCTCGGGGTCTATTTCGCCGAGCACTGGTGTGCTCCGGGGTCCTCACCGTGATTTTCACCAGTTTTGTGTTTATTATTTTTATTTTCTTTGATTCCCGAAGATTTTAACCTTAGCCTTAGGATTTTCTCTTGCTCTGTGACGTAATTCTTAAGGCCCAACCCTAATTACATTCTCTGTTCCTATAGATCGAATAATTGGACTTTATTAATTAATTCACTAATAAAAAAAGTTAACCTGGTCACTTGAGGGGTCACGTGCCGCTAGATGTCGTATACAACGCTGGTAGGGTCCGTTGTGGCGGACACCGATCGGCATTAGAGGCCGGACCCTGACCCTTCTCGTTGACCCGTTAGCTATTGTGCTTCGCGAGTAGAAATTTTTGTTTAAGGATGATTTCTTCGTGCATCATATAGATAGGTTTTATTTATGTCTTTTAATTATGCGCGGATCACTTTGCATGTACAGAGCTGGAGGCAAGGTATGCATTTCTTACTCGGCATGCATCATCGTGTTTAGTCGTGCATCAGCTTTTTCACCTTCTCCCTTTATTTTTGGATTATAAATAATTAGGAGTACTGGAAAATTCGTTAGGCATTGATTTATTTGAAAAATACCAAAAAACAAAAACTATAAAATTGGGATTGTTTAAGCAAACTTTGACCTAAAAAAATACGTCACCAAAAAATTGTCTTGGGAGAGCAATCCCCTCCTTGTATGGTTTGGATGAGCGAGAGAGTGACCCGCACCCTAGGCTAGAGCCACATCTGACCCTTCTTCAGACTACTGGTCTTGAGTTAGTCATTTTCCAGTGAGGATCACTCCGTTCTCCGGTAAAGCGGGTCGCGATATCCTTAACAGAGCGAGTCGATCAGGTAGTCGGTAAATGGTCCGCAGCTTGTACTAGCTGGGAAAGATCTAACCTTGGATTGGGACAATCTCTTGGAGGTGTTGGATTCCCAACAGCTCGATTAATCGCTCTGAAAGACTGTTTGATCACCTAATAAAATTGACGAGATAAAAGACCGAACCTTCATGGTCATCAGCTCTGAGTGTATAGGTGAATCAGGGGTTTGCTTGACCGATACTGTTGGCTTTTCCAGATCTCATCCGCCTTCACTTGCCAGATCAAGATGATGGGTTGGAGATCCCTTAGGCAGCCTCTGGCTGCACCGCTTTCGAGCACTCCGGCCCACTCATCTAGGTTGGTTCGCGAGAGCCGAGACCCGCTCTCCGAACTCAAGTTCGACTCCGCCTTGTTCCCCCTCGACCACCCCTCTACCAGTCCTAAGGTACCCGATCAGAGATAGCAGCAACAAGTTGATTTATCGGCACCTGAGTTTGGGTCTTTTGCCTTTGCAGAGACCATGGCCAGCAGCGAGGAGCGCACTGATGGACCCAGCGGGAACCAGACATATGTGCTGGATCAGGGTGCCATCAACAACACCCTGTTAGCCTCCCTTGAGACGATGCAACGACATATCCGGGATCAGGAAGCTTTCATGGTGGATATTCCCAAAGAGATGGAGCAGATGCGAGCGGATAAAGAGCAGCGGAGAGCTATCGGAGGAGGAGGAGATAGTCCCGATGCTCGACAGCCCGAGGAGCCCATACAGCCAGCAGCAACCGCGAGACCGACGAGGGAGATGCAAAACCCTGGTGCAACTCTCACCCACAGATGGATAGTGTTGCCTGATATTTTGGGAGATTTCAAGCTCCCACCTCAGACGATCCAGCTTCTTCCCCGCTTCCATGGACTCGCCACGGAGGAGCCGCACCTTCATCTCCAGGAGTTCGAGATGATCTGTAGTACCGTCCACGATCGTCTTGTGGACGAGGACACCATCAGGATGATGGCCTTCCCTTTCTCCCTGGTAGACAGAGCAGCCAACTGGCTGAAGCATTTAGGGAGATTCGTCACCACGTGGGAACGGCTCTGGAACGAAGTATCTCAACAAGTACTGCCCACTCGGTCGGACCAATGCAGCTAGGGCCCTGATCAGCAATTTCTCCATGCTCCCCAATGAGCAATTTCATGAGGTATGGATCGCTTCAGGGAGCTCACGGGCCGGTGTCCCAACCATGATATATCGAAGCCCAATCTCGTCTAGAGTTTCTTCTGCGGGTTGACACCGGAGTTGCAAGGGCTAGTTAACGCATCCTATGGGGGCTCGTATTTTGTCAAGGATGAGGATCAGGTCTGGGCCATCTACGAGGAGATGGTCGAGAACTATATTGTGATGTCCCAGATCTGACTCTATACTTAGGGGAAGCCCACGCCACAGGCCGTGTCTTATCAGAGGGTAGCACGGGTAGATGATGGTCCTTCTACATCATCAGCAGCTGCAACACAGGCAGAGTCGACGACTACTGATATGAGGATTATCAGCGAGAAGCTAGACCGGATACAATTGATAGAGAAGAAGCAGTATCAGGGCATGACGCAGATTGACCAGATGGCACAGATGCTGAGTGACCTGAAGACCCAGATCATGTGTCTCCAGGAGGCACAGACGGATTCTCAGCCCCGTCTCAGGTCACGGACAGACACCGACAGTAGTAGCTCGACCCAGCCCTCTGCCCACTACCGACAGGTTTACCATGTTCAGATGGAGCTATTTCATCAGCCGCAGTAGCAATATGTTCAGTCGCCACCATCTCAGGACAGCCAGATGGTGGTGTATCAGCCGGACCAGCCTCTGGCAGTACTCCACCCACCCACCTACGAGCAGGAGCCGTTGATGGATGTCAACGGGATTTGGTATGATCGACCTCATCCTGGGATCTGATGAGACCATCCCGGATTCCATTGGTCGACCGGAGGTACCAGTTCCCAACAGCAGCCTCCAGTTCATGGTGGCTAGTACGGCCAGCAACACCAGCAGCCCCAGTTCCCACACCAGCAACAACCACGTCCACAGCAGTCTTACCGGCAATATGTTCCTCGTCCCTATAAGCAGGGACAGTCTTGGAGGCAGCAGCAGCAGCCTCAGCAGTATCAGTCTCATCCCCAGTATCCCTCTCACTCCCAGCAG
Source organism: Ottelia alismoides (assembly GCA_037367405.1). NCBI lineage: Eukaryota > Viridiplantae > Streptophyta > Magnoliopsida > Alismatales > Hydrocharitaceae > Ottelia > Ottelia alismoides. The sequence goes on from JAZKJV010000498.1 coordinate 684,285, forward strand.
CAGCCTCCTCATTTTCAGAGAGGCCACCCACCAGGTTCTCATGGGCTCGCCTATGAGAACCCCGCCTTAGATGATCTATCCCACCTCATCTCCGAGCAGCAGGCTACCTTCCGATGGGAGATGGATGAGTTCTGTCAAGAGATGAGAGAGATTGTGAAAGGAAAGGTCGCCATCCCTGCCCAGATTGAGCCGAACCTGAACAACCTCAAGAGGAAGTCTGAGCAGGTAGAGTTTACAAGGGTTACCACTCCTAGTGATTCACTTGGTGGTATTACTGCATACACTTTTGATGCTAACTTTGTTACACTTAGGAGCGGTAGGATGCCAGTCGGCGGTGCCTCGTCTGAGCGACGGGCCCATGCAGCTTCAGGAGCGCTAGACGAGGAGGAGAGCGATGTTGATGTTTCTCGAGATGATGATGATGACGGTGGTGCTGACGCCACCAAGGATGTTGATCCAGCTGATGGTAGTGAGGCCGTCACTTCACCAGATGTAGGAGGTGGTACTGATGCCACCAGAGTTGTTGAGCCAGAGCGCGGTGTTGATGCCGCGATTCCAGATGCCGAGGGTGGTACCGATGCCACCATTTCCATTCATGTTGTATTTCCTTCAGTTCATGTATCTCATGACTATTTTGTGAATAAAGGAAAGGGTTCTTCATTTACGAGTCCATCAGTGATTATTGGAGATGTTTGTATGGATTCTACGTTGCCACATTAGTAGGGACTCGATCCTAGCCCTCCATCTGATGAGGGCCCAGCCGTCCCCTTTCCTCAGGCACTCCGCTTGGCTAAGGGGACTAAAAAAGAAAATCCAAAAAAATCGCATCAGTTAGAGTTCAGCCAGCAGATGATGGACAGATTTCATATACGGCTGACTCTATAGGAGGCCTTAGAGCACATCCCCCTCTTCCAGAGGAACCTTGGAGAGAGGACCACCATTCACAAGAAGAGGAGGAACCACCAGTCATAGATCCATGTGCTCACTTGCGCCACCTGCTTCGCAATCCAGAACCGCCTGCCAGCCAAGAGGCCAGATGCAGGAGCTCCTTATGTCAGATGCCACATACATGAGCAAAGTTTCGATCGAACTCTATTAGACAACTGTTCTTCCATCAAACTACTTCTAGCAGCCTTACTCGACCGATTCGAGTTTGGCCATCTTCGACAGAGCAGGACGGTCCTTCAGTTTGCTGATCGATCTGTCAAGAGGCCGAAGGGGTTGCTGAAGGACGTTGTCGTCACAATTCTGGGCCTGTAATTCCCCAGGGACTTCGTTGTGTTGGACATGGAGATCCTTGAGTCTGTGACCGATACCCCCATCATTCTAGGACGCCCGTTCTTGGCCACAGCCAAGGCAGTGTCCGACCATGATAGCAGGAATGTATATTTTTGCGTCGAGGGCGAGAGTATACAAATAGAGATGATCGATGAGACCAGAGCGTGAGATTCAACTTGCTCAAAGCCGCTCATCGATTCAGAGCAGATGACAGAGGAAGAGCGAGACATCCACCAGGACTGTGATTTTGTGATTACAGATGATGAGGCAGTTTGGTCCGACCTAGTTTCACGAGCCATCCTCTCGCCTTCAGAGTTCACTGATGCACAGATTCCAGCAGAGGAGAGTTGGAGAGCGCATTCCTGGTACAGGACATAGTTCAGGCAGCATATCGCGTTCAGGAGGGCAAGGCAGTTGATTTTTCTCTTGATACAGATTCAGATCCCTCGGAGTCAGATATTGATTGGGCAGAGTTTGATGACATGATTCCATGTCTGACTTCCAGAAAGCCAGCAGCTAGGGTGGAGACTGATCCCATTCCGAGCACAGACACACTAACAGAGCAGCATTCATCAGATTTCCAAATTCAGCGAGAGTTCTCCCATGCAGATTTGGTTGCATGCACTCAGACTTTTTAGAGGCCAGATCCGCCAGCACCTAGTTGTCCAGAGATGAAGCCCTTACCTTCATCGTTGAAGTATAGATTCCTTGCAGGCGAGCATGAGATGCACCCAGTCATTATCTCAGTAGATTTGATTGGAGAATAAGAATCTCGTTTGATGGAGGTTCTTGAAAAGAACCTCAAGGCGATAGGATGGAGCATGGTCGATCTTCAGGGGATAAGTCCGTCCCTGTGCTCCCACCATATCTATCTCGAGGAGGACGCCAAGCTGTCGTGTGAGTTTCAGCGACGACTAAACCCAAATATTCGAGAGGTTATCATAAGGAGATTTCAAAATGTTGGAGCATCGATTTTATTTACCCCATCTCCAACTCCAAGTGGGTTAGTACATTGCATGTGGTGCCAAGAAGATGGGCATCACTACAGTTGTGAGTGAGTCTGGAGAGGAGATCGCTACCCGGGTACCCACTTCTTGGAGGGTCTGTGTGGACTACAGACGACTGAATCAAGCCACCAAGAAGGATCATTTCCCGCTGCCTTTTATTGATCATATTATAGAGAGGCTAGCAGGGAAGAGTCATTACTGCTTTCTGGACGGGTACTCTGGATACAATCAGGTGGCTATTGCGTCTGAAGACCAGGACAAGACCACATTCACATGTCCCTTTGGAACATATGCTTTCAGACGAATGCCCTTTGGTCTATGTAATGCCCCGGCGACATTCCAAAGGTGCATGTTGTCCATCTTCTCGGACATGGTGGGTGAGTGCTTGGAGGTCTTCATGGACGACTTTTCAGTTTATGGCGATGGGTTTGATGCTTGTCTTGATTTCCTAGACCGTGTCCTTCAGCGATGCATTGAGGTCCGTCTTGTGCTATCTTGGGAGAAGAGTTTCATGGTGACTCAAGGGATGGTGCTTGGCCATATCATCTCCAACATGGGCATGGAGGTTGATCCGGCCAAGGTGGATATCATTAGGAAACACAGTCCACTGTCCAACTTACGACAGTTACGATCTTTTCTGGGGCACGTATGTTTCTACCGGTGCTTCATTCATGATCTCAGCAGGATTACCCGGACGTTGACTGATCTGCTGACGAAAGACACCGAGTTCATTGTAGATGATAAGTGTCTAACGTCATTTGAGACTCTCAAGAGTCTAGTTGTTGAGGCTCCTGTTCTCCAGCTGCCTGATTGGTCTCTCCCATTCGAGATCATGACGGATGCCTCCGATTTTGTCGTAGGGCAGTGCTGGGACAGAGGAGGGATGGAGCACCATTTTTCATTCACTACGCTAGCCGTACTTTGGATACCGCCTATCGGAACTACACCGTCACTGAGAAGGAGATGCTAGCCGTAGTCTTTGCCCTAGATAAGTTCAGATCATACATCATTGGATCTAAGGTGACCATTTTCACAGATCACACCGCCATCAGGTACCTTATGGCCAAGAAGGATGCCAAAGCGAGATTGACCAGATGGATCCTTCTACTCTAGGAGTTTGACATTGAGATTAAGGATAAGCCTGGAGTCAAGAATGTGGTGGTGGATCATCTCTCCCGACTAGAGCATCTTGAGGATTCTGAGCAGATTGACCCTATCTCTGAGACCTTCCCAGATGAGGCGATCCTTGCTATCGCCTCTCTCCCATGGTACACCGACATTGTGAACTATCTTGTTGACAAGAAGTTCCACAAGGTTGGCCCAGGCAGTGACTTGAGACCTTCCTCGCGAAGGCCAAGTTCTAACAATGGGAGGATCCTGCCCTTTATCACGAAGGATGGGATAGCGCATGGCGTCGGTGCATTTCTCAGGAGGAGCACCATAGCATCCTCACTTACTGCCACAAGCTTGGGGCAGGAGGACATCACTCTAGGAGGAGAACGACACAGAAAGTGCTCCAATCCGACCTATGGTGGCCTACCCTCTTCAAGGATTCTGATGAGTTCGTGAAGAGGTGTACTGACTGTCAGAGGATGGGCACTTGTGGATAGTGTGATATGATGCTGATGCATCCCATTCATTTCTGTGAGGTTTTTGACGCATGAGGCATTGATTTCATGGGTCCATTCCCTTAGAGTCAGGGATTTGAGTACATTCTGTTGGTCGTTGATTATGTGAGTCGTTGGGTGGAGGCCATCCCCGCCCGAACCGCAGATGCTAGGACTGTATGCCAATTTTTGAGGAAGAATACCATTTCATAGTCCGGGGTGCCTAGAGTATTGATATCTGACGGGGGGTCTCACTTCGTCAATGACAAGGTAAAGGCCCTTGCTAGAGAGTTCAGCATTGACCATCGAGTAGCCACACCGTATCATCCTCAGACCAATGGTCTTGCTGAAGTGTCGAACAGGGAGATCAAGACTATTTTGCAGAAGGTTCCCCGCCCTGACCGAAAGGATTGGTCACAGCTTTTGGACTCGATCTTGTGGGCATATCGGACGTCCTTCAAGACTCCTTTGGGTACATCTCCCTTTTGCCTCGTTTATGACAAGCCATGCCATTCACCTGTAGAGATGAGACATAGTTCACTTTGGACAGTCACAGATATACTTTTGGATCCAGTGAGTGTAGGAGACCAGAGGAGGGCAGAGTTGGCAGCCCTGGAGGAGCTTAGAGATGCAACCTTTTCGAGCAGCCTACAGTATAAGAGAGTGAAGGAGTGGCATGATTCTCATATCAGCCACAAGCAGTTTGAGCCAGAACAGAGAGTATGGTCGTTCGATGCCAGGCTTAGATTATTTCCAGGGAAGTTGCAGAGTAATTGGAAGGGACCATACCTGGTCCGAAAGGTATATGACAATGGAAGCATTGACATATCTGAGTTGTCATCTGAGTCTACCTTTCGTGTTAACAGGCAGTGGCTCAAACCATATCTAGATCATGAGCCGTTGGTCGTTGACGTCGCCCCTATTCATTTTGCGTGAGATGTGGTCTCTTGACTCACATCTATTGTATCTCATGCCTGATTATCATTGTCTTCCACCTTGTATAGATCCAGGTGTCCATATCACACCATTCGTCAGTCCAACACCCCATTTGCATCTTTGATTATGCTATCCTTAGGGTGCACTTTACCCTAAGTATAGGGGGTGTGAGACTTTTGATTTTCTTTTGATTCTTTTCTGCCTATGTTTTGCTGCCTATACTTAGGGATATTTTACCCTAAGTATAGGGGAGGTAGACCCTGTACATTCTCCCACTCGGATTTCCCTTTGTGTACAGCCTGCTATACTTAGGATTACTTGATCCTAAGTATAGGGGGAAACCCCCGAGATTCTTTTCCTATACTTAGTATTACTTGATCCTAAGTATAGGGGGAAACCTCCGAGATTCTTTTCCATTCTATTCTTTCATTCGTCTTTGTAGTATAGGTTTTCTTTTCACTTCCCTATACTAAGCATGAGTTATGTCTTCTTCATCGCTCTTGATTCACTTTGAGGACATCGTTCGAGTTAAGTATAGGGGGTGTCGTATATATTTCTTATATACTTTAGCCATAACTCATACTTTGTGTGTGTGTGTTAATAAATAAAATGGCTAAAATCCGTAAAAATCCATAAAAATTTAAAAAATTTCTTGTACATAAAATTCTTTATTGCACATACATAGCTACTTACAAAATTATATTTGTAAAAGTGTTTGTAAAAATATTTTGTGTAAAGAGTTTGTAAATATTTTTATATCAAAATTATGTATATAGTACAAAATTTTTGAAAAATATTTGAAAAACAAAAAGTTTGCAAAAACCCTTTTGTAAATGTGCGTAAAAGTCTTGCAAAACTTCTGCATTCATGCATACATCCATGTATTCAAACATTTTCAACAATTTTGCATGTTTTCGAAAATTTTCAAAAATTGCATTTTTGTATATATATGTACAGTTTTTCTGAATCATAGTTGACATTTAAACTAGTCTGGAATTAAATTGAAAAATGGAGCTTGGTTAAGATCTTAATCCACCTAATTCTAAGAGGAACCTTATAGGGCTTAGGATTGAGTCTTTTCAGGTCCATGGTGACTTAATTCTTCGAGTCCACTGGGCTATGATCATATGTCATCTTGATGAGCCTAAGTAGAACACTTAACAACACACACATGACTCTCACAGACAATGGCTTTACTTGCACCAGCACTTTACACCTAGCTCTCTATGGATGAGGTGGTTAGGAGGTAGTCTTCTTTGACTTGGGGTAGCATATGAGGGTAGTACTTCTAGGCAGAACCTCTCTTCTTCTTTTAGCGAAGGAAGTGTGTCTCAACTTGGTATGGTAGCCGTGAGGTCTAAAGACAGGAGTTGTGGGTTGCAATAAAAATTCAAAAGAGGGATAGTCTACTGGCTCAAGAGGAAAAACTCCTTATGTATATATGCTGCACCATGTAGATATGTTGTACATATACACATCAAAAAAATGTGCAAAAAGAAAAACTCCAAAAAAATGGTGGGTCTGATAGAAAATGAAATACCCACCGGAGTGTATATAGTCAAATAAAGCAAAGCTTATGTTACCCATGCCCATCTCATGAAGCTTGCAGCAGGGAGACTTAGCTACACTGGTTGAGCTCCCTAGGCTACATGGTTACAATGGCCATGGTTCGTTCTCTTCTTCCTCCTCTTCTTGAGCCAGTTGAACTTGAACTAAGAAGGGATTACCCCGCTCCTTGAGGAAAGAATTGCCAGACTAGGGTATTAGAGTTACCTTGTTAGGGAGGGTTGTCACTTTGCCATTTCTGAGGTGGGGATCTACATATCACTTGCACAGTACAAGAAAGATTCATGGTCATTAGAGTTTGTGTATGTAGACTTGTTCTGATATGGATTGTTGAGGAGTCTTGACCATAGATTGGTGGAACTTAGAGGCTGTTGAGTTTTAAACCTAAGTCCAAATAAGGTTCCGATAAATTAATAATCCAAAGATTTGACTAAGCTCCATACTTCAATTTAATGAAGACAAGTTTAATAATCAGCTTTGATTCACCTTCTTTTTCTTCTTTTTCTTTTCCTTTCTCTTCTTCTTCTTTTTCAAATAAGTGTTTGCTAAGGGACTAGCAAAAGTAAAGTATAGGGGGTGATGAATACTCATTCATCACTCTTTATTCTTTTATCTAACTATTTATCTTGGCAAAACATCATGCATATAGTTGTAAATACAATAAATTATCAATCAACATGCAACTGTCAATATTTAATAATTAGCATGCATTTGTGCAAAAATAAAAGAATAAAGAATAAAATAAAAAGAAGGAAATATTTAGAATAAATATTGAGTGATCTAATCCCAAGAGAAGGCCCAATATGGGCCTGATCGCCAAATAAAATAAGTAGAGAGAGATAGGGCCACTCAACCTTGTGTGTATTCCTTCTTATATGTATATATTTTATTTTCACAAAAATAAAAATAAAAATATGTTTATATTCATTTGTATATATTTCTAAAAATTAGAAAATTAAAATTAAAATAAAAAATAAATTCTCTCTCAACCATGTACATGTCACATGTATATAGGTATCATCACATATTTATTTTACACTTGTAAATAACTCATAAAAATAAAATAAAATTATTTGATACTCCAAATTTTATGTTATAAATAAATAAAATATAAAATTGGGGTATTTGTATAAAAATAAGAAAATAAAAATAATTATATAAAATACCTAGGTATTTTATACTTGTATATAATATAATATACTGTATATACCAGAATTTATTTTTCATAAAAATAAATAAAAATCACTAAAAATAGTTTGAAAAATAATAAACATTTTTTATTTTGAACATATTTTAAAATAAAATCATTTTCTATTTTTAATTTATTTTACAAATCATTTTTATTTCCTAATTTCTGATTAGTCCAGGAGGATTGTTGACCCCGGTCAACTCCCCCTCATGGACCAGTCTTTGCCCAGATCCGGGTTTTGCCGCACTTTCTCCCATTTATCCCACTCAGATCCGACCACCTTTTGCTCCGATTTCACTGCCCGCTCCTTCCCCTTGGATCCAAGATCCTCGCGGATCCCTAGGGAAGGACGGATCTTTCTCGGTTCACGCGCTCCACTCGATTCCATCCAGCCACCTGGGATAGCCTATAAAGCCTTCATTCCTTTCCCCAGAGTCTCAGCTCGCTCCTCACACCTCCCTTCTACCCTAGACTTCTTCCCCTTGGTGACAGCAACTGGATTGAGCCTTTGTTGGTCGGAGAAGGTCGCTGCAGCCGACGCTCAAGCTACGTGGCCGGAGTTCCGCCGCGACGAGCCTCCCTGCCTTCCGCTGCGAGGTCGAGGTGAAGACCCACTTCGACGTCATCCACTGGAGCTAAGGATTCAGCTCGGACCTTCAGGTAGCATCCATTTTAATCCTAGTTACGTTTATCTCGATTCTTTCATCCACCGCTCCACCAGCTCTGACCCGCCGGTCGGAGCTTCACCAGCCGCATCTATCCGCTCCGATCGACTCATCTGATCACCGTCACCCCTCTCCCGAGACCTGATCACCCGAGTCTTGGCTATCCGAGCCAAGATTATGCTTAGGTTCCTTCCGCCGCTTCGTCGGAAGCCCCCTTCACCATTCGTCATCGCTTCACGTAACTTTATGTAAAATAACCCTGACCGGAGTGTCCCTCCGAGTCGAAGCCTTCCTCTGTAGGTCATAGCGTGCGCAGATACAGCCCAGGCCGCCTTCCATTCACTTTGCCGGAGCTCGTCCATGTCTCAACACCCTTCCAGGAGATCTGACCGTTGACGACTTCATCTGACTCATCCACCCAACGCGGAGGAGCATTGCGAGCCGACCACCGCTGCCCGATCGTGCATCGGAGTCCCGGATCACCGCCCAGGCAGGGTTCATCCAGCATCCTTCTCTGTTGTTGGATCATCGCCAGTCGCCTAGATTTGATCCCAGCCGTCCAGCGCCTGTCCCTATCAGGTCGTTAGATCAGACATCTAACGGCCCTATACGCCCACGTTTGTCATCCAGCCAGGACCGTTGGATTCGCCACATGTACGCACCAGAGCCGCGCGCTTCTCATCCAGTCAGAGCGTGACACCTGGCACCCCACGTGCGACGCACGCGCGGATGGGTAATTTGCTCTACTTCCCATGCAGTTCAATTCTTTTATTATTTAGTCTGTAAAATAAAAAGTACACAGTAGGGTAATTTGCACTTTTAGTCCTGTAGTTTTTAGTATTTACAGTTCGGTCCTTCTTGTGTGGGTGCATGTGCTTCATCACGTGCTATGTGGATTATTTGCATGTAGCACCTTGGACTCTTGTTCTGTTATGTTTTGAATTCATAGTTTTACTATTTGCACTTATACCCATGTACGTGTTGGATTTGGACATGTGCTGAATTTGTGTAAAAATTGAAGTAGGGCCCTTGAGCTTTTGACACGTTATTCTTTAGCCCCTGGAACTTATTTTTCTTGCAACTTAGTCCATGTGTACTGTGTGCTTTATTTTAGTTTTAATAAATAGCAAACTTTCTTCAAATTTTGTGAAATTTTGATACATGGCTCCTACCATGGCGTAGGAATTTCTACAATTTTTGGGATTATTTTGTTTCCATTTAGTATTTTTAAAAATTCAAAAACTTCAAAAACTGCTTCTTTTTGTTTTAAAAATCCACAAAAAATATTAAAAACCCTCTAAAAATCCGAAAAAATTACCGATTGCTTGTTTTGGCATGTTTTGATTTCAGTTCAATTTGTCGCATTTGCATTTATAAAAACCCTAAAAATTGAAAACATCAAAAACCTTAGAAAAATCATTAAAAATTCATAAAAACTCAAAAAATACATTTTTCATTTTCTGTAGTTAGGTTTTTATTTCTAATTTATCAAAAATTGTTGTTCGAGATTCTTGCTGCACATTGTTTAGTATTTTTGGCCTTGTTTTATTTTTATAAAATTAACTAAAAATCAGAAAAATCCAATAAAAATATCACAAACACTAGAATATTTCTAAAAACCAAAAATATTTTTATTCTTATTTTCTGATCATTTTTGCTCCCTTAAATAATTGCTTGTTTGTGCCTTTTCATTTCTTTTACATTTTTTCTCAATTTTAAAAATTACAAAAAATTTTGAAAAACCTAAAATCCACCATTTTATTTCATTTCTTTATTTTATTTGGATTTTCAACTACTTTGTAGCCTAGGCATATCGTGCTCCATGTTCGACCCTTGTAGCTATACCAGGTAAAATAAAATAGCGAGACCGTTATTTGTGCTTGATTGTTTGATTTTTGTGTTTGGCGGTCTTTGTGTTCTTGATTGAGTCTGATCCGAGAGGTTGAGGTCGCAACAACCATTGATACCTTTTTACCTTAGTCGCTCGGGTCGCTCATCAGAAGTGAACGGTGAAGATCTGAGGGGAGAGAGGGCCAACGGACGGTGGAGAGAGCGGTGCGCGTGGGGCGTAAGGGACCGGGCCGCGTGGAGCAACCAGAAGGCACCATGTGGCCCAATCAGATTATTCAGAGGAGAAAGGTGAAATAAGGGGAGAAGGAGACCGATTTTAGAAGAACCCAAAACATGAAAGTTGTAGATCTCGGTGAGATCTATAAGTTTCATGTTCAAAAATGGAAATGAGGTCAAATGAAGGATAGAATAAAAGGGTGAAAATGACAATAAGTACAATATACAATAGGGCCCCAAAACCCAAGTTTTGCATACGATATTCGATTTTAATGAAATTGGTCTTGTTTTGAAGGTCTTTGAATGTATATTACTTTAAAAGTGAGTAGACCTAAATTGGACATTGTATGAGTGAGATATGTGCATTTTAAGGTTCTTGATCTCAAACTTGGATTTGGATTTTATTGGACAATTCTACAAGTTAGTATTTTTTTGATATTTTTCCTTTATTAGTGTTAGTAATATATACAGTATAAAGTTGATTTTATTGGATTTGGAGTTAGTGTAAAGTAGATATAAATAGGTGATTTTATCTAATATACAAGTGAATATTTACAAGTGAATTTGGCTCCTTATTTAATGCAAATATGAATGCTAAAATGCAGATATTATCTATGCATGCAAGAATGCTAATTATGCAATATAAGTGGAAATATGCAGCTAATTACTCGGGAACAAAGCTCTATTTTGAACTTTTAGAGTGATGAATCACATATTCATCAACCCCCTATACTTAAACCTTGCTCGTCCCCGAGCACTAAAATGAAATACAGAAATGAAATGATTTTGGGTTCCATACCAAGGTCATGAATAAAAGTTGAAAATGGAGTTTGACTCAACCTTTGGATTAATAATGTGGAGGAACCTCATTGGGATATGAATTTAAGACCTAACAGACTTTAAGTTCCACAAGTCTTCTATTCAAGACGCCTCAACAGTCAGGTCAGAACAAATCCCCATACACAAATTTTTGATGACTATGAATCTTACTTGTACTGTGTATGTGAAATATAGCTCTCCACTTCAGAAATGGCAAAGAACCAGCCTCCTCTAACAAGGTAACTCTAATTCCTCGGTCTAGTAACTCTTTTCTCGAGGAGCGAGGTATTCCCTTCTAAGTTCAAGTGCGACCAGCTCAAGAAGATGGGGTGGAGAGAAGAATGGACGGTAGCCAGTGTAGCTACCTATCCTAGGATGCTTGACCAGTGTAGCCAAGTCATCCAGCTGCAAGCTTCTATACATACTCCGACAGACATTTTATTTTCAATCAGGCTTGTCCTTTTTTTTGGAGTTCTTGCATTTTTTTGAACTATATACAAGGTGCATCATGTACATCAGGAGTTTTTCTTCTTGGTCTAGTAGACTATCCCTCTTTTGAAGCTTTATTGCAACCCACAACATCCCGTCCTTAGACGTCAACACCACCAGACTAGGTTGAGATGTACTTCCCTCCCTAGAGGAGGACAGATGTTTCCACCCGTGTGCTACTCCAAGCCAAAGGATTCTACCTCCGCACCACCTCATCAATGAAGAGCTACGTGCATAGTGCTTATCCAAGTTAGGTCACTGTCTAAAAGAATCATGCGTGTGTACGAAATATTCTACTTAGACCAATTAAGATGACACGTGAACATAGACTTGCGGACTCAAAGAATTAAATCACTTGACCTGAGAAATCTTAACTCCAGTTCCTATAAGGTTCCTCTGAAATTAGGTAGATTAAGGTCAAATCAAATCCATCCTCAACATCTATTCATAACTTGGTTTAGAACCCACTAAATTTTCACTTTGCATATGCAAGATATGCAGATGAGATGCAGATGACATGCTATAGAGATGAATGAAATGTAAGACCATTTTTTTAGTGCAAGGATGATATGCAAGAGTAAATAAGAAGCCACATTTTTTTCAATTTTTACCCACCCCATAATTATTGCATAATATATACAAAAATATGTGAAAATATGCGAAAGTACGAGCTATGGGTAAAGTATATATGTAATATATACACGCCCCCCTATACTTAGCGTGTGCTATGTCCTCAGAACAAGAAAAGTGAGGAAAAAGACATAGCTCGTGCTAAGCGTAGGAGATCTAAAATAAGAAAAATGTATAGAATTCATCCCGCCCCCTATACTTAGGCTCTGGCAGCTTAAGTGTAGAAGAAGAAAAAAATGGGGCGGACGAGGTCAAGAGGGGAAATGGATGAGTATATACATCGAGGGCATCGGTTTCCCCTATACTTAGTCTCAGGTCAGCCTAAGTATAGGACATGAGTGGATGTGAGAATCGATGAGATCTGGAGGATGTACAATGAATGATGAAGAGACTCGGGTCACTCTCCCCCCTATACTTAGGATATGGTCATCCTAAGTATAGCCATAAAATGAAAGTATATGGAGCCGGGGTGAGTGATTCGAATCACTAGGGAGGGAGGGAAAGAAAATATATATAATAAGGGTGAGCATATACAAGGATCAAGATCTGAATCTTTTCGATGTTGCTGATGGCGAGAGCTCAATGTAGCAAGGCCTCATGCGTGGTTCTATGTGTGTCTCATGAGTCCGCCACATCATGAAAACAATCTCCTCAACACGGACTAACTATTCATTAGGTTCGACAAAGTGTTTCAACGGTTGTCCATTAACTAGGGATGTCTGTGCTCCATCTATAAAATCCGAGATCTCTATACATCCATTGTCATGCACAACACGGACTATGAATGGACCAGTCCATTTGGATTTAAGCTTCCCTTGGAAAACCTTCAGCCTCGCATTGAACAACCATACCTTCTGTCCAGGAATTAAGGTCTTTTGTCTGATAATCTATCATGCCAACGCTTTACCTTTTCCTTGCACACCAAACTGTTGTCATATGCTCGGTTTCTGATCTCCACAAGTTCATTCAGATCCATTTCTCTCTATTTCTGCCCTAGGTGTGTGTTCCAATTAACCTTCTTGATTGTCCATTCGGATTTATGCACTAACTCTGCGGGCAAATGGTACAGCTTCCCAAACACCATTCTGAATGGGGAGGTTCCTAATGGTGTCTTGTAAGTTGTCCTATAAGCCCAAAGGACCTGATCCAATATCTGAGAACAGTCCTTCTTGTCTGGGTGGACAAGCTTCTTCAATATGGTCTTAACCTCTCTATTCGACACCTCGGCAATGCCATTGGTCTGTGGGTGGTAAGGACTAGCAACATGGTGTTCGATGTCGTAATCCTTTACTAGTTTCTTTACATCTCTGTTCACAAAATAGCTACCCCCATCAGACATCAACACTTTGGGGATCCCGAACCTAGAGATGATATGATCTCTGATAAATTTACAGACAGTCCTGTTGTCTGTGGCTCAAGTCGGGATAGCCTCCACCCACCTTGACAGATAATCCACCGCAAGAAGGATATATTCAAAACCATGGCTAACCAGGAATGGGCCCATGAAGTCGATGCCCCATGCATCAAAGACATCACAAATGATGATAGGCTGCATTGGCATCTCATCCTTGGAACCAACAGTTCCTCCCATTCACTGGCATACTGGGCACGACTTCGTAAAGGTGAGAGCATCGCAAAACAAAGTCGGCCAGTATAAGCCACATTGTAAAACCTTCCATGTGATCCTCTTCTCGGAGTGGTGTCCTCTTGCCTCCAGACTATGGAAAAAAGTAAGGACACTCTGATATACCTCCTGAGGAATACACCTCCTCCAAACACAATCCGACCCTTCAAAGAAAAGGATCGGATCCTCTCAATGGTAATGCCTTGCATCCGATTTGAGTCGGTCTATATTGCTCTTGGGCAATCTTCGGGAACTTTCTTGGAGACAAGATAGTTCACTATATTGGTGTACCATGGGAGTGAGTCGATAACAAAAACCGACTCGTCTGGAAAGGAGTATCGAATAGGTGTATCATTAGAAGTATCAAGAATTTCGAGACGGGAGAGGTGCTCAGCCACTACGTTCTTCTTTCCAGGTTTATCTCTAATGTCCAAATCAATCTCCTGGATGAGTAAAATACACCTAAAAAGGCATGCCTTCGCGTCCTTCTTTTCCATTAGGTATCGTAGTGTTGTACGATCTGTGAACACAGTCACCTTAGATCCGATGAGATGAGATCTGAACTTATCCAAGGAGAACACTAATGCAAGCATCTCCTTTTCGGTAACTGTATAGTTACGCTGAGCGGTATCAAGCACTTTTCTTGCGTAGTGTATAGCAAACGAGATACCATCCCACCTCTGTCCTAATACGGTCCCGACAACAAAATCTGAGGCATCCGTCATGATCTCAAAAAGAAGAGACCAATCTGGGGCTTGTAGGATCGGGGTGTCCATGATCATCTCTTGAAGTTGCTTAAAGGCATCAAGACATTTGTGATCTACAATAAACTCCGCATCTTTGCCTAAAAGCTTAGTTAGCGGTCGGGCGATCTTTGAAAAATCTTTGATAAATCTCCTGTAAAATCCAACATGCTCGAGGAATGATCACAACTATTTTACGCTGGTTGGTGGCTGGAGTCATCTGATCACGTCCACCTTGACAGGGTCAACCTCCATTCCTCTCTTGGATATGACATGCCCCAACACAATGCCCTCTGTCACCATGAAGTGACTTTTCTCCCAGGAGAGTACCAGATTAAGCTCACAACATCTTTTGAGGACTTCATCCAGATTTCTAAGATAGGAATCGAAGGAATCACTGTGGACCGAGAAGTCATCCATGAAGACTTCTAGGAATTCACCGACCACCTCGGCGAATACTGCAATCATACATCTTTGAAATGTATCGGGAGCATTGCATAACCTAAAGGGCATGCGCCTGAAAGCATAGGTACCAAAGGGGCATGTGAATGTGGTTTTCTCCTGGTCCTCAGGAGCAATAGCTACTTGATTGTAACCCGAGAACCCATCTAAAAAACAGAAGAATTCCTCTTCCCACTAATCTTTCTAAGATCTGATCAATAAATGGTAGGAGAAAATGATCCTTCTTCGTTGTGGCATTCAAGCATCTGTCATCCACACAGACACGCCACGATATGGGTACTCGTGTCACGATCTCCTCTCCGTCCCCATTGGTGGTTGTCTAAATTCTTGACTTTTTCGGGACAACATGGATGGGTGCCACCCATTTGGAATCGGAGATGGGGTATATAAAATCCGTGTCACACCATTTCTCAATCTCCTTCTTCATGAACTCTCATAAATTTGGATTCAACCTACGTTGGAATTCACGATAGAGTTTAGCTTCATTCTCAAGGTAGATGTGGTGCAAACACAGAGCGGGATTTATCCCGTGGAGATCGGAGATGCTCCAGCCTATTGCCTTGCGGTTTTTCTCCAGGATCTCTAGCAAGCGAGATTCCTACTCCTTGATGAATCGCGAACTAATGATGACCGGAAATTTCCTCTCTTTCCCCGCAAGGAAGGCGTACTTAAGGGTTGTGGGTAATGGTTTGAGCTCAGGTATGATGTCGTCATTAAGGAAATTTGGCTCAATCAACTCTGGTTCTGTGTTGGTAGTGGCTGGATCTGTCTCTGAAGTAACTACCACCAACTCATTCAGCTCTGGAGTCAGATCGTCAAAAGTATCCAAGCAATCGGCGAAAGCCATGTCCGACTCATCATCCTCATCTTCTGATTGTCCTAAATAGGGAAGGACTGACAGGCCCAGATGGGCCTCTGTGTCATCGAAGATGTAGGGGGTGCATTCTCTGAAGGATTTGTGTTGTATTCGTTCCTAAGGATCTTGCAAATTGTCTCATGTACAAGATTCTATCTTGAGGAGAGGGACTCATCGGTGCTAGTTGGGTTCTATCTCCATGGCCCAACGATGTCTACATGAACACAATCTGCTTCTGATGAAGTGTACTCGGTGCTAGATTCAGAATCTGGTATCTACCACCTTGTCTGCTTCATCTCGAGTTCCTCATCTCCGCCTAGAGTTTGGAACTGAATTTTTCTGATCTTATAATCAAATAAGGCCCCTGCTATTCTAAAGAAGGGACTTCCTAGAATGATCTGGGAATCTCTCCAATTTCGAGGGGTCTCCATATCAAGGATGGTAAAGTCCACCATGTAATCATGACCCTCGACTTTGATGATAATGTTCCTCGATTCTCCCTAGGACCTCTTGGTTCATTTATATGCGAACTAGAGTAAGGCTCTAGATTTCTCGAGAGGTCCTAGATTTAGCTGCTTATAGAGGGTTGTGGGCATCAGGTTAATTGAGGATCCATTGTCCAGGAGAGTGTGTACAAACGCAGTGTCATCAACATGACTCACCAAATAATGGGCACCCATGTCCCTTCGCTTCCTTGGAAATGTGTTCTTGATGGTGCAAGTAGTGGCTACTGACAAAACGTGCTTCTCAACACAGCTTCTGGTTTTCCTGCTAACCCTAGTAGGTGTGCATATCACCTTAAGGTACTTTTGAAATGCAGGTGTCATATCCACATACTTATCAAAGGGGATTGTGACATTGATAAATTTGTTGCAGAACTCTGCCATCTCAAGGTCATCTTTTTGTATTTTTTTGGTCTTTTTCTTCTTTCCACTCTTAAGGGCATGGTGGAAAGGGATTACTGATGATAACTCAGATTCTGAAACTGGAAGATTCTCATTCAAACTGGAAACTAAGTTATGTACAAGACTGGGACTCTGACTCTAACATTGATTCGGACGAAAAAGAAATTCATGTGGCGAAACAGGTGGTGCATCTACCGCGACTTCTAGTGCATCCTCCTCAGATGGAGGTGCAGGCTTCTCATCTGTTTCGCTCGATTCATTGATGGTGCTCCTCTCCTTCTCTTGTCATGATGCTTTGAGGACCTAGAAATCCTCTTATTCTACTGGTGGTGGTGATGCTGCTCCTCTGCCTCCAAGTTCTCCTCAGGTAGAGACTTGGTGGTGTCTTCCTCATGTACCCGCACTCGATCAGGTACGGTCATGATCCTTTCGCTCCTGAGGGACAAATGATTCACATTATTGTATGAAAGGATCTTGTGTTCTGATAGAGAATAATAAGAATAGTATACATGATCACATGGCCGGTGCTGACCTTGATTCAGGCTATTTGGGTTGGCATGAACCTGGGCAGGAATTGGGGTCTTTGGTGCCATCTGTTGATCCTGGTGGCGTGAGACACAGTTTAGATCTATTCTGATAATCGTTCTGTAACTGCTGGACCCTATCAGTCAGAGCCTGGATGGCCAAAGTGAGGGACTCCAATTCACTAGTGGGCGGGGCTTGCTGCTGGTGGCTAAAGGATGAGTGATTTGGCTATCTATACTATCCCTGTTGGCCTTGTCGATACCGCTGCTAGTGGGACGATGCAGTGTAAGTTGTTTGAGGGCCCTGCTGGTCCGAGTGGAATGTGCGGTGTTGCTGGTGCTGTTGAGGCTGGTATCCTTGTCCTGGCTGGGATTGTACAAATCATGGTGCGGGTATAGAGCTGGTTTCTTGGTAAGCTAGGGAAGTCAGTGTGGATGACCGTTCCCTATCCCCAACTGTCTGCCAACGGGGTCATGGTTGTACCACTGCTCATTGATCTCGAACACCTACAGAGGCTCCTCGTAGACTGACTCCACCTGTGGGGGTGCTTGCTACTCCTGCTGAGTGTACTGCTGCTCTTCAACCCAGCTACTCTGAGGCCCTTGTTCCGGCTCATGTACAAGATGAACTCGATGTATAGGTACAAGTGGTGCAGAAGGGGCAGGTAGTCGTATCTTGGCTACCATCTCAGTCAATTCCTCCACTTGCTTCGGTAATCGTGAAAGCACCTCAAGGTCAGTGACCCTCTTGTGTATTTGTTCTACCATGGTGAGATTATCAGCTATTATCCCCATGCTAGGGATTAGGTCATCTGTCAGATACGCTACAGTCCTCCTAGTTTTCTCATTAGATAGGTTTGAGGGAGACAACTGATAGGCCCTGGTGGTCTGACATCAGCTTGTTTCTGCCATCTTCTCCAGAATCTTCCATACGGCATATTCGTTCTTATTTAGATAGCTTCCTCCACAGGCTGCACTCACTAACCCCTGCATTTTAGGGGTCATGCCACAAAACAAAGTTTGGACTAAGATTGCCTTGGTAATGCCATGGCAGGGTCATTTTTGTGTCAAGTCATTGAATCTATTCCAAGCTTCATGGAATGGTTCATGGGGAACCTGAGAAAAGCTTGTGATCTTCGTCATCATCTAGTTAGTCCTACTGAGTGGGTAGAACTTCTTCAAGAATAAATCTTTGAATTACATCCAGGTCGTACATCTAACTCCAAGATTCTTCAGCCAATGAGCAGCCTTATCTCCTAAGGCAAACGGGGTGGCCTTCAGCCTGATGTAATCTTGTCCAACCCTACGGTGACTAAGTTTGTTGCATACCAACTCAAAGTCTCTCAGGAAAGCATATGGTTCTTCGGTGGCATTTCCATTAAACTTTGGTAGCAGACTAAGAAAATGGGGCTTCAGCTTGAATGCTTCTGGGGGTACCTCAGGTACAAGCCAACTATACATCTCATTCTCAGCTGGGTTGTAGGCATCTACCATCGGTCGGTCAATTCCACCCGCCTCAATCACATGTCTCATCCTAGCCATACGATATGCATTCAACTGCTCGGCTCTAGCTAAACGGGCAAGGACTTGGATCATAGGATCATCTCTGTGTTCCTCTTCATCTGGATTTTTCTTAGGCATCTTGGTTTCTGGTTCACCTGAGTAAAGAATGTGGTCTAGGTTAGAGGATGTGGTGATGAAGACATTCTCACTGAGGCAAAGGTTTTCCTCGGTGAGATGAGAGGAGAGAAAAGGAATGGTTTGAGGGTAACCATCCTAAGAGTGGGGGATCCCGACTCAAGAGGGTC
The DNA here is from genome assembly GCA_037367405.1 of Ottelia alismoides. Lineage (NCBI taxonomy): Eukaryota > Viridiplantae > Streptophyta > Magnoliopsida > Alismatales > Hydrocharitaceae > Ottelia > Ottelia alismoides. The sequence continues at coordinate 703,460 of JAZKJV010000498.1, forward strand.
ATGAGCTCGGGTTGGCCCAAGTTGCGCTTGGACCAATGAAGATGAACTTCGTGAGGGGTTCAATGAGAGATTTGTGAAGCTTGAGTAAATATCCCCCCAGTCAGTCATCATTGATGAAAGAAAGAAGAATCAGGAGCACAAGTGTGTAAAGATAGGATTTGACTCCTACCTAAAACAAGCAAATGAATCACAAATCCTGAGTTCACATTCAATACAGTGAAGGATCCAAAGCTGGGTCTGATTAGTCTGGTTGATTTTAGTGTGAGTTTTCAGGCAAATAGTGAGGATAACGTGGCCTATAGGGAAGTTGGCTCAAAGCCGGGCATGTCTCCCCTGTTTAACCTGTCGCTTAAGATACCAACGCCCTTCCTTTCTTCGCTCCTATCACCAGCTGAGAAGTTCAAGGACCTGCCCCTATCTACCTACTGAAGTAGGCGGAGGCTGACAAAGCTTAGAACTTCACCCTGGGGGGTTACTAGCACCTTGTCGTGGTGCACCGCAATTTCACTCCTAGCTACCTACCAGAGCAGGCGGAGGCTACTTGGCGCTGGTCAGTCGAACCCCAAATAGTGCAACCTGTAATATTTGCTAGGATCGGGGTATGTGATATGGAAGGTAAGGATTTTGGCTCTACCTTAGGGTGTGTACACACACTCAGTACCTTCACTCAGCCTGAAATCAAGGTCAGGGTTATTCTTCCGCAATAGAATTTCTGATTTATTTTGATTTTTTGGTCAATTTGTTTAGCAGTCCTGATTTTAAGTTAGATGACCACTTGATTAGTCCAACACACAAGGCATGCCTATCATCCAGTCCCAATTTCCTTTAGTCCTAAGTTAGAAAACCAAAGGAGAAGGAGTCAAGAAAAGCCAATGCACGATAAAACGATGATGTATGCCAAGTTCAAAAGACTTACAGTGATCCTCGCGCTCTACATGTGGGATGCAAAACAAAGTTGAAATTTTATCTAAATGAATGCAAGCGAGAAAAGCCGCTCCTAGACAAGAAGTTCTATTAGCGAGTGAAGAACAAATTGGATTTGGCTACAGTTCTATGGTCTAAGTGCATCTTTTAATGGTAAAGTGTGGTCCTAAATATGACGAGCACAAACAGTCCTAAGAAAGCTCTAAGAGCCGCAAGTGCAGGTCCTATCCTACGTCAAGCAACCACACAACACACGGAGGCTCTTTTATTATTCACTTACACGCGTGAGAATCCAAATGGGAACCACTGGAAGTGCAAAACTCTTTTTTTACAAGTTCTCTCAAAAACCACTCAGTTCAAATCGATGCAGGTCTTCGGCTCGCCTGGTGAATCACCTTCGATGCCTCGCGTTACTCGCACAAAAATAAATGATGGTCAGAGAGAGGGCAACCTAAAATAAAAAAGTACTGGAAACAACAAAAAAATATTCACAAGAAGAACCGGGAATCAGACTACCCGGAGATGGAAAACCTAAATCTAAATTTTCTAAAAATTAACCTAAGTCGTGCCTCCTCGGCAATGGCGCCATTTGAAAAACCCTAGATTACCCTTCTTAATTAAACCGGATTAACGGTTAAATTTAATGATGTGTTCATTGTAGTCGGGCAAAATTGGATTATTCAAAAACCACTTTAATTAATTTCTAAGTTAATGTCGAGCGGTAATTTTTATTTTACTTGGGCAAGCCCAAGGTCGAACTCGGGGAGGCAGCTTCTTCCTTAGAGTAATTTAAAGTCAATCTAGACGTTAGGTTTTCAGGAGAATATTTTTTTATGATTTTTAATGTGATTGAAAATGCAAATGCAATTCAGACCAAGTATGGGGTTAAAATGTGAAGTCTAATCAAATTAAGTTCAAAAATTATGAAAGTTCGCCAGAATGTTAAATGCACTGAAATCAAGCTACTCCAATGTTTTTGGAATTTTTGGACTCTATATGAATTAACTATGAATTAAAAATGAATGCAGGTGGTTTTTGCAAATTTAATTTTAATAAATATCAAAATAAATTATTTTCAGAGATTAAATTTATCCTAAATACTTCTATGTGAGATGATTCCGGGAAAATTACTAGACTTAAAAAATGATTAATTTTGGACAGATTAAAAATCAATTAAGCAAAACACCAATTACTTTATTAAGCCTAGTTATGCATGAAAATGATATGATTTTTGGGCACAATGTAGAAGTATTTAAATTAGACCTATTATGATTTTTTGGTGATTTTTGGAGCAACAATCAATTTAATAATCAATTAAAGGCACACAGTGGGCAAAATGTACAATTTTCTACGAAAAGAATTATATTAAATTCTTTGAAGCTCACAAAAATATAACAAGCCTTCATAATGATAAAATCTAAGATGTTCTCCAATATGCAATTTTTAGAATTAAGAATTGATGTTCGATGAATGTTTAAATAAACATGCAAAGACAGGGGTATGGATGCAATACAGAAAATAAATTGTTTAAAAAAGAAAACGTGCTGATAGGACTAAAGTGCAATTACCTAGACACCGACGAGGACTTCAATGCAAAAGACCAGGGTTTCACGTGCAGGCCACGTGAGGTTCACTAGCGAAGGCATGGATGTGATTTCTAAAACTTTCAAGGGCACGGCTGCAAATCCCCCCCATCGTTTACACATGCAGGTCACGTGAGATGCGAGGCCTGGATGCTGCTTCGGGCATGATCTCCACATGGCGGCCTCTGGAGCTTCGATCGTTCTCGAATCTAAGGGATGGGGGAAGGTCGACTTGGAGGACTCTGAGTTGCTCGATGCGAATCGAGCGGTGCTTGTAAGTTCTTTGCTGACGGTGGTGAGATGCGGTGCTGACAGAGGTGGATCGCCATCACCTTGATAGCCGACACACGGCCAAGGGTCGTTGGGTCCGAGTCGATGGTGAGCGGGGCTGCTAGTTGATGAGGCGAGGGAGCAGATGTGTTTGGAAGCATGGATGTCGTCGGAGGGACTCTAGAGGTAAGGCCGAGCGGTGTTGGTGTCGTGGTCCTCGTTCGTGGAATGACTAGTGTGTATTGTGGCCATGAAAGATGACATTTGTGCGTATTTCCATGCTGTTTGAGTTGAGGGCAGCGTCTGTGGCGGGCGACAGAGTTCGAGGCGTTGTGTGGCTTAGCAGTAGTCGACTCAAGGCAGATGGGATGGATGGTGGTAGTAATAGGTGAATGGTGACAGGATTCGAAGCAGAGGTATGTAGGGAGACAAGCAAGGCAGAGCAGGGCTCCGCTTGTGGTGAAGCTGATCGGTGGTCGATGTGGAAGAAGGAAATGGGTGGAAAGCGAGGAGGGACAATGATAGTGCAAGATAAAAGGAGACACATAGGAATATCGCATAAACAGAGGATCTGGGAGGGAAGAAAGAGAAGAAGAAAACATACCTGGAGATGGATGGAGTTTGCCTAGGATTGAGAAACTCGATCGAGCTTCTCTGGTCTTTGCTCAACGCGGCAGCACGCGGAGCTCGGCTGCGGCGGGGATGCGGCAGCGGTAGGAGGTGTCGACCTCCTGGACCTCGCCTTGAAGATTGGCGTTGTCGCTCGACGGTTAAGCCCTTAGCTGTCACCTAAGGGGAGTCGGAGCTCTGGCTCTCTTCAATCGATTGTGGAAGGACAACCGGAATAGCGGCAGAGGGGTAGATAGTTAAAGGTGGATCTTGGGGCCCTGGTGACAACGAGTGTGGGTTGAGTAGAGAATATGGCCGAGAGGAGGGGTACATGGTGGATCACAAAGCCCGCGAGGATGGTGGAGGGTATGGCTCTGTCGTGGGGTTGTTATTGAGTGGAGAACAAGGCGGAGATGATGGGGGAAATGGAAAGGGGGAAGGCTATGCGCACAATGGAGAATGTGGGAGAGGAGGGACGAACAGAGGAGGAAGATGAGGTCTTGGTCGTTGGATCTCGCGATCCAACAGCCATGAGATGGGTGCGAACGGGCGGATCAGATTAGATATAAGGTGAATGGAACGAACGGCACAGAGAGCGCCACGTGTCGTGAGGCGAAGAAGGCGGCGATGAACGATGATGATTTGATTTGTGATCTGATCGGAGGGATGATGTTCAAAGATGAGATGAGCGGATGGGATGGAGGAATTTTGGAGATGATCGTGCGGAGGAATATGCTACACGTGGCACGCTGAGGGCTAGGTGCTAGCGGACGGCCATGATGTGATCAGGGAGTGGATCGAATGGCTAGGAACTGTTGCGGAAGTGAACAGTGATGATCTAAAGGGAGAGAGGGCCATCGGACGGTGGAGAGAGCGGTGTGCTTGGGGCGCAAGGGACCGGGTCGTGTGGCGCAACCAGAAGGTGCCACGTGGCCTAATCAGATTATTCAGAGGAGAAAGGTGAAATAAGGAGGAGAAGGGGACCCATTTTAGAAAAACTCAAAACATGAAAGTTGTAGATCTCGATGAGATCTACAATTTTTATGTTGACTAAAAATGGAAATGAGGTCAAATGAAGGATAGAATACAAGGGTGAAAATGTCAATGGTACAATATGCAATAGGGCCCCAAAACCCAAGTTTTGCGTACGATCTCCGATTTTAATGAAATTGGTCTTGTTTTGAAGGTCTTTGAATGTATATTACTTTAAAAGTGAGTAGACCAAAATCAGACACTGTATGAGAGAGATATGCGTATTTTAAGGTTCTTGATCTCAAACTTGGATTTGGGATTTATTGGACAATTCTACAAGTTAGTATTTTTTTGATATTTTTCCTTGATTAATGTTAGTAATATATACAATATAGAGTTGGTTTTATTACATTTGGAGTTAGTATAAAATAAATATAAATAGGTCAATTTAGCTAATATATAGGTGAATTTACAAGTGAATTTGGCTCCTTATTTAATGCAAATATGAATGCTAAAATGCAGATATTATTTATGCATGCATGAATGCTAGTTATGTGATATAAGTGGAAATATGCAGCTAATTACTAGGGAACAAAGCTCTATTTTCAACTTTTAGAGTGATGAATCACATATTCATCAAGCAGCCGAAGACGGTTACAGAGATACATTGTTTCCTTGGCCTCGCTGGATACTGTGTGAGATTTGTCAATGGTTCTCCCAGTTGGCCCTACCCCTCACCCGACCGATGCTGAAGGACGTGCCATTTATCTGGAGTGACAAATGTGAGTTGAGCTTTCGTACGCTCAAGGAGTGGTTGACTTCCGTGCCCATCCTCACCCTTCCTTCTGGTACCTTGAACTTCACAATTTACACCGATGCTTCTAAGGAAGGGTTAGATGTTGTGTTGATGCAGCGAGGACAGGTTGTGTCTTACGTGTCATGACAGTTGAAGAACCATGAGCGCAACTACCTTACTCATGAGTTAAAGTTGGCAATCGTAGTCTTTGCATTGAAGATATGGCACCACTATTTGTATGGGGAGACATTCGAGATCTTCACAGACCACATAAGGCTCAAATACATCTTTAATCAAAAGGAGCTAAATATGAGGCAAAGGCGATAGATGGAGTTGTTGAAGGACTTTGATTGTACCATCTCCTACAACCATGGTAAGGGGAATGTAGTGGAAATGCCTTGAGCAGGCGGTCACACATTGAGGGTTTAGCATCTTGGTTGCGGACTTGGGATGTGCTGACTACACTAGTGAGTGTCGTCCATTTGAGAGTACATCTGATGCAGTGACTGTGCCAACAAAATATAATAGTTTGTGGGACATATTGCCCAAGGGCAACAGATAGATTATAGGATCCATGACTTGTACCATAGATGATTGAAGGATGAGTTTGATGGATTTCGAGCCCGTGAATTCATCCTATGGAAGGGAGACCATGTATGTGTCACAGATGATGAGTAAATGAGGAGAGAGATCATGGATGAGGCACATAGTTTGAGACTTTCTTTACATTCAGGTGGCACCAAGATTTATTGAGACCTCTGCCAGCACGTTTGGTGGGAGGGCATGAAGAGGGACATAGCTGAGTACGCCAGTCGATGCCTTACCTGTCAAATGGTGAAGGCGGAGCACCAAAGACCCCATGGTTTACTATTGCCTCTTCCCATCCCAATGTGGAAACATGAGAGCATCTCCATGGATTGTGTCACAACATTGCCACGTACCCCAAACGAGAATGATGTTATATGGGTGATTGTTGATTGGTTGATCAAGTCAACCCATTTTATTACGGTCAACATGACATGTACATCAGTTGAGATAGCTCTATTATACATTCAGCATGTCATCTAGCTACATGGGATACCCAAGGAGGTAGTGTCAGATAGACATTTACACTTTACTTCACATTACTGGGGAGAATTCATGAGAGCCTTGAGGATCGAGCTAAGCATGAGTTCAGCCTACCAACCATAGATAGATGGATAGTCCAAGAGGATCATTCAGACTTTGGAGGATTTGTTGCGGGCTTGCATTGTTGACTAAAAGGGATTTTGGAAGGACCATCTTCCACTAGTCGAGTTCACATACAACAACTACCACACCAGCATAGACATGGCACCTTTTGAGGCTTTGTACGGGAGGCGATGCACTACTCCCTTGTGTTGGCAGCAAGTGGGTGACAACACCTTGTTCACTCCACGGATTATAGAGGAGACCTCTAGAGTTGTTGAGACAACCAGGAGGAGATTCTTGATCGTGTAGAACCGTTAGAAGGGCTACGCTGACTAGCGTCGACAAGACCTTGAATTTCGGTATAATATCTTCCTTTCATATCTTACATGATATGATTCTTAACCAATCTCGTGTGTCTAAAGTATTCCTCATAACAAGTATCCCCAATGAGAGGCATTCAAAGTTTCAGTGTCAAAGGCAAGATTACACTACGCTTTGTGGGATCGTTTGAGATTTTGGCCCGAGTTGGGAAGGTGGCTTACAGAGTGGCCCTTCCCCCATACCTTGAGGCCGTTCACGACGTGTTCCATGTTTCAATTCTTCAGAAGTACATCCGAAATCCTAGGCATGTGATCTGCTATGAGGACTTTGTAGTGGAGTCGAACCTCTCCTTCCCTGGGGAACCGATGTAGATGTTAAACCATGTGATCAAGAGGTCGATACCTTTGGTTAAAGTTCTGTGGTGGATTCAAGAACTCGAGGAGGTGAAGTGGGAGCCTGAGGAGGAAATGAGGGAGAAGTCCTCATTTATTTGTAAGGATAGAATCAAAACTGTAGTCAAATTCTATGTGAGATTTTTATGGTTTCACTCTCTTTGAGATTTTTATGAGCTCATTCCTCTTTGAATTTTTGTACGGTAAGTAGAGATTGAGGATTAGTTAGGATCACTCTAAGTCTCGGAGATGAGACTTCTTTTGAGATTTTTATAATGTGAGACCCCTCGTAATTCACCAATGAACTTCTTCTCAAAAACTGCTCTTATCCAGTGACCAAAAAATTTGATTGAGCACACAATCGTATAGAGCTTGTCGAGATTTTTCCAATGAGTCTAATAACACAATAAATCCGAGTTTGAGAGCCTGAGTTACGGTTATTTTAGCAAGACAGTGTACAAATCTAATTCGGATACGAACCTGGATCCAAATCAAGGTAGGACCCATAAAACAAGCCTCCCCTCTCCCAAAATATTCAAAATCCAGACCTGCCCTTTCCTTATCCCCTCCCCCTCGCCAGAGCGCCAACAGAGCTTGCCGAAGCGTGGCGGATCGACGATCCGAAGCCGTCCCCATGTAGAGGAGGTCGAGGTCACCTCCGTGCGCAGTTTCAATTTGTCAATGGAGCACCGAGTGAGTCATTCTCTGTGGGTGGAGAAACCAAGGTGTCGAGTTTTTTCGAGGTATGATGTTTCCCTTCCTCTTGCTGCGGGTTCCACATGATTTTGACCCTCTACGTTTGTGTCGTGATATGCAATTTCAAGATTTGGTTCAATTTTGTTGAACTTCAAATATCTGAAGAATCATTTTATCATGCAACCTTGTGCATGATCTACATATTTGGTTGCAAATTTACTTTCAGCATTCTGCTCTTTTGAATATATGCTTGGTCTTATATTTATTTAAAAAAAAAGACAACGTAGGACATATGTAAATGCCCACACAAGGATGAAACTCTAGGTATATTGTACAGATATAAGTTCATGTTGGAAGTTCTATACTGTATAGATCAGAGATTTAGAGGAGTCTTGGTTAGTAGTTTTGACAAAAGATCTTATAGATTATGGAAGTTAGAGTCTAGTATCACATTATTAATAGTTCTGTTGAATCATAGATCTTAATTGGAAAAGTAAACTGTTGATTTAATATAAGAAGAAAATAAACTTCCAACAGAAACTTGAAGAATACTTGGTAGCATCTTAATTGGAAAAGTAAACTGTAGGCTGGTCAAGAGGGTATAACCACAACATAAGAAGTACATTAGTAGCATCCTATTTATTGGCATTATTATTGGCATTGCCCGGATCTTTTTATATATGTCGGAACCAAAGTTGCAATAGAGTCACTAGAGTAATTAAAGGATATGTATCGATTGCAATTCCATCTTTTCATTTTCCTTTTCAGACCAACAAAAGTCTCTAAAATTATTATACCATGCATGCAATGGAAGGAAATCAATACCTTTCAAAATATAGCAGATATTAATTTATCGGCTGGGAGATGAAAATTTTAAGCACCTCTCTCTTTTCTAAAAATCGAATCCCTTGTAATTTTAAGGTGCTTCAGCTATAGGAATTATTTGAAGGTAGCCAAATTACTTAAGGGCTTTATGTAAGATCAACATTGACAATTGGCTAAGCTCACAAGTCATAAAGCATGAAAATCCAAATAACAAATATGCCCTCTGTTAGAAGGATTATTAGATTGTTGCTTAAGTAAACAAGGGTTCAATGTAAGGTCATCATAGATAAGTGGCTAAGATAAATAGGGCATATTGCAAGAAAATAGAAAACGCGAAGATATCTTCAGCTTTTGCATAGAAGATGAAGCCCGTAGAAATGAAGACTTGGACATGAAATGCATTTCCTTTTTTTTGGGCAATGCCTATAACTTTAACCTGAATCTTAAGTTTACATGTGAAGCTACACTTTTGCGTTTAGATACAAAGATTCGCCGATAGAATTCCTTGCTGCTGACTTTAGTACATTGTTTGCTAGTCAAATTTTTAATGGTTGGTTTGCATATGTGCATGTGCATATCGAATTCTATTTCTAGCGCCTGATGCTCAAATAATACATGTGATCCCAACCGTTACTATGTAGTTGTGACGGTTGGAGGACATGTTGCATGGCACATTGAGAAGTCACTATGCGGTGTCCAGCCTGACACTTGCGTGCCTTCATCCCGGTGCTTAAAGTGTGGGCCAAGTAGTCATGGTTGGTGGTCTAGTGTTTCTTTGTTCACTTAGAGTTAACATTCGTGTACTGGCTGGTTAGGCCACATTGGTTGGTATTTCGAGTGGAGTACTAAGAGGAGTGTTCCAAGAAAATGTGGTTAAATGAAGTTGGGAATGGGATACAAGTCTCATGTGCATGAGGAGGATTTAAGTTAGTCATGGTGATTCGGTCTAAGGTAAGAATGATCTTGCAATCTATTCCCTTACTCCAGCCCTACACCATGTCGACTCTTACACATGGGTAGTGGACTTGGACAGTTCTCGATTATTCGCAAGTTGGAAATCACTTTGGGAATCGGAGTTACAATCTTATAAGTGAAGTCAAGTGGAAGTGTTGGGAACTTAGTTAGGATGCATTGTACCCTACCGCATGCCTACGGAGTCACCCTAACCCTAATATCTTGTTCTTTCCTCAGAGTCATACTGTGAGGTCTCATCCAGACCACAGACTATTTCACGAAGTTTAGTTGGTCTATATCAAATAATAATGATTCGAATTTATCTCCTTGTGAGGACAGTTTACCCAGTTGTTTCTTTTGCACACTTTTAAGTGTATGTTCCTTGTTGTTATAATTGTATATCATACTGAGAAACTTTTCTCATAACATACCTATGTGTGAATCCGCAAGTTCTCAGCAGGAGCCGCAACAGTGAGCGGTACTTGTTACTTGGAACTACTTCTTTTGTGCAGCTACATGGCTTCCTTTTTTTGGTACAGTTACTTGTAGCTTTTATTGTTCTTACTTTACTTGTATCATTTTGGGAGAGATGAGATGTATCATACATGTATGGATATTTTTTTAATAAATACATGTAATATATTTTTGTGGACATGGATGAGATTGTAATGAAATGTAATGATGGACATGATATGAATGGATTGAAAAAAGTTAATTGCAGTCCGTGTGCTATTTTCTCATGCTCTTTATTATATTGTGTAGTTCTAACGTGGAATGTATGCGCATGGAACCGATTTGCCGAGTATCTGGATTCTAGGGGGGCGGTCTCCACACGCTGCTCCTCCCTCGTGTCCCTCCTCCTCCCTGCTCCTCCTCCACGCTTTCCTCCTCTGCTTGTTGATCGTTGTCTTTACCTCCTCTCACGGCTGAACTTGCAGTTGAATATCGGTTGCCCGATGGCAAACTGAATCTGAACTATCTCCAGACTTAAAGATGTCTCATCCTCCAACTGGAATGCCTATCTCGGATCGGTATCGTGAGGAGCAAGGAGTTTTTAGATGGTTATGCCCCTCTTAACCTCACCATGATTTGCAAAAAAAATCATGGTTAAGTCAACTCAGTGACGGCTAAAGCAACGTAGGGGCACAAGTGATAGAACGACAAGAAATCAGAGGCACAACTGATATTCCAAAAAAGAGAATGACATAACTGATATTGCAATATCGGACACAACTGATAAAAACATATAATTATTAGTAACTAAATTCTACTCGTTCACATTGATAGTTCATGCTTTGAAAAAATAATGTATCTTCCCCATATGTTATTGTATTTGTTTGACTACTGGCCTTTGTTATTGATGAATGTAGTTTTGTGATGTGAATGTGGGGTGCATAATATCATTCACATACGTGGAATGTAACAAGTGTTATGTGATAATATGTGAGTAGGTTAAGTTGCATCCTATATATAATGTTTTTACATGCATGCGATGCAGGTCGAATACTTGTGTATGATTATGGTTACATTAGAATATGACCTTAAATGTAATACACTCGGTTAACATGATCGATTCAAATCTAGATTAAATCAAGATCATTCATAATTTACTAGGACTAAATTGAAAAAAATCTTAAATGTCCTAGTTATCATAGTTGGACTGGATTCGCTTTCATATTTTTTCATATTTAAACATTAAATGAAGTCATTGGTTGGTGATTCATGATCTTCTGTCATTGTGGAAGGAAACCGTCACCATGATTTGTGCGTAGGAGTCACCTCTTGAGGAGACAAACTCCTTAGTACAAGAAAGCATGAACTATATCGCTTCGTATGGACCCCCATTAACGATCCTCATATAACTGGGAACTCTCGATTTCATATAACATAGAATTATGCTTGTTGATGGTTTGTTTTATTCATGTAGTGTCAATGTATGCCCCTTCATAGTGAAGGGAATGGAATTATTGGGAGCGTGAGTCAAACTTGAGAGGTGGAAAAAGTTCTAACTTCTTTTTCACAGTATCTTGGATTGCTTATAAGATAGAGTTATACTCATTGATGATTTGTTTGATTAATATTATGTCAGCATGCATCTTTGAGGTAGCGGACATGGATATTAAAGATCTTATCCTCGAGAGTGTAATTTGGACTTGTTAGGTAGAAAGAGTCATTGATTCTTTCACTTTAGTTGCATTTCTTATATAATTAGAGTGTAACAAACGTGGAAAGGAGAAGAAATCACTTTCAAAATATTTAAAAAGTGTGACATCTCTGTTCTAAAGTTTCCTTAAACAAATTTTTTAGATTGCAATTTATATCTCATATGGTGATCTTAACTCGCTCAATAAATTACTCTCAATTAGTTAACAAGATGAAATTACTAGAATTGGATTTGTAATATGGAGATCATAGTTCGAATAAAGTGAATATCCTATATACTCGTCAGTGTAAAATACAATGAATCTTAACAAGATGAAGAATGTATATTCAACGAGCAGTGGGATGGTGACCATGTGCTCATGTGTTGTTAAGTTCTTGGATCCATATCAGTTGTGCTTCACAGGCAGGGCCGACCCTGGGGGTTTGTTTGGAAGTGCAACGGCCCAGGGCCTATGAATTTTAAGGGGTCCATTTTCTTGCATGTTGAAAAATATAAAAAATAGATCTCCATCTAACTCAACATTTTTATTGCCAGATTCCCAATATGAAAAAGATGTTTGCTCTTCCCATGAAATCCTCTACTCGACAGCCACATTTTACCTTTTCAAGCAATTTTTAATTTAATTCATCACACCCTCTCTCTTTCTCAATATCTTTGTTGTTATGCTCTTTCGATCTCTCTACTGAAAAATTTGAATGGGAACGACACTGATAATTCTTTTGTTATTATTACATCGTCATATTTTTAAAATTTTCTGTTCTTTACTTGTTTCACAGTTCAGAATTCTTTTAAGTTTCTAGGATTGCGGCTTTGCATACGGATTTATTGTTAACCAATAGCGAGACACGCGTGCATTGTACATCGAGGGACAAATTTCATAGCATCGGACGGATTGTTAATTGTCATTCAACGCGGCTAATTGCATGTAAATCAATATAGTTATGTGACTATCAACAGTGGATGGAAGATGTGTGAATTTCTGTTTAATCTGTCTCCCATATTTTTCTGGATGTTGATAAGATCGAGATAGATTGTAATAAGTTTAACTAATATATAGCATATATTGCATTGGGAAACAAACAGATATGGCTCTTATTTCCATGGTGAAATACATATAGATACAAGATAACGAGGCATATGCTATATTAAACTATATATATCCTCTATGTATTCATAAAATAAGAGCGAGTTCAAATACCCACGTAGTTGTTGCATTTCCTTGTAGCATAATGACTTTATACCATTATTTTCCTTCTTCCAAAGAGATAATGAAAACAATAGCAAGGACTATTGTGTTTGTTGCAATTGTACATTGAAGATTAATAGATGGGAGGAAGTTGTTTGGATAGTAAACCATTCGCTTAAGATTGATTTTGTCTAGTAAGGTATTTATCCGGTAGTAATAGCGTGAATCTCATGGTAATATCAGGGTTGTCCATGAGGGTAGTTTACGAGTGTAATGACCCACAGCTCCATCAACTTTAGGGATCCATTTTTACATGTATTTAACATTTAATTTAGGAAAAAATATTATATGTCCTAGTGAGGTCTTGTAAATCAATTTTTTAGTAAAATCGCTCATCGAAAAATGAGCAATCGAATTTTTCGATGAAACAATTTGTTAAAAAATGAGTTCTTATGGAATCAATTTTTTGCAACTCGTCAAAAAATGAGCTCTTATAGAATCAAAATTTCAGTGAACAACTCGATGCTGAAGTCATGGAATTATATAAGGGCACATTATTCATCGAAATTTATAAGAGCCCATTTTTTTTCTTTTGCCCAGGACCCACGAAATGTCAGGGACGACACTGTTCACAGGCAACATGTTGATATGTGATCCACTAATGATATCCCCCCTCAAATTTAAGGAGACATTTGACAGTATTAACCACAATAAGCTTGGAGAACATCATGAAGGACATTATTCACTATAAGATGCATGAATGAAGCTCAATTATAGAACATTTACTCAAAACATTTTGGTACCTATCTGAGCTTGAGACTTTTAAAGTCGTGATGGACACATATATGTAAACTGACTTCATAATGATGTCTTTGTCCAAGACCTTTATAAACTTCATAGTTTCTTTTCAAATGAACAAGTTGAAAGTTATCATGCTAAATTTCTCTCCATATTGAAGTCCATTGGTAATGTCATAAAAAAAGGAGAACCTTCTGGCTCTACCGGCAAGTAAAAATAAAATGTGGCAGGAAGCGAAGGATATCGAGAACGCCTTGACATAAACCATAAAAGAAGAAAGGTCAAGGAGTTGTCCAAGCATCTTCTGCTTCCATGCATATGATATCTCAGAGGAAGGATGTCTACCGCTGATGACACATCCATTTAGATATGGTTCATCAAATGTTACCATTCTAAATAAATTTACCATAATGATTTATGGTAAGTTTTCACATAAAAGACATGAATATTCATACCTAAAAATGTTAGATATAGATGATAAGTTTCTTCTAAAAGTCCAAACATCACCAACCTATAAACATTGCATTCGAGATAAATTGCCTAGGACGCCTTTTGGGGGATGATGTGACATGAGAAGATCTCATACATGTTGGACATGTGAGCCCACGTCGAGTCATTATGCAACATATGTTATTGCAAATCATTCCCTGATCTGAAATGAAGAATAAATAATTTACATAATAGGTCCCTTAGTACAATTAGGGTTATGTACCATGGCCATCTTAATGATCATACAACTATTGATTCAAATGTTGAATCATAGAGGCCGGTGCTTGGATGATATCTAAAGAGTTAGATTGAGGACTTAAGAGAAGATCTCCAACATGAGAAGATGGCAATCCTTTTTTTCTCTAAAGGATGATATCTAATCGACCTCTTGATGCATGTCATCTGCACAGGAACAGAGATTCGGGAGTGTTAGATAAGTTAGGTCAAAGAGACGACTTAACGAGATCGAAATAACCAAGAACTATACCGTATATTGTCATAATATAGGCATGCATCCCCTGACCAAAGATAGATGTGTTACTATATGTTTGCGTATGTACATTTGGTAGACCGATAGGTTGGTGATCTAATCAAGGTCTATACATCGGCGAGCTGGTGTGCATACAAAGGACATATGAGTAATACGATCTCTCAAAGGGATCATACAGGTTCATCACTGAACCGGAAGACATGAGCTCACTCATGAGATATTGAGATCAAATTATGTGAGCTTAACTGAATTTGTAGGTTTAATATTAGGAAAGTATATGATCAATACCTGGGTATGATATATGCTTTTGGATGGTACATGATCGATACCAACTCCCAATGATCAAATATGAAACTTAATAATAAAACCCTGAAGAAGACGGTGGAAAATTGATTTAAATCTCTGAGTTTAATTAATGTCTTCTTGTATGCAGGATGTACGGGTATTAGGAGTACTCAAGGGTGATGTGATCGTAAATGATTGTATAACCGTTACACTTCCATTCTAAGGGAGTGATGAAACAAGTTTGGATTTTAGTGACTCCTCTCAATAGAGAAGTAATATGATCTTAGTCCAAATATTGAACATTGATCTGAATATGATTCAGATGCAATGAGAAGATTAGGTTTACGGCTTTGATTTAATCAAACATCTTTGGGAGGTTCTCTTGATATGGATCTGAGATATGATCTCAATATCCAAGTCATTATACATGGAACATACAATTGTCCTATCCTTATCTCCAAATATCTACGGAGAAAGCACATTATTCTTGAAAGAATTCAAGAATAATTCCATTGTTGATGATGTATCTGAGCATTGAGAAAAATGAATAATTAAATGTGATTTAATTATTATGAACGATATAAATATAATTCATTATTTGGGAACATAAGAATGGACATCAAAGATGGTTAAATGTGATTTAATTATTAAGATATGAATAATGTGGATAACAATATCAATATTAATCATAAATATTATAAATGTGATTTATAATATATTAGAGAGAGTTAATTATAATTGGTATTTATTAATTAAATGTTGATGTGAATTGGATTCACATTGGATAATTAATTGTAAATACAATTTGTATTTTATATTGAATGTGTGAATATGATTCCCAATTATCAATGTCATGATTGAAAGTATCACAAAATAATTTGGAATTATTGGTGAATAATTTTGCAACAAAAGTTGTTTCACATGTGGAATATATGGTGAGATATGAGATCTCAACACTTTTGGAATGAATGGGGCTCCTTTCCTTACAAGGAGTGGATGACCAACTTGAGCTCTTCAAGTTGTTGATCGTCCACTCGATGTATGGAAGGAGACTCATTCTCCTTTCAATTTATTCCATGTTTGCTGAGTTTGATTTAAATTGAATTATATTGATGGATTTTCAATATATATAATTTATTTTGATACAACAAATTGTTGTTGCAAATTTATGCAGCAAATCATGTCCATTGATTGAAAGCACAAATCAATCTAAACTATTAGATTTGTGTGCACGTGGATTGTGATCCATGGACATCCAATTTAGTATAAACAGAGAGATAGCCCTAGCCTTTTATTCTAACAAGAAATGCAAGATCAAACTCTCTCTCTCTCCATTCTCTCTCACACATCCCCTCTCTCTTCTAAACATGTGGCCATCCATATGTTGACCTAGAGAAGCTCACAATCGTCGCGATGTCGTTTTGTTGTCGGATCGACTGCTCATGGATCTTCATCTTCTTCGGTGCACCTCGCTCGTAAAGGAGATGCCGGATTCGTGAGATAAAATTAAGAGACTCCTCACTCGAATCATCAACATGGATTGTGAGAAGTACGCGAGATTCATCTTCGTGTCTGCAAGTGTGATCTACGTCATATCGGACTTGAGACAGGAGAATATCTTCGGTTATAGATTAGTGATCGCAACCACACTTCAAGAGGTATTCCCTTTTTGTGATCTTTATGAAACACTTTGAGAAGTGTTCTCGAAACATGTGGTTTCATCCACTTAATTTTTTAAAAATTACGATGCCATTGAGAAACTAATTCGACTAGTCACTCTCGACCGCATATGATGTGATCTTCGTGCTTCCATGATGCACTTGAGGTCTTATCCACAACCTTCCAGTGTTATCAGAGCCATGATTGAGTTCTTAGATATGATCCAAAATCTTAGACGATCAAGGTTCATGTTTCAGATGCGCGAGAATCATAGTATTTGCATTGGATGTAAGATTCAAAATGGTTTTTCACTTAAATAAAAACATACTATTTGTGCATTGTTTGGATGTATTTTTTTATTATTAAAATGTATTTGGAATGTCTAAATATTTCCCAAAAATAGTAACCTAATATTGGTACCAAAAGTGCATGAATATGATTCGAAGAGTTCCCGCCATGAAAATTGTTTTTGAATGTATTCACAGATGTGTAAGAAAATTAATTTGATTACTATTTTCTCATCACGAAACATAAAATAAATGCTTGGATTAAGTAGATAATCAAACCAGCAAACCGGTCGAACTTATTACGTGTGATTCCAATTTTGTTTGCCCTAGATATTCCATATTTAGTAGAGATGGGTGGAAGATGATTATATCATCAAATCTATTTGCTTAATGTGTTTATAATTCAATGAAAATCATGGAAATTATGAATTTGTCTTAATTAATCATGATTCCTAATAATTATGAAAATAATTAATTAATCATAATTGTCCACTAAACGAATGTTCCATGAAAACTTAGCCTAGCATGCAATAGTTGTAGGAATGTTCCATGAAAACTTAGCCTAGCATGCAATAGTTGTAGGACAATCTTTGCATGCAAAACATTGTTACTTGAATTGGATTGGGGATTCACTTAGAAAATGCTTTTGATAAATATTATATTGTATAACTTTGGTTGTAAGATCAAATATCATCTCAAATACAAAATGATCAGATCACATTATCATGACTTGAGGCAGATACAGTGTCTAGTCAGAGATCATTGGGTAGTATATTGCTTCGTGAGGGGTTGACGAATTTCTATTTCATCGCCTTTATTCTTTCATTTTGACCTTAAATCCCTAGCTAAATGCATGTATATATCATTAGTTTGTCAAAATAAGTATTTTTAAATTTGTACAAAATACTGTATAAAATATTGTATATCTATTGTACTTAAGTATAAAATTAAAGAATAAAATAAGAAAAGAAAAGGAAATGAAACACCATAAGTGTTGAGTGACCTTAACCCCCGATACCGGTCATCATGATGACTTAGTCGACAAGGAATAAAGTAGGGGGAGATAGGGCGGTGAATTGTACAAAAAACACAGTCTGAAAACCCTACAAAATATAGGCCAATAATTACCTTTTGAAACCTATTTTATTCTTTACGACATGCATCAAATAAATAAACTTTGCACATGAAAGTTATAAATAAAAATACGTAGAAAAATACAAAATTTACATCACATTAAAATGATACATAGTGTACATTTTATACTCTGAATAAAAAATTCAAAATCCAAACTTCCCAGACCAGCATCTCATCCATATGAACTCAAAATGCATCAAAATCATCTTTAATTCATATGACTTTTTTATTAGCTATTTAATAAAGGTGGTTTCATTCAGTTTGGAGCTAGGATGCAAAAGTTAGATTTTGGATCCCTATTGTACAATATACCTGAATAAAATATTCATTTTATTCATTCTTTGTATTTTTCATTACTTTATATTTTTATAATTTTGAAAAAATTATAGTGTATGTATATATTTAGAATACAATAAAGCCATAAGGAAACCAAAAATATAAAATAGTATGTAAAAATACATAGATGAATATACAATA
The DNA here is from genome assembly GCA_037367405.1 of Ottelia alismoides. Taxonomy (NCBI): domain Eukaryota; kingdom Viridiplantae; phylum Streptophyta; class Magnoliopsida; order Alismatales; family Hydrocharitaceae; genus Ottelia; species Ottelia alismoides. Next base: position 721,941 of record JAZKJV010000498.1, read on the forward strand.
CTTATACCTATATAATAAGTATACATATTATTTAAGTGCATAAATACATCAGAAAAATACAACAAAAATATATTTATGTGTATCTAAATAAGTTATAAATATATAAAGTATGTATATAAAATAATAAAATTTAAACTACAAAATAAAAAAAATATAAAAATATAGGTAAATATACCTATAAAACCCTAAAAAGCAACTCATAATACATTAATCCAAAAAATAAATAAAAATCAAATTAAAATTCTACATAAAATAATAAACATTTTCAATTTTATAACTAAAATTTAATTACTTCTTTTGTTAATTATTTTTTATTTTACAAAACTTTTTCAATTCTCTTTTTCATGATTGGTCCACGTGGACCAATCAAGGACTCCCATTCTTTCACATGCGATCAATTGTCTGCCCTAGGTCTTGACCTGTGTCAGAACCTCACAGGACCCCTGATTTCTCCAAATTATCATGCAATCCCCTTCACCTCTCTCACCTCGAGACTACCACCCTTCCATGCTTTGTACCTCATCCACCCTCGCTGGCCACACCATCTCCACCTACCACCATCGATCTTCAGCAAGATCCCCTCGAAATCATCAAAAACCCGCCTATAAATATAAATCCCTCGCCCCTTTTGTTTTTCTGATCGCTCTCTACCCAATCCTAACCCCTCAGATCATTTCCAGGAGCATCTCGTTGGTGACAGGAGTGATTAGCTCCGATCTGCAGCGAGGATGATAGGCATCGGAGACTAACAACTTTTAAGATCGCTCCCTCTAAACTTTGTTGCAATATTAGTGGACCTTCTTTCTTCTTCCTCTCTTTCTCTCTACGATTTTTTTTGTGCTATGTGAACTTGGGTTGGCTTGTTGGTTTCACTTCACTCTCTATTTATGTCATGTGCATTTATTAATAAAAACTCCCATATGAATTAGGATAATTTCATCAATCAAACAATCAAAAGAATCTCATTAATTAGGAAATAATAAAATATATACTAATCAGCAAAGAATCGAAAGAATCTAATCAATTAGGAAAGAATCAAGAGAATACCACCAATATTTAATTTTTGCCAATTTAAGTCTCCATTAAGACCAAGATTGATCCGAATTGGGATAAGTGTTCATATGGAAGGTGTCGTGAATCACGAAAGCACCCATAAACGCGATAAATCAAGCAATCACAAAGACACAGATTTACCAGATTCACCCATAGTTGCTACGTCATTGGTCAACAACGATCGATTTTCACTATATGGAAAAGAAAATACTGAGAATGCTGAGAACTATAACCCATGTTCTGCTTATTCCCGAGTCGAATGCACCGTAAGGAAGTTTATATACTACTCTCATATAGACGGATCCCTAATACAAACGGATCCATATTCCCAAATATAAATAAATTCACTAATACCGCAAGGGAGCAGTGCCACGATGCAATTCAAGAAGCGAACGTACGGTTGCTGAGGTTAATGTCTAGGATGGAGGGGAAGGCTGGCGGGCATGCTGTTACAAATTGGTGGTTTTTCCTGCCACTGTCAATTATCTTTCTTCCCTTTTAGTGGAACAATATAAACCTCTTCATCTCAGTTCCATTGCCATCCTTCTCGGAAATGAACGTAGTGACAGAAATAGGATGTTTTCCTTATCTTCCTTTGTTGCCCCTTCTATTCTATTGGCAGTAATCTACAAATAAAGATCTTTCAATTTCCCTCATTTTATCACAAGCACTAACATACGGGTTTTATTTTCTACCATTAACTTGTTGAAATACTGACACATGATAATTGATAAATGGGAAATTAAATATTTTAGTATTCATGTTCAGTACTGAATATTTGACCATTGAAATGAATCCGGTCGTTGTTCAGAAGCACTAACACCTCCTTTGTGCACTGAAAAAATAAGCAAACAAATGGAAGCTCAACCTTTTAACTGCCGATAACATAACTGTACTTTGCTGATGTCGTATGCCGTCTTAGTTTCCTGTATTACAAATAATCATTAGCTTATTATATAGATCAAGCACTACGTATGGGTCGAAAAAAAAACAGGGAAAGATCCTAATCTGTAGGCCCTCTTAAGAATCCTTTAGACTCTTGCCAGAAATATAAGCAGCATGGAGAGCAACACCAATGGCAACTTATCTGTAAACACAGTGATTGCTGATAAGATGACGACGAGAGTGCAATATGAAGAAGCTGAAAAAAATTATTTTCTGATCGGAATGGTTGGTTAGATACCATACGCAACAAAAATTTGATGAAATGGCTCAAACCTTTGCTCTGGGCAGATGCATCATCTGATGCATTTGGTGGTGGCGGTGGTGACAATGAAGGCATGCCTGGAAGTGTGATTCCCAGTTTGGAGCAATCTGCGCTCAAGACACCTTTTTACAAGACAAGTAGAAAATAAATTGTAAGATTAATTACCATCTGTAACTACATATGTGAATATAGTAGTGGACTTTTGGTATTTGCATCTTACAGCTAGGAAAGCAAGGGAAAATACTAATGTTGAGAAGGTTGCTATAGCCAGGCCTGCAATCGCAACGGTGAGAAAGACCTGAAGTCTTTATGCATGTGCCTTCTCCACACATTTTTAAGGAGCATACTGTGAAAAATAAGGGTTCAACTATGATGACATAAATAAGCAAAATACACAACATTTTAGAAACTTTAGTGAGAGAAAAAGTGATCGCAAAAAAATGATTACGATCGAAACTAAACAAGTCTGTTGGAAGCTGGGACACGGTAGGGGCAGGAGCTGGAGCCCCAGTTGTACAAGAGTAATGTAGAGTACCTGAAATACGATAGAAATCCATTACTTTTTGCAAAATGGACAAAGTAAAAACTATATATACTTTTCTATGTAATTGTGGATAAATGTGAAACGGATGCATTCGAACTGAAAAGGAAATGTACATGAAAGTAGTATATTTGAAGTGTGATGATCTCTTGCAACTGTACAGTTGCCGACTATAGAAATCATAGTAAACAACACAAAAGGCAATTTGTGGAAAACCTCTCAATGGATGATTATCATGGGTGCGAAAACTCTAGCACTCACAAGCAATTAGGATTGTCTTCACTTTCTTAATGGAAGGAAAAGAGGGAGAGTTACATATATAGTCATAGGGTCAAATAGATCCCAACCCAATGTTGTAAAAGTCGACCGACTGGCCCGACTAATAGGTTCTGGTCTAGCTGATGGGGTGGCCAACCGAGTATTGAGTAATTGGTCGATAGTCAGTTGGTTGACTACTCGGCTCGATTAGTCAACCAACTAGGCCGACTAGTCGGCCGATTTTTGCTTGGAGAAATCATTTTATATTTTTTTGTTTTTTTAAAAGCAAGCTTATTCTAATAAGTATAACATATTATTCAAATTCAATTATTTCTTTTATTTCATTATGATAGTATAAAAATATGTAAATATATGTAAATATATAAGAATGTATGTATAATATTAAATTATATATTTAAAATAATTTAGAAAATTCAAATCCGATTAAAGTCCGACTAAATCCAGTTAGTCACTCGACCGTCGATTAATCCTTAGTAAGTGACCCAACCGAATACCGACTATTGATTTCTGCAACCTTGTCCTAACCCACAACTTATTAATGCACATAACAACTCAATACTCTCCCAAGTTAGCATAAAGATGCTACCCTTACATGTCTAACTTGCCCATATTCTTTTTATTGATTCCTGGATCATGATCAAGTAAAAATGATCATGAGTGCAACATCTTTGTAACCCTCATTAAGCTTTGTACTCAGCTTCAGCATTAGACCTTGCATAAATAGTTTTCCCCTTAGTTCCCCAATGACAAGGTTGTCGTCTAGATATATGCAATATCCAATAGTTAATCTCATCGTATTAATACAACATGCCCAAATATGCATCAATGTATACTCAATCTTGAGCTTTGTATCCTTGGTGAACATGATCATCATAGGGAATGATGAAAAAAAGATTGTACGATTAGAAGGGAAACTTGCTTCAGACTTCGACAAGATTCACATGTAACTGGCTGTCCTTAGTCGGCTACAGTTCATTTTCGCTATATATAGAGAAGAGAAAATTACATAGGATACAAAGAATCTTAATCCTAGGGAGTTTATACAGTACTCTTAGTACAAACAATCCAAATACCTAAATAGAAATTCGTTTTGGGATGGGGTCCATATCCTTGATATTCACAAGGGGGCACACCTGTTCTCCCCTAGCGCCCTCCCCCCGCAGGCTCACTTGTCGGTCAACAAATTTCTCGTGTAGGCAAGGTATGCTACTATGGTGGGCTTAACCCATCTACTTGTGGAAGGTGCAAAAAACGGTTTCTTCAACTAGGTTAAGCAGAACATATAATTAGGATTCAAGGCATACCAACAATATTCACTTTGAATTGAATCCTCTGAGAAGCTTTTTCACCTCCAACCCCTCTTTAGGGCCACTTCCAACTGTTGACATTGAGCAAGCCCAAACAATGTTTGAAATTACTCTCAAGAATTGCCTTTATGAACATATCAGGTGGATAATCTATTGTTTCAATCTTCTTCTGTTTGATCCTCTTCTCAGATGAATGAACTAATATCTGACATCAATATGCTTGATGCTTTGATGATGCACTTCATCCTAGGATAGGCATAGTGCACCAAAATTGTCATACTGTATGATAGCATGATCTTGTTATAGACTGACATCTGAAACTAAGTCTTTCAACCAAATGTCTTTGCAGCTTCTATCAAAGGGACATACTATGCCTCTGTGGTAGACAAAATAACTGATGGATGTAAAGTAGTCTTCCTTAATGACATAACCTCAAAAAGTAGACATATTGTCACTGATCTCCTCACATCAACACATGTATCATAATCTAAGTCTGAATATCCACCAACCAAACATTATGAATCACTATACATGAGAACAATGTTAGATGTTTCTTTCATAAAAAATGGTGAAGCCTTCTCCCACTTAAGTAGGGTCGACTACATGGATTCTTGCTCAAATCCATGTTGAAAGATCTGACTATTTTTTATGTTGGTAGTTAGCTACCTAACGTAACCCCCAAAAGGAGGGATTATATGTTCCTTTCATATATCGAAAAATTCGCTTGACTTCCCATCAATGATCCTTCCTTAGTTTTCACATGAATCAGCTAACCACGCTCACAGCATGAGCAATATCCAGTCTTATGCTTACCATTGCACAAATAAGATACCCAAATGCACTGGCATAGGGAATTCGTGGCATGTGCTCTTCTATGTTCGACTGAGATGTAAAAGAAACTGAAAAGATGAATATTTGCAGCAGATGGAATACTTAGGATATTTATTGTATGCATCCTTAATCTCTTCAAAACATTCTCAATGTAGTTCTTCTATAATAAGAAAATGTTTCCTTCTACACAAGGTCCTTGATGATTTCCATCCCCAAAATTTTCTTTGATGCACCAAGGTCCTTCATGTCAGAATCTAAACTAAGGAGCTTATTCTAATCTGTTGAGTGCTTAAATTGTAACCATAACCCTAGGGGTATTTCAGTAATCTCATTATATAAGAGATGACTCCTATTATAACACTAACCTAGGATTCCACCTATATTAGGAACCATAGGTTTCTCAAGCAACTCAACTCATTCTATTCTATATTCGACTGAGATGTAAAAGAAACTTAAAAATGAATATTTGCAGCAGATGGAGTACTTAGGATATTTATTGTATGCATCCTTAATCTCTTCAAAACTTTCTCAATGTAGTTCTTCTACAATAAGAAAATGTTTCCTTCTACACAAGGTCCCTGATGATTTCCATCCCCAAAATTTTCTTTGATGCACCAAGGTCCTTCATGTCAGAATCTAAACTAAGGAGCTTATTCTAATCTGTTGAGTGCTTAAATTGTAACCCTAATCCTAGGGGTATTTCAGTAATCTCATTATATAAGAGATGACTCCTATTATAACACTAACCCTAGATTCCACCTATATTAGGAACCATAGGTTTCTCATGCAACTCAACTCATTATATTCTGATTCTCAACTTGGTATCAAAGCGATAAGCCCCTCTCCACCTCCATGCAAACATCTCTGTGCACCGACAGCTAACTAAATAACGTGTACCTTACTAATCCACACAACAACCATCTTCATCAACGATCCCCCTTCTCTTCCATCACCGCCATCAGACCCCCCCCCAACCCTCGTTGAAGCAACCGAAGCCCCCACTGCACCTGTTGTAGCCCCCTACCTCCATGCAGATCTTCGAAGCCCACTGATCCCCACATACCACCATCAAATCCCCACTACCCCCTCCCTCGTACCACACCGTCGAATACTTATCATCCCTTACCCACCATATCACCTTCGTTCCCCAATGGATCATCTCCGAGAAATCCTCGATCCCCCATCTCCGATGCATTGCATTTAAGCCTTCAACCCGGCCATTGATCTCGCTATTAGGTTACACCCAGAGCACTGCATTCATCCTCAGACTGATGCACAAACGTATGCAGATTGTCGGATAATCTCGAACCACTGCACCATCACTCGCTCCACCAAATATACATCCCGACGCCACCATCAGTCTCTCTATGGTTCTGAAAACCTCGTGGGTTCTAGCATGATCTAAGAATTTGAAGCTTCATATTTCTCTTTAATAGGACTAACACCTTCATCAGATATGTCCAAGTCGGAGGTGACATCTCAGGGATATGAAGGAGGGAGCACTCTCCTACCATCCTTCAGTTGGATCCCTAAGTTGGAGGAGGCTAACTACTCCAAGTGATCATGCATGTCCATAATGATTGTATAAGGATACGAGAAGGAGCATATTTGTTGGAGCCAGAGCATGCTGACAAGACTAGAAGATACGCCACATGTGCAAAGGATGATAGGATATTCAGTTCCTGGATTATGGTCAACGTTATCGATAGGATTGCAGGGCAGCTGGTCTATTACACCACTACTCAGGACATGTAGACTTCTATTAAAGCCATATGTAGCTAGGAGAAGAGCTCTAGCAGAATGTATCAAACATATTACGACATGATGAATATGAAGCAAGCAAGTCAATCCCTAGATGAATACTTCTCTCTTAAAGTCTTGTATCGAACGATATAATGTTTTTATTCTAGCACCTGCCTTGCACAAAACCAACACTACCAATACATGGCTATTTTTATCTTTCTGGTAAGACTCATTTCGGGCTATGTTGTCGTCCGTGACTAGATGATCATTGTTGATGTCCTCCCTACTATTGAAGAGATCTATAATACCTTGAGCCTCCTAGCTATCCCTACCACCAGCACTACTACTGACGTTCAGGGACATGTTACTACACTTGTTGCCCTATACATCTCGACGCCACCATCAACCTCTCTATGGTTCTGAAAATCCTGCGGGTTCTAGCATGATCTAAGTATTTGAAGCTTCGTATTTCTCTTTAGTAGGACTAACACCTTCATCAGAGATGTCCAAGTCGGAGGGGACGTCTCAGGGATATGAAGGAGGGAGCGCTCACCTACCCTCCTTCAGCTGGATCCCTCAGTTGGAGGAGGCTAACTACTCCAAGTGGTCATGCATGTCCATAATGATCGTATAAGGATACGACAAGGAACATATTTTGTTGGAGCCAAAGCATGCTGACAAGACTGGAAGATACGTCACATGTGCAAAGGATGATAGGATATTCAGTTCCTGGATCATGGTCAACGTCATCGATAGGATTGCAGAGCAGCTGGCCTATTACACCACCACTCAGGACATGTAGACTTCTATTAAAGCCATATGTAGCTAGGAGAAGAGCTCTAGCAGGATGTATCAAACATATTCCGACATGATGAATATGAAGCAAGCAAGTCGATCCCTAGATGAGTACTTCTCTTTCTTAAAGTCTCGTATCGAACGATATAATGCTTTTATTCCAGCACCTGCCTTGCACAGAAGCAACACTACCAACACATGGTTATTTTTATCTTTCTGGCCAGACTCATTTCGGGCTACGTTGTCATCCGTAACTAGATGATCATTGTTGATGTCCTCCCTACTACTGAGGAGATCTATAGTACCTTGAGCCTCCTAGCCATCCCTACCACCAGCTCTACTACTGACGTCGAGGGACAGATTACTGCACTTGCTGCCATATACATCCTGACGCCACCATCAGCCTCTCTATGGTTCTGAAAACCCCGTGGGTTCTGGCATGATCTAAGTATTTGAAGCTTCGTATTTCCCTTTGGTAGTGCTAACACCTTCATCAGAGATGTCCAAGTCGGAGATGACATCTCAGGGATATGAAGGAGGAGCGCTCACCTACCCTCCTTCAGCTAGATCCCTAAGTTAGAGGAGGTTAACTACTCCAAGTGGTCATGCATGTCCATAATGATCGTATAAGGATACAACAAGGAGCATATTTTCTTGGAGCCAGAGCATGCTGACAAGACTGGAAGATACGGCACATGTGCAAAGGATGATAGGATATTCAGTTCCTGGATCATGGTCAATGTCATTGATAGGATTGCTGAGCAGCTGGTCTATTACACCACCACTCAGGACAGGTAGACTTCTATTAAAGCCATATGTAGCTAGGAGAAGAGCTCTAGCATGATGTATCAAACATATTCCGACAGGATGAATACGAAGTAAGCAAGTCAATCCCTAGATGAGTACTTCTCTCTCTTAAAGTCTCGTATCAAACGATATAATGCTTGTATTCCAACACCTGCCTTGTACAAAAGCAACTCTACCGACACATGGCTATTTTTATCTTTCTGGCCAGATTCATTTCGGCTACGTTGTCATCCATGACCAGATGATCATTGCTGATTTCCTCCCTACTACTGAGGAGATCTATAATACCTTGAGCCTCCTAGTTATCCCTACCACCAGTACTACTACTGACGTTCAAGGACATGTTACTGCACTTGCTGCCCTAAACAAGCAAGGAGGTCAAGGATCATTTAGGAGCCATGGTCGTGGTCGATTCGGCACAGAACGAGGTTGAGGCATTGTTTAGTGCACTTATTGTCACAAGTTTGGTCATACGGAGGCCATCTGTTATAACAAACATGGTTATTCTACTCTCGTTGCTTGGGATGTTGCTAGTTACTATGAGGGTGATGCCCCCCTCAAAACCCCAAGAAGGAGCTTCCAAGATTTGATGCAATGCCTAAACAGGATCCTCTCGGAAGAATCCATGCACTCACACCAAAGTGATCTACCCAGAGACTGCATCCATCACTCGTACATGTATCTTTATTGCGTAACATAGTGGTTGACTGATAAAAGTGCATCTACCAACCTATGCGGAGAACATACCAACTACATCAGATGCTCTAAGTCCCCCTTTGACAAACTGTACATGTTGTAGAAGGCATTTTCCCCCGTAAAGGGAAAAGGAGATGTACACTTGACTCCTAACATAAGGCTCAATAATGTTCTCTTTCACACTTAAGTTTCCCATCAGTCCTCTTTATGTCACTCAGATTTGCAAGGATATCAATTGCCGAGCTATTTTTATTGTTGTTTCATGTGTTTTTCAGGACATACTGACTTGGAGGATGATTGGTGTGGGCCATGAAAAAAGGAGTGTCTACTATTTTATCTAGTTATCGAGAATTGTTGCTTAGCCAAGAAAAAGGAGTGTCTACTATATTGTCCAGTCATCGAGAATTGTTGCTTACTCTAAAAATCCTTTTTTTTGTGTCTTCTGTTGCTCTCTGACACCAATGTCTGGGTAATCCTTCTCTTCTGAAGCTTCGTTGGGTTCTTCACTAGCTCCCTCCTACTGTCAGCTTGGAGTGTGAGGCATGCCAACTGGGAAGTACCACAGGAGTTCCTTTCCGTCATCAGGTACCATACATTCTAGTAGCCTTTTTGAGCTTGTCCATCTTGACGTGTACGAACCCAGTCGATAGCTCGATCATCTGGGAACAGATATTATTTGGTTCTTATAGATGATTTGTCTCATATGTCATGGACCTTCTTATCGAAAAATAAGTCTCATGTTTATCATATTTTTGTTCAGTTTATCAATGAAATAATGACTAATTTTGGCATCGCTGTCAAATCTCTCATGACATGCATCCTTAACTTATGTTACATGGGAGCATACATCAAACTACATGTGCACATACATCCCAACAAAATGGAGTGGATGACTGCAAACATCGGTGTAACCATGACATTGCATGTAACCTATTCATTGATTATCATGTTCCATCTACATATTGGGGGTGAAACTATCCTTACCGCCACATTTTTTATTAATTGTATACCATCGACCATCATTAATGAGCATTTACCTATTGAGGATCTTTTTAAGGGAAGGTTGTGTTTCATGTTCCTCCCAAGATCTTTGGGTGTGTCACCTTCGTTCATCTACTTGGTCCTAACAAGGACAAGCTTATTGCCAAAGCAATGAAATGTGTTTTCATAGGGTATTCTAAGAATTAGAAGGGTTATAGATACTACGACCACGTTCCAGCCACTACATAATTGCGGATGTTACATTCTTTGAGCCCCTTACCTACTACTACAGGTTTGGCACATATGTACCTCCCCTATCAGCTTATTCTGCTCCTCTTCCTGTAGACAGTATAATAGGATGGCCAATAGGTAATGTTGGTAGGTTGTAAATGGTTGCTTCATCAAATGCATTATGGTACCAAGGATGAATTTTACACGGAGACACTCCCATTCCGAGTTGGAACCATCTCATCGGGTATGTCCTTCAATTGAGTATTTAAAGAATAACGACACTGGCTACATCCATGGACACAGATACATGAACCACCAACAGCCCAGTGGGATGACACAGTCTGCCTGTCGATAGCTCTACCAAGGGGACCAGATAGTGTACCAAGCACCCTATATCTGTGTTGTGTCTTTCTCTGGACTTGGTACTCCTTCAGACAAATTAGTCCAGGCAATGTCCGATATAATATTATCCCTCGTACTCATATCGAGGTACTTTGTGATTCTATATGGCGCTTAGCAATGGAAGAAGAGATGTCTGCACTGGTCTGTCAAATACCAGGACACTAATTGACCCACTTGGGCGACAACAAGATAGTAGGATCCAGATGGGTTTTCACAATGAAATACAATCCAGATGGCCAATTGCCCATTACGAAGCATGGCTCATAGAAAAAGAGTTCATACATACCTATGGTGTTGACTTCTTGGACACATTCTCTCTATTTATCTATCTTTCTACAGTACGATTTCTCATGGCAGTTGTAGTATAACTTGATTGGCCCCTACATCATCTTGATGTAAAGAATGCCTTATATATGGCGACCTTTAGGACCAACCTCTCAGCTTTGAAGCTCAAGGGGAGTGTAATAAGGTTTGCCTACTACACAATGCCATATATGACCTCAAGCAAAGCCCTCGCGCATGGTTTCAAAAATTATTAGAAGTGCTGGAGAATATGGGCCTCATCAGATTTTCAGTAGACCATTAATTATTGTTAAGTGTAAAACACTAGAATATGGAAGCGTAATATCATAGATAAAATCAAACAATAAAGAACATTATGATTTTATATGAAACCCTACTCTATAAGGAGCGGGATGAAACCACGAGAGAATTGCCTCAAAGGGTTGATGTTTCTATAATCTCTCTCAGAGGTTACAAGTGGTGTAGGGCTTCTTATATAGCCATATGATAAATACCAAATTTATTATCTTAATCTATAGTTATTATCCTTATAGCTTAAACAAATCCAACCAAGTAACTCTAATTAATAATTAAAAATCGTATAAATAATTAACCATAATTATTGTTTTTAAAATAACATGTCTATGAGTTGTATATATTCATTTATATTGTGATATTATTTTATGTATTTTTAAATTATTAAAATCCCATAATGATAACATAATATTGTGAATAATAATATGTATAGTATTTATTATTGCAAATACCATAAAAATAACAAAATAATTAAAATGAGTATTTTTATACCTATAAAATACTTACAAAAAATATATGTCATCTAAATATAATGTATTTTGACTTAGGTTCCTTAATCAAAGTTTTAGGGAATGAAATTTTACAGAACTTTCATTAAGGATACTTTTTATTTTAACATCATTTAATATTTCATTTTGATTTTACATTATTTTTACTATGATTCTATTTTTTGATCGGGCCACGTGGCCCAATCTTCTTTCTACACTTCACCCGACTCTTAGGAGCCAAGCACCCATTTTTCACCGGCCGATCAATTTGATCGGACGGTGTATATCCAATCAGCCCAAACACTGTTGTAAAAGTCCCCCGACTGGCCTGACTAGTTAGTCCGACTAGTCTAGTCAGTGGGGTGGCCGACCGAGGTATTGACTAATTCCGACTAGGATGACTAGTCGATCAAATTTTGCTTAGAGATACCATATTCTGTTAACTTTTTTAAGCAAACTTATTCTAATATGCTTAATGTTTTATTTAAATTCAATTACTTCTTTTCTTTCATTATAATAATATAAAAAATGTAAAAATCTTTGTAAATATATAAGAATATATGTATAAAAATGAATTATATATTTAAAATATTTAAAAATTCAACACCGATTATAGCCCGACTAAATCTGATTAGTCACCCGACTACCGATTAATCCGTAGTCAGTGACCCAACCGACCGAGTACCGACTACCGATTTGTACAACCATGAGCCCAGCAGCCGGTTGATCACATGATCAAGCCCATCCAGCCCTTCTTTTGCACCCAAATGTTAGCCCTTTGATCTCAATCAAACGGCTACTTAATTGTCTCCTACCTCCAAGCACCAGGTCGAAAGGTTGCAACCCTTCGCGCCTCGCCTCCTTTACTGGATTCTTCATAAGCCTCCAAGTGTCGTCTACCTTCGATTTCACCTTTAATCGACGGCCCTCACAACCGCCATTCACGCCTACTTCCAGCTACCTCCTTCTCCCTCACGTGCTCTCTCCTTGGATGCTTCTAACCTCTACCAAAACTTCCTAGAACTGTCCGCTTTCTCCAATCAAAACTCCCCTCCCCACCTTCTGTAAGGGTGATCTGCCCTTCATGGGAGCAACCTCTGAGCCCTAGCCTTCTCCTAGTGACAGTGAGGATGAGAGTTTGAGAGCGAAGAATGAGGTCTTCTCTGACGAGATCCTCGAGCAATTCATGTCGTGTTTCAGTCATTGTTGAGGGATATGAAAAGATCCTTAAGCGCATCATGGAAGCGTGGTAATCGTATCATATGTAATCGAGAGCGACTAGTCGCACTAGTTGCTCGGGGCAGTGGAATTTAAAAAATAAATAAATGCGATGAAATCATGTGATCCAAGAACACTTCTCGGGTCGTTTCATCTATACCACCAAAGGGGTATTAGGA